>OY728127.1:948625974-949875974 GCA_963277665.1 Viscum album
TTGGATCTATTATTAGAGTTGAATAAAGTTTCACTGCCATCATTCATCGATCCTTGTTCCTCAGTTCGTTATTCTTGATCTGTCGGTAATAATTGGAATTCCAAGATTTACAATGGAAGGAAATCACCAATATCTCTTTCAAAGTTCATAGAGAATGATCCATTATCCTAATCATGAATCCCATATAAATTATAAAGATGTATTTCATCATTCATGTTTCTCTTGAGTAGCATTGCCACACTGTTTCATTAATGAAAGAAAACAACTGATTTGTCGCTTCTTCATAGCATTGTTTCGTCAACATGAAATGCTAAAATAAAAATAAAATAAACTTTTTGTGTTTATTTTTATTCTTCTTTAAAATGTCCAAAAAATATTTTCCATAGTCAACCCGCACCGGTCGAAGTTAGGAACTACATAAGAAAAACTAGATACTCTGAACACAATGGGGACCTCTAATTTCAAATCATAGAAGTCATTTAAATGTTACTAAACCCAATCATGCACATTATTATTAATAATCTTAAAAACAGTTCAAAAATTTATTTCGGGCTCCTCTTGCCTTAAAATCACATGTCGTCTCTGAGCATCATCTTATGAAATTGCCATATAATTTTCAATAAATTTTCATGGAAAATATGGGACATTAGAAATAAATTTAAAAGTATTTTAATGCATTAAAATAAAACATGGTTTTCATAAGGAAATAAGTTCTTTGATTAAAGGGAGATATGATGTCATTTTTTCATAAAAGTATTTTATAAAAAATGTTGATTTCCAAAGAGATAAAAAATGTTAATGATAGTTTAAAAATTTCATGAACTCATACTATATAGGAAAATGAATGTGTGTATTGTAAAATATTCATATAATTTCATTGAATGGAAATTAAATATCATTAGATTTAATTTTTAGGAAAATAATTTTTAAACATTCCAAAGTGTCGCGTACCGATCTGAAACATATTAAATCATAAGCCTTTTGAAAGAATAAATAAATGAAACATATAATATAATGATAATAATTATATCCATGACATAACATTTAAATGGGATGTATGTACACCATATAAAATAAACTAGGTTCTTCACAACAAACAAGTCTCAATGGAATGTAAATTGGTACAAAATCCCTTAGAATTGTGGTAAAATTTTAATTGGAAAAACTAAAAGTAATAGTCATAAAATGAATCATTTTAATAAAAAGATTATAAAATAATTCATGACATAGTATATCAAAAATTTTATTAGGTACATCCCTTAAATTATGTAAGTGGTTATTATGAAATTTATCTCATAGAAGTAAGAAGTGAGACAAAAATTCTGTAATATGAGCCTGACTTGTCTCATGTGTCCTTATATTCCGGAATAATAAACCTATTTTAATTAATTTAATTTTTGATAACATTTTTAATCATTATAAAAAAAACTTATTTCATTTATAACTTTGTTTTATCTATCTACTTAAACAAGTATGCTTGTTTCAGTTATTTTAACTAAATTCTACTTATATTTTGAAGAAAAACATTACTATATCAACTATGGTGAAAGGGTTTATTGTATAAAATTCCCAAAATAATAATAATGAAATAAATAAAATATTCTTACATAAATTACACTTTTATAATCAATCATTAACTATGGTTATTAAAAATGAATCAACATTACAATCATGGTGACGGTAGGTCATACGTACACAAGAGTAAAGTTCTCGTTTATCACTGATCATTTTGGAAATAATGTAAGTAGAATTATATATTTCTGGATTGATAAATATATAATAAATAACATATTATTTAATTATTGTTACATAGTTATATATAATTATTGTGATGTAGAAAATCACATCACGTCGAGGAGGCGGTAGTCCACACATCAATGAATGACATTATCACTTTTTTGTGTGTGAAAGGGTAATAAATAAAATACTATATTGTTATTACAGAAAGGTAATTATGTCATGAATATAAAATAAATGTTTTTAGGTCACTTATTTTTATTTAAATCCATCAATTATATGTTCCATGTATAGCATTAATAGATAGCATCTCTTTGAGGAGACATTATTCAACACTTCCACAAACAATGTTATTATTTTTTCACAAAGTGTAATGTATAAGGGTATGTGTTTTAAGAGAATAATAGAATAATAAATACATAATATATATGATATATAAAATATATAAATATAGTTTCAAGAATAATGTCCACCATGAGATGTGGTAATGGAAAAATTTATACAAGCATCGTTTCATGAGGCGGTAGTTCACCGTATAGGTAAACAATATGTTTGTTACCCATTTGATGGAATTGTGTGTAAGTGTAGATTTAACCATTATAATAACAACAACATTTTATATTCAGTATACTATTTTCTTATATAATTATTCAATATTAAGAGTTTATTTGGTTGGATAGTGGAAATAATACTAAAAATATTAAGGAAATATGTTACCTCTTAATCGTGTAGCATGATTTGGTTTGTACCAAAAGGATTCATTTGGAGGATTTTGTTAAAAAGGGAAGGCCTATATGTATAGGGGAGTGATTTTGGGAGACTATTTTGGAATATCATGGCTGAACCAATGTGGATTCTTAGGTTTTAATAGGGGGGAGATGGTGACCTTTTTTAAGGAAGGAAAATGACTCACTTTGCATCTTTGAAAACAAGTTTTGTTCACACATGTTACTGCCTAATAAAATTCATAAAAACCCATGAAAAATAAAAAATTGTGGTCAATTATTTAATTATATCCATAAAATGGGTTTTGGACTAGCGTATAGGTCATTTTAGCACTTAAATATTAGGTTTAATCCCTTTTATGCTTAATTATACCTTAATCACGGTAATTAATGTTAACCACATTAACTAACCATTTTAATAAAACAATTATGTTGAAATTTTTAGAATCAAAATATTATAATTATTACAATAATTTATTTTACTTTTTTGAAATTTAATTCATGGAAGAAGAAAAAATTAATACTAATGCTAATATCAGAGATGAGACTAAATAACTGGTTTTTAAGTAGAACAATGTTTAAAATATTGTTATGTTATAATATTATATTTAAAAGTTAAATTGATTATAATTAAATAAATTATATTAATAAATATATAATGGATCTAATTTAAATATAAAAAAATAAAAATAAAATTTACAATTAATAATTATTTGAATGAAAAGATAGTTTTCTATCTAAAATGCAATATTTTTCATTATATATCAAAAAATGAAATTTCCCCGAAAAATAACAGAAATTCACCCTCAAATAATATTAACATTATGAATTAAAGAATTGATTTTATTTTATCAAATAAAATTTATAATTGTGTTAAAATTAATATTTAAAATTGGATTATCATTACAAGGCCGTAAAAATGCCTTAATAAAAATATGGGGTTTAATGTGAAATATAGGGTTTTGGATTATCTTATTCCTATAAAATGTATTTTATTAGAGTAAAAAATATTTTAATGAATATATAATATTTATATTACATTAATAACACTAAATAATTGTATTTACATTAATTTATTAGTATAACACACATTTGTGAGCATAAAAATAGTTTTCTATAAAAAAATTCTTTTTATATTAAATATACAGTTATATTCATTTTTAATTAATTTTTAACCAATTAACTAGTTGTTAAACTGTATGTTTTCATAATTTAGAAAATATTATTCATAACCACTAATAAAAAATCTAGGTTATATCATATTATATTAAATAATAATAATACATTTTTATTTGTTAAAATTTGGTCCTACGTGTAACACAAGGTATCGTTGAAGGTCGCTCTTACATGCTATTCAAGAAAACTCATAGTTGCAAGAATTAAAATCCAAATAATATATCATATTTATTTAATATAGTAAATATATTTTAAAGTATCAGTTTATTATAACCCTTTCAAACTTGGTGTAGCGTGTCATACATGCTATTGAATAAATATTACTCTTTTATAATTTTTAGGGTGTTACATTTTCCCAATATTAGTTAAATTTAATCTATGAAATATAGACTCAATATCGGTGATTTTTTTAAATATTTCCAACAATGAAATCCTATTTCATCAGAAGGGTTTGTAAAAATCATACAGAAAAGAACAAATTTTATCTACAAAGGACACAGGGAAAACCATGTAAATATTCACCTATGTATGAGACCATTATCGGAAAGTAGATATACATGGTTGAAGGTAAATTGTAAATTATCATTGGGAGTGAAAGGGTTAATCAATAAAAAATTGAATGATCAAAATAAGGATGAGAGACTCAAATATATAAATCTGTGATGATTTATAAGACAATAAGTTCAATATAAATTAAGGTATTAGGACAATAGTAATGTTGAGTAATTCATTCA
This sequence comes from Viscum album, assembly GCA_963277665.1. Classification (NCBI taxonomy): domain Eukaryota; kingdom Viridiplantae; phylum Streptophyta; class Magnoliopsida; order Santalales; family Viscaceae; genus Viscum; species Viscum album. The sequence continues at coordinate 948,630,347 of OY728127.1, forward strand.
TAAACCCTAATTCTAAGAAAATATTCATACTTGATTGGTTTCAATTTCATATGAACAATCCTAAATTTTGGTTGTGATTTGTTCAAATTCTAATTCCTCCATTTACTCCAAGAAATTAATTACCAATAATCAATTGTTTTTATGCTTAAAGTACTAAAATAAACTTTTAATTGATCATATGGCCTAGAAAAGAGTGAAAAGTGTAAATTTTGGTCTATAAATATCTTCTAAAACCAACCTGGCTAATCGATTAATATCTTATCCTCAAAAGGTATATTAATTGTTCATCATTTACATTTATTCTTCAAATTTATTAACTAAATCAATAAAATATTTACCAGGACATTGTGTAGATTAGTTGTTTAAATGAATCATTTATTGTCCTTTAGTCATTGGTTCATGACCCATGACCATACTATAATTGAAAGGTTGCCACATGGAAATAGGATCTCCTTTTCTCAAAACAATGCTTATATAATTTTAAATTGAACTATGATGGACATCATTGAAATTTAATCACTTAATAGGATCATTATTATGGCTCTCAATACAACCCCATTACAAAAATATTTCAGCCATTTATTTCTACTAAGGTCCTCAATTGTTCAATTTTCAATCCATAATTTCATTTGTAGGATTTCTGGATCATGACTTCTTATCTTAATCTAAAACACCTTAGTTTTTACTTCGATCATTTTTTGTCATTATCCATTCAAATTATTCAAAATGGTTTGCAAATAAAAACTGTATTATCCTAATCATATCCTCTAGGTTTGTCAAACCTAGTTCACTGTATGTCATGTTGTTGTGTATTAGGTTACCTCAAGTTAGTCCTGGAACACATTTTCAGAGTTATTAATCCTAGATGCATCTGTGATTGAAAAACTTCCACCTGTTGTATCCAAACAAGGATGAATTTCAAGGATTATCTATAAAATCTATACAATAAAAAATTATTGTTTTTTCTTTTATACAATTAATAAAATTCTATATTTGGATTATTTTATATAATCTATGTTTTTTAAATCTTGATCGCAATATTTTTATTAAATATCCTTCGATATAAACTATAGAAACCCAACCTATAAATACAAAAGTCAGTGTCTACTAATAAATACATTGGCATGATTATAAGGAATCATGCAATGAAGGGCTAAAGTGTTTATTAGTCTTGGTAAAATAGATACACACATAAATATTTTATTACAAATAAATGAACGAATTAAAACACAATTTTTTCCTTCAAAATAACTTTTAAGGTGACAATTTTATTCCATATACTAAAATAATGAATATCTATCATAGTATGATTATTAGATTCATTATATATAATCATAATAAGTTTGAGATCAAATCCTCAATAAGGGATAAATATATAGGCAAGAATAATTAAATCAATGAGAATAACAATAATGGAATTGTAAATAACTAAACAGACATACCATGTAATCCATAAAGTGAAATTATAATTAATATGGAAAGGTAATAAATGAAAACAAATTCCATTCAAATTACTAGATAAGGAAATATATATATGGAATAGTATGAAACTAAAAACCCATTCCACTTAATCCATAAACATAGAATGAAATTTATCCCTAGATATGTCAAGGAAAATTATCATGGATGAGTATTAACTAAAACAAAATGAGGTAAATTCATTTTTAATTGACATCATGTCTGAGGCACATGAAAGACTATACTATAATGACCTTTCATAAGGTGGTTTAAAAATTATATAAAAAAATATCTGAAATTTATTTGTCTCATGATAACATGTCGATTCAACAGGGAGATGTATAAAGTCTATGCTCCATCCATCATTTCATGTCCAAAGCATTCCTCATATCTAATAATTGAAATAAATAATACACCTTATCAAATGTATATATTTAATAAATAAATCATGGATATAAATATCTTCCTACAAGAATCAAATAACAATTAAATTAAACAGCCAATGTAAAATGGTATACATTTTCGAAAATACTAATATCCATGATATATGGAATGAAACTTTTATGGGAGATTCAATGATAAATGATGGTAGAATATTTAATATTTCAAGAGGACTTCCAAGAAATAAAGGATGTGAATATCAATTATTTTCTTGGATAAATCAATCAAAATCTATACGAATAAAAGATATGGATTGTGTCAATTCAAAATATCCCAAATAGAATAAAAATAGAGGGTGGTTGTCATTGATGAAATAATATAACAACATAAAAAATATTATTGAGGAAAACATCCTTTTATTGTAGAAACAATTAAAAAATCATTTAAAGTAGTTTTTAAATACATTTTATATAAAAATAGTTTTTTTTAAATTAAAAAGTAATCTTTAGGGAAATGATGGTAGATAAATCCATACATTTCATTCCCTGTAAAAAATAAACATTCCCTTTGAAAGGTAAGAAGTTTAATAAAAATTCCATTATTGAAAAATGATAAGAATATTTCATTGAAACATTGGTTAAATGAAAAAAGGGTAAAAATTTATTTGCAAAAAAAGTTAAAATATTTCCATGAAAGATTTCAATAAAACAAGGTTTTTAGAAGAAAACAGGTTCCCTCACTAAAGAGATATATAAATTCATGTTATTAGAAAAAAAATTCTAAAACATATTGAGTACCAAAGAGTTGAAAATGGTAATAATAATTTAATAAGTTAATTAATACCTAAATTATTGGAAAACAACCATCTTTATTGAAAAATAGTCATATAATTTACTTAAATGGAAATGAAATATCATTAGAATTAATTTTGAGAAAATAATTTTTTAACATTACAAAGTGTCCAATACCCATTTGGAACATTTTAAATCACAAAACTCAAGAAATAATAAATAAATGAATCACATAATATCATGAGAATAACAATATCCATGATATAAAATTTCAAAGGAATGTATATACACCATATAATAAAAAAATCATAACAACAAATGGGTCTCGATAGAATGTAAATTGCGACGAAATCCCTTACAACTCTGGTAAAATTTTAATTAAAAAAACAAAAGTAAAAATAATAAAATTAATTATTTAAATAACATTCTTGTAAAATAATACATGACATATTATATAAAAATGGATATTATTTACATAACAAAAAATAATTAAGTGGTGAATACGACATTTATCACATAGATGTAAAAAGTGAGATGAAAATTTCTTAATTTGAGTCCGACCTATCCCATGTGTCATTATATTCATGATTAATATAATCATGATAATTAATTAATTAATTGATTTATAACCCATTTCATATTTATTGAGTCATCTATTTCATTTATTACTATTTTTTTATATGTTTACTTCAACAATTATATTTACATCTCTTATTTTGACCAAATTCGATTTTTTGGGTCAAGAACATATTTGGTATATAAACTATGGTAAAAGGGATTATTATATAAAATACTAAAAATAATAATAATGAAATAATTATAATATTTATACATCAATTACCCTTTTTAAATCAATCACATACATTGGTTATGAACAATTAATCAACACTACAATCGTGGTGGAGACTATGGGACATGTGTATGCATGAGTAAAGTTATCATTTAAAAATTATCGTTATTGAAGGAAGGTAAGTACAAAAAATAGATTTCCATATTGATCAATAAATAAAAAATAACATAATATTTAATAATATATATATAATTATTGTGGTGTAAAATAAATCACATAGTGTCGTGGAGTTGGTAGTCCACACATCCATGACTGATATTATAACTTTTTAAGTGTTTTGAAGTGTAAAAAATGAAAAGATATATTATTTTTATAGAAGGGTAATTATTTTAGGAATATCATATATATTCTGTTTGTTTCACATATTTTAATTATAACCAACCATTATACATTCCATGTATAGCACGAACAGATCACATCGGTTTGAGGAGATGTTAGTCCAATCTTCCTCAAATGATGTTATTGTTTTTTTAAAAGTGGAAAGTATAATTGTATATGTTTAAAAAGAATAAAAGAAGATTAAATAAATAATATATACAATATATAAGATATATGAATATTATTTCCATCATAATTTCCACCATGAAGAGTGGTAAAGGAAAAATGAACAATCATCGTTCCGTGAGGTAGTAGTTCGCCATACAGATAAACAATACGCTTGTTACCCATTTGATGGGAGTGTGTGTAAGTATAGGTTTAAACCATAGAATAAAAACAAAATATTATATTTATAATAGTTTTTTTATAATATAATGTAATATTAAGTGTTTAGGGTGTTGGATGATGGGAATAATACTAAATATCTTTAAGAATTATGTTACCTCTTAATCAGGTAACTTCTTTTGGTTTGTACCAAAAGGATTCCTTTGGGAGATATCATGAAAAAGGGAGACTTATATGTATATGGGAGGTATTTCTGGAGAAAATCTGTGAATATCATGTTTGAAACAATGTGTCTACATAGGTGTGAAGAAGGGGGGGTATGTGGTAGAATTTTATAAGGGAGGAAAAAGACTGACTTTTCATTTTCGAAAACCAGTATAGTGAACACATTTTCTTGCATAATAAAAGTAATAAAGAACCATTTAATATCAATAATGTATGTTTAATATCCAAATTATGGATATAATATGGGTTTTGGACAGGTTTATAGGTCGTTTTGTCCCTTAAATTTAAGTATTAGTCCCTTATTAAGCTCAATTTCAACTTAATCACTATTATTAATTTTAATCACTTTCACTAAACTTTTTTGTAAAAAAATAATTTAAACTTACTAGATACAAGATATTATAATTATTTCAACAATTTAATTAATTTTTTTTGAAATTAAACTCATAGAATCATCAAAATTAAGATTACTACTAATATCAAAGATGATATGAAATAATTGATTTTTAAAGTTGAGAAATGTTCAAAAGATTGTAAAGTTTTTATATTAAATTTATATGGAATAATTTTTATTAATAGATGATTAATTGAACTAATTTTACTTTATAAATAATTAAAACACAATTTAACATTTACAATTATTTAAATGATAATACAGTTTTCAAACTAAAATGTAATTTTTTTCACTATTCATCAAAAAAGATGTTTCCCAGAAAAATAAAAACAATTAACCATAAAATAATTTTGAAATTATGAATTAATTAATTACATTTATTTTATCAAATAAAATTATGTTTTTTTAAATTAACATTTACAATAGGTTTTCCAGAAAAGGCTGTAAAAATGCCTTTGTAAAAATATAGATTTTTATGTGAAATATAGGGGTTGGACTTATATTATTCTCATAAAATATATTGGATGAGTGTTAAAAATATTTATTTAATATATAATATTTATATTACATTAATATCAGTCACTAATTGTAGTAAATTTAATTTATTAGTACAAAACACCTTTGTGAGCATAAAATTATTTTTCTATGAAAATAATCTTTTTCTATTCAATTTTACTGATATTAATTTATAATTAATATTTTACCAATGAATTAGTTTTGTAAACAATTTATTTTCATATGTTGATTAATAATATTCATAAAAACTAACCTAAAGGCTAGGTTATGTAATATTATATTAAATAATAATAATATGTTGTTATTTGGTAAAATATAGTCCTGCGTGTAACCCAAGATGTCGATAAAGGTTGATCTTATGTGAGATGAAAAATAACTTAGTGTTGTGATCATTATAATACATATAATATATTATTTTTATTTAATATAGTAAATATATTTACAGCTATTGGGTTGTAATATCCCTTTTAAACATGGTGTAGTGTGTTATACACATAATTAAATAAATTTTACTCTATTAATATTCATACTGTTACTTTCTCCAAACCTTAATTAAATTGCATCCTTGAAATTTAATCTTAATATTGGTGATATATTTATTGATATTTCCAGCATTGAAATCCGAAATTGTGAGAAATGTTTTTCAAATATCATCTCTAAAAGAGAAAAACGGAAGTACAAAGGTCACATGAAATACCATGTAACTAGTCCTTTATAAAGGAGAACATTAATTAAAAGTATATATTAATGATTGAAGGAGAAATGTATCTATTTATTGGGAGTGGTTGAGTATTTCAAGAAAAATTGAATTATTAATATAAGGTCGGCGACCTCAAGGCTATAAGTCTGTGATGATTTAGATGACCATCAGTTAAAAAAAGGTATTATAACAATAGTAATGTTGGTTAATTCTTTTATTGACCTTGAATATAAGGAAATATTCTTACTTTATAGGTTGTGATTTCATATCAAAAATCCTAACTTTGGTATTGTTTTGATCAAATCCTTATTCATCCCATTACTACTCGAAATTAATTACCAATAATGAATTGTTTATTTCCTAAATCACTAAAAGAAACTTTTAAAGGAACATTAGGCCTATAATATAGTGACAAGTATAACTATTTTTGTCTAACATTCTTCCAAACCGTCATGGTTAATCGATTAATATCTAATCCTAAAAATTGATATTACTAGTTCGTCATTAACAATTATTTATCTAATTGTTTAACTAAATCAATGAAAACTTTACCTGGACATTATGTAGCGTAGTGGTTGGAATGAACTCTTATCATCCTTCGGTCATGAGTCCAAGGCTCGTGGCCTTGCTATAATTGATAGGTTATCACCCAGTATATAGGTTATCCCTTTTGAAAACAATAATTTAATAATTTTCAAACAAACTTTGATTGACATCATTGAAATTTAACAATTAAATAGAAACTTTTCAATGGATTTCAATACAACCCCATTACCTAAATATTACATCCATTTATTTCCACTATGGTCCTTTCTTGGTCTGGAGTTTATCCACAATACCATTAGTAGGATTTCTAAATCCCGACTCCTTATCTTGAATCTAAAACATTAATATTAACCTTTTTCATTCGTTGTCATAATCCATTAAAACTATTCATTATGGGTTGTAAATATAAAGGGTATTATCCTCATCATATCACTTAGTATTATAAAATAAGGTATGAAATAATGACTATTTTCACATACTAGGTTACCCCGAGTCATACTCAGAACACCTTTTCAAAATTATTACTCCTCGATACATCTATTCCAGAACCACATCCATTTGTAGTATCCATACAGGGATGTATTTCAAGGAAGATACATATTGTCTCTGCCATACCAAAAATCATCTTTTTTCTTTTATACTAATCATCAAATTCTATATTATATTTATTTTTATAAATTATATTTTTTAAATTTACTTTCCATGGTTTTTACTAAACTTCATTTGATACCAACTATAACGACCTTACCCCAGAATCCCTGAGCTGATGTCTGCTTATAATTACATTGAAATGATTACAAGGAATCAATCCACGTATAGATAATGATTTTAGTAGTCTTGGTAAACCATATACATATATAAATCATTTCATTCAAATAAATATTATAATTACAAAAAAATATTATTCTAGAGAACATCGAGGATAACAACTTTACACCATCTAGTAAATACATGCATATCTTTTATAGTATGATTATTTAATTCCTATGGTATAAAAATAATGTGTTTTAGCTCAAATGATTAGTAATGGAAAATTATTGTGTACGCTATAATGAAATCTATGAGAATAAAATTATTTCCTGGTATATAACTAAACATAAATGTCAAGGAATCAATAATCTAAAATGATAATTAATATGGTAAGCTAATAAATAAAAACAAAATCTATTCAAATAACTTGATAAAGACAAATAAATATGGAAATGTTAGAAACTGAAAATACATGACACATAATCAATAATATTGCAATGAAATGAATATGTAGATATTTCAATAAAAAATCTCATGGATGTATAATAACTAACAATAATTGAGGGAAGTTCTCTCATAATAGATGTCATGTCTAATGCACCTAAAACCTATAAAGTAAATACCTTTACCATATGGTTTAGAAAATGTATAAACCCATCTTCACAACATAATTTTCTCATGAAAACCTATTTATGCATCGATTAGCTACACAATGTCCAGGCTCTACCATCAATTATCTTTCCAATGCATTCCTCATATATAATAATCAAAATAAATAATATCCCATATCAAATACCCCTATTGAATAAATAGTATTGAAATATTAATATTTCCCCAAATAATCAAATGACTAAAAAAGTAGAAACTGTATATAAAATGGAATATTTTTTAGGGAATAGTAATATCCATGACAAATGAAATGGATAATTTTTGGTAAATTCAGAGTTTAATTAGGAAAGGATATTGTATATTTCAAGGGGACTAACAAGAAATCAATGAAGTGAGTATATATAATTTAATATTTAAATCAATCGAAAACTGTATGGAGAAAGTATATGGATGATATCAATAAAAAATATCCCAAGGGGTGTATAAATTTAGTGTTGGTTTCATTTATGAAATAAAATAATAAAATAAAAATATTCTTGAGGAAAATATACTTTTCTTTGAAAAAACATTTTGAAAATATTTTCATTAAAAATAAATTTTAAAAAAAACATTAAAAAAAATCCTTTTAAACTAGAAAAGGAAGCTTCAAATAAATATTAGATTAAAAAATACATACATGTCTTATAAGGTAAAAAGATACATTCGTAATGTCCCGGATCAGGGTGCCACACAATGGGTGCCCCGAACCCGGTTGGTCACATGACCTCAAGTGCATTTCCCCAAACACCAGAGGTTGGAAACTAGTAGTGAGGGCCAAGTACTGACAGTGGGTAAACAATGCCCTCATTTATCAAAGTGTAGCGCAGCGGAATAAAATGTATAACCATGCAAAAGTGAAAGCAGTAAACAATATAAACTAGAAATGGATAACTGAAGTAAGAGATAACCAACAGTCTTATATTTGATGATGCAGCATGTCACTAATTCTAAGAAATCAGCCTAAACAGGATACACTGCAATCACTACAATAGAGCACAAGGTACAAGTACATCAAACAAAACCAAAACAGTGCAAACAAAACACATCAGCATCGCAAGCCTAAGCTTGGTCCCACGCTATCCTTCTCTTTTGCAACAATCATGTGCCTGGGTAGGGACCACTTCCCTTTTCAGCACATACAACAATATATTCTTTTTGGGCTGAAGACATGACCCAAACAGGGTGTGAGAAATAAATTCCAGTAGGCAACCACCAAAGGACCATGCCCAACTGACGGTGAAAATGTGCAACAACAGTGTGTAATAGTAAAATGCAGTAAACTAGGAAGTAATCAGAAGTAACTATCCCTACAAGTTACATTGCATTTTTAATAATTATTTAATATTACCTAGCCTGTGCATTAGCTTGGCAGGTACAAAATTGAAAATCACTTTAGTGAATAATCAAAGTAAATAGTGTCCTTAGACATGAAAATCCTTACCGTCATGAAAACTGAAACGAAACCCTCAGGTGACCTCCCTCAGGCTTAATGAATATTTCCCTTAGGCATGAAAGATCTCTCCCTCAGGCATAGAAGCTACTACCCTCAAGCATAAGAATCATTTCCCTCGGGCTAAACAAACCTTGCCCTGAGGATAATCAGAACCCTGCCCTCAAGATAATCAGAACAAAATCAAGTATCTGGGCCGAGCCCAACACATAACAAGAAGTTCATATATGATTCCTCTCATGAAAAAACACAAAACATGCTATAAATACGGCGTACCCGTGGGTATCCTTGCCAAATGGCTAAACAGGGGGAATGCACCCATGGGGTGGCCCTAGATCAAGGCAGAGATCTCAAACAAAAGTTATAAATATTAATTTATATTACCTATGCAATTCTATGTATCGTAACAATCAAAGCCTAAGCCATAGGATACCCCAAACATGGGTTCATAGCACAACGGTACAAAAAACAACTCAATAGTTGGTATTAAACGCAAGACCACCTACCTCGATCTCCTCTAATCGATATACGTGAAAGGTGCCTCCCGAAACTGCCAAGAACGACATAGATTGGGATAAGATATTTCCTGTCCAAATGTAAGTAACTTCCCTTATGAAAATAATTGGAAGGAAAGACTCAAGTAGATGGAAGGTCTTTCCAGCGCGGTTCAAACATGATCAATGACGGAAGAATTGGGTTCTTGGTGTGTGATCGGGAGCTCCTCTAAGTCCCTACCTCTTCTCCTAATCTCCAAATGAGCGTTATTCCTCCTCTATCGAATTAGGTGGCTACTTCCAGTTTTATGCGAAAATACATGACCACATGACATGTACTTTAAATTACATGGCGTGTACTTTACTTTTTAACTGTTCATCTATAAGCTAATTTTCAACGCCACCCTGTTCATCTTCCAACTAATTACATGATGTGTATTACTAAGTACATGATGTGTAGTTAGTTTTTACACCCTGAACCGCCGACATTTCTACACACCCTGTGTTCTCGTCCCACACGTCCAATGTACATGACAGGTATATGAAATTAAACTACGTGTAGTTTGTTTTACCGACAAACCTACGTGCCATGCCTTCTCATCCTCCAAAATTGAAGTACATGTCATGTACCCATAAATTTGGGATTTCCCCCCATTTCCCTTGTTTTCTAGAATACACTTAAAGAATAAGGAAAAGATGAAACTTGTGCCTCATGAATAATAACCGGGTTCTTACAAACATCCCCCCATAAAGAAATTCATCCCCAAAATACACAAACAATGGTGTTAAAGATAAATCTATGAAAAATCCTGGCCACTGAGCATGTACGTTAGTCTCTTGCTCCCAGGTTTCGTCTTGCACTCGACCATGCTTCCATAGCACCACTAAGAGAGGAACTGATATATCTTGGAGAACTTTCATGCTCCTATCAACAATACGAATCAGATTCTTCTCAAAGGATGCATTAACCTGAAGTTTAACCTCCTCAGGATAAAAAATGTGAGATGGATCTGAGTGATAAAGACATAACAAAGATACGTGGAAGATGTCGTGCATGGCCCGATAACTCTATGGAAACTGCAACTGATAGGCAACTGGCCCTACTCTCTCCAGAATTTCAAATGGCCCTACATACAGTGGTGAAAGTTTACCCTGTCTTCTGATCTTCCTGTGTCCTAACCTTGGTGAAACATGCAAGAACACCTGATCCCCGACCACGAACTCTAAGGGTCGTCTGCGGCAATCAACATAAGATTTATGACTAGATTGTGCAGTAGCCATCCGCTTCTGAATCAACTGGACCTTCTCTAAAGTCTCTTATACAAGATATGGTCCCAGTAAAGCTACCTCACCTGCCTCCATCCAGCAGGAGGGTGATCGGCATGGCCTACCATATAAAGCCTCATAAGGTTCCATCTCAATAGTTGCCTAAAAAAATTATTTTCAGAAAACTCGACTAAAGGTATGTGCTTCTCCCAAGAGCCCCCAAAGTCCAAGACACATGCATGCAGAATGTACTCTAGAACCTAGACATTGTTCTGAGGGTGGTAAGTTATGCTCAGAAGCACCTGTGTACCCGATTCCCTATGGAAACTTTTCCAGAAACAAGACATAAAACAGGCATCCCTATCAGAAACGATAGATCGAGGGATCCCATGAAGACGTACTACCTCTCGGATATACTACTTCTCAAGCTCGTCAACCCCAAAGGTCTACTTGACTAGATAAAAGTGACCTGCCTTCGTGAGCCTATCCACAATAACCCATACGACATCATATCCCTGAGGTGACCTCGGAAACCCGGTCATGAAGTCCATCGTGACATCATCCCATTTCCACTCTGGAATGGGTAACAATTGTAACAACTTGGCTGGCCTCTGATGCTCCGCCTTCTCCTACTATTAGGTGGAACATCTAGTAACAAAACTTGCTACCTCTCTTTTCATACCCGGCCACCAATACTAACATCTCATGTCACAGAACATTTTGATAACTCCAGGATGAACTGACCAAGCTAAAGCATGAAATTCCCACATGAACTCCTCACGTATATCCCCTGGAATCCACACTCGTCCATGGTTACATAGTACGTCATCACCGCCTATCGTTCAACCAGGAGGAGGGTCCTCAATTGCCACCGAATCTCGTAGGATTAGACCTTCTGAATCTGATAATTGTCCCATTCTCACTATGTCCAAGAGGGTAGAATTCACAGCTAAGGATGAAAGATAGTTTCACCCCTAATAGTCGTGCACCTCCAAATTCATCTTAGAGAACAAAGCCAGAATTTTACACTCACCACTGGCCTCTTGCACTACCTGTATCTGAGTCCTCCTACTCAGTGCATCAGCTACTGCATTACCCTTACCAGGTATATAGGCAAGCTCAAAGTCGAAGGACTGAAGATATTGAACCCACCTTCACTTTATCAAATTCAAGTCACACTAGGTAAAGATGTATTTAAGACTTTTGTGGTCCGTAAACACCAGAAAGTGTTCTCCCAAGAGATAATGTCTCCAACTGTGTAATGCATGAACAACTGCAGCTAACTTGAGATCATGCGTCGGGTAATTCCTCTCATGTGGTCTCAACCTTCGAGACCCATATGCAACAACTCAATTGCCTACATCAACACTACTCCCAGCTCAACACCCGATGCATCACAGTAAACTGTGTAGCTCTTCCCTTTCTCTGGAAGTATCAGGAATGGTGCTGGTGTCAACCTTCCCTTCAGCTTCTAAAAGGCTATCTCGCAAGCTTTTGACCAAATGAACATCACACCCTTATTAGTCAGACCTTTCAATGGCACTGCTAAGAAAGAGAAGTCCTGTATAAAGCACCTGTAGTAACCATCCAGCCCCAAGAAACTCTGTATTTCAAACACGATCTTAGGTTTCTCCTAGGAAACTACTGCTCTCACCTTCTCTGAGTCTACTGCAACTCCTGCATCCGAGATAATATGACCCAAGAAGTGTATCTGGTCCATCCAAAAGTGGCACTTTAAGATATTATCATATTACTGATGCTCTCTTTGTGTACTCATTATGACCTCAATATGGGTGGCATGGTCGTGTTGAGTGTGAGAGTACACCAAGATATTGTCCACAAAGACTACCAAAAAAGAATCTAGATATGGGTGGAACACCTGATTCATCATAGCCATGAAAATAGTTGGGGAGTATTTGAGTCCGAACAACATAACCAAGTACTCATATAGACCATATCTGCTCCGAAAGGATGTAAGCAGTATGTCTGATGGTCTAACGTGCAACTGATGATATTCGGATCTCAATTCAATCTTCAAGAACACTCGTGCTCATCAAAGTTGATCAAAAAGATCATCAATCCATGGTAAATGATATCGGTTCTTGACCGTTAACTGATTCATCTTATGATATTCAATGCACAGTCTGAGGGTACCATCTTCCTTCTTCGTAAACAATATAGGCGAACCCCAAGGAGAAGTACTGGTTCAGATGAAACCCTTTTCCCGCAACTCCTCCAACTACCTCTTGAGCTCCTGTAACTCTGGTGTAGCCATCCTATAAGGTGGAATTTACATTGGTGCCGCTATTGGCACGAGCTCAATAAAAAATTCCACCTCTCACTCTAGAGGAAAACCTGAAAATTCTTCCAGGAAGACATCCTTGAAATGATCAACCACAGGAGGGAAATCCTTCTAACAAGTTCCTTGGTCATCCAGATATAAACTCGCAATCTGGGCTATTACTCCACCACACCCACGATGTTCGGGTCCAACTCGACTCGCCTAAACATCCAATTCGCCCTTGTATAGTAACTCTCCTCCCTCTGGTGACGTGAAACTCACCCTACGACGATAGCAATATACAAAGGCTCGAAAGGGTACCAACTAGTCCATCCTGAGAATGACATCATACCCTATAATCTCTAATACATATAGGTCCCATGAAAAGTGACACCCACCTAACTCTCTAGGCACTCCTAGCCCTGATGCACACCTGCCAATCTAATTCCTAACGGAGTTTCTGGCGTCATGGTATCCGAAAATGAAGAAACACAGAGCCCAAGGATCTCCACCACGAGCATAGATATAAAGCTATGTGTGGCACCAATATCGAATAGTATTGATGATAAAACAGAAGCAACTAGAATAATACCTCTGATAGTGGATGTTCTGAGATCTTACTCTTGTTGGGACTATTTCACTTCATTTGTCTGTCCAGTGTCACAGCCCTTTGACATTGCTTGGCTACCCTGAGCTGACCCGCCCTTCTATATTCGAGATCCTAGTGTTTGGATACCACGACCACGATCACCACCTTGGCATGAAAGTCCTGACGCATTCCAATTCCCTATCAGGTAAGAAGCTTCTGGCCCTACCCCCACACATGGAGTCTGCACAGAACCCCTGTCACTATTCACATATGGAAATACCCTGCAGAAATGCGGAAGATGACCCATATTGCTGCAAGCTCGGCACTCCACTAGGTCACGTGGACACTGAGGTCCCTTGTGACCCTCTTTTCCACACTGGTAGCACATTATCGGGCCACCTGATGAAGTCTTCTGGCTAGTACTACCACCGTGAGGGAAATCTATCTGCCTCTTCCTCTTGCCAATAGAAATAGTACCAGAAACCGGTACCAAACTGCCCTGGTTGGCACCACTATATTCTCATAGGTTTCTCTCAGTATCAACTCCTAGTTCAGAATAACATGCACTGTAAGTAACCTGAAAACATTCACCAGTTCTTGGATGTCATATAGAAGACCATCCTCAAAGAGTCTAGCCCTTAACATTTCAACACCCACAAGAATAGGTGCAAGACGCCATAGCTCGGTGAAGTAGGAAGAATAGTCTATCACTGACATGGCGCCCTACTTCAGATTCATGAACTCTCGAGCACGATCTACCCTCAACATCTTTTGAAAGAAAAAGAGATAGAAGACTGCTTGAAAATAATCCCACTCCATGTATCGGTGATGCTCAGTCTGGGTGGTAACATCCCCCCATATCTTGGCAGAATCACGCAGCATGTAAGTGGTGAGCTTGACTCTCATCCCAGGAGGCATCTCTAGATGCTTGAAGATCGTTTGCATAGTACACATCCAAGACTCTGCAGCCTTTGGTCCGTTATCCCTTAAAAAACTAGGCAGATGCTAATGCTGGATTATATGTGTCAGCTCTTCCATGGATGTGGAAACTAGAGGTGCTCCATGAAAGGTCTTCATGAACCGCATATAGCCTTCACGGAACCACGCATTCGCACCTGCGTCCGGTATAACAGCTGGTGTCACATCTGTAACTACTAGAGGATCCACTGGGAGCCCATGGCCTACCACCTCTAGAGTATAATTGTCCCCACTCTCTTGGAGAAAAACTCATGGTCGTCTCAGCGTCATGACTCTACATGGTTAAACAAATGGCTTAGTTTAATTTATTGTCTAGGTTTCATTTGTCCATTTAAGTGTGAACACACAAAACCGGAAGGAAAAACACAAGAACCGGAAAAAAAACTACATAGTGTGTATAAATTCTACACGGCATTTACCCTTAATCCCTTACATGGTTGTGTTCTGGTGCTGTTCTGGGCATCTCTCATCCCAAGTTACATGACATGTTACTCCCGAACACAGCTTGTACACCACCCTGTTTCCCCCGCCACATGGCCATGTCCACACAGTCTCTCACCGGTACAGACTACATGGTGTGTCTCATATGTACAGGGCATGTACAAGTCAATCCTCACCGG
Source organism: Viscum album (assembly GCA_963277665.1). Taxonomy (NCBI): domain Eukaryota; kingdom Viridiplantae; phylum Streptophyta; class Magnoliopsida; order Santalales; family Viscaceae; genus Viscum; species Viscum album. Next base: position 948,645,947 of record OY728127.1, read on the forward strand.
CCCGTGTTGTTAGTGAAATGGCCTATGTTCCCAGGTTACACTACACAGCATGTTCCAGACAGACACGACGTGTACTATAAAGCCCCAACTGACTCGTTTTGTTAGTGATACAACCAGCAACTTGGCTAACACTACACGACGCGTTCCAAATGGGCAAAATGTGTACTAAAAAGGATAACATTGACCCGTGTTGTTAGTGACACGGCTAGGTACCTAGGTCAAACTACATGGCGTGTTCAAGGTAGACATGGTGTGTTTAACGTATGGTTCCTCCGTCCGTGTTGTCAGTCACACAGGCAGACACAGGGTCAACACTACACGGTATGTTCAGCCGGTACGCAACGTGTTCTCGCCAGAATTTACCTATCCTATGTCTCTTCCCACATGGCCTATGACACAGTTAGAGACTACATGGCGTGTATAAGGATGACACATTATGAAATTGTTTTTTTCTTTCTTCCCAAACAAAATAGTACATAGCGTGTGTTCATAGAACCACGCGTCGTGTTGTCTGGTTTTCCAGATAGTGGACCTCAGAAACTACGCCAAAGCCCATTTTCCTTTTATTTCAAGTGTTAGTATGCCAAATTCTGATCTGTGGGGGCCCATACTCCCCCTGTGAACTAAATTTTAGCAACCGAACTTTCACATTATAGCACAAAACGTAAAAAATGTTTGGATCATGATCTGCCAAATTCAGGTCCTAGAGAGCCCATACTTCTATGGAACCAATGTTTAACGTCCATAAATCTAACTGTAACATGTACCAATACCCTATAAACAGTAAGTGTATCTATTAAGGAACCTATCACAAAAACAAACATTTTTCTAGCACAACATCTATCATAACAACATGGAATTTCTAATGCACCAATATGGCATGGAAACTTTGCATGGCGTGTGATACTAATATGTGTCTATATGATGCATGAGTTGGCATACCCTCATCTCATCGGGTTGCAACTAAATATAACCCAAGTATAAAATATAAACAGCTCACCACAAGTGCGTCACTCAATGGTGAAATCAAATCAAATGTAACAATCATAAATAGAAAATCACAATTTAACTCGAGCCCATTCGACCTCTACATGTACATGGGGTAGCTATTCCCGGGCACAGATTATTACCGAATCCCTTAACAGTCATTCTCTTTCCATTTTTGCCAAATAATAAAATATCTCAGAGAAAAGAAAACTCCTTTGATACCACTTTGTAACGTCCCAGATCCGAGTGCCACAAAACGGGTTCCCCAAACCCTGTTGGTCACATTACCTCAAGCACATTTCCCCAAATGTCAGAGGCTGCCGACTAGCAGCAATGGCCAAGGACTGATAGTGGGGAAGCTATTCCCTCATTTTTCAAACTATAGTGCAATGGAATAAAATATATAACCATGAAAAAGCAGAAGCAGTAAACAATATAAACCAGAAATGGACAACTGAAGTAAGAGATAACCAACAGTTATATATATGATGATGAATCAGGTCACTAAATATAAAAAAGAAGCCAAAATAGGATACAATGCAATCAGTATACCACAGGACACAGTAAAAGTACAAAAAACAAAACCAAAATAGAGAAAACAGAACGTAGAAGCATCACGAGACTAAGCTCGGTCCCATGCTCTCCTACTCCTCTGCAACAATCAGGTACTTGTGCAGGGACCGTTTCCCTTATCAAAACCTGCAACAATATAATCTGTTTGGGCCGAAGGCATGAACTAAAAAGGGTGTGATAAATATAACCTAGTAGGCAACCACCAAAGGCCTGTGCCCAACTGTCAGTGAAAATGTTCAACAACAATGTGCAATAGTAAAATGCGGTAAAATAGGATGTACTCAGAAGTAACTATCACTACCAGTTTCGTTGACTTTTGAATATTTATTTAATATTTCCAAGACTGTTCTTTAACTTTCTAGGTACAACCAAGAAAATCACGATAGTGAATAATCAAAGTAAACATTGTCCTCAGACATGCAAATCCATACCCTCAAGCAAACTGAAATGAAACCCTCAAGTGACTGCCCTGAGGAACAATGAATATTGTCCTCAGGCATGAAATATCTTTCCCTCACGCATGGAAGCTACGACCCTCAGGCATAAGAAATTTTTCCCTTTGGCTAAACAAACCTTTCCCTCATTCTAATCAGAACGTTTCCCTTTGGCTAATCATAACGATATAAAGTAATCAGGCCAATTACAAAACATAAAAATTAGTTCATATATATATCCGCTCACAAAAAACTCAAAACATGCTATAACTATGTCATACCATTGGGTATACTAGCCAAATTTCTAAACAGGGGGAACACACACATGGGGTGGCCCAAGATCAAAGAAGTGATCTCAAACAGCAGTTATAATTATTAATTTAGATTACCTATTCAATTCTAGGTATCTTAACAATAAAATCTGTATCCATACGATACCCCAAACAAGGGTTCGTAGCACACCAGTACACAAAAACAACTCAACAGGTGGGATTAAACACAAGACCACCTACCTTGATCTCCTCTGATCGATATATGTGAAAGGCGCCTCCCGAAATGACCAATAAAGACATAGATCTGGGATAAGAGATTTCACATTCAAACAAAATTAACTTCCCATAAAGGAATAATTTGAAGAAAATACTCAAGTAGATGGAAGGTCTTACCCACAGGGTTCAAACATGATTGACGGTGGAATAATCGGGTTCCCAGTGTGTGATTGGGAGCTGCTCCGAGTCCCGACCTCTTCTCCTGAGCTCCAAATACGCATTCTACCTCCTCTGTTGAATGAGGAGGCTACTACCTGTTTAAAGTGAAAATACATGACTACACAGTGTGTACTTTAAAGTAAACGATGTGTTCTTTCCTTGTTAACTGTTCCTATAGCAGCTACTTCTCACTGCCACTATATTCATCTGCTGACTGATTACACGACGTGTATAACTATGTACATGGAATGTAGTTAGTTTTTATACCCTGAACCACCAACAAGTCTACACGCCTTGTGTTCTCATCCCACACATCAAAAGTACATGGTGTGTATATGAAAGTACATGGAATGTAGTTTGTTTTACCAACAAACCTACATGCCATGCCTTCTCATCCCCCACAGCCGAAGTACATGGCGTGTACCCATAAATTTGGGAATTTGCTCCCATTTCCCTTGTTTTTTCAAAAACACTTAAGGAAGAAGGAAAAGACGAAACAAGTACCTCATGAATAAGAATAGGGTTTTACCACATTTATTATTCACGGAAAAAAGGGTTAGAAAAATGACTTGTTAGGAAAGAAATAAGTAGATTCCATTGAAAAAATGTTAAAATAAAAAAATTGGTAAATAATTCATTACCAAATCATCTTAAAATATTTCTTGAAAACATTTTAATAAAATATTTTATTTATAATAAAACAATTTCTCTGACTAAAGAGATAAATGATGTTGGGTTTTCAAAAAACATTTTCTAAAACATTGAGTACCAATGAGTTAAAAATGATATAATAATTGATAATTTTCATGTATAACCATAGGAGAGTGAAATTAATGGGTTTATTCATAAATATTCATATAATTTCCTTGAATTAAAATTAAATATCATTAGAAATAATTTTTTTAAAGTAATCTTTAATCATTCCAAAGTGTCCCATACAACTTTGAAAAATTTAAATCATAATCCTCAAAAAAGTATCAATAAATGAAACTTAGAATATCATGAGAATAATTATATTCATGATATAACATATCTATGGTCATTATATACACCATATAAAATAAAATAGGTGCATAACAACAAAAAAGTATCAATGGAATGTAAATTGAGACGAAATCCCTTACAACTATGGTAACATTTCAATTGGAAAAACTAAAAGTAATCATAATTAAATGAATAAATTAAATAAAATAATGATAAAATAATTCCGGACACACTATATTAGTATGGGAATTAGGTACACCACACGAATGAAGTATGTAGTGAGTATGACATTTATCTCATAGATGTAAATATTGAGATGGAAATCCCTTAGCTTGAGACCAACTTGTCCCATGTATCTTTATATTACTATATAATATAATTATATAAATTATTTACATTATGGGGAACCATTTTAATGTTTATCATATCTTCTATTTCAATTATAACTATTTTTTTACATTTACTTAAACATTTATGTTTACGTCAATTGTTTTGACCAAATTCAATTTATGTGTCAAAAACAACTTTGGTTGGATAACTATGCAAAAATGGGTTATTATATAAAATATGAAGAATATAATTCATTGAATAATTATAATATTTAGAAATAAATTATAATTTTAAATTAAATCATTAACTTTTGTTATGAATAATGAATCAATTATACAATCATGGAGACAGTAGGCCATTCATACGCATGAGCAGCGTTTTAATATATCAATGATATTTAGGGAAAGAAGGTAGATAGCTTTATATATTTATATAATAATAATTATATTAAGAATAACATATTATTTAATCATATATACTTATATATAAATAATTATTTTTTTGTAAAATAAATCACATCTTGTTGGGGAGGTGGTAAAACACACATCCACGAATGACATTATGACTATTGAAGTGTGTGAAAGGGTAGTAAAGAAAATGATATATTATATCTCCAAAAAGGTAATTATATCATTAATATCATATATATGTTTTTTCTTTCATGTATGTTTAATTAAAATCATCCACTACACATTCCAATTTTAGAGTGAACAGATCGGATCTCTTTGAGGAGGTGAGAGTCCATACTTCCACAAATGATATTTTTATTTTTTCACAAAGAGGAAGGTGTAATGGAATCTATTTAAAAAGAAATATATAAGATTAAAAATATAATATATATCATATATAACACATATAAAATTATTTTACATCATAATGGACACCATGAGAATTGTTAATGAAATAGTGAACAGTCATCAATTCGTGAGGCTAAAATTCATCGTACACATAAACTATATGTTTGTTGCCCGTTAGATGGAAGCGTGTGTAACTGTAGGTAAAACAAATAGAATGAAAAAATAAAATTATATTTAATATACTTTTTATGTTTTATAAAAATATAATAATAATATATGAGGTGGCTTTATAATTTAAATAATAGTGAAAAGCTTAAAGAGATATGTTACCTCTTAATCGGGTAACTTCTTTTGGATTACAAATGAAGGATTCCTTATGTTGCTTAAATCCAAATGTCTGGATTATAGGTTTAGGGATATATTATATGATACTATTTTTACATATTTGTTTAGAAGCAATGTGGCTTGAGTGGTGTGAAGAAGGGGGAGAGGAGGTGGCTTTTCATAAGAGATGAAAAGGAATCACTTGGAATTTTCAAAACATGTTTAGTCTACACATGTTCATACCAAAAAAAAGTAAAAAGAAATAATGGAAGGATAATTGAGTATTTATTCATAGAAAATTGGTTTCATGGAAGACTTTATGTCATTTTGGACCTTTAATATATTGTCTAGTCCATGTTTATGCTTAATTTGACATTAATCACTCTAATTAATTTTAATCACTTTCAGAAATATTTTTTTGTAAAAAAATTAATTGTTCTTATTATACTAAATATATTACAATGATTACATCCTTTTATACTTGTTTTTAATATCAATTCCCATAAGTGGAAAATTTATATTCATTCTAATCTCATAGATGAGATAAAATAATGACTTTTAAAAGTTGAATAATGTTCGAAATTTAGTGACGTTTTTATATTAAATTTAAAAGTTAAATTGATTAAAATTTGTGAAATTTATTAATTTATTTATAATTGATCTAATTTTACTTAAAAATAATTCAAAATACAATTTAACATTAATAAATATTTATATGAAAATACCGTTTTTAACTAAAATGTAGTAATTTTCACTATTCATCAAAAAATGATGTTTCTCATAAAAATAACAAAATTTCACCCTAAGACAATTTTGACAATATAAATTCAGAAATGGAGTTTATTTTATCAAATTAAAATTATGGTATTGGTAAAACAAATATTTAAAATAGGTTTTCCATTAAAAGACGGTAAAAATTCCTTAATAAAAATATACGTTTTCATGTGAAATAATGGGTTTGTGCATATCGTATTGTTATAAAATGTATTTTATGGATATGAAAATATTTAATTGAATATATAATATGTATATTACATTAATATCACTTTTTAATTTTATTTTATATAATGTATTAGTATAAAACACTTTAGTGAGAATACAAATAATTTTCTATAAAAACATTCTTTTTATATTCATTTGGTTCTTATATTCATATATAATTCATTCATAACCAATTAATTACTTATACAAACATTATATTTTCATAATTTTTTTTAATATTATACATAATCCATATCATAATGGATAGGTTATATCACATTATATTAAATAATAAAAATAAACTGTTAATTAGTGAAACTCAGTCTTGCGTGTAATGCAAGCTATCAAGGAAGGTCTCTATTGTGTGCGATGCAAGGTAACACAATTTTGAGAGAATTACAAGCCATAAAATATATCATATTTATTTAATATATTAAATATGATTATAATAATCATCTTTTAATATCCCTTGTACACTTGTTTTTTTGTCGTACATGATTTGGAATAATGTCTACTTTTTATAATTTTAAGGGTGTTACAGTCAGTGGAGACAGGCTTTCAGAAAGGTTCGAATTACCTGAGTAAGAGTGAATGATTATCCTTTGACAGCTGAGGACATGTGGAATTTGATTTTATGTCCCTTCATACCACTAATGAATATATGGTTTAGGGTTTTCTGAGGAAGACATAAAATAAGGATAAGGGTGGTGCAAAGGGAATTTGATGTGTCATAGGTGGATAAAGAGTAGAAAGTGTTGGTTGGAGGTTTGACCTATTACAACCGCCAAACTCAAGCAATTTATGTTGGTCTCAAGGTGATGGTATTTCAGGACATGGACAACTATAGGTTATATAGGCCTTTAAACCTGAGGCTATAGGGATTATGCATGGTAAAATATTTGACTTTTCTACCTTAGATGCAATTTTGATTGACACAAGTGTGATTCATTCCATTCTTTCCCCTTCTTTAGATTGAGTCATGTCTATTCTGATTGAGCCTTTAGCATGAAACTTTCATTATGAAACATTGTCAAGTGGTGACTCAGTGATTGATCACTTCTATCAACAATGCGATATGACACTTGGAGGTGTGTGTTTTATATGGGATGTATTTGTATCAATGGGGAGGCCCTATTAAATCATCTTAGGTATGGACTGGCTATCTAAAAATTCAGGCCTAGATCAACTATTTTAGGTGTAGGATGTCATGTATCTGCAGTGATGGGATAAGTTTTTCCATTGTGGGTGAAAAGGAAAGCAATTAAGAGATATATAACCTCATTAGTAGGAGAGTATTGACAATTAATCCCTAGTTTGATACCATGAATCTTTGATAAGTGGATGTTTTGGGTTATATGTTCCCTATAGTGGTGGAGGTGTATGTGGTTGTTTTTCTTGAAGAAGTTCCTGTTTTACCTTCCTATGAAGAGATAGAATAATACATTGAATTTTATGCTAAGATAACCTTGATATATAAAACAATATATTGGTTGGGTATTAAAGAGCTTTGTGAAATAAGGATGTAGTTAGAGGAATTGTAGAAGAAGGGATTTTTTAGACCTAGGGTTTCCCCCTTGGTAGCCCAAGTGTTGGATACCGAGAATGAAAATGTTATCATTAAGTTATGTGTGGACTATTGGAAACAGAACTAGGTGACCATTAATAATATATATAAAATATTGTGGATTTATAGTCTCTTTGATCAGTTGAGAGGGGAACAATGGTAATTAATTATTGAACTTAGATCAAGCTATCTCCATCTATGAGTATTGGAGTAGGATATATTGAATAAGGGATTCAGATTTTTGTATGGTCACTGTGAATAATTTTTTATTCCCTTTGGCATGGTGGTATCCCTAGGAATGTTCACGGTACTCATCAAACAGATCTCCCCTCTCATCGTATACAGATTCATGGTTGTTTTCAACGATGACATCCTAGTGTACTGTAATTTGAGGAGGGGCATGTGAGACATTTGAGGATGGTCCTAAACTCACTGTGATATCACTAGATTTATGGAAATATATATAATTCTTAGTTTTAGATTCAATATATCCAAATACTTGGAAAATTCATCTAAGAGGTAGGAGTGGCGGTGGAGCTAGAGAAGGTTGGCGCAGTTCATGGATGGGATCCACCTATGAGTGTTATAATGGTGTAGAGATTCCATAGGATTGAAATTTACTGTTGAAGTTTTGTACCTGATTTATTCAGAGTGTTAGAACCCTTGACTTATTTGACATGAAAAGGGGTTCCTTTCATGTGGAAGTTGAAGGTTCTGGGAGTAGCAGAAGCATGGTTGGGGTGACACCCAACTTTGATTTTTTCCATGATCAATGATTATTCCAAGATCAATACAATGATGAATTCCAGTCTCCATGGAATATAATCAATGATTTAGATAAATAAGTAAGAGGCCTGAAACCTTTAGAGATGATATTTTAATTTAATTAATTTCATAAATAATATAACACTTGGATCTTAATTATTTTATTTGTTGATGATGTTGATTGTCCAGAATGACCATTCTAGATTATATCTTATCTCTTGTAAGGATCCATACTAGAATCCCTCTAGCGGTGATCCACAAGTGCTCCAACGGCCTCCGATCGATACCGCTCATTTTTCGGGTGCTAGTGTGGTGAAGCGAGTGTCTTATGTCAGTCATTCATGATCGCTTGTTCTTCGGCCTTAAAGAATGTCTCTCATTTTTTAGAGTGGTGGGAGGAGGATATGAGAGATAAATCATTTTTCTCAATAATTCTGAATTCACCAGGTGTGTGGTTCGGGACAAGGAACAATAGAAATATGTGTCTATTTATTTACATGTGGCTTCAGTTACAATATTTAATTGTTAAACAGTAATTAAATACATTATTAACCTTATATAAAACCGATGATATTAATAATAATACTGTTTAATTATTTATGGTGTGCCAACTTGCGCAAAATGGAATTATAAATAAAATTCCATGTTAAAAAATAATAGCATCGTTATTTTAATTTTTGCCAACTGGTCAAATAATTATTTATCATCTTGAAAATAATTATTTTACTATCAGACTATCCTTTTTCCTCTCTAACATCACTTCCATTTATTGAACACTCCAATAAATAAATAAATCATTTATATGCTAAAATTAATATTATATTTACTAACTAGTAAATAAATATTTATGAAATGTTCATTAAAATAAATCAGTATATTTTACCCACAATTTGGTGAATAAGTATTTTTTTAATTTATAAAACAATTTTAACATGAGTAAAATTATTCCATTTTATTGAGAATAATAATTAGTACTTAAATTCAAATATAATTTAACTGAGACCACTAGAAACACTAAGTGTGTGACCCTATATGGTTATTTCTCATTGGCATTAAATGGGCTTGCGTAAAGTCCAAGAGTAATATCTAGCAACGAGTCGAGGAATCCACGAGAAAGAACTTAATGTCACCACAATGACATCCACATATGAACAATCATTGTGTAATATAATCCATTTATCTCAACATCTAATAAAATAAGTTTCATGATAGTGTCATCAACATTTATACATGATACATCTTTCTTTGACTACCTAAAATAAAATAATTATTACACCATTTTCAAGGAATTTTGCACTACGGTTCTATATCAATCAAAGAGTCGTGATATCAACTTCCATGAATGGAAGGGCAAATCCTTCCCCAAATTATCCATTAATAACATGCCACTCGTGACGCACCCAATGTACTCTACTTCCTTCAAACTATCTGCATGACAGTTTTTTTCAGAAAATCAAAGTGTGTGAGTCATGACACATATTAATGATAATATTAATGTCTAAGGATCATTAAGAATGCTTTTATATTGAAATATTCAATGATACCAAAACATGCGGAATTCCTACTGGCAAGTATGTTTTTGCAATCTTCAGTCCAGGAGATTACCAAGTGTGAACTTCATGAGAGGAAGTATTATCTACATATGATAACTCTCACCTAAATGTATTTATGTTATGTGTCCCATCATAGTATTTCATCCAACCACATAACTATATTTAAGAATATTTTTATATCATTTCAAGGTTCTCATCAAAGTGGGGAACTTCCATGAACATACCAATGCAATGAATACTCTTGGAAATTATTACATCATAGTAATACAAAACAATGAAAAATATATAATACATTAAATAACCATGAAATAGAAGTATAAATAATTGTTTATAAGACAGGAACTCTAAAAACATCAACATGGACTATATCTAACTTCCTACGACTTTTATTTTTCTAGTCCTAACATGATGATCATGTTTCTACTGAGAGAAATATTTTTTCAAGGGGCATTCCATGTTGTATTCCATATAAATACTAGTCCTTGAAACTTCACTTCTCTAAGAAAAATACCTTAAGATATGATACTTATGAAGTATGTTCTTCATCCATTGATCTAACCTTGGCTCTTGGGTGATACCCACTAGTACAGTATTATCACAGTACAGTGTGATGGGATCTTAACTACTAGGTATCACATCTTGCTCCTAAAAGAGGCTTCGTAACCAAAATTCTTATTTATCTTCCTCAGAAGATATGATAAACTCAGACCCTACTACAGAATCTTAGACTACACTCTTCTTTGAGCTCTACCAGCTCATTTCACCTCCCTTCAAAGTGAATATGTATCCCTTTTATGACTCCATTTCATCTTTATTAGTCTGAAAACTACCATCCACATATCCTCTGATTACTAGTTCCATACCACCTCTATAAAATAAGAACATGTCCTTAAAATTCCTCAGATACTTTAGTATAGTCTTAACATCCATCCAATGGTGGTCTCCTAGGTCAGTTTAATATCTACCTACCATAACCAATGTGTAGGCGATATCCATCCTAGTATATATCATGGAATACATGAATGACGCAATCATGGTTGGGTATGGAGTCCATTCCATTATCATTCATCCCTCATGTGTTTGAGGTCACATTTTCTTGTATAGATTAATTCCATATGATGTTGGAAAAATCCCCTCTTGGATTGTTCCATACTTAATCTCTTCAGTATCTTATCAATGTATGTACTTTGACGTAGGCCCAAAAAATCTCATTGATCTATCATGATGTATATTGATCCCAAGAATATATGCTACCCGCCCAAGTCCTTTATGGAGAAACATTGACTCAAACATGCCTCCGCTAGTTGTAAGTCTGGTATCTTGTTCCCAAGAAGTAATATGTCACAAACATATACTATAAGGAAAAATATTGCACTCCCACTAAACCATTTTTGGACACAAGGCTCACATTCGATCTTGAAAAAACCAAATTTCATTTTGTATTCATCAAAAATAATATTCCATGACCTAGATGTTTTCTTTAATCCATAAATGGATTTCTGAAAATTTCATACCTTATTGGAATCTGTTGGAGTCATAAACCCTTCAGGTTGCATCATTTAGAAATCTTCTTGAAGGTTGCCATTAAGGAAGGATGCTTTGACATCCATTTTACAAATATCATAGTCATGGTTTGCGGCAATGGCTAATATAATTCTGATGGATTTCAGCATTTCAACTCGTGAAAAGGTTCCTTTTTAGTCAATTACATGACGTTGTTTGAACCCTTTTGTAACCAGTGACACATTATAGGTGATGAATTGTACTTCCGTGACCAATTTCATCTTGAATATATATTTACAACCAATAGGATTTACATCAACTGGAGATCTGCCAAAATACAGACATGGTTTTGGTAAATGGAATCCATTTTATAATTCAGGGCATCTTTCCACATGGAAATGTTTGTTCCACTTACTACTTTCTTGTAGGTTAGAGGAATATTATTATCAACTAATAAAGACTCAGCATCCTCAATTACTAGAAAACCATACCATTTTGGTTCTCTAACCTCTCTTTTACACCTACGTAGCTCTTATGTCTCTAGAACAGTTATTTCTTCTATGGGGCTTTGTGGAATCCTTTCCTGTACCAACTTTTGTGTACCTTGAGCCTCAACTTCATTGAAGACTATCTCCCTCCCACTATCTCTTTTAAATATGTTCCCCCTCTCAAGGAATATGGATTGTCTTTCCTCTATAAACTTTTTATCTCACAGGTTTTGTTAGTAATATCCCCATTTTTCCATGGGGTATCCTTTAAAGGTACACTTTGTGCCTCTGTGTGTAAGTTTGTTCCAAAAAGATTACTTGAAAATCAAATCACTTCCACACATATGTAAATTTGATAATATGTGTTTCTTTCCACTCTAAAACTCGTATGGAATAAAATTTGTCGATTTAGTTGGTACTGGGTTTATTATGTGCACTACTGTTTGTGACGCATAACCCCAAAAAAGATAATGGAATACACACATGACTCATCCTTGATCTCACCATGTCAAAGAGGGTGTAGTTCCTCCTTTTTCTCACAACATTCCATTGGGGTGGGTTTGGTGGCTTGAGTTGGGTTAGGATCCCAAACTATCGTAAGAAATAAAAGAAGACTTGATTATGAAATTATACTCCTTGGTCTAAGTGGGGTTTCTTAATATTCTTACCAAGATGGCTCTCAACTTTATTTTCGTATTCATTGAGCATATCAAAAGAACCCGACTTATACCTCATTAAGTAGATATATCCATATCTACTAAAATCATCAGTAAAAGTTATGAAGTATGAGTAACCTCCCCTTGATTCAACTGGACATGGTCTATAGACATTGGTATGAACCAATTCAAGAATTTCTTTATCCCTTTCACCTTTCCCACTAAATGGGACATTTTTCATTTTGCCTTGTAAACATGCATGATATACACCTAGTGGTTTTAGTTAGGAAGAATCTAAATATTCATCTTGATGTAACTTTTTAAATCATTTCTTGTTTACATGACCCATCTGGTGATGCCAAAGTTGGGTTTGATATGATTCTTGTGAAGTATCATTATTTTCGATTTCAATTACATAGTTTGTGTAATACAAAATGTAAAGATCTTTATATAAATTTTACCTACCGAAACAAATTCTATCTTTGTAAAAAGAAGCTACATTCATTTTAAAACATGAAAAAAATACATCTATATATAATTTGCATAGAGAAATAATGTTTTTAGTAACATAAGACACATAATAACAAACCTTTATCATCTATATCATCCCAGTTGGCAATGTGAGGTGGTAGTCTCGGACAACTATGACAACAAGTTTTTCTCCATTGGTTGCTCTTAGATATACCTCCCATGGTTCAATATTTCTAAATCTATGTGGTTCTTCTATTTGGATACATATGTGAGCACCATAATCTGTATCTAATACCCAATTTGTAAAAATATATAGATTTAATTCGATAAAAAATTCACCTGAAGCTTCCGCTTTTTTCATAGGATGGGTGCAATTCTTCCTCTAGTGTCCCTTCTTTCCGCATACAAAACAAATAGCCTCATGTTTCCTTGCCTCTCCTTTAATCATCCATTTATTGGAAGGTCGTGAAGATGGTTTGGGATTAAATCTATTTTCTTTCCCTTTCCTCTTATTCACCATAAGGATAGAAGGCTTTTTGCACTACATATCTTTGTTCACTTGGAGAATGAGGATAATAAGATCAGACAGTGACTTATCAAATTTTTTCATATTGAAATTGACAACAATGTTAGAGGAGATCTGAAGGATTGATGTGGTAATGAGATCAGTGCCCTATTTTTCGGGAGAGTTTAAACCCCAGAACCCTGAGGTGCTCAATGTTGCTAATGAGCTTGGCTACATGAGGCCTAGATGGGGAACCTTCTTCACACTTACACTGAAGGAATGACTTATAAATCTCAAACCTTTACTGTCTTTATCTCTCCTTGTAATGATCACAAAGGTGCTTGAATATTCTATAAGCATTCATGTTTTCATGAGACTTCATGATATCACTAGACATTGATAACAACATCAAACATTGAACATCGACCGAGCCATTCATATGTTTCTCATAGACTAGTAAATACTTATCACTCATCTCTTTGGAAGGAAGATAAGGTAATGCTGACTGTAGTACGTAAGACTTCCGTTCATGGCGTAAGATAAATTGAAGGCGTCTAAACAATTCCTAGAAGATACTACTGGTGAGGATGTTGTTTTTATCTAGAATTGATCTCAGGGATACTGTGGTTGATGAGAATTTAATTTTTATGCTATAATTAAATGAGAAGATCATTTGTACTGTATTGATTACATTTTATGAGAAATAATAAATATTGATTAAGTCTACAATTATTTTACATAGTCTTAATGGCCCACACCATTGAACTCATAATGTCCAGTTCCCAGGAAACTATAGTGGAAAGGAAGCATATTCCCCTTCATATAACCCCAACGAGTTTTGGTAAAGATATTAGAACATATTTAGGTAGGCAGGTCTTTGCCAACTATGTGCTTACAGCTCTTTGATCTATTGAGTAGACTCCCTAATCCAGGAATCATGACATTGTATTTCCTCAACTCTTGCCTACAATATTACACCATGTCTCTCAAGGGCTACTCCTCTTGAGTTAATATGGTTAAGTCAACCCTAAACCTTTAATAAGGGCGTCCTATATAAAAGTAAGTGTCCCAACAGGTGTTGTTCAAACACATTTGTTTATTGAGTTTTGACCTTAATCAAATATCAGAAGGCTTGATCTAACATAATATTTTATTTTAGGGATTGGTATCTCTTATGCATGAATTGATTATTATCGTTATCTCATTCTTGTTAACATTAAGTGGAAATTACTTAAGTGATTAACCATGTCTTGATAATATTTACTCATTAGTCTGGTTTATATTTGTTCTATCTTGAAAGCTTGTTTAATTCATTAATTATGTGATCATGACATCATATCCATAATGATAAACCATGAAACTGATAAAAATAAAATAAATAGAATGATCATGATCTTTTCTAATGGTTGGTTTATCTAGCGGTTGATTAACTAACCCTGACCTAGGGGAGAAACATCTTGATGCATTTGGGTTCATGTTTACAGCTTTCCACCTGTCCAGCTCTGTATCTCCTCGAATTGGTTTCATATCAGCTCTAGCTTGAACCACCTCCACTAGCTTAGGAGTTCCATCCATTATATATTCCTTTTTTTTAAATCACATACAGGTGAGGAGTAAAAAGGGGTTTTATATAAATGAATGCTTGGGTACACATGACCTACATATTAATGATGACAAGGCTCACAGAATAACAAATTTAATTTCTATAAATAAATTAAAAGAAACCATCCACATAAAATGGTCTTAGTCTATATCATGATCATCCATACATGAAACGATTTTGATACATAAATAAAACTAGCATTCAATTATTTAATCGTTCTTGTTCAAGATAAATCACCCATGAATCAATTAATTATCATCTTTAGTTAATAAATCCTAATATCTTAAACCCTTTTTCTAAATTTCCTTGAGATTCTCATCCATTTTAATTTTAAACTAATAAATTCAATTAAAATTGTCTTTTTATGTAACTTGTACGTTCGAAGAAACTTGGTTAATTCCAATTAATAACTACCCACTGAGTTGAAATTAATATTACGAAGATGTTAAATTAAACACACATATATGAAAAACCTATCTCATTATTTTCCTCATCATTACACCTTCATGATGGAAAAAATCTCAACGGATTGTATAATATTGTAATAAATTTTAAAAAATCTCAGAAATTTGTATCAGTGCATGGCATGTGGTTCCAACTACATGGCATGTACTATTTTTCACCGTCTATCTGAAGTACACATCAGGGGAAACAGTGTGTCAGTATACTTCGAAAATCTTCAGATTACTTGGCAGTTCTAGTAGTCCACTTGAAGTGTAGTTCCTCATTACACGGTCTCCAGCTAGGTAGGCCATGTATGGGGTACACGGTCTAGCCCTATCCCAAGGGGACTACAAGTCATGTAGAGTGGGACACACATCATATAATATGGAAACCATGTGCCACCTATTCTTGGTCAACACATGAAGTCATTAATACTTAGAAAAAATCCAATGACACTGCTTGGTTTGGTGGACCAGTCATGGTGCATTGAACCTTGGGTACACGGTGTGTACTACTGAGTATATGTTGTTTGTTATTGTGTTGTACGTCCAAGAACCTTTTGAAGCTCTGGATGAGATCCCTTATTTTATTATAATCAAAATTACAAGAAAATATCATTTCTCTAAGGTGAACGACAAACGAAAGAGGAGGAACAGATCTCAGGATTCAAATGTCAAAAATGATTAACTAGAATTGAAACAACTATATTATTAAATGTGTAAATCATCAAAAAAATATTCAAAAATTTATAAACAAATATGTACCCCCTATAATACCGCTTGAAGGTTCCAGGAGCAGTGGAAGGGTGGTTAGGGCAACCAAAAACAATGACTTTTTCCATGATCAATGATCATTTTAGTATAAATACGATGATGAACACCAGTCTACACAAAATATAATAAAATATTTAGATAAAGATGGAAGAGGACTGAAAACACTAGAGAGGATATTCCCCATCATGTTTATAATTATGTTAATTAATTTCATGGAGAAAATAATACCTGGATCTTCGGTATTTTCTTCATTGATTATGTTGATTTTCCAGAATGAACCTTCTGTATTATCTCATTGCACTTGTGAGGATCCAAACTAGAATCCCTCTAATGGTGATCCACGCGTGCTCCGATGGCCTTCGATCGACCCCACTCGTTCTCCGAGTGCTAGCACGAAAAAGTGAGTGTCTTGTGTCTATCATTCTTGATCTCTTGTTCATCGACTTTGAATAACTTCTATCTTTCTTGAGAGGGGTGGGAAGAGGATTCAAGATCCAAATTGTTTAGCTAAACAATTCTCAATTCACCAGGTGTGACATTCGGTACATGTAACAATAAACATAAGTGTCTATTTCATGACATGTGGCTTCAATTACAATATTTAATTATGTAACAACAATTAAATACATTCATAACCTTAGAGAAAACCCATGATATTAATAAAAATACTGCATCATTATTTATAGTGTGATAACATGGAAAAAACAGAATTATAAATAAAATTATGTGTCACAAAATAATAGCAGTGTTATTTTAATTTGTGCCAACTAGTTAAATAATTATTTATCATCTTACAAACAATTATTTTACTACTAGACCGGCCTTGGACCTATCAAACTCCACATCCATTTATTGAACACCCAAATAAATAAATAAAAAATTTATTCTCTTAAATAAATATATTATTTGCAAAAAATTAAATATTTATTTATTAAATGCACAATATAATAAAGAAATATATTTTACCCACAATCTGGTTAAATAATATTTATTTAATTTATGAAATCATTTTAACTTGTATAAAATTATTCTATTTTCTTGAGAATAATATTAATTAATTAAATTAAAATATAATTTAACCGAGACTGCGTAAAACACTAAGTGTGTGACACTCTAGGATTCTTTCTCTTTTGCCTTAAGAGAGCTTTCCTAAAGTCCAATATTTCTATCTAGCATCGAGTCATGTAACCCATGATAAATAACTTAAATTCACAACCATGAAATCCATATACAAATTCTCACTGTGTAATATAATCACTTTGTCACAATATCTCACCACGTAGGTTTCATGATAGTGTCATCAACATATATCTTGATACTTCATTCCTTGACAGCCTGAAATAAACTCATCATTATACCATTTCCATAGAATTTTTCATGATGGTTCTATTTCAATTAAAGGGATGATATATCAACTTCCATGAATGGATGGTACAAATCCATCCTCGAATTATCTATTAATAACATGCCACTCGTGACACACCCAACATACTCTACTTCCCACCAACTATTTACATGACAATTTTCGTTAATAAATAAAAGTGCAGGAGTTGTGACACATATTAATGATAATCATAATTTATATGGATCATTACACACACTTTCAGATAGAAATACGCAATGACACCAAAACATGAAAAATTCCTACTGGTGGGTTTGTTCTCATAATCTTCTGTATTGGAGATTACCATGTATGTGCTTCATGAGTTGAAGTCTAATCTATTTATGAGTACTCACACCTAACGGTCCGTATGCTATGTGTCCTACCATAGTATTTCATCCAACTACATAACTATTTTTAATATTATTTTTATAGGATTTAAATGTTCCCATCATAGAGGGGAACTTCCATGAACTAATCAATGCAACAAATACTCTAAACATCATTACATCCTAGTTATGCAGAACAACGAACAATATGTAATACATTAAATATAAATGTAATAAAATTACAAATATTTGGTTCTAGGACACCAAATCTAACAAAGAAAGGTCCAAGTGGTGATTATAGAAGTTGAGGAATAAGTTGATGAGCAATCCCATTTTGAGATTTTGAGGGGAGGGTGTCATGTACATAGTGTTCTATGATTCATTAAGGAAAATGCTTAGTTGTGTTATGATTCAAATATGCGTTGTGATTTTTAATTTTTCACATCATTTGAAACCAAACAATAAAAAATCACATGACCCACAATATTTAGTTAGTTGTGGTTTTCATCACAATAATGATGTAGAACACTAGCTAATGGACAAGCGGTATATAAACTACTCTGAACAGAATATTTTCTAGTATTTCTTATCTTATAAGGATATTAACATGAGACTGAGGTGATATCTAGAGATCCTATAGGTCTACGACTATGAGAGTTTCTATACACTGAGGATGTAGAACATGGTGGAAAACACTCTTAGTAGAATATCTTGTTCTTATTTATTGGATGAGGCATCCAAAAAGTAAGAATCAAAATGGTATTCCTTAGTTGACATGGATTGTGAATCATATCTATAGTTGATGGTTGTTACCCCTACCCCTATTATTGTGTTTCCAGGATAGTCATAATAGATATAATGACTATGAGACCTTATATACTCAGATATCCCTTGGACATGTTATAGAAGGAGAATATAAATGTGGGGAGAACATTTCCATTTTTTTAGGATAGAAAATTTTACTATTGGAGTTGTATATGGTTTTTATGTGAGAGTTTCATAAAACCCCCTTTTAGATAAATCCAAGTGTGTAAAAGATGTACCAAGACCACCGATATGAGTCTTTTTGCCATAAATTAATATTTGTGTTGTAGTGTTTTCCTCTCGAATCCTCACTTGTTTGGAAGTGAGGGATGAGAACCAGGTTCCAGCGAGTTTAGCTCAACCCTTAGAGGTGCCATAGTGGATGTGAGATGAGATATACATTTAAATTGTAATAGGGTTACCATGTGAATCTAAGGGAAATGAATCTATTTGGTTGATCATATACCGACTCAACAATTCAGCCCACTTAGAATCCATTTGATAGAGAAGAACAATAGCGTTCTTGGGATTATGGTATCTAAAAAAGATAGTCTAATATTGTGGAGTTACCTTAACGGTTGTTTCAAACATTTATGATCTTTTAACATCACTATCATAGAGTGGATTAGAAGTGGAATTTGGTGTTCACCTATGCATGAGCATGGTGTCTCACCCATAGACTGATGACCAGACTGACGAGGCCATTCAGGACTAGATGTTCATGCTTCTGGTGTGCATATTGGACCATAGAGATGGTTGGGAGCATCATTTACCATTGGTAGGGTTTTTATAATATAATATATACCATTACACCATTGGTATTGAACCATTCAAGGCCTTTTATGGATGACCCTATAGGTCACCACTTTCCTAGAATGATCCAGAAATGTTTGATTTCATTTTACCAGAGTTTTTGCAGGCTACTACTGTGAAGTAAGAAATTATCCAAAAGTGGATGAGAACTACACATAGCTGCATTAATTCTTATTTGGAATGAGGATGGAGACATATGGTGTTCGAGGATGGAGACCATGTGATCCTGAGGGAATCAACTCAATCGGTATTATAATTATTTGGATGAGTTAGAAATCTATCACTATGATTAACATTACCTTTAAAAATACTATGATGTGTTGGTGAGGTGGTGTACTACTTATCCATACTACCACTACTAGATTGAGTGCATGATATCTTCCACTGGTCACAACGGAGGAGAAAATAGCTTGACCCATTTCATGTTATCAAATGAATGGAGCTATAAATCAAAGATGAATTAACCTTCCTTGAGTTCCTAATGGAGTTCAAGGATAAACAAGATAGTATCATTCATGGTAGATTGATTCCCTTAGTGTGTGTCTAGTGAAAGCGTGGGAATCTTATTGAAACTACTTGGTAGTGGGAGACTCATATGCGATCCGAGTACCCTCATTTATTTGAGTTGGTTTTTCTATTTTTGAGATGAAGGTTCCTATGGTGGGGAGAATGTAATGAAATTTATTTTCCAATGTATTTTTTCATATTATAAGGCTCGTTTTTAGAGAAATCCTCTAAGAGGGCGTGCGATTCTAAGGCCTGGTGAGCTCAGAAATATTTCATTAAATATATTAAACTAATTTAATATCATGCAAATGATGGTTTCTTGAAAATTTAAATTACACCCAAAAGGGTCCTAGATAAGAAATATGAAGAAACCATTCAATTTATAATTTAGGTTTTACAAAATGTGTGACATAAATTTTGTCAGTATGTGGCCTTCATGAAAAGGTTATAGTGGGCATGTACTAATAAAACCAATCAATAAATAAATTTTTTTTGATACAACATCCTATCAAATCCTATATTTAAAATCTATTATGGAAATTTTTCATGTTTATCCACATAAATATATAATTTTGAGAGGATCCTTTGGAAAATCATTGTATGAGATCTTTGAAATTGACAACAGGTCAACATCAGATCACGGATTTTTGCACCATTAGTGTTGACAGATCTTTCCAATGATAGTAGAAAATGATCACTCTTCATCATTGTTCGATCCAATCTATGGGTAGGACGTTTATTTTTGTATTTTAAATCTCATTATATTATACCAATCAAACATATAACAATTCCACAAATAGAATTGATTTTCGCATTTATGGTAGATTAAATCGATCTAATTGTTTCAATTTATTGATTTTAGACCTTTTCGATCGTCTATTTCATCAACAACGGATTGGGGGAAAATAAAAAAATTCTAATGTTCATTCCTCGCATTTTTTCTCATGTTTTTCCCCCACATTTAATCTTATATCCATCATAGGTATTTCTTTTATCCCATTTTTCATCAATTAACAGTAATTTTATCATTGTGTGTGTTTTATTTAGCGCAAAAGATCAATAACGTGGGTATGGATTTCGATGGAGGTCATAATTTGAGTATTGATGAAAATAAAGTATAATTTGAGAATGAAAAAGACAAACCTAGTGGGATTTCATTTTCCTGAGTTATTCACATAAGTACAAATGGTTGATGATGATTTCCAATCTATTCATGTGGAAAGAATCTAGAGAATGGATGACTGAAATCCCTATCAACACAAAATACAATATTCATTGGCGTGATTGATAGAGGAGGTAGAATATATAGGTGACACATTAACTATGAAAGGGTTCTGTGAAATACCACATTACACATAGTGTTCTCTAAGAACACTCACCATTTGGTACCCTCTGTGCAACACTTAGGTTCCTTTGAGGGGAAAAATATTACACAAAGTGTGAAACTATCATATGGTTGATGAATTGTATTGGAATATTACCCTGTATCTCAGGGGATACAAGGACATAGTAAGGTCATGTACAAGTAAAAGACTAGGTTTAAATTGGAACAACTAGGTGTACATGGACTAGTACATAAGCATGAATAGTAGTACATGGGAACTGGCAGACAACACTGGGAAGGTTATGAAAAAATCTCTACATGTTGTGTAATATTCCTACGAACCATGTATATGAAGATTTACATTATGTGTGGGGAAGCACCACATGATCATATAAGGGGTTGGAATTATATTCCATATACACCCTAGTGTATGCTGTGTTCCCACTTTGAGGGTTTTTGTAGCCCTTCATTATTTTCATATTGGAGTAGTCATTGTTCTATGTGTTCTTGTAGTCTATTTTTACCTTGAGGTTATAGTGTGGTACTACATTAAAAACTCAAAATTGTGATCCCCTCTAGTGGTTAAGTCTTATAGAGAGTTTTTGGTGTCCCTCCTTGAGTCTGTATTGAGATTTCATATCATCTTTATACCCTATGTGGGGTTTGTAGAATCGACATAACCACCTTGAGTAACGAATGGATCCAATATATAGTAGGCTATATCAATAGTATTCATGGTACTATTGGGATATGGTACCCTATATAGTGGAATGATCTTGAGTGGGTTCATGTTTTCCCCCAACAGTTAGGGGTGTGACCCTCTATATAAGTATTGTGGTCTTCAGATTCTAGTGAGATTTGTTTTGTGGGGTCCAATGATCATGACATATTGGATATGTTTCTACAAATATGTAATGAATTTTGAGTGGATTATTCTTTAATGAGTATTAAATCAAGAACAATCATGCAGATGGTAGTTGGTTGTGACTACTTGGTGGTGAGGTGTCCTTCCTAAATATTTTTGTGTTATTTAATTTTTTTTATTCAGTTCAATATTTCTAGTCAATGTTTACAATTATTGATTCCACATGTTTAGTTTTTAAGGGTTCCCCACTAGGTATTGTTGTACTCACCCTTTTATTTTCTTTGACCACATGTGTTGTGTATTCTATAAACAAAAACACTTTTGATGGTGTCCTAGTAGGATATAGAGAACGTGGATTATATCTTGTGCTTGATTGAATGAGGTTTTTTCTTGGATCTTTCATTTTATCATATCCATCACCCATGGATCATGTTGGACTCTTCATTTTTTTCATATGTCTTGACTTTGTCCCCATTTTCCCTTTCATTACATTACTATCAAACTCTTTTTTTGGGATCATATATGAATGCATGCATTGGTTTTAGTTTATCAGTATTCCATCATTTTTTGGTTAAGTGATGTGTTAATTTGTATAGGTACATTAGGCTGTCAAATATAATTTTTAGGATATGCCTACCTAGAACAAATCTCTAGCCCATATACTATTGGAGGTAGGCCAATGATAGTTATGGTTCAGACCTTGATGGGTTAGGTCATGAAATAATGTGTCTATACATATGGATTACTGGACTCATTTTATTATGAATCATTTAAAAGTTTCAAATCAATTTTATCGGGTATGATGTCAAAGGAACCTTTTTATAGAAAATGTAAAAGGGATAGAAAATTGTTGGATCCCATATATAATGATTTATATTGGGCAATGAGTATACATGAGTGTTGTTATTTTATGTTCTGCATTACTATTACTGATGACATTATTTGTTATGCTTATATGTATTTTTTAGGAAGAAAATGTGTGGAAATTTTGAATATTTTAATGTGTTCTAGAATAATGTATAGAATGAACTTAAAATTGTATTAATGGTATCTGATTATATAAGGGTGGGGAATATTTGAGCTAGGAATTCATAGAACATTTGAGAGATTTTTGGATTCCTCCACAACACCCTCCTTTTGAAACACCATAATGTAATAGTGTGTATATGAGGATAAATAAGTCATTGTTAGAATTTGTTATGTTGTTGAAAATATTATATTACCTTATTTTTTCATTTTGGGGATATTCTCTAAATACTATTTCAGTTTTACCCAACTAAATTTCTTTTAAATTAGCCATAATGAAACCCTTAGAGATATGGTATGAGAAATTGTCCAAATTTTATTTTATAAATATTTAGGGTTGAGAATAACTCATTCAAGGATTGGAATCAAATAAACATTACCCCAAGTCAGATAAATGGTAATTTTATAGTTTTCCCAGGGAGAATATAGTGTATTATTTCTATAATCTGACTAAAAACCATTTATTTTCAGCTCAATTTGGTTTATTCATTAATAAGGAATACATAATATTAGATGTTAATGGTGGTAAATTTTAACTTGAAGAAGTTTGATACCAACATATATGAGGTGTTCCTGATATGGAGGTTGAGTAATTTCTACAAATAATTGTGGAATATTTCCCAATTCATGATAAAGATGAAACTATATTCTCTATTATGATTCATTTGAAGAAAAATATATCTGGGTTTCTTGTGGAAAAATGATAAAAAGTAATAATTCATAAAAATTCATCATTTTTTCTACTAAGAAGCCATTGAGTGTTTTAATTTTCTGGAATGGTTAAAATCCATGGATTTCGAGGTGGAATCCTTATACACTAACCAAGTTTGGAACTAGGTGGAAGCACCTAATTAGGTGACACTAATTGGGTGAAAGTTGGTTTTATGGATGAAAATTGGCATGGATACTAGAGTGTCAACATCAAAGAATTGTTAGTGGATAATTCTACGAACATGTTCATGGTTTGGACTATGAATAATCATTTCACCTATAGAAATAATGGAGTCCAATAAATTTTTTTCCCATAGTTGCACATTTTAATTACAAGAAATAAAAAATGGATATCAAAAGAGATTTTCTTATTATTAATTTAGAAAATCACTTGTATGTGATGTCGAGTGGAAAAATTACATTATAACGTTAATATTTAAAATCAAAATCCACTACATAGATGTTTATATGTATGAAAAAAATTTCATTCACAATCTATAATGTTTTTCTCAAGAAAGGATTTAGGTTTTTACCATATGATGAATGATATATTTATTTGATAGTTATAAACCATGTATAACAGGAATACAAACAAAATGTATATCATATGACACCCTCAGTGTCATGGTGTTGTTTATTTTTGTTGTTTTTAAATTTCCTTCATTGGAATTGAGTTTTAATACAAGGGTTGATGAAATTTCATGTTTTTGGAGGCCTTTTTTGATGGTTTGGGATTAGCCCACATTGTTAGTTATATCCATGTGTTGCCTATGTAGGTTACCTAGTTTTTTGGTAATGTGGTGAATGACATGTTCTTTATTTGTTAGACCATGATTCCAAATTGAAGTCAGATATGTACTTTTGATAGATCTATTTTTATAGCAAATTTATTTTTTTTAAACTTTGTGGAGCTAATTAGGATTCCATGTGGGGCTTGGGGTGTTTCTAGAGTGAGTCACAAATTATATTCAAAACTTTTCATCCTCATATTGAAAAACATTATAGGGGTTCCTCCCCTAGGAAGTGTTTACCGCACAGTTGTGGAATGGTGTGGTGGACCATGCAACAAAAACGTTCATCTAGCGATTTTTTTAGAATTATTTTTTTTTATTTTTTATATATTTTCTACAGTCTTAGTTTATTCCCCCCTCCATATACCTTGTGTTATGTGACACCACTTCCCCTTCTCCCTATATTTGAATTACATCCCATCTCTTGAGTTCCCTATCAATTTCATTTCCACACATATTATCGGGGGTTTTTTGGCCAATATTTCATGTCACCCCCCCTATTTTTAGAAAAAACCATTGGTCAAGGGTGGATCTATTTTTTATTATTTAATCCATTGATATGGAGTTACATGGGTCTCTCGGGTTGGCTTCAATCTCATTTTGGAATCCTCTACTGAAGGTGAAGTGTTCCAGTCCATTTCAGCTCACCCATTGACGTTTGATGTAGGTTATATTATACCCTTTTTATTAGACCAATTTTAATTTGTGTTATTTAGTCTTCTAATTGTTTCCTAGAGTGTCTTTTGGCTCCATGAAGATGGATTTCAAACTTATTCACATGTAATTATAAATATATAAACCCTCATTACAAATATTCCCGCATCTTGAGGAGAATATGTCCATTGTATTAAAGGGTATATATGTGTGTGTTATGGTGTATATACATGTATACATGACACGTCCATCATCTAAGGTGATGAGTTAAAAGTTGTTTCATATTTTTCTTCTTCCCTTCAATGTAGGTTTTATAATTTAATTACTTCATTTTTGAACTCAAACTATGGTGATGCTTTATAAATTACATTTTTAATGTATGATTCTTTCTAATAGTCTTTTTTTACTCTTAATAGATTTCTTTGTTTTATTTGGAAATTTTTTTGAATGGATTATTATTAGACTTCCATTTTCTCATGTGTGAAATGGATTGTTTAATTGATATTTTTTTATGAAAAGACCATTTGATTTTGAAATGCATTTTAAAATAAAATTGTGTTATTTATATGTATTTTTAGATTTAATGCTGTGAAAACCATTTTTAAATGGAATTTAGTTTTAAATTAAATAATTGACCATAAATATTTTAATAATGGTGGGGATTGGTGTATTTCGAATGGTGATTTGAAATGTTTTTATGATTTTACCATTATGAAAATTCCTTGATAGCTTGGTTTAAAATGGTTTTGATGGAAATAGGTGTCCAACATCCATATCATGGATTTGAAAGTGAATTTCCATTGTGTTATGGGTGGTTTTGAAATCATTTGAATCTTTGGGTGATTTTTAATGTTTTTAAAATGGTGTTTGGAAAGGTATTTTATATAATGTGAAATAACATTTTGTAACATCCCAGATTCGGGTGCCACACAACGGGTGCCCCAAACCCTGGTTGGTCACATGAACTCAAGTTCATTTCCCCAAATGCCAGAGGTTGCCGACTAGCAGGAAGGGCCTAGGTATGATAGTGTGAAAACTATACCCTCATTTTTCAAAGTGTAGCTTAGGGGAATTAGATATAAACATGCAAAATGCAGGAGAAGTAAACAATACCAAACTGAAATGGATAACAGTATAGAAGTAAAAGATAAAAATAGTTATATATATATTTGATGAGTCATTGGGTCTCTATTTCTAGGAAATCAGCCAAAACAGGATACACGACAATCTAGAATTATACAATACAAAGTACAAGTACTACAACAGAAAACCAAGAAGTGAAGCAAGAACTCAGCCGCATCACAAGCCTAAGATTGGTCCCATACTCTCCCACTCCTCTGCAAAAATCAAGTACCTGTATAGGGACTATTTCCCTTATCAACACCCGCGTCAATATAATCTATTTGGGCCCAAGACATGACCCAAATAGGGTGTGAGAAATAAATCCTAGAAGGCAACCACCAAAGGCCCATGCCCAACTGTCAGCGAAAATGTGAAATAGTAGTGTGCAGTAATAAAATGAAAAAAACAAGGAAGTACTCAAACAAAACTATCTCCACTAATTACGTTTCCATTTAATTAATTATTTATCAATACCAAGCTTTTTCATTAGCTTGGCAGGTATAACATAGTAAATCACCATAGTGAATATACAAAGTAAAAGTAGTCCACATACATGTAAATCCTTACCATCATGTAATCAGAATTGAAACGCATAGGTGACTACCCACAGGAATAGCAAATATTGCCCGCAGGCGTACGAGGTTTCACCCACAAGCACATAAGCTACTACCCACAAGCATGAGAAGAGTTTCCCATAGGCTAAACGAAACACTACCCTTAGGCTAAGCATGTAACTGGGCCGAGCCCAACACATAAGCAATCAATTTACATACAATTACTCTCAAGGAAATTTAAATCATGCTAAAATCATGGTATACCCACGGGTATCCTTGCCAAATGGATAAACAAAGGAAATTCCAGAAAGTGGTGGACCTGGATCCATGAAATGATCCCAAATAGTAGTTGTACTTATTCATTAAATTACCTAAAAAATTTCTAGGTATTTAATTAATCAAGGCCTCATCCATATGACACACCAAACATGGGCGCGTAGCACAATGGTACACAAAAACAACCAGACAGTTGGAATTAAGCATCAGACCACATACCTCGATTGCCACTGATCAATATACGAAAATGGAGGCTCAAAAAATGTCTGAGAACGATGTAGATCTGGGATACACTTTCACCAATTCCACCTCAAATGCCTTCCCCTCCAGAACTAATTGGAAGGAAACACACAAGAAGAGTGAAAAAATCACCCGCGCGGTTCAATCGAGTCCGTTAGTGAAGGAATCCGAGTTCCAATGTACTGTTGGGAGATCCTCCAAGCTCCGACCTTCTCTCCCGGTGTTCCAATGTGTCCAATGCCTCCTCTGCCGAATGAGGAGGCTACTTCCAATTTTAAGCGAAAAAAACAAACTACAAGGTGTGTAATCTCAAGTAAACGACATGTACTTTTCATTTTTTTACTATTCCTCCGGAGGATGATTTTCAACGCCACACTATTCATCTGTTGACATGATTAAAGGAAATTTATTTCTAAATACACAGCCTGTATTGTTTCTATACTGGTGGCTACTCCCACCGCCTTACTTTTCACTTGCAGGCTGATTACATGGCGTGTAAATACTAAGTACATGTTGTGTAGTCAGTTTTTACACCCTTCATCACCGACATGCCTACACACCCTGTGTACTCATCCCACATGGCCAAAGTACACGACGTGTGGAAAATATCATGGCATGTACCCACAAAATTTGGTTTTTTTCCCATTTTACTTATTTTTTCTCAAAAATACTGAAGGAAAAAAGGAAAAGAAGAAACTCGTAACTCAAGAATAAGAACCAGGTTCTTGCAAACTTCCCTACTTAATGAAATTCTTTCCCAAATTTCCCTTCCAAGGGTGGTGAAGATAAAGTTGAGAACAAATATGGCTACTGAGCACGTACATCGGTTTCTCTCTCCCAGGTTTCGTCCTACACTCGGCCATGCTACCATAACACTCGTACGAGAGTAAATGATCAGCCTCAGTGAATCTTTTTTCTCGTATCAACAATACAAATTGGTTTCTCCTCAAAGGATGCATCAGCCTAAATCTCAACCTCTGTGGGATGAAAAATTTGAGAAGGGTTTGAGTGATAACAGTGTAGATGAGAGACATGGTAGACGTTGTGCATGGCCTGGTACCTCTGTGGTAACTACAACTGATAGGCAACTGACCCGAATCTCTCCAGAATTTCAAAATACCCTACATACCTCTGTGAAGGTTTACCCCGTCTCTTGATCCACCTGTGTCCCAACCTCGGTGAAACACTCAAGAAAACCTGATCCCCGACCACGAACTCCAAGGCTCGTCTGTGGAAATCAGTATAAGATTTACGATGAGACTGTGCAGTATCCATACGCTTCTGTATCTACTAGACCTCCTCCAAATTCTGTTGCACAAGTCATGGTCCCAGTAAAGCTGCCTCACCTGCCTCCAACCAGTACAAGGGTGATCGGCATGGACTACCATATAAAGGATTGTATGATTCCATCTCATTGGTTTCCTGAAAACTGTTATTGTAGGAAAACTCGGCCAGGGGTATGTGCTTCTCCCAAGAGCCCCCAAAGTCCAGGACGCATGCACGCAACATGTCCTTAAGCACATGTATCATACACTTTGACTATACATTAGTCTATGTGTGGTAACCTATGCTCAAAAGCACTTGTGTACCTAGTGCCCTCTGAAAACCCCACCAGAAAAGAGATGTAAAACGAGAATCCCTATCTGAAATGATGGAATGAGGGACCCCATGAAGACATGCGACCTCTCAGATATTCAACATCCCAAGCTCGTCAACACCAAAGGTCTCTTTGATCGGAATAAAGTGATCTACCTTCGTATGTCTATCCAAAACAACCCACATGGCATCATTACCTCGAGGTGACCTCAGCAACCCAGTCACAAAGTCCATCGCGACATCATCCCATTTCCACTATGGAATGGGAAACTATTGTAATAGTCTGGTTGGCCTCTGATGCTCCGCCATCACCTAATTATAGGTGGAACATCTCACAACAAAACCAGATACTTCCCATTTCATACCTAGCCACCAATATTGACGTCTTAAGCCACGATACATTTTTGTAACTATGAGATGCACTGCCCAAGATGAATCATGAAACTCCCACATCAAATCCTCACGTATATCCCCTGGAACCCACACTCATCCATGGATATGAAATACCTCTTCATCACCTATCTTCCAACCAAGAGGAGGGTCCTCACTTGCCACCAACTTCTGTAGAACTAGGCCTTCTGAATCTGATAGTTGTCCCATATTCACTCTATCCAGGAGGGTAAAAGTAATATCTAAGGATGAAATATAGGCTCTCGCATAACTATTATGCACCTCAAAATGCATCTCAGAGAATAAATCCATAAGCTTCCACTCACCACTGGCCTCCTGCACTCCTTGTATCTGAGCCTTCTTGCATAGTGCATCAGCTACAGCATTACCCTTACAAGTTGTACAGGAATGCTCATTGTCGAAGGACTGAAAGTATTCAAACCACCTTCATTGTCTCAAATTCAAGTCACGCTGGGTAAAGATATATTTCAGACTTTTGTGTTCTGTAAACACAACAAAATTTTATCCCATGAGATAATGTATCCAACAGTGTAACACATGAACAACTGCAGCCAACTCAAGATCATGCATCGGGTAATTCCTCTCATGTGGCCTCAACTGTCGAGACATGTATGAAACTACTCGATCGCCATGCATCAAAATTTCTCCCAGCCCCAGACCTGATTCATCATAGTAAACTATATAGCTTTTCCCTTACTCTGGAAGTATCAGGACTGGTGGTGATGTTAACCTTCCCTTCATCTCTTAAAAGGCTTTCCCGCATGCTTCTGACCAAACGAACATCGTACCCTTCTTAGTAAAACCCATCAACGGTGCTGCTAAACGGAAGTAGTCTTGTATAAACCGCCTATAGTAACCATCCATCCCCAAGAAACATCTTATTTCAAACACTTTATTAGATTTCTCCCAAGAAACTACTGCTCTCAATTTCTCTGGGTCCACTGCAACTCTTTCCTCTGAGATAATAGGATCCAAAAAGTGTATCTGGTCCATTCGAAAGTGGATCTTTGAGAGCATAGAATACAACTGATTCTCTCTCAGTGTACTCAGAACGATCTCAATATGGCTAGCATGGTCGTGTCGAGTGTGAGAGTACACAAAGATATCATCCATGAAGACTACCACAAAAGAATTCAGATAATGGTGGAACACACAAATGATCAGAGCCATGAAAAATGTTGTCATGTTTGTGAGTCCAAACGGCATAACCATGTATTCATATAGACCATATCTACTTAGAAAAGATGTAAATGGTATGTCTGATGGTCTAACGTGTAACTGATGATATTTGTATCTCAAGTCAATCTTCGAGAACACTCATGCTCCTCGAAGTTGTTCAAAAAGATCATCAATCCTTGGAAAGGGATATCTGTTCTTGATCATCAACTGGTTCAGCTTCCGATAATCCGCACAGATTCTGAGGGTAACATCCACCTTCTTAGCAAACAGAACAAGCAAACCCCATGGAGAAGTACTGGGTAGGATGAAACCCTTAGCCTGAAACTCCTCCAACTACCGCTTGAGCTCCTGCAACTTTGGTGTATCCATCCTATAAGGAGGAATAGACACCAGTGCTGGTCCTGGCACAAGCTCAAAAGAGAAATCCACCTCTCTATCTCTGTAGGTAGACCTGAAAAGTTGTTTGGGAAGGCATCCCTAAAATGATCAACCACTGATGAAAAATCCTTCTGACAAGTTCCCTGTTTATCAAGATATAAACTCGCAATCTAGGTTTTCACTCCACCTCACCCACGATACTTGGGTCCAGCTCGGCTTTCCTGGACATACCATTCACCCTTATATAGAAACTCTCCGCCCTCAAGTGACATGAAACTCACCCTGTGTAGATAGAATTCCACAAAGGATTGTAATGTTTCCAAACATTACATCCAGAGAATGACATCATGGGTTTTCATCTATAAGACATAGGGCTCCCATAGAAATGACACCCTCCAACCTCTAGGGGGAACTCCCTACACTGACTCACACCATCCATTCTAATCCCAAATGGGGTCTCTAACTTTATTAAATCAGAAGATGAAGAAACACAGAGCCCAAGGCTCCCAACAATGGGCACAGATATAAAGATATGTGTAGCACTAGTATCAAAAAGTACTAAAGATAAAATAGAATCTAGTAGAATAGTACCTATGATAGTGGAAGCTCTGAGATCCTGCTCATGTTGGGTCTATTGCACTGCCTATTCATGTCCAGTGCCACGGCCCTATGACACAGCTGGATACCCAGAGCCGACCCTCCCTGCTTTCTCTAAAATTCTGGTGTCTGGCTAACATGGCCACGACCACCACATCTGTGTGAATGTCGTGATTTATTCCAATTTCCTGACTGTTAAGAAGCTGATGGCCCTTCCCCTGCACAAAGAGTCTACAAAGAACCCCTCTCACTATCCACTGGTGGGAACGCCCTGCAAAAATCCTCGAGATAACCCATCCTTCTGCATACTCGGCACTCCACTAGGTCATGTGGACATTGAGGTCTCTTGTTCCCCTCTATATCACAATAGTAGAACATGACCTGGACACTTGAAGAAATATTCTGGCTAGTAGTGCCACCATGAGAGAAATCCATCTACTTCTTCCTCTTACCCGTAGAAATAATACAAGAAATCGGTGTTGAACCGCCCTGGTTCACACCACTAGCTTCCTGCAGGTTCCGCTCAATAATTAGTGTCTAGTTCACAATATCATGCACTGTAGGAAACCTGAAAACATTCCCCAGTTCTTGGATGTCATATCAATGTCCATCCTCAAAGCGTCTAGACCTCAACACCTCATCACCAACCATAACAGGTGCAAAAATCCATAGATCGGTGAAACAGGCAGAATATTCCATCAACAACAAGGTTCCCTACTGCAGATTCATGAACTCTTGAGCTCTATCTTCCCTCAGCATCACCGAAAAGAAAAAGTCATAGAAGACCACCATAAAATATTCCCACGCCATATCTCTATGATGCTTAGTCTGGGTGGTAACATCCCACTATCACTAGGTGGAATCATGCAACATGTATGTAACGAGCTTGAACCTCCACCCTGGAGGATCTCCAGATGCTCAAAAAGAGTCTGCATAGAACCCAGCGAAGACTATATAGCCTGTGGTCATCCATCCCAAGAAAATGTATGTGGATGCTGCTGCTAGAATATATGTGTTAGCTTTGCGATTGATGTGGCAACCAGCAGTTCTCCCTAGAAGGTCTGCATAAACTGCATGAAGCCTTCACGGAACTGCGCATTAGTGCATGTGCCCGGTATAACAGCTAGTGCTGTATCTGGCACTACTGAAGGATCCATTGGTAGCCCATGGTCTACCATCTTTGGCATATACTTGTTTCCTCTCTCATGGTGAACAACCTGTGGTCGTCTCAGTGTCATGATTACAAGGTTGAACACATACCTTAGATTAAGATCTTCATGGACTGAAAATAAGGAGCGTAAGAAGGGAACATGAGAAAGAAAACATTCATGTTTTACAAAACAAGACTACATAGCATGTATAGTAAATACAGGGCGTGTTTCTTTATGTCTTTCACATGGGTTTGTACTTATGCCTAACTGGTCGTGTAACACCCCAAACACGACATGTTGTCCACAAACACTGCGTTTACTTGAATTCTCTTCCCCTGTCCGAGTCCTTCTACACAGTTTAGCCATATAGATCTATTTTGAATGGGACTACACAACGTGTATAAGGTCTACACGATGTGTACTAGATGAGTTTCATAGACTCGTGTGGTCCATTACATAGCTGGGTACACAGCTCAATCTTCACGGCATGTTCAAGATAGACACGACGTGTAAGATTTAATTTCCAACTACCTGTGTTGTTAGTGACATGGCTGACTACTCGGCTGACACTACATGACGTGTTACACAGGCACATGGCATGTGCACCACCTCGTTTCCCCAGCCACATGGTAGAGTCCACACGATCTCTCACCGGTCAAGACTACACAATGTTTTCGACAGGTACATGGCGTGTCCAAGTTAGGGTAACACCGACCCGTGTTGTTTGGTACACGGCTGGATTTCCAGGTTAAACTACATGGCATGTATGTCATTGACATGACATGTATCAGTTCAGATTCCTCAACCTGTGTTTTTAGTTACACGACAGACACAATGTCAACACAACACGTCGTGTACAATCAGCACATTGCATGTGCTTTCAAAGTTTTACTACCTTGTGTTTCTGACCACACGGCCTATGACACGGGTAACAACTACACTATGTGTACATAAGGTACATGGCGTCTACTTAAAAATTTTCATTTCTTCTCAAATATAAGAGTACTTGGCATGTATTCAAAACTAAATAGCATGTATTCTGTGTTTTTCCAGATAGTAAGCCTTAGAAACTACTTCGGAGCATAGAAAAACATTGAAACCAACACTTAAGTGCCAAATTCCAATCTATGAGGGCCCATACTCCCCGCGAATCAAATATTGGCATCTTATACATGTTATAAACAAGGTAAATAGAAAATGATCCACCAAATTCTAGTAAATGAGGGCCCATACTCCTCAAGAACCAAAGATTGGTGTTCATTCTACAAAAACTTACATAACAATACCCTATCAAATAGCAGGTATTTTATCAATGAATCTTTTACAACAACATTATTTTAATAGAAAAACATCTATCACCACAACATTCCATTTCTAATGCACCTAAATGGCATGGAAACAATGCATGGCATGTGATTCTAACATGTTCCTAAATGATGCATGTGATGGCATACCCTCATCTCATAGGGTTGCGACTAAATAGAACCCAAGTATAAAAATGTAATTGCACACCACATGTGCATCACCCAATG
The DNA here is from genome assembly GCA_963277665.1 of Viscum album. Lineage (NCBI taxonomy): Eukaryota > Viridiplantae > Streptophyta > Magnoliopsida > Santalales > Viscaceae > Viscum > Viscum album. The sequence continues at coordinate 948,680,630 of OY728127.1, forward strand.
GTGAAAATCAAGTCAATTGTAAAAGTGGAAAATCAGAAAAATTAAAACACGAGGTAAATTGGCTTTTCCCTATACATGGGTTAGCTACTCCTAGGCATAGCTTATTACCAAGTACATATTCCATCATATCCCTGACTATAGGCTCCAAACAGTAAGTCAAAGAAAATAAACCCCTCTAATACCACATTGTAACATCCTAGATCCAGGTTCCACATAAGAGGTGTCATGGACCTGGTTGGTCACATGAACTCAAGCGCATTTTCCCAAACGCCAGAGGCTTCCGAAGAGTAGTGAGGGCCTAGGTCTGAAAGTGGGGAAACTATGCCCTCATTTTTCTAAGTGTAGTGTAGCATAATTAGATATAAACATGAAAAATGTGGGAGCAGTAAACAATACCCAACTAAAATAGATAATAGTATAGAATTAAAAGATAACAATAGTCATATATATATATTTGATGATTCATTATGTCTCCAAGTCTAGGAAAGTAGCCAAAACTGGATACACTGTAATCTAGAATAATCCAATACAATGTATTAGTACAACAAAGGAAAAAAAATCAGTTCACCAGTAACTCATCCGCATCGCATGCCTAAGCTCGATCCCATGCTCTCACACTCCTCTACAACAATCAAGTACCTGTATAGGGACTCTTTCCCTTATCAACACCTATAGTAACATAATTTTTTTGGTCCCAAGACATGACCCAAATAGGGTGTGAAAAATAAATCCCAGTAGGCAACCACCAAAGGCCCGTGCCAAACTTTCAGTGAAAATGTGGAACAGTAGTGTGTATTTATAAAATGTAGAAAACTAGGAAGTACTCAAAATTAACTATCTCCACTAACTACGTTTCCATTTTATTAATTATTTTTCAATCCCAATCTTGTTCTATGGCATGGAAGGTACAACATAGAGAATCACCACAGTGAATATAAAAAGTAAAAGTTGTCCGTAGACATGAAAATCCTTACCCTCAGGTAATCAGAATCCAAACCCGCAGGTGACTGCCCAAAGGCATAATGAATATTGCCCACAGGCGTATGAGGTTTCGCCCACAAGCACAGAATCTACTTCCCACAGGCATGATAAGAGTTTCCTGTAGGCTAAATGAAACTCTACCCTCATGTAAAGCAAGTAACTAGGCCAATACCAACACATAAGAAGGCAATTTTCATACAATTCATCTCAAGGAAATTTAAAGCATGCTAAAATCACGGTATACTCATAGGTATCCTATCCAAATGGCTAAACAATGGAATCCCACCAAAGGGTTGGCCCTATATCCAAGCAATGATCCCAAACACCAGTTGTACATATTCATTAAATTACCTACGCAATTCTAGGTATTTAATTAATTAAGGCCTCATCCATATGACACCCCAAACATGGGAATGTAGCACAGTGGTACATAAAAGCAACATGACTATTGGAATTAAACATTAGACCACCTACCTATATCTCCATTGATCAATATACACGAACTATGCCTCAAGAAACGTCCGATAATTATGTAGATCAGAGATAAATGTCCACCCATTCAACCTCAAATAACTTCCACTCAGGAAATAATTGGAAGGAAACACACAAGAAGAGTGAAAAACTCACCCGTGCGGTTCAATTGAGACTATTAGCAAAGGAATCCGAGTTCCGGTGTGCGGTCAGGAGCTCCTCCAAGCTCTGGACTTCTATCCCAGTACTCCAACGCGTCCACGGCCTCCTCTGTTGAATGAGGAGGCTACTACCCATTTTATGTGAAAAAAAACTACATGGTGTCTACTCTCAAGTACACGACATGTACTTTCCATTTTTAACTGTTCCACAGGAGGATACTTTTCACTGCCACACTGTTAATATATCAACATGATTACAGGACATGTAATTCTAAATACATGGTGGGTATTGTCACTCCGCGGGTGACTACTCCCACCGCCTTATTTTTCACCTGCCGAGTGATCACACGACATGCAAATACTAAGTACACGGTGTGTAGTCAGTTTTTACACCCTTCATCACCGATAGGCCTACACGCCCTGTTTACTCATCCCACACGGCCAAAGTACATGGTGTGTGGAAAAGTACATGGCGTGTACCCAAAAAATTTGGGATTTTTCTACATTTTCATTATTTTCTCAAAAACACTTAATGAAAAAGGAAAACGAGAAACTCATAACTCAAGAATAAGAACCGGGTTCTTACACATTGCATCCCAAGCCTTATTTTTGGTGTCCATGGAACAGTTGGAACTTTGTTTTAAAACGGTGATAGTAAAATACAAAACTTGATTTCCCCTCTCTTATTTACAACTTGTGTACATTCCTTATCACTATGTGATTCATGTTTTATCCCCTTGTGTGGGATTTTTATTGTTATGATTTGGGTGAGTGTTTTATGTTTTGGGGGTATTCAATGTTGGGTGAATTAGGTATGGGTAGTTTTGGGTATGTCTTGTTTGGTAGACTTGTATCATTGAACTACCCCTCACATTAATTTCATAATGTAGGTGTGGGTATAAAGTGGAAGAAATATATTATTCCAATAGTTAGTACATGCACCACTAGTTTTCCACCCGTTGTGCTATGAATAAGGTCTTGGTGGGTATTTTTCAATGCGGGGATTCTTGTGTGGGATACTAGGATGACGTGATAGGGTACACCTCATACTAATATCTTTTTTGGGTTTTTATACCCATTAAGATTCAAATTATCAGCATGTTAAAGACATTGGATAAGAAAATGACACATTTTATTTCATGAGAAGTTATATATTGATGGGATTTTGATATATTGTTAGTTGTATTATTTCTCCTTCTTTAAATTTTTCGGAACCTTCATTGATCTTATTTAGTATATTCTTTATAATGATTGGTGTTTGTATTGATTTTATAGACCCATGAAATTATGTTGGGTAATTATTTTTGGTAGGCAATGTTTTAAAAAATGATGGAAAGATCTTTTGGAATTAAAGAATCCTATATTTTTTACTTCAAAGTTGATATCAAAATGGGTTTCTAGATTATATTCGGCTGTATATAATATTTTATGTTACAATTTTCACTTAAATAAAACAATGGGGTTTTTTTGAGGAATGATAATGTGATTGCATCTTTTAGATGGATTTTGTGGTTGGCTTGTTTTATAAATGTGTGTGATCGATTTTGGAAAATAATAGAAATATATTGTATGGGGTACTAATTTTTTTTGGTTTTTTGTATAATTAAAATTTGAAAATCTATTATTGTAGTTTATTTTCTTCCAAGAAATAATTATTTGAATTATAATAAATATTATATAGTTTCTATAGGGTTAGTTGAAAAAATAGGATTTTTATATCATGCTAATACCATATTAGGATTCATGTTCACTATTGGATCATGGTTATTAATTTTTTTCATGTGGTGAGTTTAATGGTGGTGACCCATGAGGTCATACAGAGGTCAAATTGGATTTATTTTCAATTTTTGTTATTCATTTCTAGTTATATTTTATTCTGTTATATGTTGGGACCTACGTATCCTCATGATGATTCAATACAAAATGGTATCACTATAGGTTTTTTCTTACATGAGTATGAGCCTAAGCCTATTGTGTCAACATTTTTTGTAAATATTTAGGTAGGAAGGAGACTGAGATTATTTTAGATTTAGAGATAAGGGAGAGAAGAGTATAACTATCTCTTTCTCATTCCAAGACTCAAGAATCTGGGGGAATTTGGGACTGAAATTGTGAATTCAATATTTCTTTTGATTGATCATGATGGATTTTTAAGAGATTTAGGTTTTGATCCCCCTTTCAGCTTGCAGTAGATATTGGGAGTTTCTCATTTGATTCAGTGTAGAGATATAGGAGAACATGAGTTTACGAGTTAACTCACATAGTAAGGAAAACCATGTGGTGATCATGTGATTAAGTATATCTAATTTATTTTTCATTTTTCTTTATTTGTGCATAATCACCCACTCATGTAGAAAATAAATGAAAAACAATGTTTCTTCTAAGGTTTTCCTATTCTGGACTCCTCCTGAATTGGATTATCTAAAAATTGGTTTCCACATTTAAGATGTTGATTGAGTAGTGTGGTTATTCTATTTTTTTGAATTCGTTTCTTGGGAGCCTTTATTTAATGAATTTGTGGTACTTTTTCCCTTTGTTTTTAAAACAGTATTTTGAAATATGATAGGATTTTGGGAAAAAGATTTTTTTTAAAAATAGGATATTTAGGATGTTTTATTAAATTGTTCCTTTATTTTTGTAATGATGTTTTCAAAAAGAAATTTAGGTTTTTATTGTAAATTTTGAAGATATTTTTTTAGAATAAAAATTTATTTTTTAATAGATTTTGAAGAGGCGCCTTTTTTGGGCTGTTTGTGTTCAACCAAGGTTGTTTTTTTAAATGTGTTGTCCTTTTTTGAAATAACATAGTGGAGAGTTATTTCAAAATTACTTGGTGTAAATATTTATTTCAAAAAAATAACTTTTTTGTGTGTTCATTGTAATTATATAGAGGTTTTGTTGGTTTTGGACTCATTCCTAGATCACAAAGGAATCATTCAGCTAATTGTTTGGGGAAAAGATTTGTAATGACATGTCTATTGCTGCTATTGTTTTAAAAAATAATGGTCAAAATGGTATCCTATGTTATATTACATACTAACAACAAGAATTTAATAGTGGATATGGAACCTTTCTTTTCATATATTTTGAGAGTATGCACACTTTTTATCCTAGTTTGGTAGTAATCAGATGTTTTCCATTAAGTGACACTCTTTTTGTGGTTATAATATTGATTTTAGTGCCCCCATTTTGGTTGAGAAACCACGTGGATAGCTCATTTTGAATATTTGGGGATAATTTAGATTCTTCACCTTTTTGGTATCTCATGGATGGACTTGTGTGATAGTTCTAATAGACATTGTTTTCCTTATGGTGTTCCCCTCCCCCTCCCTTGATAACATATATGGGATTTTGTTGGCATGTTTTTCCTTATTATCTGTTTTTGGATATTTGGTTTACTTTTTTTATTGCTGGTTGTGACTACTGTTTTAATGAGACTCTTTTCATATGAGAACATTTCTTGCTATAATTTTGTTTGTATCACCCCAAAAATTAAAAATAGTAAACTTTATTCAATATCATGTATGACAGACAACACCAATTATAAAAGGGATATAATAAGTCGATTCCTTAGAATAATTTACTAGATTAAATAATTATAATATATTATATATCCTATAATGCATGCAATACTACGTTTCCTTACGTTACACAAAATACCGACCTTCCTTCAAAGATATCATTATAATCAAGAGAAACATTATTTGATGGCATGTATTACACACATGGATGAGATTTAACTAACAATAATATTATATTAAAATATTATATTTTAATATAATAAGATATAAACTAGCCGTTATGAATTTTATTAAATAAAAAATTGAAATAAATGGTTTATGTAAACATAAAATGCAATCATTGGTTACTAATTAATGAGAAATTAAAATAACAAGCAATTAGATATAAAAATAAAAAATATTATTTATATGATTAAAAATTGGTTTTATCTTTATAAATAAAATAAATTATAATTAGTTATTTATTTTAAAGAAATATTTAGTTCTTATATTCAATGGAAGATTTTTTATATTTATCCAATATATTTGATTGGAATAATACATGTACAAGTCCTATTTTACAAAAACCCAATACTTTTAAAAGGGAAATTTTACCAACTTTTGATGGATAACCCCTTTTGAATCTGAATTTTTACACTCTAATTGATAAAATATGTTAAAATAAACTTTATATTTTAAATAAAACATAAAAATTAGTTCAGGGTTATTTTTTGATAATTTTATTAAATATTTCATTTTTTAAACGACCATTTAAAAATACATAATTTTAATTCAAAAATGAATTTTCATCATATTTATTAATGAGGATATATTATAATTTTTATTAGTCTTACAGTTTTATTAGATTATATTTTTATTAATTACCTTAATTTATTTCATTGGAATCAATTTCACTTTTAAATTGATTATAAAAACATAGAAAGCTTTTGAATGTTTTAACCTTAAAAATCCGCATTGTCATCCCACTTGTGGGATTATAATTAAATAAATTTCTACCACTTATAATATTTGAATTTGGAAAAAGGATTCAATATTGGGAATCATAATAATTTATAATATTTAATAAGACCAAATTTATTTTTTACCAAAAGGATTAGTGAAACTGATTAAAGTTGATTACAATGTTTAAGGTTAAATTAAGATTAATAAGGGACTAAACCATAACCATAAGGACTAAAATGACATATAAAGATGTGAATGATCTATTTTATGGACATATATCAACCATATATCCTATTGTTTCGATATTGGTCCGTTATCCTATTAACTTGAAACATGAAGAATGTGAATTGAAATCCATTATCAAAATTTTGCAAGAGTACCACTCCCCCTACACTATAAAAATCTTTCTCTCCTCCCACATCCTCACAACTCACAATAAACTCATTTTTGAAAAACATAAAAAAAATTAGTATCCCAAAATCCATACATCATACCAATATTCCCCCATTTTGGAAGAAATCTACCTTTGGAAGCCTTTTGGAACAAACCAAAAGAAGTTACCCTATAAAAAGGTAACATCTTCTCTCAAGCTCTCTATTTTAATTTAAATTATTAAAAACCTAAAATATTATTATTATATTATTATATAACAAAAATAGTATCATAAATACACTAGGATGTTTTTATTATAATTATTCTATCTGAACTTATAGACACATCCATCTAATGGGAAACAAACACACTGTTTCTTTGCATGGTGAGCTATTGCTTCATGAAACGATGATTGTTCATTTTCTTATTTACCACCTATAATGATTCCCATTATTATGGAAAATATGTTAATATATATTATATATTATTTATATATTTTCTTTAATATTTTTAAATTATTTTACAACACATAACCTTACACTTTCCACTTTGTTCAAAAAATAATAACATCATTAGTTGAAGTGAGGACTACCACCTCCTCAAAGCTAGGTGATCCAGTCACGCTATACATGGAATGTATAAAGGATGTCCCTAATTAAAAATATGTGACATGGAAAAATATATATATTATATTAATTACCTAATTAAATTTATGTAAACATAATATATAATTTTCTTTATTATACTTGCACACACTACAAAAAATGATAACGTCCTTTTTGGATGTGTGGACTACCACTATCTCGACATGATGTGATTCGTTTTACGTGATAGGAATAATATATATGAGTATATATGACTAAATAAAATTATATATATAATATAATTATCTTTTTGGAATGATATAATTTTACTAAACTTCATTCCAAAATGAACATTGAAAATTCGAATCGTTACTCATGCGTACGTATGGTCTATCGTCTCCAAGATTGTAACGTTAATTCATTTTTCATTAACATAATTCATGAAATGTATTAAAGGTATAATTGGTGTTTAAATATTATAATTTCTTCAATTATATTATTCTAGATACATTTTAATAATTATCTATTTGACCATTGTTTACTAACAAAAGGTGTTTCTAAAAATGAACCGAATTTGGTAAAATAAAATGATATGAACTTAATTGATTATGTTTTTGTATACAACATACTTATAAGTTAAATAAAAAAATTATAAACATTAAAAAGGTTCTAAATAAGTTAAATAATTAACAAAAGTTTGGTATACATGAAAACAAATACACTGTAGACAAATATGACTCAAGTTAATCGATCCTCATTTTAGATTTTACATCAATGAGATAAAAGTCATGTTCACAACATACATCTTTTGTGTTGTGTATTTACTACCAATTTTTTTAATATTATATAATTAATACTTTAATCTTCATTATATTTTAAGCTTTCATTTAATGTTATTACTTTATTATTATTATGATTTAAAATTATTAAAAGCGTTATGGGACACTTTTTAATGATGAAATATTAATTTCCTAAAAAATAATACATATGATCATTCAATAGTATTTACATTTGAGGAAATTAAATGACCATTTTTAAATAAATACTTTTATTCTAATCTAGTTATTAATGGAAATTTTGAATTATTAGTACCATTATTTCACTCTTTGGTACTAAAGGTGTTTTAGAAAACATTTTTATGAAAACCCGACTTCATTTCTCTCTTTTGTCAGAGAACCTATTTTCTTTTAAACCCCATTTTTTATTAAAATGTTTTCCAAAAAACATTAAAAATGACTTAATACTAAAATTTTAACCACTTTTTTTATTTTAACAATTTTTCAAAGAAATATGATTTTTACTTTTCGAACAATTAATTTTTTAATCCCATTTTACCTAGAAAAATGAATATTTATTTTTTACCTCATATGACTTGTATGGATTCATCCACAATAATTTCATTGAATACTCATTTTAAAATTTAAAAGGATTATTTTTAATGAATTTTTTTTTGAAATCAATTTTAAAATAAAAAAATTTCAAATGTTTTTTACAGAAAAATATGTTTTCCTCAGGAATATTGTTTATAGTTATTCTTTTATTTCATCAACGACAACAACCCTCTATTTCTACTCCACTTTGGATTTTTTGTATTTATACCATCCTTATTCTTGATATGGATGGTTTAATATGGATTTTTCCAAGTATAGTATTCACATTCAATTCCATGAAACATTTTTTATTAAGTTTTATATATTCAATCTCATATGGTTATTGAACATTAATTTACCCCAAATTAGCCATTTCATTTACCGTGGATATTAATATTTTCGAAAAAATACCATTGTTCAAAAAGAGTCTACTTTGAATGTTATTTGAGTATTTGTTCAAATATTGATAAATCTATATCTCTTGCTCCATATAGATATTTGATAAGGTACATTGATAAATTGATTATTTGATACATGAATTTTTTTTGACTAGTAGGACATTGTTGTGGCCTGGTTATAGATTTATCCTCACTACATTAGTAGTCTCATGGGATGAGTTATTTGGATAACTGTATTAAATCAGTTCTTACCTTATATTTTTTCAACCGTCTTGTGAATGTTCATGACAGTAAAGGTACCATATACCATGGAAATGTGGCATCCAATAATAAAAAATTTCCCTCTTTTAGGTAAATTTATTATTCATCGATGATATTTTGCATCAACATATCTATGGATAAATTCATACTTCGTTTATTTATTACATGAAATGTGTGTTCTTTTATTTTCCATTCCATAATTATTTTTCTCAATGATTCATTATTTCGTCCACTGTAGTTTCCCCATACGGAGAATTTGAGCACACCCTTATTATTTTTAAATATTATGAATCCAAGAAGTATACCATGAAATATATTATTGGATTTACTAGATGGAATAATATAACCTTGATGTTTTTATTTAGAAAAATGAATATTGTAATGAGGGTATTATTTTGTAATGAAATACTTTTTTATGTATCTGGTTTACCAAGACTAATAAGCTCTTAGGTCCTTAGAGATTTGATTCCTTATAATCATGAAAATGTAATTAGTATCAAACACCAGATACAGTTATCTAGGGTATAGATGCTACAACTGATATCAGAGAATGTTTACTAGAAACAATGTTAAATAGATTTTAAAAAATAGGTTATAGAATATAATCCTAAGTTATAATTTGAGGATAATTATACATCATATAATTTTTGAAAGGTATTGATTATGTGGGTATTCCTAGAAATAAATCTATGTCTAGATACTATAGGTTGACATGGTTTTAGTGAATATTTACATAGGAATAATAATTCCTACAAGGTGTTATAAGCCTCACTATAGGTAACTTGGTACAAGACAAAGTGCCATACTGCATACCTGTTTTGACTCTCCGAGGGGATATGCTTAGGATAATCCACATTTTATTGACAACCCATTATGAAAAATATTAATGGATAATGTAAATGAATTATCAAGGTTAACCCTAAGGTCTATTATAATTAAAATTAAGGTTTCATGATTTAGAAATTTGAAAAATGATATTATGGATAAAACACTCGAACATGTTAGGAAATTTGAAGAAATAAATGGATGAAAGAGTTATGTATTTGGGTTATATCAAAATCCATATTTAATAGTCTCTATAATCATTAAATTTCAATGTATTCCAATATATTTATTTTTAAAATCATATTAATATGGTTTTAGAAAAGGAAAACGTATATTTCGAGTGATAACTAATCAAATATGGTGTGGTTGTTGGTCTTGAACCCATTACCGATATATGGCATTGGTTTCATACCAACCACTAACTTAACCAATGTCCTTGTTAATTCTTATCATTGTTTTAAGATAATCAATTTAATGAATAAATATTAATAATGAAACAAAATTATCACTTTTTATAGTAATTCAATAGCTTGCGCTATACGCAATACGAGTTCGAGAGCACCATAACTTACCAAACTAGCCATTAAAAAAGTTGTTATGAATAGTATTATCCACATGTTGAATTATATATATATCCTATATAATTTTAGGAATAAATTTTTTTTTCTTATACATAATATATTTAAATTTTCAATTTTTCAAATAAATGAAGTATTTTATTAAAAATGCAGTTTTCCTCCTTTTAATGGAAAACCATTTTTAAATCCAATATTTTAAAATTTTATATATTCAATATAGTGAAATTAAATTATTCTTTATAAGTGGTACATAATAATTTAGTGTAGATATTTTTTTTGATAATTTTCTGATAACATTCATATTTTGATGAATTGTGAAATATACTAAATTTTAATTGAAATCAACTTTTATAATCGAAATAATTTATAGTGTTAAATTATGAATTTGAGTGGTTTTGAAGTATAATGAAATTATATTTTAAAATTTAATACAATTATGGTCATCGGATGTAATTTCACATATAAATTGGACATCAACACATATCAATCTTTTCATATTTTTTACTTCTCGAAAACCCGCTTCGTGTCTTTCAAAATGGGAATTAATTTTACATTAAATATTGAAACTTATATGTTTTTTATTTATTAAAATATAAATCATTTTTAAATTTGGAATATCAAACTTATATAGGGTTAATTTTTGGTATTTTTCAGAAAACATTAAATTTTGTCGAATAGTGAAAACACTACGTTAATGTTTAAAGCCGAATTTTATTTAAATAATAATTATATTTATATATATTTATTTTAAATAAAAAAGAGATACAAAATACCTATATTAGTTCAATTTAATTCATTGGAGTCATCTTATAATAAGATTAGATGTATAAAATTTTATTGAATTTTTAAACATCTTTTACCCATCTTCTAGGGACGTTAACAAATATGCATAAAACCAAATTTTACTGCTTCAATGAATTGAAATTCAAAAATACTAGGGACACAATTGATATCAATAAGTAAAATATGGTTCAATATAATGAAAATAATTTTGGGGTAATAGTGACTTTTGAATTTTATTTTCCACGGTTAAAAGTAAATAGGGTAATTAAAGGTAATTATGATATTATAATTACCCTAACACAATTCCTAATTCTATTGGATAAGTTTATTTTGACCAAAATAATCCTTGGGAAAATATGTGATCCCATTTTTCCACTTGGATCATATAAGATATTTATTATTATTTTATTTAAAGAAGAGTTAAAATAGTTCAATTCAAATTTTAATAACTAAACCATTCTCAATATAGGTTTTTACATAAGATAAACTAAACTATAAATATTAATTATAAAGATAAAAATATTTCCTACATCATGGTATTTTATTTATAATTTTTAGACATTATATAAATGAATTTATTTATGACAGAATGATGATGCAACAATTACCTTATTATTGAAAGATTAAAATAATTGATATTATAAATACAAAAATAAATGTAAATTCAAACTTTTGATGCATTATAATAATTTTCTAGATTAATATTACATTTTATGGTTTGTTTAATGTATTTTTTTAGTGAGGTATTAATGTATTTTTGTCTTTCAAAAAACAAATACTAAATAATGACAAAATTGGAAAAAATGGGTTAAAAAATACAATACTGTTAAATGATATAATAATATTAAAAATATAAGGTTCAGGAAAAGGGCTTATATAATGATAGATATTTCATTAATTAATCACTTTAGGTTCTCTTGTCATTTTATTTTAAGCTTATTAAACATGTAATATAAGAATACAAGAAGACCTGGTAAAGGTTAAACAATTTAACAAAGAGTTAAATCTAAATGATCAGGTTAATATAGTGACCTAAACTTGTATAAAACCTATTTTTTGAGAGTATTTAGACCCATAACAACCTTATACACAAAATAAATCAATTTTTTGCCATTATAAACCGACAATTATATTATAATAAAACAATATTTTATGTTTTTCTAAACTGTCACTCACCTCTTTTATAAAAGGGTACTTCGTCTTCCGTAAAAATTACACCTCCAAATCCATTTGGCATGGCCAAACACTACGAAAGTATCCTCCCAAATACCCTGAAATCATATTAGAGTCCTTACTTTGTTCATAAATCCATCCTAAGGATCCCTTATGATCAAATAAAAAGGAAGCATCCGAAGAAGAGATAATTATTTCCTCACCTCATTCAAAGTAATTTTCTTTTTCCACTTCCGCTTTCATAGTTTTTCCATCCTAGAATATAAATTGCAGTACCTTCTACATACCATTATGTTATTATAAATACGGTACAACAATATTCATTATTTTATCCATCCTATGAATAACAATGTCACCATGCATTGTACGTATGGATTACTATCTCCATGTCGTGGTGATGTTTGTTATTCAACACTTAATTATTTGGATGGGTATAATAATGAGTATAATTGATATAACATGTTAATGATTATTTATATATAATATAACATCCAATTATATATTATTTCACCATTAATAGATTATCTTCAACAATCACCTTTCAAGAATTTTTATTAAAATATATATATTGATTAAGTATGAGATATATGAAATAATATCACTATTGGAATAATATATTTGTATGTAGGAAAATATATTTCCTTTGCTTACATCCATACTATAAGTTAAGAGAACAAAAACAACGTTCATGCGTATGTATAGACTACTATATCCATGAACGATGTTTCCTTTTCATATATCAATCTTGTATACATATTTATATTCTGAATATATATGATATATAAATCATGTACTATACTCTGTAAGTATGTAAATCACGATCTATGTGATATGATCAATAATAACAAGTTAAAACACTTACGATAAAGAACAATGTGATTATTACCTGAAATGTTACTTTAAAATGGAAGTTATTAATAAATTGGTGGAATAAAGTCATAAATGATTTATATATGATATTGTAAATATTAATATGGTTCTAGTATATTTTAATAACACACTATGGTTATTATAAATGAGGTCAAATGTACCCTCGACTAAAGGAAAGAACAAGGTAAGGGTTAATTCCTCAATCTTAGTATTATCTGAGATTGTTTACGTGTATGTTTCTACTGGTGCATATCTATTATCTGGGTCCATGATTCCAAAAAGAGTTTTCAAAAGGATTATTTTTAATGGAATATTGAACTAAAACAAAATTTTAAATGGTTTAAATATTTATTCTTCTAAATCATTCTCAATAATGCCCAGGTTTTCAAAATGGTTTTGAAGGATTTATTTATATGGGTGTGACTATTTTAAAATTTTAATTCCATTCAAAAGTTTCAAAGTTGTATGGGAAACATTAATTCAAAAATGTCTTTTAAATTTCTTCCTTTCTAAATTGTGTGACATTTAAATGTTTTCATGAAAAAGGGATATTTATGTCAAAGAGTTTTACTAATTATTTTCAACTATGTTAACATCCCTTCAGGATATTATTCTTGATTGAGGATGATTTATTATAAATAAAATCTTCAATATTGTATAGAATGAGCTATGATATGTTTTACTCTGAATTTTCAAATTTTTATACCATTCATGATTTATGGTTAAAGTATTGACATTTCATATTCTATTTTTAATATGAATTTTTATGTTATGTTTTCATATGAGGAATGACTTGGACTTAGTAAGTGACGAGTGGAGCCTGCTATAGCTCCTCGATGCATCAGTAAGTCTGATTAGATAAACTAGTGTGTTCGCATAAGGCCTTGAAAAAATCTTTATTTTTATTCTTAGCACGAGGCCTTCACTAAGTGGTTATGATGTCTGACATTATGCATTTCCTCATTATGAAGTTATTTATTACATGTGATTATTCAACTAGTAGAATATCCATGTTTATGTTTATATGGTAATGTTTGATTTATTTTTTTCTAAATTATGTTCAAGATTATGTTTTAAAATGATTTTTTATTACACATCATTCCTAAAAAGATTATAGCTTCCCCTAAATTATTTACCCTTACCGAGCATATGAACTCACACATTTATTATGTTTTATTTTCCTTGGATTCTCGGATGTGTATTATGATTTATATTTAGGTTTAATCTAGAAGAATAATGGAATTCTCAAAGGATTATTTATGTTATGTGTGAATTTGTAATGTAACGTTCATGTATGTTATCTATTTTCTATAACAGTTAAACTGATCGGTCCATCGGGATTTGATTCCTTATAATCATTTCAATGTATTAAAATAATGCACTGGATCCAGGTTTCTAGGGTCGGGGTGTTACAGTTGGTATCAGAGGAAGTTTAGTACAATCCATGGAAACTAGATTTATATAAACTCTGATTAGAGATCATTACCCCAAGACAGAATTTGATGATTTGTATATAAGAACTTCCAAGAATTTTGGTAGTGTAAATATTATGTGGGTTTTCTATGAAAATACATACCTGTCTGGATACAAACAAGTAGAGGTGGCTCTGTCATAGATGTACCTAGGAATGAAAACTCTAACACGGAGTTTTGGGATTGACCTGGGGTACCTTAGTACATGACAAAGGGTCTTGCTGCACTCTTGATATTGACACTCCCGGGGGATATTCTTAGGATAATTCACATTTTGTCTACAAACCATTAAAAATGATTTATGAGTAAATATGTCAGCTAGGAATCCATTTTTATGATTATGATACTAGATGTGTGAAAATCATCAATTAATGATGTGTTTTTTTCTAGTTTCTGGATTGTACATTATGATATAATCTAACCTAGTGTATGTATTCATTTAGAAATGGTGTCCAGTAGAATGTAAATAGCCCAACATTTCTAAGGGAAATAACCTCCCATGTACTATCATCATGTAAAGAAATTGAATCATGTTTTTATAAGAAAATTAAATAATTCCTTGAGTCATATGGCTTTAAAGGGGTTCCCGAGAACAAGTTGATGATATAGTGAAATATGGATAAAGGGAAGAAGTGAAAGAAGGATCTTCCCATATGTGATAATTGTGGAAAGAATCACACTAGGAAGGGATTGAAAGGACTTGGTGTTTTTTATAAGTGTGTGAAAAAATTATTAGGAAAAAGAATGAAAATGGAACAAATAAAAGACTAATATTCAGTGTTTCAACTTTAGTTTAATGGGGAAATACACAAATAAATGTCCTAAGCATAAAGGAAATATAGCTTAGAAGAATCAATGGTATAAAATTCAAGAATAATCTGTTACTATGGTCGATGTAAAATAATTAATGTATTTGTTTTTCTCTATTGTTGAATTATGTCATTTCAGTATTGAATCAATGATGTACTAGTTATATGAAATATAGAAATAAATAAGGATTGCATAGAAGTACTATTTCATTTATGATTTTTGATTTTGTGGTACCAAGACAAGTGACTTAGTAGCAGGTTAATACTTTTGGAAAATATATGTTTGAGAGAATGATAAACATTAAAAAATTCATGAGGATGCGGTAATGATTTTGGAACAAGAGATAATTGAGTTTTATAATGTATATTGCATATTATTGACTGCCTTGGAACTAATTAATGTTTGTTTTATTCCATAATTGTTGGAGATTATAACATTTTTGTATTTATAGAGTATATCATGTATTCTATGTTTTATAGACGGAATAAGGAAGAATGAACATATGAAATATGGTTTTATTGTAATTCAGGTTTTTACCATGTCTTATTAGAATACATGATGAAGGTATTCACATGTTGTTATGTGATAAAAGAGATCTTCATTATGTTATGTTTACCTTCCTTATTAATTTTGGACTATGAGTATGGAAATACGTATTTTGGAATCGTTTAAAGGTTGGAATGGATGAATATTGACATTGTATACTATTGTCTAAGGTTAAAACATTTTTTAAGATTATTTTTTTATTTTTATATAAAAGACAACCCAGAGGTCGGGCGAAAACCCATCGCATCTGGCAAGGGTGAGAGACTTGAATCCAAAACTGATGGGCGAAAATGGTTTATCACCTACCACTAGCTTACATGATGTCCTGGATTGTATAATGTAATTTTTTTAAAATGTTCTAATAGATGAATTTTAAATTCAATTTTTTGGAACCCAATAAAATTTCGATAAATATAATATTTTGGAGTTCTATTATCTTTTTGAGTGAAAGATGAGTTTTTAGTAGAAATTAGTTAAAGGATGGAACTCTACATGTCAAGTATTATTTTTTCCTTCTTATTCTATGAAGAAATTAATTCATAAAAATTAGCAAAAGGATCACAAAACCCAAACATTTTTATCCTAATCCCTTATGTTTTGTTGAATCAATGGTATTTAAAATCATCATTGATTTATGGATTTGAGGCCCAAAATTTTCCATTTGTTGTTCACTTATTTGTGATTGATGACCTCAATCACTCCCTATAAATATTTACATTTTCCTCTAATTATGTGTCTATAATTTACACCAATGTTCTCTAATTAGAAACCCTAATTTGGTGGGGCCTTTTTTATTTACCGTTCCCTCTTATTAATACTAAATTTTATAAACCCTATTTCCGATGTGGGTCTTCCATAAGGTTATTTTCTCTTTTGAACCATTTTTTTGAAAAACAATTTCAAATTATGAGGACACAATTTATTGAAGGAGGGGAGATTATAACACCCCAAGATTTTATAGTATGTTCTCTCTTTAAAGTAATTCATTAGCTTGCGCTACACACAACACCGAGTTCGAGTGCACCACGACTTACCAAACTAGCTGATTAAAAATCGGTTATGAATAGTATTATCCCCATTTTAAATATTATATATATCTGATATAATTTTAATATTAAACTATTTTTCTACTTAGACATAATATAATTAGAAATTCAAATTTTCAAATAAAAGAAGTATTTTAAAAAAACAATATTTTCGTCTTTTAATGGAGAACTCTTTTTAAATCCAATATTTGACACTTTTATACATTCAATTCAGTTAAATTAAATTATTATTAAGAATATGGATATAATAATTTCGTTTGGAAAATGTTTTGGTACTTTTCTGATAACATTCATATTTTGGTGAATAATGGAATATACTAAATTTTAATTGAAAAAATCATTTTTAATAGAAATAATTTATAGTGTTGAATTATGAATTTGATTGGTATTTAAGTATAATTATATTATATTTTTTATCATTTAATCCAAAGTTGGCCATTTGATGTAATTTCACATTTAAATTGGACATAAACACATATTAATCTTTTGATAGTTTTTACTTCTTAAAAACCCACTTCATGGTTTTCACAATAGGAATTAATTTAAAATTAAATAATGAAACTTCTATATTTTGAATTTGTTAAATATACAACATTTTTTAATTTGGAATATCAAAAATAAATTTGGGTTATTTTCTGGTATTTTTTTGAAAACATTGAATTTTTGTTGAATAGTGAATTAAAACAGACTATTATTTAAATAATTAATATTTTTATTTAAATTTATTTTGAAGTACAAATAGATACATAATACCTATATTATTTCAATGTAATTAATTGGAGTCATTTTATAATAAGATTATATGTATAAAATTTTATTGAACTTTTAAACTTCTTTTACCAATCTTTTTGGCACGTTAGAAAATTTAAAAAAAACGTAATTTTACCTATTCCATTAATTGAATTTTAAAAATCCAAGAGACACGATTGACATCATTATGTAAAATTTGGTTCAGTAGGATGAAAATAATTTTTGTGAATAGTAACTTTTGAATTTTATTTACCAAGTTTAAAAATAAATAGGGTAATTAAAGGTAAAAATGATATTATAATTACCCTAAAACATGCCCTAATTATATTTTATATGTTTATTTCGACCAAAATAAACATTAGGAATAATATACGATCCTTTTTATCCACTTGGATTAGATTAGTACATTTAGTATTATTTTATTTAACGAAGAGTTAAAATTGTTAAATTTAAATTTTAATAACTCAACATATTTCAGTAGAGGGTCATACATTAGATAAATTTGAATCTAAATATTCATTAAAAATATAAAGGGTTTCCTAATTCAAGGTATTTTATTTATTATTTTTAGACATTAAATATTATAATTTATTTATGACACAATGATTATGCAACAATTACCTCATTAATTAAAGATTAAAATAATTGATATTATAAATATACAAATAAATATAAATTGAGACTTTTGATGCATTACACTAATTTTATAGGTTAATATGACATGTTACTATTGATTTTATGTAATTTTTTCAAATTAATCATGTTTTTTTGACTTTCACAAAAACCAAATACTAAATAGTGTCAAAATTGACATAAATGGTGTTTTACAGAAAATACTATATTATTTAATGATATAATAATCCTAAAAATATGAGGATCGGACAAATGACTTATATAATTATAGATATTTAAATAAATACCCACTTAGGTTCTCTTGTAATTTTATTGTAATTTTATTAACCATGTAATATAAAAACATAAGAAGACATGGTAAAAGTTAAACTATTTAACTAAGAGTCAAATCTAAAAGGTAAGGTGATTATGGTGACCTAAAATTATATAAAACCTATTGTTTGAGAGTATTCCGACCCATACCCACCTTTTACTCAAAATAAATCCATTTGTATTCATTGTGAACCGAGAATTATATTATAATAAAATATTATTTCATGTTTTTCCTTAAGTGACCCTCACGTCTCTTATAAAAAGGTATTTCCTCTTCTCTAGAAAACACACCTCGAAAGACATTTTTCTCAGTAAAACCCTCCTATAATATCCTCCCAACGACCCTCACTTCAAACGAGTGGACTTAATTTGTTCAAAAATCCATCCTAAGGAGCCCTTTTTATCAAATCAAAAGGAATCACCCGAAGAAGAGGTAATTATTTCATCACCTCTTTCATCATTCTTTTCTCCTTCCACTTCATCATTCTTTATTTTTTCCATAACAAAATAATAACAAAAGTACCTTATAAATACTATGATTTTATTATAAATATGGTATAACCATATTCATTATTCTATCCATCCTATGAATAACAAAGTCACCATACGTGTGTACACACGATTTACCGTGTCCACATCATGGTGAAGTTTATTATTCAACACATAATTATTTGGATGGGTATAATAATGAATACATTTTATATAACATGTTAATAAATCTCTATATATAATATACCATATAATTACATATGATTTCACCATCAATAGAATGAAATTGTCACTCGTGCCGCTTTATGGCTTATTGTCCACATGACGCGATGAGATTCATATTCAACAATCACCATTCAAGAATTTTTATAAAAATAAATATTCATTAATATGAGATATATAATATAATATTGCTACTGGAATAATATATATTTACGTTAATATATATTTCATTTACTTACTTCCATAAAATAATATAAGATAACATAAACAATGTTCATGCGTATGTACAGACTACTGTCTCCATGATCATTGTTTCCTTTTCATAAAACTATGTATTATACAAATTTATATTCTGAATAAATTTGATATATAAATAATTTTTTATATTACTGAATTATAAAAATCATGATCTATGTGATATGATCAAGAATAACAAGTTAAAACAAATACTATAAAGAAAGCGATTATTAACTGAAATGTAACTTTAACATGGAAATAATCATTAAATGAGTAGTATAAAGTCATAAATGAATCATATATGATATCATTAATATTAATAGGGTTCTGGTATAATTTAATAATATAATATGGTAATTATACAGGAGGTTAAACGTACCCTCAACTAATGTATAGTACAATGTAAGGGTTAATTTCTCAATCTCATTATTATCTTAGATTGTTTATGTGTATGTTTTTACTGGGGTATATTGTTTATCCATGTACATGTTTTATAAAAGAGTTTTCAAAAGGATTATTTTTAAGGGACACATTAATTGAAACATCATTTTTAATGGTTTAAATA
This sequence comes from Viscum album, assembly GCA_963277665.1. Taxonomy (NCBI): domain Eukaryota; kingdom Viridiplantae; phylum Streptophyta; class Magnoliopsida; order Santalales; family Viscaceae; genus Viscum; species Viscum album. The sequence goes on from OY728127.1 coordinate 948,701,002, forward strand.
TTTATTCATCTAAATCAATATTCTTAATGTCCATGTTTTCAAAATGGATTTTAAGGATTTATTTATATGGAAGTGAAGGTTTTAAAATGTTAATTCCTTTTTAATTTTTCAATGTGGAATGGGACACTTTGATTCAAAAATGTATTTTAGATTTCCCCCTTTCTAAATTGTTTTTTTTTTGAATGTTTTCATCAAAAAGGGATATTTCTCTAAAATAGTTTTACTAATCATTTTCAATAATCTCAACATCCATTTTGGATATTATTCTTGATTGTGGTTGATTTATTATAAATAAAATATTCAATATTTTATTGAATGAGTTGTGATATGTTTTAGTGTTAATGTTCTATTTTTATACCATTAATGATTTATTGTTAAATTATTTACATTTCATGTGATAGTTTTAATATAAATGTTTATGTTATTTTTTTCATATGAGGAATGCATTGGACTTAGTAAGTGATGGGTGGAGCCTGATCTAGCTCCTCAATGCATCGGTAGGTCTCATGAGACAAACTACTGTGTCGAAAAAAGTCCTTCAAAAATCGTTATTTTTAGTATTGGAACAAGCCCGTGACTATGTCGTTATGATGTTCGGTATTTTTCATTCCATAATTATGAAATTAGTTATTACATGTGATTATTATACAAGTAGAATATCCACGTGAAACTTTATATGGTAATGATTGATTTAATTTATTTCCATATTATGTTCAAGATTATGTTTAAAAATTATTTTGTTTTCTTACGCATCTTTCCTTAAAATTTTATAGATTCTGCTAAATTATTTACCCTTGCTGGGCATATGAGCTCACCCATTTCTTTTGTTTTATTTTCCTAAGATTCCAGGAAGTGTATTATGATTTATATGTAGGTTTAAGAAAGAAGAATATTGGAATTCAAAAAGGATTATTTATCCTGTATGGGAATGTGTAATTTAAAATTCATGTATGTTATCTATTTTTCAAGACTACTAAACTGATCAGTCCTTCAGGAATTGATTCCTTGTAAAAATTACAATGTATTAAAATAATGCACCTGCTCCGGGCTTCTGGGGTCAAGGCCTTTAGTTGGAATCATATAGAGTTTAGTACAAACATTAAATACAATATTGGGATAAACTCTAATTAGGGAACATTACCCTAAGATAGACATTGAGGATTAGTATAGAAGAACAAAAAAAATTAGTGTAAATATTATGTGTGTTTTCCAAGGAAATACATCCTTGTCTGGATACAAACAGGTCGAGTTGGCTCTGGCACAGATGTACCTAGGACTGAAAACTCGGACAAGGAGTTTCGATCTTTACCTAGTGTATCCTGGTACATGACAACAGGCCTTGAAGCACTCTTGGTATTAACACTCCCAGGGGATATTCTTAGGATAATTCACATTTTATCTACAAACCATTATGAAGGATTTATGAGTAAATATGTCAGTAAGAACCCATTTTTTTATTACGAGACCAGATGTTTGAAAATCATTAATTAAGGATGAGGTTTTTTCTATTTTGTGGATTATACATTATGATATAATCTATCCTCGTGTATTTCATTATTTAAAAATAGATCCTAGTAGAAATAATGAGAACTCCAATATATGCATTTCCCAATGATTAAGAATGATCATATCTTTCATGGACTTAAGCAGACATTTGGATGGGAAATAACCTCCCGTGTATTCTCATCATGAAAGGAAGTAATATCATGTGTTAATAAGATATGTAAAGAATTATCTATGTCCTATGGATTGTAAGGGTAAATAGAGAAGAAGAGGATGGAAGAGAGAAAGATGGATAAAGGGAATAAAGGAATGAAGAATTTTCCCATATGTGATAACAGTGGGAAGAATCACAATGGTAAGGGCTTGAAAGGACTGGGTGTTTGTTATAAATGTGGAAAAAATGGTTATTAGGAAAAAATAATGCAAATGGAATAATTAAAAGCCTAATATTTAGTGTTTCAACTTTAGTGAAAGAAGGAAATACAAAAATAAATGTCCTAAGAATTATGGAATTATAACTGAGAAGAATCAATGGGATCATGGTCAAGCATAAGTAGTTACTACGGTTGATCGGGAATAATTAATGTTTTTGTGTTTCTGGATTGAAGAATTATGTCAATTGAGTGTTGTATCAATCATGTACTGGTTATACGAATTATGGAAATAAATAAGGATTGTACTGAAGTATTATTTCATTATGGATTTGAGATTGTGTGGTACCAAGAAAAGTGAGTCAATAGCATGTTAAACGTTTTGGAAAATATATGGTTGAGAGAAAGATAAACAATAAAATAGTCATGAGGATGAGGTAATGATTTTGTAATAAGAGATAATTTTTTTGGATAATGTATATTGGATATTATTGACTACTTTCTAACTAATTAATGGTTTGTTAATTCCATCATTATTCGATATTACACCATTTTTGGATTTAAGTAGTATACCTTGTATTCTATGTTTTATAGAAGGAATAAGGAAGAATGAACATATGAAATATGGTTTTATTGTAATTCAGGTTGTTACCATGTTTTATTAGAATACATGATAAGTTATTCACATGTTGTTATGTGATAAAAGAGATCTTCATTATGTTATGTTTACCTTCCTTATAAATTTTGGACTATATGTTTGGACAAAATTATTTTGGAAAAGTCTAAAGGTTGAAATGGATTAAGTTGGTAATTGAATACTACTGTCTATGTTTAAAACATTTCTTAATATTATTTTTGGATTGTTATAAAAAAATCAACATGGGGGTCAGGCGACAACCTGTCACGTCTGACAAGGCTATGAGACTTGAACCCAAACCCGAACGATGACATGGTTGCATCACCTACCACTGGATTATGTGATTTCCTAGTTGGTATAATTAATTTTTTTAAACTTAATGAATATTTAATTATAAATTCATTTTTTGAACCCTATACAATTAGGATAAATAGAATATTTTTGAGTTCTATTGTCTTTTGGAGAGAAAGATGAGTTTGTGGTAGAAATTAGTTAAATCATCGAACTCTACTTGTCCAATATTAATTTTTACTTCTTATTCTATAAAGAAGATATTTCTTATGCATTAGATAATAGTTCCAAAAACTAAAAATGTGTTATCTTAATACGTTATGTTTTTTTGAACTGATGATATTTTAAATCATCATAGATTTATGACTTTGAGGCCCTCAATTTTCCATTTATTGTTCAATGTTTTTTGATTGATGGCCTCAATTACTCTCTATAAATATTTATGTTTTTTATCCAATTATGTGTCAATAATTTCCACTAATGTTCTCCTATTCGAAACCCAAATTTGGTTTTAATTTTTTAGTTCCCTTTCCCTCTTATTAAGACTAAAATTTATTAACCCTATTTTTGAAGTGGGTTTTCCACAATGGTATTTTCTATTTTCAACCTATTATTTTTGAAAAACAATTTCAAATTGCAAGGATTAAATTTATTGAAAGAGGAGAGAAATTAACACCCCAAGATTTCATAGCACGTTATCACTTTAATGTAATTCAATAGTTTGTGCTACACGCAACACTCAATTCGAGTGCACTACGACTTACCAATCTAGCAATTTAGAAAGTGGGTTATGAATATTATTAAACACATTTTAAATTTTATATATATTCTATATAATTTTAATGTTCATATTTTTTGTTTCTTAGACTAAATATATGTCAAATTCAATTTTTCAGATAAAAGATGTATTTTTCAAAAAATGATGTTTTTTCGAATTTTAGTGGTGAACCCTTTTAAAATAAAATATTTCATAGTTTTATAAGTTTAATATAGTGAAATTAAATTATTCTTTGGAATCAGGATATAATAATTTAGATTGGATAAATTTTTGGTACTTTTTTGATAACATTAATTTTATTATGAAAAATGAAAAATACTAAATATTAATTGAAAACAAAATTTTTAATCGAAGTAATTTATAGTGTTAAATAATGAATTTGAGTGTTTTGAATTATAATAATAATATATATTTTTTCATTTAATCCAATATTGGTTATTGGAAGTAATTTCACATTTAAATTGGATATAAACTCATATCAATCATTTGGTAGTTTTTACTTCTCACAAACCCTCTTTGTGGTTTTGACAAAAGGAATTAATTTCAAATTAATTAATGCAAATTCTATGTTTTGAATTTGGTAAAATAGACATCATTTTTGAATTTTTAATATCAAAATTATATTTTGGTAAATTTTTGGTATTTTTTTGAAAACATTTAATTTTTGATGAATAGTGAATAACACGACGTTATTGTTTAAAACCCACTTTTTTTTAAATAAAAAATATTTTTATTTAAATTTATTTTAAGGTAAAAATAGATACATAACACCTTTATCATTTTAATTTAATTCATTAGAGTCATTTATAATTTTATTAGATGTATAACATTTTATTGAACTTTTAAACGTCTTTTACCCATCTTCTAGTCACGTTTTCAAATTTGAAGAAAACATATTTTTACCAATTATTTTAATTGAACATCAAAAATCCAAGAGACAAGGTTGACATCAGTATGTCAAATGTGGTTCAACAGGATAAAAATAATTTGGGTGTATAGTAACTTTTGAATTTTATTTTCCACGGTTAAAATTAAATAGGGTAATTAAAGGTGGAAATGATATTAAAATTACCCTAACACATGTATTAATTATATTGTATAATTGTATTTAGACCAAAATAAACCTTAGGAATAAAATATTATCCTTTTGAACCACTTGGATTAGATTAGGAAATTTATTATTATTTTATTTAAAGAAGAGTTAAAAGTGTTAAATTCAAATGTTAATAAATAAACCATTTTTAATATATGGTTATAGATAAGATTAATTAGAATATAAATATTCATTACAAATCTGAAAAGTTTCATACATCATGTTATTTTATTTATAATTTTTATACATTAAATAATTAAATTTATTTATGACATAATGATGATGCCACAATTAACTTATTACTAAATATTTCAAATAATTGATATTATAAATATCCAAATAAATATAAATTAAGACATTTGTTGCATTCCACTAATTTTATAGGTAAATATGTAATGTTACGGATGATTTAATGTATTTTTTCTAGGTTATCATGTTTTTTATCTTTCACAAAAACCAAATACTAATTAGTGTTAAAATTGACATAAATGTGTTTTTATAACAAATACTATATTATTAAATAATATAATAATCATAAAAATATAATGTTCGTCCATAAGACTTATATAATTAAATATATGTCATTAATGAACAAATTTAGGTTCTCTTTGCATTTTATAGTATGTTTATTAACCATGTAATATAAAAACACAAGAAGACATGGTAAAAGTTAAACAATTAAACTAAGAGTTTAATCTAAATGATAAGGTAAATATGGTGACCTAAAATTGAATAAAACCTATCGGTTGAGAGTATTTTGACCCATCCCCACCATAGCCTCAAAATAAACCCATTTTGAGTATTTAATAATTGAAAATGATTTTATAATAAAATAATATTTTAAGTTTTTTATAAAGTGACCCTCTCTTCTCTTATAAAAAGGTAATTCTCCTTCTCTAAAAATAACACCTCCAAATCCATTTTTCTCATCCAAAAACTGCTAAAATATCCACCCAAATACCCTTAAATCAACCTAGAGACCTTACTTTGTTCAAAAATCCTACATATGGAGCCATTTTGATCATTTCAAAAGGAAGCACCTGAAGAGGAGGTAATTATTTCCTCACCTCTTTCAAAGTTCATTTATTATTCCACTTCCTCATTCATTTTTATTTACCAACCAGAATAATAAATAATTTAACTTCTACATACTTTTATTTTATTATAAATATAGTACAAACATGTTTATAATTCAATCCATCCTATGAATAACAAGGTCACTATACGTGTGTACGTACAACTTACCGTCTTCACATCGTGGTGAAGTTTGTTATTCAAAAAATCATTATTTGGATGGGTATGGTAGTGAGTATAATTGATATAACATGTTAATGATTCTATATATATAATATACCATCCAATTACATAGTATATCACCATCAATATATTGATATTGTCACTCGTGTGTATATACGGGTTACCGTCTCCACGAAGCAATGAGATTCATCTTCAACAATCACCATTCATGAATTTTTATTAAAATATATATATATATATATATATATTGATTAAATATGATATATATGAAATAATATTTCTAATGTAATAATATATATTTAAATAAATATATGTTGGTTAATTACTTCCATACTATAGGATAAGAGAACAGAAACAACGTTCATGCGTACGTACAGACTACTATCTCCATGAATGGTATTTCCATTTCATATATAGAACTATTATACAAATTTATATTCTGAATATATATAATATATAAATCGTTTTTTATATTCTGGATGTTTATAAATCATGATCTATATGATATGATCAAGAAAAACAAGTTAAAACACATACAATAAAGAATGAGATTATTACCCAAAATGTTACATTAACATGGAAATTATTATTAAATGAGTAATATATATTAATAAATGATTCAAATATGATATGATAAATATTAGTATGGTTCTAGTATAATTTAAAAATATACTATGGTCATTACATAGGAGGTTAAATGTACCCCTGATTAAAGGAAGGAAAATGGTAATGGTTAATTCCTCGATCTCATTATTATCCCAGATTTTTTATGTGTATGTTTTTATTGGGACATATTTATTATCCATGTCCATGTTTCATAAAAGTGTTTTCAAAGTATTCTTCTTAAGGGACACTTTAACAAAAAAACATTTTAAATGGTTTAAATATTTATTCTTCTAAATCATTTTCTTTAATGTACATGTTTTCAAAATGGTTTTACTGATTTATTTATATGTATGTCAATGTTTTAAATTGTTAATTTCATTCAAAATATTTAAAGTGGTATGGGACACTGTGATTCAAAATGTCTTTTAAATATCTTCCTTTCATAATTGTTCGAATTTTAAATGTTTTCATGAAAATTTTATATTTCTCTCTTAGAGTTTTACTAATCATTTTCAACTTTTTTAACATCCTTTTTGGTTATTATTATTGATTGAGGTTGATTTATGAGAAATACAGTCTTCAATATTATATTGAATGAGTTATGATATGTTTTAGTGTGAATGTTCAAATTTTATACCATTCATGATTTATGGTTAATGTATTGACATTTCTTATGCTAGTTTTAATATGAATTTTTATGTTATGTTTTCATATGAGGAATGAATTGGACTTAGGAAGTGACAGGTGGAGCCCACTATAGCTCCTCGATGCATCGGTATGTCTGATTAGATAAACTAGTGTGTTGTCACAAGGCCTTGACAAAATCTTTATTTGTAGTCATGGCACGAGGCCTTGACTATGTGGTTATGATGTATGGCATTTTTCATTCCCCCATTATGATATCAATTATTACATGTGATTATTGAACTAGTAGAATATAAATGTGCATGCTTGTATGATAATGTTTGATTTGTTTTCAATATTATGTTCATGATTTTGTTTAAAAATGCTTTTGTTTTTATTACACATCTTTCCTTTAATGTTTATAGATTCTGCTAAATTATTTTCCCTTACTGGGCATCCGAGATCACCCCTTTCTTATGTTTTATTTTCCTAGGATATAAGGAGGTGTATTATGATTTATATGCAGTTTTATGCAAGAAGAATAATTGTTACAGATTATTGGTTATGTGAATTATTGAAATAAATAAGGATTGTACTGAAGTATTATTTCATTAAGGATTTCAGATTGTGCGGTACCAAAGAAAAGGAGTCAATAACTGGTTAAAGTTTTTGGGAAATATATGGGTTAGAGAAAGATAAACTTTAAAATATTCTTCAGGCATGGGTAATGATATTGGAAGATAGATAATTTAGATGGATAATGTATATTGGATGTTATTGACTACCTTGGAACTAATTAATGGGTTGTTTATTCCATCATTATTGGAGATTAAACCATTTTTTGATTTAAGGAGTATATCAAGTATTCTAATTTTTAGAGAAATAATAAGGAAGAATGAAAATATTCAATATGGTTTTATGGTAATTCAGGTTGTTACCATGTTTTAATAGAATATATGATGAAGGTACTCACATATTGTTATGTGATAAAAGATATCTTTATTATGTTATGTTTACCATCCTTATAAATTTTGGACTGTGAGTTTGGAAAGATGTATTTTGGATAAGTCTAATGGTTGGAATTAATTAAGTTGGAAATTGGATACTATTGTCTAAGGTAAAAACAATTTAATATTATTGTTGTGTTTTTATAAAAAAAGGCAACCCGGAGGTTGGGTGACAACCTGTCGCATCCAGCAAGGCCGTGAGACTTGAACCCCAAACCAAAGGGCGACAAGGGTTCATCACCTACCACTAGCTTACGTGATGTCCTAGTTTTTACAATGTAGTTTTTTAAAAGGTGTGATATAAGAAATATAAATTCATTTTTTGAACCCTATAAAATTAGGATAAAGAGAATATTTTTGAGTTCTATTGTCTTTTGGAGTGAAAGATGTGTTTGTGGTAGAAATTAAATAAAGGATGGAACTCTACTTGTCATGTATTCTTTATTCTTATTATTATACAATGAAATTAATTCTTAAATATTAGGGAAAGGATCTCAAATCCAAAATGTGTAATTTTAATACCTTATTTTTTGTTTAACCGATGATATTTTAAATCATTATAGATTTATGGCTTTGAGGCCCCCAGTATTCCACTTATTATTCAGTTGTTTGTGATTGATGACCTCAATCACTCCCTATAAATATTTACATTTTCCCCCCAATTATGTTTCTATAATTTCCAATAATGTTCTTCTATTCAAAACCCTAATTTGTTCTTGAAGTTTTCATTTCCATTTCCCTATTATTAAAATTAAATTTTATTAACCCTATTTATATTGTGGATTTTCCACAATGGTATTTTCTATATTCAAACATTTATTTTAATTGAACAATTTAAAATTGTGAGGATGCAATTTATTTAATGAGGGAATAATGTAACACCCCGATATTTCATAGCACGTTATCACTTTAATGAAATTTCCTAGCATGCACTACACGCAACATGAAGTTCGAGCGCACCATGACTTACCAAACTATCTATTAAAAAAGGGGTTATGAATAGTATTAACCACAATTTGAATTTTATATAAATCCTATATAATTTTAATATTCAACATTTTGGTTTCTAAGACATAATATAATAACAAATTCAAAATTTTAGATAAAAGAGGTATTTTAAAAAAATGGAATTTTCCACCTTTTAATGGAGAACCCTTTTTAAATCCAATATTTGACACTTATATATTCAATATAGTTAAATTAAATTCTTCTTTAGAATTAGGATATAAGAATTTATATTGGATAAATTATTTGAAATTTTTTGATAACTTCCATATTTTAATGAATAGTGAGAAGTACTAAATTATATATGAAAACAATGTTTTTAATAGAAATAATTTATAGTGTTAATTATTGAATTTTTGTGGTTTTGAAGTATAATTAGATTATATTTTTATCAATTAATCCAATGTTTTTTGTAGGAAGTAATTTCACATTTAAATTGGACATAAACAAAAGTTAATATTTTGATAGTTTTACTTCTCAAAAAACCACTTCAGGGTTTTGACAATGGGAATTAATTTTAAATAAATTAATGCAACTTATATATTTTTAATTTAGTAAAATATATATATTATTTTTGAATTTTTAATATCAAAATTATCTTTGGGTGAATTTTTGGTAATTTTTTGAAAATATTAATTTTTTTATGAATAATGAAAAACACTATGTCATTGTATAAAACTAAATTTTATTTAACTAATTATTAATATTATTTTAATTTATTTTAATTTATAAATAGATAAATAATACCAATATTAGTTCAATATAATTCATTGGAGTCATTTTGTAATAATATTATATGTATAACATTTTATTGAACTTTTAAACTTCTTTTACCCATCTTCTAGGCACGTTCGCAAATTTGCATAAAATGTAATTTTCCAACTTCTTTGAATTGAATTTAAAAAATCTAAGACACACGGTTGACATCAGTATGTAAATTTTGGTTCAATAGGATGAAAATAAATTTTTTTAATAGTAACTATTGAATTTTATTTCCCACGGTCAAAATTAAATAGGGTAATTAAAGGTAGAAATGATATTATAATTACTATAACACATGTCCTAATTCTATTGGATAAATGTACTTCGACCAAAATTAACCTTAAGAATAAAATATGATCCTTTTGATCCTCTGGGATTAGATTAAGACATTTATTATTTTTTTACTTAAAGAAGAGTTAAAAGTTTGAAGTTCAAATGATAATAAATAATCCATTTTTAATATAGTTTTATACATAATATAAATTCGACTATAAATATTCATTACAAAGATAAAATATTTCATATATGATGGTATTTTTTTTATAATTTATAGGCATTAAATAATTTAATTTATTTATAACTCAATGATGATCCAACAATTACCTTACTAATGAATGATTAAAATAATAGATATTATAAATATCCAAATAATTATAAATTGAGACTTTTTATGAATTCCACTAATTTTATAGGTTAGTATGACATTGTATAGTTGATTTAATCTATTTTTTTAGAAGTAATCATTTTTTGTACATCACAAAAACCCAATACTTAATAGTTTCAAAATTAACGTAAATGAGTTTTTAAAACAAATACTATATTATTAATTGATTTAATTATCCTAAAAATATAAATATTGTCCAAAGGAATTATATAATTATAGATATTTCATTAATTAACCTCTTGAGGTTGTCATGTAATTTTATAGTACGTTTATTAACTATGTAATATAAAAATACAAGTAAACAAGGTAAAATTTAAACTATTTAACTAAGAGATATATCCAATGATAAAGTTAATATGGTGAACTTAAATTTTCTAAAACCTATTGGTTGAGATAATTTCGGCCAATAACCACAATATACTTAAAATAAATCCATTTTGATCCATTAGAAACCAAACATGATTTTATAATAAAATAATACTTCATGTTTTTATTAAAGATACCCTCACCTCTATTATAAAAGGTACTTCCCATTCAATCAAATTCACACCTCCAAAGCCATTCATCTCGGACAAACCCTGCTCAAATATCCTCCCAAATACCCCCATTTAAGCCTAGAGGCCTTACTTTGATCAGAAAGACAACCGAAGATTGATTTTGATCAAATCAAAAAGATGAACCTGAAGAAGATGTAATTATTTAATCAGCTCTTTCAAAGTTATTTTCTTCTACCACTTCCTATTTCTTTGTTATTTCAATACCAGAATAATAAATACAGCACCTTATACATACTGTGATGTTATTATAAATATGTTACAACCATATTCATTATTCTATCCATCCTATGAATAATAAAGTCATCATAGGTGCGTACGTACGGCTTACCATCTCCACTTCGTGGTGAAGTTTGTTACTCAACACTTAATTATTTGGATGGGTATAAAAAAGAGTATAATTTATATAAAATGTTAATGATTATGTATATATAATATACCATCCAACTACATAATATTTCACCATCAGTAGAATGATATTTCCGCTCGTGCGTATGTACGACTTACTGTCTCTATGATGCGATGAGATTCATATTCCACAATCACCATTCAAGAATTTTTATAAATATATATATATTTATTAAGTATGAGATATATGAAATAATATTTCTACTATAATAATATAAATTTATATAGATAATTATATTTTGATTACTTACTTCAATTCTAGAAGAGAAGAAAATAGAAACAATGTTCTTGCGTACGTACAGATTACCGTCTCAATGAACGGTGATTCCATTTCATATATCTATTTATTATGCATATTTATATTCTGAATATATATGATATATAAATCATGTTTTATATTTTTTAATTATGTAAATCGTGATCTATGTGATACGATCAATAATAACAAGTTAAAACGTATATGATAAAGAAAGTGATCATTACTCCAAATGTTACTTTAACATGGAAATTATTATTAAATGGGTATTATAAAGTCATTAATGAATAATATATGATATCATAAATATTAATATGGTTCTGTTATAACTTAATAACATATTATAGTAATTATACAGAAGGTTAAGCATAAATTAATGAACAAGGTAAGTGTTAATTCCTTGATCTCATTATTATCATAGATTGTTTACGTGTATGTTTTTACTGGGACATATTAATTATCCATGTCCATGTTTCATAAAATCGTTTTCAAAAGGATTATTTTTAATTGACTCTTTAACTAAAACATCATTTTATATGGTTAAAATATTAATTATTCTAAATCATTCTCATTAATTTCTATGTTTTCAAAATGGTTTTAAGGATTTATTTATCAAGACATGAATGTTTTAAAATTTTAATTACTTTCAAAAGATTAATAGTGTTATGTGGAAATTTTATTCAAAAATTTCTTTTATATGTCATCATTTCTAAATTTTGTGACTTATAAATGTTTTCATGAAAAAGATATATTTCTCTTAAAGAGTTTTTCTAATAATTTTCAACTATTTCAACATATTTTTTGATATTATTCTTGATTGAGGTTGATTTATTATAAATATAATATTCAATTTGTGTTGAATGAGTTATTATATGTTTTACTGGTAATGTTCCATTTTTATACCATTCATGATTTAGGGTTAAGGTATTGACATTTCTTATGGTAGTTTTAATATGAATGTTTATGTTATGTTTTCATATGAGAAATGCATTGGACTTAGTATGTGATTATTGGATCCCTCTATAGCTCCTCGATGCATCGGTAAGTCTCATTAGACTAACTAGTGTCTTGGAAAAAGGATTTTACCAAATATTTGTTTCGTAGTCTTGGCATGAGGTCATGACTATATTGTTATGATGTCCTGCATTATGCATTCCATCTTTATGAAATTAGTTATTACATGTGATTGTTGAACTATTATAAAATCCATTTTCATCCTTATATGGTAATTATTGATTAACTTTCTTCCATATTATGTTGAATATTATATTTAAAAAGGCTATTGTTTTTGTTACACATCTTTACATAAAATTTCATAGCTTCTGCTAAATTATTTACCCTTACAGAGCATTTGAGCTCACCCCTTTCTTATGATTAATTTTCCAAGGATTACAAGAAGTGTATTATGATTTATAAGAAGGTTTAAGATAGAAGAATAATTTAATTCTCATATTATTAATTATGTTGTATGTGAATGTGTAATGTAACATTCATGTATGTAATCTATTTTCCAAGATTGATAAATTGATCAGACCATTGGGAAATGATTCCTTGTAATCATGCTAATGTATTAAAATAATGCTCTAAATCTGAGCTTCTAGGGTTGGGGTATTATCCTGGTTTAACTTGAGTTACATGCAAGAACGAACTTCCTCAATAGCTTGTGTTACACACAAGATCAACATTCTTCAATTGCTTGTGTTACACACAACAACATGTTTTACTGAACGACAATATAATATTAAAATATTATTATTTCATATAATAAGACACAAACTATTAGTTATGAATATTTTTTACTAACTATTGAAAACATATGTTATATATAAATATCAAATGAAATTGGTGGTTACCAATTAATAGGTAATGAAAATAATAACCAATTTGAGTTAAAAATAAATATATTTTTTTATATTCCCAAAAGGATTTTACCATAATAATGATAAATAATTATAATTAATTAATTCTTTTAATGATATTTATATGTTATATATTCAAAAAAAATTGATATTCGTTCAATAGATATTATAGGAATAAGATAAGAACAAACCCTATTTTACATATAAAAACCAATATTTTTATAAATAAAATTTTGCAGCCTTTTAATTGAGAACAAATTTTAAATAACAATATTGAATAATTAATTGATTAAACATCTGAAAATAAACATTATATATGAAATATAAATATAAAAATTATTTTTGGGTGATTTTTTGATATTTTTCTAAAACATTTCAATTTTTAATGAATAGTTAAAAATACTGAATTTTAATTCAAAACAAATGGTTAATCTAATTTATTTATGAGTATAAATTAAATTTTAAGTTATTTTTAAATTTTAATTATATTATGGGTTTTATAAAATAATAAAATTTAATTAATTTTAATCAATATCACATTCAAATGTATTATGAAAACAAAGATCTTTTTTGAACATTTTGACTTTAAAAAACTGCATTGTCATCCCGCCTGTGAGAGTAAATTTAAATAAATTTTGACAACTTATATTGTTGGAATTTAGAAAAATATATTCAATATTTGGAATTAGAAAATTTATAAATTATAATAATACCAAATTTTTTTTCCTAACAATATAAGTGAAAGTGATTAAAAATTAATTAAAATGTTTTTGGTGAAATTATGCTCAATAAGGGACAAAACCTTAACCTTAAGGCCCCAAACGACCTATAAACATTTACGATATCTTTCTAATGTCCATATATAAACTATATCCGTTATTGGATATAAAATTTTCCATTATTGGTTCGGCATGAAACAATAAAAACATGCATTGAAATCCTTTATCAAAATATGACAACATTGTCACTCCTCCTCCAATATAAAAGGCCTCCTCTCCTCCCACTCCCTCAGACCACTCAATCCAGTTATGTTCAGACAAATTATTCCCAAATAGTGTACCAAAATCCATCATGAAAATATATAACCCTACCTTTTTGTATAAAATAACCTAAGGAATCCTTTTAGTACAAACCAAAAGAAGCTACCTGATTAAGAGGTAACATCTTCTAACAAGATCTCTAGATTCATTTTCATCGTGGAAACCCTCATATATTATTATTATATTATTGAGTAAAAACACCAGTATCATAAATATAATAGGATATTTAAATTTTTTGTTTTTAATATACACTTACACACACTTGCATCCAATGGGTAATAAACAAACTGCATCTGCGTAAGTTGAACTACTGCTACATAAAATGATGATTGTTCATTTTTAATTTAACACATATCATGGTTGAAATAATGATGTAATATAAGTTTATATATGTTATATATTATTTATATTAGTTATTTAATCATAATAAAATATTTTACAACTCATTCCTTTACACATTACACTTTTTTCAAAAATAATAACATCATTTGTGGATGTGTATACTACCTCCTCCGCAAAGTGATGTGATCCATTCATGCAATACATATAATGTATAATATATTTTTATAATTAAAAATATGTTAAAAAAACAAATAAATGATATTTATTGAATAATTATCTTTCAAAAAATATAATATAGCATTTTAATTATTACACTTTCACACACTATAAAAGTTATAACATCTTTCATAGATGTGTGGGATACTACATCTTCAACATGTTGTGATTAATTTTACATATCAAGAATGATATATATAAGTATATATGAATAAATAACATGGTATTTAAAATACAATTATCATTATGTAATTATACAATGGTACTTAACTTCTTTCCAAAATGAACATTGAGAAAGGACAACATTACTCATTTGTATGTATGGCATACCATCTTTACGATTGTAATGTTGGTTCATTATTAAAAACCATCATTCATGAATGGTTTTAAATGTATAATTCAGGTTTAAATATTATTATAATTTCATGAATATTATCATGTATATGTTTATTAAATGACCACATTGACCATAGTTTACCTACAAACGTTTTTTTTAAAACATGAATCAAATTTTGTAAACTAACCTGATGTAAACATAATTGATTACTTAGTTTTATAAAACATAGAAATAAGTGAAATAAAAGATATGATAAAAATTTAAAGGGTTACAAATAAGATAAATAATTAACATAAGTTTCTTCTTTATGAAAACAATGACACATGAGACAAATCAATCTCAAGCTTAGGGATCCTCATCTCACTTTTTATATCTATGAGATAAATGTCATGTTCACCACTTACATATTTTTTGTAATGTATATACTACCCCTTTTTATATTATATAATTAATACTATCATCTTTATGGTATTTTAAACATTCATTTTATGTTATTACTTCAGGAGGATTATTACCTAAAATGCTTTAATATGGTATGGGTAACATTAGAATGTTTGAAGATTATTTTACTCAAACATTAATAATGATATTTCTATGGTATTTCCATTCTAGGAAATTAAATTACCATTATTCAATATATAAGTATATTATAATTTAGAAAATAATCACCATTTTAATGTATTGGTATCTTTTCCCACCTCTTTGGTGATAAATGTGTTTCAGAAAATGTTTTTACAAAAACCCATCTTCATTCCTCTCTTTAGTAAGAGAGCACATTTTCTTCAAGAAAACCATGTTTTTTTAAAAAAAATTCAATAACAATTTTAGAATGATATGGAAAGAAGTTTTTTTTCAATTAAAAATGTTTCAAAGAATATTCTTGTCTCTTTTCGAACAATTCATTTTTCTACCCCATTTTACCATAAAAAAGGAATGCTCATTTTTACCTCATATGACATGTATGAAATTATCTTCCATCAATTAATTTAATAATAAATTAAAATTTTAAAAGGATTATTTGTAAAGAATTTTTTTAAAATGCTTTTTTCAGTGGAAAATATTTTGAAAATATTATTTCAAATAAATTTATATCATCATGATGAATAATTTTTTTAAATTTATTCGATTATTTCATAAATGACAACAAAACTTTATTTTTACTCAACATGATATTTTTTTATTGGCAACATCCTTATTATTCTTCTAGATGTTTTATTATTGATTTTTTCAAGGATGTTTTTCACATTCAATTACTTGAATAAGTTTTTATTCCCCTTGAAATATCCAATCTCTTATGGTCCTTGAACATTGAATTCCTCCAAATTATCCATTTCATATATAATGGATATTAATATTTCCAAATGTTTATAAAATGTAACATATGGTGTCCACTTTGAATGTTATTATATTATTTATGTAAATAATGATAAGTCAGAATCTCCATATAAATATTTGATAGAGAACATTGCTAAATCGATTATTTGATACATGAGGAATGTTTTGGACTGTTAAGGCATGGGTGAGGATCAGTTATATATATCCTCTCAACAAATTGGTAGTGTCATGGGGTGAGTCATTTGGATAGCCACATTAGATGATTTTTTACCCTATATATTCTGAACTATATTTTGAATTGTCTTGACGTTAAAGGTACCATGTACACAGGAAACATGACATCTAATAATGAAGGATTTCCCTCATTTTGATTATTTTATTATTCATCCATGAGATTTGGTGTCGGAAAATGTATGGATAAATTCAATTTTCTTTTATTGATTACATGGAATGTGTGTTCAGTTATTTACCATGCCATAATTATTATTCTCATTAATTCATTATTTCATTCACTATAGTTTTACCTTAATAATCATTTGATATCACCCTTATTATTTAAAAATCATTGTAATCCAAGAAGCACACTATGAAAGATATACATAGATTTTCTCGACGAAATAGAGTTATCCCTAATGTTTTTTTATAATGAAAAATTATGTTGTAATTAGTGTATTATTTTATAAATATAGAATCATGTATGTATCTGGCTTAACAATAATAATAATAAACACGTTAGTCCTTTACAATTTTATTCCTTTTAATCATGAAAATGTAATTAGTAGATGACACTAGCTCTAGGATTCTGGGGTTGGTATTCTATTGTGTTGCACATATTTTCTCATTGAGAGTTTGACAGGCTCGTTCTTTGGACACAAGAGAGGCCTTGTGTGCACAATTGGGTTACTAAGATGTTTCTTAGACATTTAGTTAAACATTGTAGTTGGTGTTTATCTATTTCTTCTTAAGGTTCTCCATGATGTGGTGAACTAGTCCTTAACCCTAGGTTATCTATGTACGTTGTGTCCTGAGGTGGGAGATTAGATTACTCTTTTGATGTTGCTTGTGTTTGCTATTCCAATCTTTTGTGTGGGTGAATTGTTTATAGAGAGTTGATTATAACTCATGGTTTCTTGGTTTTTTTAGGATTAATTTATTACTTTTCATCATTGCGTTGCTAATTTAGATATACTATAAATGGTGGGGAGACCATTTTCGTGCAACACTAAATTGAGGGGAGACCATTTTAGAGGTAGTATAAATGGCAGGGAGACCATTTTCAGTCTTCCATGAATCATATGGATTCTTGATTAAGGATCTATTTTGGATGCACTTAGAGGAATTTTTGAAATTAGTGTTGATTGCTATCATTTTTTTTTTGGAACCGGGTTGTGGAATTCAATGTTGTTCCACGTTATGTATTTTCTTGGATAGGTACCTTTTTTATATTTTATTTTCTTAGGTTATTATTTTAATCTTGTAATATCTAGGGTAACAAACTATAATGGTACATAGTGTGTAACACCATTACTGTCACAAAATTGTTTATTTTGATTATATTATATTTTTCCCTTATTGGTGATTTTTTTTTCAGGAAAGAAAAATATAATGTTATTAGATACATTTTTTGAAGGATCATGGTTAAACATCATGGTTAGTAGTAATAATGGACTACCCATGTGGGATACCTAGTTCGTCTATGGTGTGGAATATGACTTGAACATAGATTGTTATACTATAAAAAAATCATGTTGGTTGATCTATATATTTTAATGATCCATATTTAATAGACTCCTCATTGTTTTTCATAATATGTGGAGCTCCTCCAGATGTTGTTTTGGAATTAGAGTGTGTTTAGTGAGTGGTACATTGTTTTTCCCAAATTTTTGGGCCTATTATGGGGAATAGTGTGTGGGTTTTCTAGCCAAGGTAGTGACCAGCGCATGGTTGGAGTATGATCAGAGAGACCATATTACAAAATTATGTAGAATACAACTTATATTTTTTTTTACTTTTTCATTTTTTTCTCCCTTTTTTTATTCCCCAAATCCCTCTTCCCTATGTTTCACAATAAAACAATCCTCTCTCCCTCCCTGAGTGTTACACCCCCTCTCCTGAGCTCCCTCTCCATGTTGTTTTCACATGCATTTGGTTTAGGATTTCAAATCAATATTTCATGTTATGATCTCTTATTGGCAAGTTTCATTCATTTATCCAACATTTCTCTCTCTCCCAGAGCCCCAATTTTTTCATATGAACCCTAAGTTAATGGTTGAATATATTTTTTATTTCTCTGTTGTTGTTAGGGTGTGTGTCGAGTCTCTCAGGCATGTTTCACGTGTTTTTTGGCATCAACCACTGAAGGATAATCATTTTGGTCCATTTTGGTTCAACCACATCTATTTGAGGTATTTATTATTCTATGGTTTTTAGAAGAATTTTCATTGGGGGATTTTGGTGATTTTTAGTCTTCTCACTATTGTATAGTGTTTCATTTGGCTCCTTAAAGATGGATTCCGCACATATACATATGTATGTATATATATATAACATCCTTTTACATATTCTCTCATTTTGAGGGTAATATAAGAATTGATTGAAGGTTGTATATATATAATGGTATATATGAATCAATGTGTAATGTCATCTATGGGGATGAGTTTTGAGGTACTTCATCTTTTTTCCTTCTTCAAATCAAGGTAGCTCATATAATGAAATTGTTTCATTTTGGAATATAAACTATTTTTGGATTTTATCAATTATATTTTATGAATAAATTATTATATGTGATATCCTTGTTGTATTTTAAAACCATTTTGTTGTATTTTGGATCATAGAATAAATGGATTATTGTAGGAATTATATTATTTTATTTGGAAAATGGAATGTTTAATTGTGATATTTTTTCTGAAAGACCCATTTGGCATTAAATTTTTTTTAATGTGAAATTGATTTATTTTGTTCATGTTTTAGTTTTAAATAATTGAAAAATCCAATTAAAAATTAATTTAGTTTTAAATTGACGTGTCGAAAACAAATTGATTTATAATGGGCATTTTTAGTGTATTTAAAATGATGATTGTAAATGTGTGTGTGATTTTACACTTTTAAAAATACCTTGATGGTTTAGTATAGAATTTATTTTATGGAATGGGTGGCTTATGAAATTGAATTTGTTTTGAAGGATAAATAACCCTTTATTAATAGCGTTTTTTAAATATATTTAATTTTTAGGTTATTTCTATCATTTTCTAAATGGGTTTCGAAAGAGTGTGTTGTGAAATGTGAAAGGTATTGGCATCTTGAACCATGTTTTGGTGTTAATGTCAAAATTAGTACTTTTCCTAAGGTGGTGATAGTGAAATAGACCCCCTGATTCCCCCATTCTTATTTACCCCATGAGTGGGTTCCTTATCAATATGCAATTCTTGTTTTATACCCTTGTGTAGGAATGTTCTTGTTATGTAATGGGTTTATGTTATATATTATAGGGGTTCTATATTGATGAGTGTTTAGGGAGACAATAGTTTTGGTAATCCCTTGTATAATAGACTTGGGTCATTACACTACGCCTCACCTTCCTCTAGTCAGGGGGGTCTAGGTACTATGTGGATGATCTAGCATGTTCCTCTACTTGGATCATATACCACTTTTTTCCCACACATTGTGCTAGGAAAAGGTGTTAAGTGGGGGTTTGTCATCATTGTGCTGCTTGTATAGGATTCCAGGATGATGGGACGGAATTCAGATCATAACAGTAGATGGTATGGGTTGTTATACCAATATATGGTTAGATGATTAGCATGTTAGTGACATTGGATAGGACAATGACACATTTTATCTCTTGAGTATGTATAAATTCATTTGTTTTTGATCTAATTATTTTTATATAATTTCCCATTATTTACTTATTATAGAACCTTATATGATCTTATTTAGTATATACCTTGTGATTATTACTTCATATTATGTTTTTCTTGACTTGTGTGCATGTATTTATCGTTTTCATTAGAATTTTTTTAAAAAAAAAATATTGAAAATCCATTTTGGGATTAGAGACTCATGTGTGGGTGCATCCAAGTGGATATAAAAATGGGTTTTTATATTTTCTTTTGAAAATCATATGATTTTAGAAAATTGTTTTCATTTTAGTAAAAAAATAATTTTTTTTCTCAATGATAAAGATCTGGTGTTTTTAGAGGGACATGCATTGAGGATTGTTTTAAAAAGGAAGGTGTTAGATTTCAAAGAATAATGGAAACTTTTGTTTTGTTCTTATAGAAATTATTTTTATAAATGTTAAATTTTAAAATAATATTTTTTTTAGTTTATTTTCAAACATGAATTTATTAACTTCCTTAGGAATCATATTTCATTATTTTAGAAGGTTTTTTTGAGCTACTTGTCATTTTACCTCATTAAAATTTCATATCACATTTCATGTTCACTGTTGGATATTAGATATTCATTGTAGTTGTGGGGTAAGTTGGTTAGTTTTAAAAAATGTGGTCACAGGGAGATTAGTTTGACTTTATTTTATATTATATCCATCCCTTAATAGTTATCATTCCTTATATTATTGAATTATATTTTATTTGATCTGTTGAACCAATTTTTTCACTATTTCCTATCTATATTTCAGGAGAAATCATTCCAAAAAGGATTGTTTGAATTCCCTGGAACTAAAATACTCTCATAGAGACTAATAATGCCCTTCGGGCCTTATGAAAGAATAGGTGGGGTGATGGGTCTGATGGAAGCCCAAGTTGGTTCGTTACAAATTTGATTAACATATATAGAATTCCATAATATGGAAGGTTAATGCTTTTAATCATATACTTTAATTAAAATATTGTATTACATAGACTTTACCATATATATATATACTAGTCTACCATATGAACATTTATTAATCATACCAAAAAAGACATAAAAAGTACATCAGATGAATTTTTCACATTCTACCAGAAAGAAACTAGATACATTGTAATGATCTAATACATTAGAATAAAAAATATAGAATAATTTTTGTGATGAACCTATCAATTATAGAATGTTTTTTTCGATTCCATTGAACCAGGTCATGATTAATATGGAATGGAACCATTGAAGAATGTATAAAAATATGACTGAACCTAGGGGGAGAATATGATGAGCATATATGTCAAATGTTTCTTCTAAAGTTTCGTAACATCTTGTTTCTAAGTGTTCTTCACTTGTAATCTTATGAGATATTTCATAAGGAATCATCTATGACATTTAAAATGAATTTTCCTTACATTGTTTTTATGTTTTTTATTTATATGATTTGGTGTACTGAGGGATATCAGGAATAGGTCTATATGTCTTTTATGATTAGAATGATCAATGGTTCGTGAGGATACGAAAAGAAAGTATATATTATATTTCTGATCAAAGGCTTCCAAGGAATGGGAGATAGACCATATCATAGTCAAAGTATTGGATACATGAATTCAGAAATAGATACATCATTATAACTAAAGGATAAAGTGAATAAATGTAACACCCCAAGCTTCCATGGTATGTTTCCCTTTTTTATAATTCAATGGCGTGTGTTGTACGCAACATCGAGTTCTAACACACACCGCAACCGATCAAACTAGCCGTTATAAATAGTAATAACTAATTTTTGAAATTTTATATATTTTTTCATTAAAATGGACTTCATTTTTTAATTCCTAATATCGAAATTAGATTAGGGTGAAATTTTGGTACTTTTCGGATAACTTTCATATTTTTATGAATAGTGAAAATTACTAAATTTTAAATAAAAACATCTTTTTTAATCAAAATAATTAATAATGATAAATTATGAATTTGGGTGGTTTTAAAGTATATTTAGAATATATTTTTACCATTTAATACAATGTTGGTCATTGGACATAATTTCACAATTAAACCAAACATAAATAAGTATCAATCTTTTGATAGTTATTATATCCTAAAAACATGCTTTTTTGTCTTAACAGCGGGAATTAATTTTAAATTAATGTCTTCCACTTCTGTGTTTTGAATTTGCAAAAATGGATTCCATATTTGGAATCAGGATGTCCAAATTGTGTAAATATGTAACTTTTATTTTTAGACATTTTGAATAATTACTTCGGTAAATATTTTATTTACCATGGTTAATGGGTAAATCCGGTAAATAAGGGTTAAAAAATAATATTATAATAATACTAAATTACCCTAAAATGTGTCATTACCTTATTTTTGGATATATTTCCGACCATGGTAATCATTGAGTTTATTTTTGGACCCCATGTCGCCACTTGTAGGTGATAGGGACACTTTATTTTAATTATGTTAAAACAAATACAAAAATGACAAAAGCATATAACTTTTAGAAAAACAATTTTTACCAAGGGTTATTTATGTTGGATTTTATACTATAAATATTAATTAGAAATATAAAACTATTTCCTACATAGTTGTATTTTACTTAAAAATTTTCGACATTAAATAATTTAATTTATTTATGACCCAATGATGATGCAGTAATTACCATAAGAGTGAAAAATTAAAATAATTGATATTATAAACACCCAAATAAATATTATATGAGACTTTTTATGAATTAAACTAATTTTATAGATTAATATGATATGTTAGGAATGATTTAATTAACCTTTTTCGAATTAATCATTCTGTTATGATTTTCCCAAAAATCAATTTTCCAAATAGTGTCAAAATTGACATAAAAGAGTTTTTAAAACAAATATTATATTATTAATTGATATTTAATTTCTAAAAATATATGGTTCGTCCAAGAGACATATATAATGATATTTGTATCATTAATGGACCACCTGGGGGTCTCTTGGATGTATATAGTATGTTTATTAACCAAATCATATAAAAATACAAAGAGACATTGTAAAAGTGAAACTAATTAACTAAGAGTTAATACTTAAAGATAAGGTTAATATAGTAACCCAAACCTGTATAAATCCTATTGGTTGAGTGTTTTTTGACCTATAACCACCTTAAACTTTAAATAATTCACTTTGGAGCCATTATAAACGGAATATGAATTTATTATAAAATATAATTTCTAGTTTTTTCAAAGGTGCCCCTCACCCCTCTTATAAAAACGCACTCCACCTTCTCATTAATTAACACATTCAGAGCCTTTTGGTTCGGCCCACCCCTGTCCAAATACTCTCCCAACATCCCTCACTTCATCCTAGAGGCCTTCCTTTAGTCATAAATCCAACCCTAAGGAGCCCTTTTGATCAAATCAAAAGGAAGAACCTGAAGAAGAGGTAATGATTTCACACCCATTTTCCAAGTTCCTTTCTTCTTCCACTTCTTCTTTCTTTGTTATTACCATTATAAAATAATAACTCCAGTATATTATAAATAATATGATTTCATTATAAACATGGTACAACCATATTTCAGTATTCTATCCATCCTTTCAATGACATGTCACCATACGTGCGTACATACAACTTACCGTCTCCACGTCGTGGTGTAATTGTTATTCAAAACATTATTATTTGGATGGGTATAATAATGATGTGTAATTCATGTAAATAATAAATATAACATGATAATTATTATTTATATATGATATACCATCCAATTAAATATTATTTTTATATCAAAAGAATGATATTGTCGCTCGAGCGTACGTACGGACTACCGTCTCCACGAACGCGTTGAGATTCATTCTCCATCGTATCCATTCAAGAATAATTATCATTTAATGATTAAAAATAAGGTTTAAAGATTTGACATCATTCTGGATATAAATAATATACATCCCATTAGTAACAAATATCGCTTAAATAACAAATAATATAAAGGAAAATAAACCCGTTAACACCCAAAACGGCGATAATTCTAAGATATTATTAACAAATCAATGTTAAAATATAATATATGATATCATATTAATGCATATTATTCATTTATAATTAAATAAAAATTATTTAACCATTATACAAGAGTTTATCCTACCTCGGACAAGGAAATAGTACAAATTAAGGGGTTTCTTATCTCACTTATAATTCCGTGAGAATTCCATTGTTCACCACTTATTTATTCCATGTGGTGTGTGTATTGACCATTTTTGTATTAATTGTGTAATATACTTTAATTAATGTATATTTACATCATAATTTTATGCTATTTATTTCATGGGTGTATGTTTTTTATGTTACCAATTCAATAAGGGAATTTGAAATTTCAATTTCCACTCATTCGCCTTTACGCATACTTCATTGATTATTTTACTCCATGAATATGTGTAGAATTGATATTCATTTGATTATGTCATAAATTCCACTCCCCTTTCTGTGGATATACTTTTTAAACACATAACCACTCCATTGATAAATTCTCAAGTCATCGATCTGAACTTGATAAGAGTGATTTTAACTCAATCTCTATTTGTTGAGTTAAATATACAATTCATTGGTGTTGTTTTTACAAGAATATATGTGAATGTAATCTGATTGATTTACAATAAATATCCAATCATATTGAGTGTATTTATATTTTTCACAAATAATTATGTTGTTGATTTATCCTTAACCTAAGGATATGGTCTTTATAGGAGAATTCATCTCAATTTACATTCCATTGAGACTTCTTTGTTGTTATACACCAAATCACTTTTATATGGTGTATATAATGTACATTGACATAGTATATCATGAATACCTTTATTCTCATGATATTATAAAGTTTTTATTACCTCAATTATTTGTATTCATGTGTCTCTCTCTTGGTTATAAACTCTAACTAAAATACATTTTTAAGTGTTTTAAAGATTTATTCTTCTAAATATTTTTGATTAATGTCCATGTTTTAAAAATGGTTTTAAGAATTTATTTATATGGACATTAATGATTTAAAATTAAAATTACTTTTAAAAGATTCAAAGTGGTATGGGACACATTGATTCAAAAATCTATTTTTAAATGGCTTCTTGACAAATATTTTGACTTTTAAATGATTTCAAGAAAAAGGGGGATATTTATCTCTAATAGTTTTGACGATTATTTTAATCTAGGTCAATATCCTTCATTATTCTTGATCGAGGTTAATCTGATACAATACAGTCTTCCATATTGTATCGAATGAGTTATGTTTGACTGTGGATGTGATATTTTTATACCATTCATGGTTTGTGGTTAAGTATTGATATTTCGTATGCTAGTTTAATACGAATTTTTATGTCATATTTCAAAATTTTCATATGAGGAATGCATTAGACTTAGTAAGTGACAGGTGGAGCCTGCTATAGCTCCTCGATGCATCGGTAGGTCTCATGAGACAAACTAGTGTCTTGGCACAATTCCTTGGAAAAATCTTATTTGTAGTCTTGGCATGAGGCCTTGGATATGTGGTTATGGTATTCTGGCATTATGCATTCCATCATTATGAAAGTGGTTATTGATATTTCATGTGATTGTTTGACTAGTAGAATATCCATGTGAATAAGTAAATGTAATTATTTCATTTTATCTTTTCCATATTATTATGAAGTTCAAGATTCAAAGGCTTTTTTTAGTTATAAATTTCTTTAGGTGTTTATGCCTATCTATAAAAGATTCTTCTATATTGTTATCCTTACTGAGTATCTAAGCTCACCCCTTTAAATTTTTTATTTTTCCTAGGATGTGAAGAAGTAATTTATGAATGACTTGAAGGGATGGTATGAGGGGATATGAAGACAAGATGTTATTGTAGTTTTTTTACCTTATGACGTAATGTAAGACTTATGAATATATCTAGTGTTTCCCATACTACTAAACCAATCGGTCTTTTAAAACATGATCCTTTGTGATCATGCCAATGTTATGTAGTAATGCACCGACTCTGGGTAACTGGGGTCGGGGTGTTACAGTTGGTATCAGAGGAAGTTTAGTACAAACCTTGGAAGCTAGATTTAGATAAACTCTGATTAGAGCACATAGAAATAAGATAAACTTTGAGGATTAGTACAGAATAACTTCCAAGAATTTTGGTATTGTAAAGATTTTGTGAGTTTTCTGAGAAATACATCCCTGTCTGGATACGAGCTGGTAGAGGCGGCTCTGGCACAGATGTACCTACTGATAAAACCCGAAAACACCGCTTTGATCTAGACTCGAATGTGAACTGGTGCACGATAATGGGCCTTGATGCACTCTTGGTTACGACACTCTCGGGGGATATGCTTAGGATAATTTACATTTTATTTACAAACCAATTTGAAGTATTATACATATAATATGAGATTAAATGACCTTGGTTAATCCTAATGTCTTCAAAATTGAGAATATGGTGACATGTTAATCTCTAAATGATTTTTTGACTAGTGTTACTCACACAATTCTTTCTGGTTTTAGTCGATGGCTGGATTCCAAGGAAGACATAGTGACTTTGAGAATGATGTACAAGGTGGGAACGGTGGTGGCAATGAGAAACAGAATGGAATATTGATAGGCGTAAAATATATCATCTTTATTCCAAATAAATTTTCCAAAAATATGATCAACAATATATATATTAATCAAATACCGGACTCAATAAAGAAGAGAAAGGTGATGAATGATAAGAGCTACAGCAGGGGAGACCATGGAGAAAGGAATCCTAAATTTCCATCATGCAGGAAATGTGGAAGGAGACACCTAGGAAAGTGTCTCAATGGGACAAATAAATGCTTTTCATGCGGGAAGGAAGGTCATAAAGGGAATAATTACTGAAGAAAAATGAAGAGTACTATGCAAGAAGATTAAAATGGTCCTAAGAGTCCATTTACAGTCATTTTCCATAAATATAGGGGACCTGGCCATTACCCGAGTGAATTCCCTATTCTATAGGATATTTTCTTGGTCAAAGAAGAAGCTATGTAGAAATAACTAGTTGGAGAAATGTTTAAAAATTATTAGTGCTCCTTTTTGATGGGTTTGCTTTGGAATAATTTTCACTTGTATTTTTAACCCTACAGTTTTCCATGTGAGAATGATATTTGAGGAAGAATTATCTTTTCTCTTGTGGATATAGTTATAAATAACCATTTGTTTTTATATAATAGTTGGGTTTGATGTAATTATAAGTTATTATAATTTGGGATGAAAATGCAAGGTATGAGATAAAATTTTTGGTTAAATTATGTTATGGTTATTTTGAGGAATTTATCTCATTTTGGAAA
This sequence comes from Viscum album, assembly GCA_963277665.1. Lineage (NCBI taxonomy): Eukaryota > Viridiplantae > Streptophyta > Magnoliopsida > Santalales > Viscaceae > Viscum > Viscum album. Next base: position 948,729,114 of record OY728127.1, read on the forward strand.
TGTTATAAAATATTGTTTTTGAAAAAGGACAACACACAGACCGTGTGACAAACTGTCGCGTCAGACAAAGCTGTGGGAATCAAACCCACAACCAAAGTGCGATTGGGATTTATTGCCTACCACGGGACTACGTGAAGTCCCTAGTTAGCGTGACTATTATTTTTAGTTAAATGATTTTATTGATCAATAATAATTTTATTTGGGATCTTATGTCTTATCAAATGAATACCCTTAGTATAGGAAAATGATTTGGTGATCAAGTGGTAAAAGTTATTTTGGAAGTTGTTCGCTTTTTTGTGAACACTATATGCCCAAGGAAAATGGAATAATATGGTATTTCATTTGAGGAGTAATGGTGGATTTTTATCTATGTTTTTATTGTGGATTTATAGTGATTTGGGTTATTTATGGAAATGATTAGGTTTATTACTTTTAAGTATGTGACTTTAAGAGTATTTAATTTCATTTGGAGATACAATTTAATGTGGAAGACTACATTCTTATATGTTTTGGGTTTTAATATTAGTTTGGATTATATTGAAGTATTTTAAGAGAAATTGTTTATTGAATGATATTTATTTAACTTTAGAGTATTGATAGTTTAATTTTAGAAATTAAGATTAGTGTTTTTTTTCTCTAATGGAATATCCATTTGGGGGATCATCAGATATTATACTAAACATTTTGGTTTTGATAAATCTCTAAAGACAAGGTAAATATATAGTTTATCCTATGTGGATAATGTATTTCTATAGAAGTTTATTCTAGCTCTTCAATTGTGACCATGTCTTCTAGAATACTCATTGTTCAAAAAAATGAGTTAGTGGTAAAAATTTATTAAAGAATGAAACTCTACTTAAAAAGTAAGTATATCTCTCTATGTTCTTAGTCAATATCATAAATTAATTCCTCGTCCTTATGTAATGTAACTTAAAACAAAAAAATGTTGTCTGTTTACTTTTCCTACTGGGAGACTAATGACCATTTGTCCCAACACATGTTTGTGATTTTCTTATTGTTAACTTTCTCCTGATCATGTTTTCTATCCCTCTCCATCATAAAATAACACTTAGTTTATCGTCCATATCCATGTTTTCCTACATGGAATCCTAGTATGGGTTATCTTGGGTGACCTTTATTCCTCTCTTCCTTTCTATTAAAGTGATAGTTTTATTGACTCTTTTTCTGATGTGGGACTTTCCATTATATTCTCAAGCCCAATTTAAAAAAAATTGTGAAGACGCAATTTATTAAAGGAGGGAATAATGTAACACCCCAAGCTTCCACGGTACGTTTCCCTTTGAATAATGCAATGGCGTGTGTTGTACGCAACATCGCGTTCTAACACACACCGCAACCGATCAAACTAGCTATTATAAATAGTAATACCTACTTTTTGAAATTTTATACATTTTATCTTTAAAAAATGACTTTATTTTTGGATTATTAATATCTAAATTATCTTAGGGTGAAATTTTTGTACTTTTCGGATAACTTTAATATTTTGATGAACAGTGAAAATTACTAAATTTTAATTAAAAACAACTTTTTAAATCAAAATAATTAATAATGATAAATTATGAATTTGAGTGGTTTTAAAGTATATTTAGAATATATTTTTACCATTTAATAAAATTTTGGACATTGGACATAATTTCACAATTAAAACGAACATAAATAAGTATCAATCTTTTGATAGTTATTATATCTTAAAAACATTCTTTTTGTTTAGATAGTGGGAATTAATTTTAAATTATTTTTTGCCACTTCTGTGTTTCGAATTTGGAAAAATTGATTCCATATTTGGAATCAGGATTTCCAAATTGTGTAAATATGTAACTTTTATTTTTAAACATTTTGAATAATTACTTCGGTAAATAAAATATTTACCATGGTTAATGGGTAAATCCCGCAAATAAGGGTTAAAAATAATATTATAATAATAATAAATTACCCTAAAACGTGTCGTAACCATATTTTTGGATACATGTCCGACCATGGGAATATTTGGGTTGATTTAGGGACCCCATGGATCCACTTGTAGGTGATAGGGACACTTTATTTTAATTAAGTTAAAACAAATACAAAAATGACATAAGTATATATCCTTTAAGAAAACAATTTTTACAAAGGGTTATATATGTTGGATTTTCAACTATAAATATTCCTTAGAAAGATAAAAATATTTCTTACATAATGGTATTTTATTTATAATTTTTAAACATTAAATAAGATAATTTATTTATGACCCAATGATGATGCAGTAATTACCATAGTAGTGAAAACTTAAAATAATTGATATTATAAATACCAAAATAAATATAATTTGAGACTTTTTATGAATTAAACTAATTTTATAGGTTAATATTATATGTTAAGAATTATATAATTAACTTTGTTCGAAGTAATAATTCTGTTATGAGTTTTACAGAAATCAATTTTCCAAATAGTGTCAAAATTGACATAAAAGAGTATTTAAAATAAATATTATATTATTAATTGATATTAAATTCCAAAAAATCTATGTTTCGTCCAAGAAACATATATAATGATATTTTTATCATTTATTGACCACATGGGGGTCTCTTGGATGTACATAGTAAGTTTATTAACCATATCATATAAAAATACATAGCGACATTGTAAAAGTGAAACTAATTAACTAAGAGTTAATACTTAAAGATAAGGTTAATATAGTAACCCAAACCTGTCTAAATCATATTGTTTGAGTGGTATTAGACCTATCCCCACGTTAACCTTTAAATAATCCACTTTGGATCCATTTTAAACCGAATATGAATTTATTATAAAATATAATTTCTAGCTTTTCCAAAGGTGCCCCTCACCCCTCTTATAAAAGGGCACTCCCCCTTCTCATTAATTCACACCTTCAAAGCCTTTTGGTTCGGCCAAAACATTCCCAAATAATCTATAAACTTCCCTCACTTCATCATAGAGGCCTTCCATTAGTCAGAAATCCAACCTAAGGATCCCTTTTGATCAAATCAAAAGAAAGAACCCGAAGAAGAGGTAATGATTTCACCACCATTTTTCAAGTTCCTTTCTTCTTCCACTTCTTCTTTCTTTGTTATTACCATTATAAAATAATAACTCCAGTATATTATATATACTATTATGTTATTATAAACATGGTACAACCATATTTCTGTATTCTATCCATCCTTTGAATGACATTTCACCATACGTGCGTACGTACGGCTTACCGTCTCCACGTCGTGGTGTAATTGTTTTTCAAAACATTATTATTTGGATGGGTATAATAATGATGTTTAATTCTTTTAAATAATAAATATAACATGATAATGATTCTTTATATATGATATACCATCCAATTAAATATTATTTTAATATCAAAAGAATGATATTGTCGCTCGTGCGTACGTACGGACTACTGTGTCCACGAACGCGATGAGATTCATTCTCTATCGTATTCATTCAAGACTAATTATCACTTAATGATTAAAAATAAGGTTCAAAGATTTGACATAATTCTGGATATGAATAATATACATCCCATTAGTAACAAATATGGATCAAATAACAAAGAATATAAAGGAAAATGAACCCGTTAACACCTGAAATGACGATAATTCTAAGATATTATTAACAAATCAATGTTAAAAGATAATATATGATATCATATTAATGAATATTATTATTGTATAATTAAATAAAAATTATTTCACCATTATACAGGAGGTTAACCTACCCTCAACCAAGGAAAAAGTACAATTTAAGGGGTTTCTTATCTCACTTATAATTCTGTGAGAATTCAATTGTTCACCACTTATTTATTACATGTGGTGTGTGTACTGCCCATGTTTATATTAATTGTGTAATATACTTTAATTCAGGTATATTTACATCATAATTGTATGCTCCTTCTTTCATGGGTGTATGTTTTGTATGTTACCAAATCAATAAGGGAATTTGAAATTTCAATTTCCACTCATTCGGCTTTACGCATACTTCATTGATTATTTTACACGAAGAATATGTGTAGAATCGCTATTCATTTGATTATGTCATATATTTAAATCCCCTTTCTGTGGATACACCTTTGATACACATAATCACTCCATTGATAAATTCTCAAGTCATCGGTATGAACTTGATATGAGTAATTTTAACTCAATCTCCATTTGTTGAGTTAAATATCCAATTCATTGGTATTATTTTTACAAGAAAATGTGTGAATGTCATATGATTGACTTACACTAAATATAAAATAATATTGAGTGTATTTATATTTTTCACACATAATTATGTTGTTGATTTATCCTTAACCTAAGGATATGGTCCTTATAAGATAATTCATCTCAATTTACCTTCCATTGAGACTTCTTTGTTGTTATACACCAAATCGCCTTTATATGGTGTATATAATGTACTTTGACATAGTATATCATGAATTCATTTATTCTCATGATATTATAAAGTTTTGATTACCTTAATTATTTGTATTCATGTGTCTCTCTTATGGTTGTAAACTCTATCTAAAATACATTTTTAAGTGTTTTAAAGATTTATTCTTCTAAATATTTCTCATTAATGTCCATGTTTTAAAAATGGTTTTAAGAATTTATTTATATGGACATTAAAGTTTTAAAATCAAAATTACTTTTAAAATTTTCAATGTGGTATGGGACACATTGATTCAAAAATCTATTTTTAAATGGCTTCTTGACAAATATTGGGACTTTTAAATGATTTCATGAAAATGGGGATATTTATCTCTGATAATTTTGACGATTATTTTAATCTAGGTCAATATCCTTCATTATTCTCGATTGAGGTTAATCTGATACAATACAGTCTTACATATTGTATCTAATGAGTTATGTTTGACTGTGGATGTGCTATTTTCATACCATTCATGGTTTGTGGTTATGTATTGATATTTTGTATGCTAGTTTAAAATGAATGTTTATGTCATATTTAAAAATTTTCATATGAGTAATGCATTTGACTTAGTAATTGATGGGTGGAGCCCGCTATAGCTCCTCAATGCTTCGGTAGGTCTCATGACACAAACTAGTGTCTTGGCACAAGGCTTTGGCAAAATCTTATTTGTAGTTTTGGCACGAGGCCTTGGCTATGAGGTTATGATAATATGGAATTATGCATTCCATCATTATGAAAGTGGTTATTGATATTTCATGTGATTGTTCGACTAGAAGAATATCCATGTGAATATGTAAATGGAATTATTTTATTTTATCTTTGCAATATTATGCTGAAGTTCAAGTTTCAAAGGCTTTTGTTTTAGTTATAAATTTCTTTAAGTTTTTATACTTATCTATGAAAGCTTATGCTATATTGTTATCCTTAATGAGAATCTAAGCTCACCCCTTTCAATGTTTTATTTTTTCTAGGATGTGAAGAAGTAATATATGAATGACCTGCAGGGATAGTATGAGGGGATATGAAGACAAGATGTTGTTGTAGTTTTTTTACCTTATAATGTAATGTAAGACTTATGAATATATCTAGTGTTTCCAAGACTACTAAACTAATCGTTCTTTCGAGACTTGATCATTTGTGATCATGCCAATGTTATGTAATAATGCACCGACTCTGGGTAACTGGGTTCGGGGTGTTACAATAAATTTCTTAAAAGCGTTTATGTATGTTTGCTACCTTATTTAATAATTTTATTAGTATATTTTATATTTTTAATATTTTTTTCAAATTTTATCTATGCATGTTGAGAGAAATTTATTTATTTTGGCATAATATTTTTCTTACCCTGATTAGAAAGTGTATCAGCATGACTATTTCTCTGATAAACTATCAGAATGGTCTTGGGAAAATGGTAAGTTTAAATTTTCAAAATCCATAATTAAAACCCCACTTGTATACTTTTTTTTAACCTTATGATCAAACATATGATATAGAAAAATGGTAAAAATGTTTCAAATGAGTCCTCTATGGTATTGTTTCTTGTATTGTATGTAGCTGACATACTCATTGTTTGAAAAGATATCATGATACATAACTTTTTGAACATGTTTTTAGTATAATCCTCCACATAAAGGACAATGGATAATGTGCCTACAAAATAGGTATATAGATAAATAGATAATGATATATGAGACCATGTGGACATTGTCGTATATGTAACGTTGTTTACTTAGAGTGATGTAACATATTTTCTTAATATAACTAGTAAATACAAATAAAATCCTAGTGAGATTCATTTTATTGTCTGAAGAATACACATATGACCTTGATAATAACTAAAGATATATCCTTGGTATTTGGTGGAGTTTATTAACTTTTTGTAATTGGAAATACTGATGTTACAGTATTCTCAAACAAAGATTATTAGAAATAAAAAATGGTATCATTTTTACCAAAATGGTGTAGCAATCAATTGTTATAGTTTCAAAAAAAATCCATCATATCATACATGATAATAGAGGTAGATCACATCATATCATCAGTATCATATCATCAGGTGATGTGATAGAATCAGTTTGGATAAATGAGTTCATTCTTAAATTTGGTGTGCTTCTTAGAATCAAGGGAGAAATCAATATATATTCTGAAAACAATGGATGTGTTTCACGTGAAAAATAATTATGGTCTCACTTTATGACTAAACAAATCCAACGAAAATTCCTCTCATCTGAAAAATTATTGAGAGGGGTGATGAAAAATTAATTTGGGTGGATACTCATGAGTATGTAACTTGTTTTTTAGAAAGATATTTCCATAGAAACAAAAATCCGTTCATGGAAGGTCTCCAGGTATTATATACATGATATGGTGTTTCGGTTTTTTTATAATGTATAATGACGTTTTTTTTAATAAATGAAATTTTCATTTATCATTCATTCATGTGTGCTCAATTTTTTTAATATATGAATAATTTAATGGAAAAATACCATCAATATGTGACTTTGAGTTATCTATAATTTATGACTGTCATATAGTATTATTGGTTGTAATTCTATGATAATATTGGATAAAATATATTTTTTTACTCATTATAAAGGTTTTTATACATGATACAATGAATATATTCATTGGGTAATATGTATATACTTACTACATGTACTAGAATGAAAAGTTATATTTCAGGGAATTCCATACAATCATCAATATACTTTGGAGTGTATTCTTATAATAAATCCTTGATATCTATGGTTGGTGATATACCAAGAATTATAATATTCACACATTGATATGATACTTATGTTAATAAAAAATGAGAATATCTATTAGTATTTTTGTTGGATATGATGTTGATAAAGTTGTCTTTTAGACAACAAACATGATGATACTTTCCCACATCTATAAAGAGAAAAGAGAGTATACCCTTTATTGAAAAGGATTGAGAAAATGCATAGTAATTCTTAGTTGAGTAATATATGATCTGTTCAGGTACTGAAAACTTGTGATGTATTCCTTAAATTTATCCATCAATTTCAAAGAATCATAAAAAACAAGTAGTTATATAATAGATGTAAATGACCCATGGATAGTTTTCACTAAATGTCCTAGAAAAAAGGATTATATTAGTATAAATATGTTGTATATGATACATCATGTGGTTTACATGTTTGTGTAGAGATTTGAATATCTTTTAGGGATATCACACTATACCCCTTAGTATCTTGAGTAGCACTAACACTTTTCTAGAGGATTCACTTTTCATAGATCTATTAATTATTGTTTCCATATTTTAATCAATGCTTCCAGGGACTATAAGTTAACAAATTTTTTATTTTGGATAATTATTACATTTTATAAAATGTGATTTTTCCAAAATGATGTGAGTTTGATAAAACAATCTCTAAAAGGTTTTTGGATGGATTTATTAATATTTCTAAATATTGGAAAAAAGTCCACTTGGATGTTAGTGAAAGTGGTATATTTATGGTTGTTCACTAAAAAACATATTCTTTAGATTCAAATGATTTAAGGATTCATCAGTTCCATATAATGTGTATTTTTTATCCTAAGACCATGTTTAACCCAAATTAAGGGTATCTCAAAGATAACACCTCCTCGTTACCATTCTAACAAGGACTCCATCCATTTTCATCATATAAAATGGATTAAAATCATAAAATATTTTCATTTAATGGGTTAAATTTTCTAATAATGGATTGGTAGGTCAAGGTTCCATATTAATTACACTAGAAGATTGTGTTGAGGTCCTTATTCATGAATGAGAATTGTGTTCATCCTATATAAATAGAGTGAGTTATCTTAATTAAAATGTGAGGATGATTAGAAAATTCAATGGTGGTAATGATCATTAGTTTAATTAAAATACCATAGATTATCTCCCCTCACTAATCACCATTCATCACTCTATGAAGGAGATAAAACCCCTTTAGTGGTTTGGGTCCTCTCATTAATAAAAAGAATCATCTAATTATTGTAACATCCTCATTATAAGGAGTATTTTGTCTACTTCTACTATGTTATACCTGAATAAAACTCTAGAGTGATGATTTATACAACATGAACTATTCATATTTGTTTATTTTTATGTTTTTAATTTAAATTATATTTTTTTTTGTCGATGACATATCATATATTTGGTATTTTTTTACATCCATGTTATTGTGATAGATAAATAAAACCCATTAGAATGTAATATCATATAAAAAACCCATGGAAACCTCACTTCACCCTTTTATTTATTCATAATGGCTTACCTAGATTCACCATAACTTGATGAATGTCATGGGGATAATAATTCCTTCAAATTTTCTAAACAAAAAATTCGGTAAACATTTGGAAACATTATCATAGTTCACATTCAAAATTTATTCATGACATGAATCATTTTATTATATAATTGTTATTCATTTATACTAAAAACCTTCATAATATCTCAATCATTTTTAAATAACTTAAAATGTTATTAAAGAGGATACACACCATTTTTATAACCCTGAGATTTATATCAAGGCATCTCATTAAATTCCTCCATAGGGGCTCTGACGTTCATCTCTTCTTTCCAATTCTTCAATGAACATCCTCATATCACCTAGAATTAAACATCATTGTATCCTAAAATAAAATATTCTATTTTCAATACATGAAAAAATTATCCAACACCATAATTTTATTCCAACATCGGAGTAGGTGATTGATAGAAAATCAAACACCAATCATTTTTTGTTCCAACATAAAAAAACAACTCATATCATATACCTTTACCTATAAACATGTATCTATTATGTTTTATTCCATGTTATTTTAAATCATAAAGTAAAAAGAGAAAAATTATGCTAATTGTATTTATTGAAATATACTTCAATGAAATAAAGTGATTTTGTGGTGTTAAAATTTTATAATTAATAATGATAAGAATAAAAATACATTGCTGCATCCTTATGCTTATATATATGATTTAACTTGTTTATTGATTCAGATGGTGATTGATTTTCACATTTACATCGAATTACAAGAACTAATAATTAGTATGATATAGAAATTGTATGAATGGGGTAAAACATGATATTCTAATAATCACTCAAGAAAAAAATGTTATAATATTACACATCTCTAATAAAACGTTTATATAAAAAAATATGACCATAAAATAAGGAAATATAAATTAAAATAAAAAAATAAATATTCATAGATTAAACAATTGATGTAGAGAAAATTGATATTTTGTATTTCTTTTTGGGATAAAATGAAAGCTAAAAAGATGAATAGATTTAATGTTTTGTCAAGAACTGTAATCATTACCCAGTTGACTACTACACAATAACTATATTTTGGTGTCATTATGTGGCACCACTGTAGAAGTTTATTTTATCTGAAATTAATAGAATAATATAACTTAATTTTTTTAAAATTCCATGCTATTAAAAGATTTTCAAGCATAAAATGAGCCATTTAACCCAACAATCAATCAAGGCCATAGTAGATGACTGCTCTTTTTTTTCCTTGCCTGATTATCCTCCCAAAAATCAAAAATAATAGTTCTTGGTCATGTATTCATAATAAAATAAACCAATTTAGTTATATTAAGATATATTTAATTAATCATAGATATTGAATAAGAAAAATTATGAAATTTATTAAAATATAATATAGAGTACAACAAAAAAGTAAAACATGGGGTATTCACAATAGGAAATAGGGAAACTAGAAATAATAAAAATAAATTAAGAGGGTGTATGGGGATCAATAAAAAGTTCATAAAAGAAATTTCCATTTTTTTTAGTTGAAAAGAAGAAATTAAAGACACTTTAATTAAGCTAAACTATGTCATCAATGAATTTGAGGTCATTAATTAAAAACCATAATAAGACTAAAATTTATTTAAATAGAATCATTCCATGGAATTTAACATTACTATAACCAATGATAATTATTAAAACATAGAAAAAATTCCCACTAAATATTAATACACAAAATATTCAAATAAGAATGTTCATCACCAGAAACCTCATGTAATAGAGGATCATATGAATAAAAAATATTTGCAAATTTCAGCGCTCATCAGTCCTATGGGATATATAGAAATATCATGTCATTAACCCAATCCAATCACATATTGTATTGATCATTTAGTATTGAAGAAACCTGATAATTAATTTTAATTAACATAAAAATACAATGTTGCAATGAGAACTAGAAATACTCTTATGACTGAAAATGAAGGATATGGGGGTTTGAATGAGAAAAAAACATGGACCCTTGAAAAACATATCAATCCGTCATTCATGATTGTTAAATAGTTTTAAATTACCAAAAAAGGAAATTACATAACATTTATATCACTAATTTCTTTTTAAGACATCGAATGTATATGTAAAGCGAGTAAAATAGGATGTATAATGAAAATACTTATAAAAATGAGGTTTAATGTCATCTTTGATAAGTTTGAAAGAAAATTCCATCTAAACATATTACCAAAACAATTAATATTCGACACAATGATCCTTGGTAGATAATAATCATGTGTAAAATTGAAGAAACATGACAATTAAATACAAAAGGACTTTGATAGGTTGTTTTGGATGGGATTTATACAGATAACTCATTGACCAATTGTCTATAAATCAAAGTAGTGTGTTTTTAGTAAGAAGATACCACCTTGTTATCCTAAAAAAATAAATGTTTGTAGATTCAAAATAACTTATTCACCCATATCTTAACAATATAATATTCATATTAATCTATTTATTTGACTAAATTCAGTCTATCACAAGTCTCTCCACCCCATCTATCAAAATTATTGAAGTCAAAACAAATATTATTATGTGGTACTAAAAAAATGAAATAGTTGTTATAAGTAATTCACCACCTAACTCGAAAATAAATTTATTCGAACATGTATAAAATTAAATCTTTTTCAACCACAAAAATAATATAAAATGGGACTATGATAACATTCCTTCTTAAGGGAATCCAATTGAAAATTTCCACTAAAAGCTATTAATTCTGATGAAATAATCCAAAGAGAAATTACTACAAAAAAATAATGAAATTTTATTAATAAATATATTTTAGAGGAAAATGGATAACGCAAAACTAACAAGAGGATAGGAAAATTTGGACATTATATGGAAATTTTAAACATACTATCCCAATTGAATCTTATTAATAGATATTATCAAGCATAAATAAATATTGGTAGTGGAATACATAAATTTACCTTTGAGTTCCATGAAAATTATCAATCTTCTATATAACAAACATATTCATCTTAATTTAGTATTTTAAATCCTTATTTAAGTCTAATAACATTTTTAATAGTCCATTATATTGAATTATTACATTTATATTTGATAGGTATTGTTTAATTTTATTATCAAACTCTTGAAATTTTATATATCCTGGGAAAATTATTATATATAACTATTGATACTCATTCATTGATAATAAAATTATAATTCATATGTTAATTATAACAATATAATCATTGTATTATAATGATCCATATGTCCTTATTTTCATTTATGGATGATTGGAGTATAGTTTGGATGAATGTAATTTTAATTCATGGTTGGTGAAAATGAAATTTATATTCATCCTAATGTTCTAAAAAATTATATAATGAAATAATACCATCCAATGGAATTATAATTCAATCTTTTTGGTCTTATTAATAGTAAATAATTTATAATGGAAATAAAAATACAAAAACATGTAACGAATAATAAAAAAAATCACAATTCCATGAAAAGAAACATACAAAATTCACACACTAAACACCCACTGATTAATTTTAACATTGTAGTCCACACATATATTATAATATAGTGATAATATTAATTTTTCACTATTACTTATTTGCATCATTTTTTAAGAACAAAGATTTTTAGAAATGATGGTTAACATCTTCCAAAATATTGTCCAAGTTACACCTGGTCAAGAATTTGTTGTCTCTAAATTAATTACACCACTCCTTAGAGGTTCTATGTAAATGAAAATTTAAAATATGATAAAAATATAAAAAAACAATGAATAAACCATATATATATCTATTATTATCGACATGGATTTGTTCCAGAAAATATATAAATTAAATAAATTTTCACGTTCAATTCCAATATTTGATGAATCCTTAAAACAAGGTTTCATCATCAAAATAAATATCAACGATTTCTCATCTACAAAATATGAAAAATGATTTGTATTAAAACAGAAGAAAATTAATCATGAACATTGACAATTTGACCATGGAATGTATACTCCATGTGGGAACACAAAATCATATACAACACTCAATGAAAAAATAAATCATGTTAGATTTATTAAACCACCATGTCTAAAATCATTTCCTCAATAAATTTTAGAACTCCAAACATTTCCACCCTTTACCTATGAGTATTTTACACATAAAGGCCCAAAAATAATAAATACTTCAATTTCTATTCTATTGTGAATATAAAATATTTATCATTCAGAAACAAAACTAATTTTAAAAAACTCCAATAACGAGTGAAATGAATTTTTTACACTGCTCAAATATAGATACCTAGAAAACAACACCGAACATGATAAATTATTTCAAATTATGTTTATATTCATCAGTAGATGGTGAATAATGGAACTATATAGAATTACCAAAAAGCATTACCATGATGATTAATGATTCTTCTCATTAATCCAAAAAGAGAAAAACAATGATGATTAGTAACCAATTTTTATGGTGGGTGCATGTACTTAATATATCTCACCATTATTCAGTAGTGTACAAGGAAAATGGTCCCACAATTCAATTCAACTAATATTAAATTTTAGTGTTCATAGTAATAATTTAATATTTGACATAAAAATGATATTAAAACACTCAAATAAAGAGGAAATTATATTTTGACACTTCTGAAATATTTATTGATGACAAAGAAACTCCAAACATGATAAAAAATTTCAAATGATGTTATTGATCATGAAAATACCACTCTTAATGGAAAAAATATGTCTCAAATTGAAATCATTAGTCCATGATTTTATAGGTTTGTTCATGGAGTGTGCATAACATGCCGTTATTTTTTAGATGAAAATCTAATTTATGTCCAACAAACACATTAAATTTTAAAAATATACATATTTTCAGAATAAAGACTATAGATAATGAGGGGATTCCAATACAAATCCTAAATGTAAGAATAAAAGAAGGTATTGAGTTAATATTATGAGTAACATATCACAACATCATTTCAATGTCTAAGAGAATAATATATAACATTCAACCTAGAATCATGAATATCAACTTAATAAACCAATAAAAATAAATCTGATATTATTTTTTCGTCTATATGAAACATAATAAAATTAAAAGAAAAATCCAAAAAATGGATTTACTGTACCCTCAATAGACACATTTAGAAAATGAAGACTTATAAGAACTTAGGGGGTAATTTAGTAATTGTAATATGTGAATAATTATATGACATAAAGTGTTTTATTTTTAGGATAAATGGTTTGATTTTTTAAAAATATTTTTTCTTTGGGAGAGGAGTGATTCTAGGCTCATGTCAGGGGGTGGAATTTTTTTATAAAGGGAATAATGTTTATTTTTGGGGAAGGATATTGGAATACATTGGGAATATTATCCATTTGGTTAAATTTGTTTCTGGAAAGTGTGGGGAGTAGAATTTCCTCCCATGTAACTTCCCTTATTCTTCTACCAGTCATCATTATTTATGTAACTTTAGATCCTTCATCAATAATTTAATATAGTTTATTCTATTTTATTTATAATTAATCAAGTTCTCATTTAATTGAGTTATGAATAGGTAGGTTACATTTAGAGGAACCACCCACAACTATTTTTTGTTAGACCAGCATCACGTACAGGAAACATCAACTAAATATCTGTTACAGAAAACACTTATTATACTTCATTAGAAGATTATGCCCTAGGATAACCAGAATTCAGGGGGGTGTACTCATCATGGGGGTCTTTTATTGGCCTTTTCATTCTTTCTTGGACCAACACTTAGACATACATAAAGCAAAAAATTCCAATCCTCTTTTGACAATGAATTAATTTACATAAGATGATGTTGAATTCTATAGGATCTTCTCTTAATTGGTGTCATTCCTAGAGAAAATGATTTTAAATTGGGGTGTTCACTCATCCCTCATGGTAACTCTGATGGAAGAACACCAAGTGACACTAATAAAAAGGGTATAGCTAGGGTGTAAAAACAATTTCGTAGAAATAAAAAAATTCAAATACAATTTTCAATGATAGTAAAGCAATTGAACACAAATGGATTCATAGTTGAGTCAATATAAGACACCTGATATGGGTAGTATTACATCTAAAAAATGGAAAATCATGTGCCTTGGTGAAGTTTTTTCACTAATTGGATCACAATTAATTAACACTAATGCTAACTAATGGGGAACTAGGGGTTAACACACATTCCATAATGTTCATGGGGGGAAACATCGAAATTAGGAAGCTCCAACTACCATGAAAGCGACACCACATGAAAGGAATTATATGATATCTGATACTACCAAGGATGATTAGGTTGATAAGAAAGTGATTTTTGGAATGGAATCAATGAAATAATCTAGTATGATGATAATCTAATATCAGACCATACTTATAAAATTCATGGATTCCATCAAGACTAGTGTAAATTTTTTAGAAGATTTATGGAGTGGTTTTTCCCTTGTTGAAGAATTAAGAATATAGTAGATCATATTCCATGCTTTTGTGATCAACCACCTTGAGTATATTTTCATTTTTCACGATGTGGGTAGTGATAATAACTATGGTTGTAGTACTTTCATTGTAAGAGGGGAATAATAATCTATTATATAGGGAATTACTATTAGGGATAATAGTTTTATCCATAGTGTAATATTATTTTGTTGGTAGTGGAATGATCCAATTATCTTGTGGGATGGTTGGAGATTTATTATAAGGGTATGTAAAAGTTTGAGTGAGGGAGGATAGAGGAGTAACATGAGACCTTTGACAATTGGATTGGATTCAGCTTCAGCTTGGGTGGGGAGTAGTAGTGCCTTCTGTTTATCTTCTTCCATTATTTTACAATTATTCATCTTTAACTAATATTTATAGTTATTTATTCTATTATATAACATTGCCTTTAAGATTTTTTTTCATAAGTATATTAAAACAGAGTAATATTTGTACATTTTAATGAGTTTAGTTTCATTAAATCATCTAATAATGACATTTTTTAAAATAAGATAACATAAATTAAGGAAATAAATAATGTAACTTGGAACCTTATAAACATGAAAAATTAAAACCAATTTCATTACAATAAAATAAATTGATATAGGTATTTTCTCTTGGATGTGAATGGTGGTAAACATGATTCTAATTCAAAAAATTATGGATTGAACACTTTATCTATAAGTTCATTTGATAATGTTTAATATTTTTATGGGAAACTCGTGTATCAATGATATATTCATTCCAAAATAAATATAAGCTCATGGGCTTCAATATCAATTTTTTTTAACATATGTCATGATATTTCTAGATCATTTGTGAGTACCCAAAATATATATTTTTTTCTAATTACCATGATCATACATTTAGGGGTGGAGGATATGTCCCAAAAACACATAACATTTCAAATCATTATTTTGAATGGTGTTTTCCTTTATAGAGTCTCTAAAAAAATTTAAATGTTCCTAGGACTATCAAATGATTTTATTATTAATAACTTTATAACATTGGAAATATTTTCTTCATATCAAGAAGCACTAAAAATCCATATACAGGCCATCAGTTCAATTATTTTTTCCATCAACCATAAATACAATGTTATAAATTGATCTATGATAATCCATGAAAAATATTATTAATTAAGAAGCCAAAACAAAAAAAAATTAGATTTTATAATCTATCAATATGTACTAATACTCTAAATGAGTATCAATAATCAAATAATGGGTCGATTCTCTTAGAATTACGAAAATAAACATAAAAATAAATTAACAATTATTTAGATTGTAAGACTAAAAATAAAAAGACATGCATAGTACGTGTCATAATTTGTTTTTGCTATAGGGTATTTGGAATTTAAGGTTATATACCTAAAAAAATATAATAGCATAAATATATCTCTAATTCTTGTTTGAAAATACATCTAATTGCTCCAATCAATTTGATGGACATTTCATGGGTTGAGAAATTACCTTTTATTGGGTTTTCAGTCATTTGGGAAAGGCGAAAACAATTTATTATAAATAAAATTGATTACCTACAACCCAAATAATACAAGTTTTGATGAATGTTATATATAAATAAACACTCTATAAAATAAACTATGATTATCATATATATGGTTTACTACAAGATATTCGCTTAATATGGAAATCATAATTAGAAAATTACCAAGATGAACTACTAATTATAAAAATAATTTTTCTGAAAATTTTTACTTTATTCATATTAAAAAAACATTGAAAAAAGGACACAACATTGTTCAAACATTTATCCTTATTAATTTTGTGGAACTAAATAAATGTTCATGTGAAAGGAATCTATAGATACCAACTATGGGTTGATTGAAGATCAAACCATTCATTGAATCATTGATTAAGATTATTAAAACCGAAATATATATCTCCATAAATAATTAAAATGGATATAAATCATAATTCAACACATATATAATGAGAAATAATCATCCAATGATGGATAATTTCACTAGTCACAAACTATAACATGCAAAATAGATGTGACAATATGTTGTTGAAAATAGGGGAGCATCATATCATGTTAGAGACAAAATTATGTGGTGATCATTATATTCATTTCCATTCTTCCCTGATAAATGACGGGAATGATCATAAAATGGTTAATATGGAATAATTTCCTTCATGTTATTCTAATTGATCATAAAATTATGAACAAAATAGTTGTATCATGATCTAAAATGGTAAACCATCGGGTTTCTGGGAGTGGAAAATTATAAGTATCATAACATGATAGTCATAATGATGTTAATGGGTGGGAGAAAATGCGTTGGAAACATGACATTATAGAGTGTATAATAATCATTGGTTAGAGTGTGGGGTTTCAGCCTGTCAATGATTACATGAAATACTAAGATCCTCCTTTTAGTGGCTTCCTAGGAACCACATGGCCTAGAAATATGTTACATTTCATCGTGTCAACCCTATTTAAATTTTTGGTCTCTCGATCATGGAATTATTGAGGAACGAATGGAATAATATTTTGGAAGTTTCCTTCTCAAATACAATATATTTATTAATTAGTTCTATGTTTGGCATTTCTTAGTGACACAAAATGTCTTCTAGAAATTTAATGCACATGTCATTCTCACAAACTATAAGCACAATCTGTCAAGGTGTTGCACCATCATGATTCAGTATAGAAAATATCATAATGAATTTATATAATTTGATTCTCAATATATTATTTCAAGATCATATTTTTGGACTTATGTGGCCTACGAAAAACATCAAAACGTTATCTAATTCCAAATAATGAATAAATAAAGACGTAAGAAGAATGAAAATAACTTTTGGGTTAAATAAATCATAACTTACATGAATAATGTTATATATACCCTATTTGAATCATAGATAATCCACCATAGAGTTATTTTAATAATAAATAATAATAACCATATTTTAGGGTAATCAACTAAAGTGAGTTGACCAAGTCAAACATATGATCAAGAAAGTGTTTTCCAATGGAATATATTGGGATGTGTTGAAACTTGTTATACCAGTTTGACATAATTGATTCATCCTTTTCATCTATTAAAAAAATCTATTGGGGGGACGTATTATATATCATGTACACTCAAAGGCTCACATATACTTGGGTTAACTACAAAGCACAAATCATTCTATCAATGAGAAACTTTCAGTATTGAGATATTTCATCTATCTTAGTGATTTGAATTTTTTTATAACGAAGCTTAGAAAATTATTATTTATGTTAACTTTAATTTATCCACCAAAAACGCATGAGTTGTGGTGTAACATTCAAGTATGAGTAGTCATGAAAAGTTTGGGATAAATTAGAGTTATATAGACTCCTAATCTTTAAGGAAGAGAATTCATAGAGAATCTATGATCAATTGGACATAGATAGAATATGATTGGACAAATAGGAAAGTGAAGGTGACTTGAAGGATGTGAAATATGACCCAACATTATCAAGAGCCTTAATATATGAACACTTTGAGAATATAAATCCTTATTTTATGGAATTACTTTTCACTAAAGTTGACAGGTTTGAATACCGAGTATGATGCGGTTGTGGATGACATGTTCACAATGGTAAAGGCAACCCTTTTAATAAGGTATGGTTAGGTTAGAGACCAATTTTCATATCTATGTGCTCTAATACTATTAACTAAGTAATTTGGTTTGAATATGAATGTGGGGATCCCTTGGGCTATATTAAGAGGACCTAAGCTCTTGACAAAGACATTTAGTAGTCTGATCCCTTATGGGATTTTTTCATTACACTTGTTACTTTTTGGGAACATTTCAATTTAGTTGGGTTTTCCATAAAGATAAGTTTCAGTAATCTAGATGACTGTATTAGGTAATTTTATTCAATCCAATCTCTACAAACTACTAATGAAGCGATGTGATTCTGATCATGGAGACATTGTTTCTCAACTAGGTGGTGATGTTGGGCATTATCATAGATCAAGTGTCATTAATCTTTTAGAGATCATCAACATAACATCCTTATCCTAACACTCATGTAGCCAAACCAATTTTCTTAATTGACCTCCAGCATGCCTCCTTGTATGCTAGAGGTATCCAAATAGTAGATGTTGCATGGTAAATAAAGTGGGGAGACTATACCCTATAGTTTATAGTTATAATAAAATGTAAATTAGCTAATTATCAGAGTTTGGAAATTACACAAACCAAAAAACATGATAGATAAACAAAACCATAAATTCTCATAGAATTATCTGATAAAAAAAATAATGTAACGATTGGATAGAATTTACCTAAAATTATTAATTGAAGTAATATAGATAAAATAATAATAGACTAAAATTATGAATCAAATGACCCTAGTCGGAATCCTAATGTTAGTCTAATATCTAAGAGCCAACCCATCCAACAAGAGGAAATCAACTAAAAGGTCCTTTTCCCTTATCTAATCATGTATCCAGGTAATATTCTAGAGTACCATATGGTGGCCCATGTAGTATGTGGTTAAAACACATTAGGTCGACAACACCATGTCTAAAAGAGTCATCCTGATAATAATTGAATTCAATAATAACCAAAATATGTGAATAAATTAATTCAATAACTAGTATAACTAATCATTCAACCTACTTCATCCCCTTATCATTATCTATCTAATCATCTGTCATAACCGTGGAATCCAATAATGTATATAGATAGTATAACATATCACTTGAACAAACCTACAACTTTAGAATCTCAGCATGTATTAGTTTCTAGCCTTGAATATAAGAATCACAACATGTGTTATGGAATACAAGGTATATAAATATCAAAACATTTTTCAGGGCCTATCCTGGTATATAGGCTTCACAACATGTGATGTAACACACCGAGGTTTTATGAGATATATTCTTTTTAATTTATTTGATATCTTCTATTTTAAGATACACCAAGATTATTTTGCTCTATACGAACTTGGCTTGTGTTACACGCAAAAGCGGCCTTCCTCGATAGCTTGCGTGGTACACAATACCGAGTTTCAAAAAACAATGATATATTATTCTAATATTATTATAAACTAGCTGATATAAATAGTATTAACCAATTTTCTAATTTTATAACACTATCATTCATCTTACACATTTTCTAGAATGAGGTATGAGAACCAAATCAATTTTTCAGATAAAATAAGAATTTTTCAAAAAATGCAGTTTTACCACCTTTTGATGGCACATCCCTTTTAAATAAAATTGTTGAAATTTTTATAAGTTAAATATTTCTAAATATACTTCTTCTTGTGAATCATAATATAAAATTTTACTTTGGATAAAGTTTTGGTATTTTTCTAATAACATTCATATTTTGATGAATAGTAAAAATACGCTAAATTTTACTTAAAAACAAATTTTTTCATTGAGATAATTTATATGGATAAATTATAATAGTAAATGGTATAAATAGAATATATTTTGACCATTTAATATAATTTATGTCATTATAATTAATTTTACTTTGAATTAGTGGGTAAAATCATTTCAATCTTTTGCAATTTTTAAACAAAAACCAGTTTTTTTTCGAAAATTAGAATAATTTTAAATTAATTACTAAAAATTCTGTGTTTTGAATTTGGAAAAATTTATTCCATATTTGGAATCATTAGGTACAAATTATGTAAATAGGATACTTTTTTATTTTTGGGCATTATGAATAGTGACTACGGTAAATTTAATTTACCACAGTTAAAGGTAAATCGGGTAATTAAGGATAAAAATATTATTATAAAATTACCATAACACATGTCTTAAAATAATATGATGATTATAAATCGTCCTGAAACATACTTGGGTCTAAATGGAATCTATTAGAACCCATTTGGATTTGATTAAGACCTTTAATTTATTTAATTTAAAGGAATGTGAAATATGCCTCACTCAAACATTAAAAATTAAAGTATTTTTAATATAAGGTTATACCAAATATAAATTTGATTATAAATAATAATTTGAAAGATAAAATGTTTTTATTTATTATGGTAATTTATTTGTAATTTTTATGAAGTATTTAATTACCTTAATATCGTATACATTAATGACATGGAAATTATTTATTTCGTGAAAAATCAATAATATAGTTTTTATTAAAATAATAATACCCATAAAAATGCCCAAACACTTGACCAAAACATATTTTTCGAGTATATATACACAATAATCATCAAAGTGTATACTTTTGGACCATTTGGAGCCTTATAACACAGATTATGACATTTATATTATATTATTTTAAATGATGTCAAAGTTGTCACCTTCATAATTTAATAAACATAACATTTTAAAAGTTTGGTGTTTTAGAAACTATATTCAACTAAAAGTATTATTATAAAATTTATTAGATTTCTATTCATCATAGTATATTATTTTTATTTTTTATGAAACAAATAAGTATATTAAATATTTATACAATAATGTTGTAGTAATTATTTTATTAAAAACAATATCAAATAAACGACTCTAAAAATATTAAACTAAATATTATATGAAAAATTTTATGTTTTCCTAGAATTTTATATATAAATAAGACATGTTAGTAATCTATTAAATATTTTTTTCGAACATATCTTCTGTCTGTATTTTATTTAAATTCAAATAAATGAATAGTGTCAAAATTGACAATATTGATATTATATAAAAATATCATATTTTTAAATTGTTTAAAAATGAAATTAATAATTTAAAATTTAAAATTTAAATTTATTAGTTCGATTATGTCATAATTTATCCAATTATGGAAAATTAAAAAAAACATAAGTAATTATTTATAACCATTTATAATTTAGAATATTATTACCACAAATAAAATTAAATAGATTATATTTGGATAAATCAAAATGATATGGATTAAAATAAACATAAAACATGTCAAATTTTATTGGATGATGATATTATAACCTTATATCATCTCACTTTCTAATTGGGTCATTTTTTGAGTTTTTTTTAGTGGTGTTTGATTTTATTATTAATTAATATTTTTGAGGCTTCCAAAAGTGCACCTATCTTCTCTTATAAAAGGGAACCTCATCCCTCTCCTATTAACACCATTTTGAGCATTAAATCTCAGCCAAACCCTACCCATTACTATTATAAACTTCCCTAGTAACATCTTGGAGGTTCTGGGCTTCTCAAAAGACCGACTCTAATCCCTTAATACGATGTTTAAAGGAGGTGTGTCGAGGAAGAGGTAATCTCTTCTACCCATTCTTTCAAGTTTCTTTATTCTTCTACTTCCTCTTATTTAGTTGTTTCATTATAAATTAATTACTTCAGTATAAATAATATACTTATATGGAATTATAAATATGAAACAAACTTATTTCACCTTCAATCCATCCTACGAAAAGAAAAATCATCGTGTGTGCGTATGTACGGCTTTCCGTCTCCACGTCGTGGTGTAATCTATTTTTCCACCACCACCATAATTGGATTGGTATAATGTTGGAAATAATAACTATATATGATTATTAAAACATCATTCTAATTCTGAGATATTATATCATCCACTCTAATTCCATTCAATAATTATGGGAACAAAATCATCGCTCGTGCGTACGTACGGATTACCATCTCCACGATGCGATGAGATTCATTATCCATGTTAATAATTCAAGAATGATTATAAAGTATATATGATAAATAATCATGAAATATATGAAATAATAATTATACTGGATTTATTTATATGTTATTTACTTACTTCCATTCAATTTAATAAGGAAACGAAAACAATGTTCATGCGTATGTACGGCCTACCATCTCTATGAACAGTGTATTTCATTCCATTTATCGTTCTATTATATATATTTGTATTCTGAATATATATTATATATAAATCATGTTTTACATTCTGGAATTAAGTAATCATGATCTATGTAATCATGTGAATAATTACAAGTCAAAGCATGTACAATAAATGTAACGATTTTACTAAAAATATTGCTTTAACATGGAATTGACAAATGAATGGGTAATATAAAGTCGTAAGTGAATCCTATATGATATCAAAAATATTATTATGGTTCTATTACAAGTTAATAATATGTTTAATTCCAATATACAAGAGTCTCAGACACATACCTAACAAATTGGATTTAAGGTAAGGGATAATTATTCCAATCTCCTTTTTATCCGAGATTGTTTATTTGTAAGTATTTACTAGGGTTATGTTTATCATCCATGTCCATGTTTTCCCAAAATGTTTTCATAAAATGTTTACAATTAGTCCATGTATTTTTAAATTCATTTTCACACATTTTTGGCTTTTACCACATTGTATGGAAGGAATCATTCTTTTTTTACCATACAAGGCACTTCGTTACTTTTCCGGTAAAAGAACTCGAATAATGTTTCTTTAAATTATATGACGTGGACAGATTTTTACAGTTTCATAACATAATATTTTCATTAATATTTAAATACAATATTTCAGGTTTATTTTCAAAAAAATCCATTTCTTTTAAAATTTCATTGCATTTTGTGAAAAGAAAATGATTTTGAAGAAAAAATGATATTTTCTTCAAGAAATCATTTCAGGTGTTTTATCAAAAATATTCTCCATCTAAGATGAAATTATTTAATATGTTTATGTTTCAAGTAAAATTTATCTATTATTTACATGATTTTATTTTTCTTATGATGAAATGATATCCATTTGTTTTATATGGATTATGTTATGATGGGATGATGTTTATGAAACCCATTTTATTCTTTGGGTTACGATGATTGATTTATGTTTATTTTGTGGAATAAGTAAGAAGGATTTTATTATGAGATGGGCGGGACCTATATATCCCTAAAATTCATTGGGTAATTATTTATATCTCCAAAGAAAGACATGTCTGGAATGACAAGTAAAATTTGGTTCAATAAAACAGGGATGGAACGGCTGGTAAACCCGGTTCAGTAATGGACTTTTCCCACTATGAGGGTCTTGACACTAATATTGGATACTATGGAAATCATATCATGTGCATAATTTTTTTCCACAATTACATGTTTTATTCCCATTCTATTCTATCATGATTAATTTTCCTTTATGTTCTAATCCTTATGTGTTGCTATGATTTGTGGAATGTTCATGTTTTTACATTCAAATGTTTATAGATTGTGTTTTGTTCTCCATGTTTACCAATACAGGGAATTTGAGCTCACCATTTTTATGTTTTATTCCACAGGATATAAAGAATGTTTGTAGTTAAGAAAACAAAAGGGGAAGAAATTTATGGGAGATGTTGAAGATCTTTCACCAGGATTAGAAGATTATGTTTCGAGTTTCTAACGACACTAAACTAATTCTGTCATTTGGCGTCTGTTTGTGTCATGTATTAGGTTTTCCACAAAAGTAATGTAATTTACATGTACGTCAATCTTGGGTCATTAAATATGGTATCAGATCAAAGATTTAGTTAACCTTTGGAAACTAGGATGCGAAAACTTTAGTGAGATTCCTAGAGATATTTCTAAGGTATGTCTAGGTATGTCCTTAAGGATAATTATAAGTATAAGTTATAGTTCTAGAATTATGGTATCGATATTATAATTAAAGCTAATATGTTAGATATTGAAGGAACTACCTCTTTATTATGTTGTTTTCCTATCATGGTTTTTCCCCTCACACTATTCTTCTTGGGTTTTAGATAATGGCTGGAAACAAGAAGATTCATGTTAATGGAGAATATGATGGACAATGGAATGATATTCTTCATGAGAAACCCAATGAAACGGGATTTGGAAGTAAAAAATCATTATTAATCCTAATAAGAAATCTCATAATATGATAAATAATATCAACTTTGTTATGTTTCCTAAATTTGATAGTAAGAGAAATATTGAGTTTCATGATAATCATAGAGGAACGAAAGTTCAATTTCCCTCATGTAAATCATGTGGGAAGAGGCATCAAGGATAATGTTTCAAAGGAAGTGGAAGATGATTTGGGTGTGGAAAAGAAGGACACAAAGCCAATAATTACAAAGGAAAATGTTCAGTTAACACAAGGTACAAGGATAATGGTATTTCTAAGACATCCACAGAGGTTAAATGTTTTAAACGTGGAATGTACAGGCATTATGCAAACCAATTCCCTAAAGGAAAATCACATGAATAAAATCATCCTGGTCGTATGGGTAGTTTTTATTTTGATGATGGTTAATAGAAGACATGTAACACCCCAAGCTTCCACGGTACAATTCCCTTTGAATAATGCAATAGCTTACATTATACCCAACTTCAAGATTCAAACACATCGCAACCAATCAAACAAGCCATTATGAATATTAATACCCACTTTTGGAAATTTTATAAATTTTATCTTTCAAAATGGACTTCATTTTTTGATTTGGAATATTGAAATTAGCTTAGGGTGATTTTTTGGTATTTTTCTGAAAACTTTCAATTAATGAGGAATAGTGAGAAACATTGAGTTATAGTTTAAAACCAAATTTTTATTTATATAATTATTTATTTTATTTAAATTAATTTTATGTAAAAATAGATACATAATACCTATATATGTTAATTTTAATTAATTGGAGTTAGTTTATTATAATTTTAGATATATAAAAAATTTATTGAACTTTTCACCGTCTTTTACCCACCTCCTAGGAAAATTTGACAAATTACATAAAACTTAATTTTACCGCTTCTATGAGTATAATTTCAAAAATCCTAGAGACACAGTTGATATTATTAAGAAAAATGTGGTTCAATAAGATGAAAATAATTTTTGGTGAATAGTAACTTGTTACTTTTATTTTCCACGGTTAAAAGTAAATAGCTTAATTAAGTGTAAAAATGATTTTATTATTACCCTAAAAAATGTGATAATTCTATTGGATAAGTATAATTATACCCACAAGAACCTTAGTAATAAAATATGAACCTATTTGGTCCACTTGACTCGATTAGGACACTTATTATTATTTTATTTAAAGAAGAGTTAAAAGAGTTAAAATCAATTTTTAATAACTAAATAATTTTTAATATAGGGTTATACATAAGATATATGCTACTATAAATATTCATTAGAAATATAAATATATTTCCTACATAATGGTATTTTATTTATATTTTTTATACATTAAACAACATAATTTATTAATGACACATTAATGATGTAGTAATTACCTAACTAATGAAATATTAAAATAGTTGATATTATAAATATACAAATAAATGCAATTTGAGACTTTTTATGAATTAAAATAATTTTCTAGGTTAATATTACATGTTAGGGTTGTTTAGATGAATTTTATTCTAAGTAATAATTCTGTTATGAATTTATAAAAAACCAAAATACCAAATAGTGTCAAAATTGACATAAAAGAGTTTTTTAAAGAAATATTATATTATTAATTGATATTCTATTCCTAAAAAACTAATGTTCAGAAAAAGGACTTATATAATGATAGGTGTATAATTAATGAACCACTTGGGGATCTCTTGGAAGTATATAGTATGTTTATTAACCATATAATATAAAAATACAAAGAGACATGGTAAATGTCAAACTATTTAACTAAGAGTTAAATCTAAAAGATAAAGTTAATATATTGACCTAAACCTATCTAAAACCATTCGGTTGAGTGGTTTCTGACCCGTCCCCAAATTATCCTTTAAATAATCCGTTTTGGAGCCATTATAAACTGATGATGATTTTATTATAAAATATTATTTCTATCTTTTCCTAAGGTTCCCCTCACCCCTCTTATAAAGGGGCACTCACCCTTATCTCTAATTCACACCTTCAAATCCATTTTACTCAGCCAAAATCTACCCAAATACACTCTAAAATATCCTCCATTAATCCTAGAGTCCTTAATTTATTCATAAAGCCAACCTAAGGATCTCTTTTGATCAAATCAAAAGAAAGAACCTGAAGAAGAGGTAAATATTTCCTCACCTCTTTAAAGTTCCTTTCTCCATACACTTCCTTTTTCATTATTGTTTTCATTATAAAATAATAATTCCAGTATCTTCTATACACTATGATGTTATTATAAATATGTTACAGCTATATTCATTATTCTATCCATCCTTTGAATTACATGTCATCATACATGCGTATGTACGGCTTACCGTCTCCACGTCGTGGTGTAATTAAAATTCAATACATTATTTTTTTTGATGGGTATAATAATGATGTGTAATTGATGTAAATAATAAATATAACATGATAATGATTCTTTTTATATGATATAACATCCAATTATATATCATTTTAATATCAAAAGAATGATATTGTCTCTCGTGCATACGTACGGATTACCGTCTCCACAAACGTGATGAGATTCGTTCCCCATCGTATCCATTCAAGACTAATTTTCATTAGATGATTAAAAATAATGTTTAAATACTTAATATAATTCTTAATATGAATATGATACATCCTATCCATAGTGATCATTACTTACGTAACAAATCTTATAATGGAAAATGAATTAGTTAACACCCAAAATGACGATAGTACTAAGATATTATTAACAAAGCAATATTAATAGATCATATATGATATCATATTAATGTATATGATTATTTTATAATTTAATAACAATTATTTCACAATTATAAAGGAGTTTAACCTACCCTCAACCAAGGAAAAGTACAAGGTAATGGGTTTTCATCTCACTCCTTATTCCTATGAGATTCATTCTATATTGACACTACTTCCTTTTGTGTGGTGTTTGTAATGCCCATAATTGTATTATTTTTGTAATCAACTTTAATTTATGTGTATTTAAATTTTCATTGTAAGATAATTCTTTCATGGGCTGTATGTTTCGTAATTTACCAAATTGGTAAGTGTTAATTTCACAATCTCTTTATTATCTGAGGTTGTTTTTATGTAAGTATCTATTGGGACATCTTTATCATCCACATCCATGTTTCCTAAAAAAGTATTTCAAAAAATTCTTACTATTTTATAAAATATGGGTTAAATTAATTTATAACATTTTTTTACTTTTATAATATGTTTATAAGGGAATCTTTTCTTCGTTTCCCAAACAAGATCCTTCATAACCTTTTTGACAAAGTTAAGGAAAGAATGTCTTTTTTTAACTTATACAGTGGGTGGGGCTATTTTTTGCCGTTACGACATCATCAAAGCTTCCCTTACAAGATTATAAGAATATTTTCAAAAATAAATGTTTTCTTTTATAATTAAATTACTTTTAAATGATTTCCAAATAGAAATATAAATTTCACTAAAAAGGTTTTGAATTCATTTATGTCAACATTATTTGATGGATTTTAAGTTTATTTGAAGTTGATTTATTATGATATAAAAAATCCTTATTGTATAGAAGGTTTTGTGAATTTTTTGACAGTGGATGTATTATTTTTATACCATTCATGGTTTATGGATAATGTTTTGACATTTCATTGCTAGTTTTAATACGAATGTTTGTGTTATGTTTCAAAATTTTGACTTGAGGAATGCATTGGACTAAGTATGTGACGAGTTGAGCCCTCTATAGCTCCTCGATACATCGGTAGGTCTCATGAGACAAAATAGTGTCTTGGAACAAGGCCTTGACAACATCTTATTTGTTGTTTAGGAACATGGGTTGGACTATGTGGTTATGAAAGTCTGGAATTATGCATTCCATCATTATGAAAGTGGCTATTAATATTCCATGTGATTATTCAACAAGTAGAATATCCATGTGAACAAGTAAATGGAATTATTTGATTTTTACCTTTTCCATATTTTTCTGAAGTTCATGTTTAAAAGGATTTTTTTTAGTCTTATACATTGCCTTAATTGTTTGTGCTTATATATGAAAGTTTCTGTTATATTCTTATCCTTAAAGAACATCTAAGCTCACCCCTATCTGTGTTTTATTTTTCATAGGATGCGAAGAAGTATATTATGACTGACCTGCATGGATAGTTTATAGGATCTCAGTGTTTTCTATGGAAATAATGTTGTTGTAGTTTTACATATTATGATGTAATGTAAACCTTATGAATGTATCTTGTACTTCCAAGGCTACTAAACTAACTGGTCTTTCAAGACTTGATCTTTTGTGATCATTCCACTGATACATAATAATGCACCAACTCTGGGATTCTGGGGTTGGGGCATTATAGTTGGTATCAGAAAAACTTTAGTACAAACCTTGGAATCTAGATTTAGATAAACTCTGATTAGAGCGTGTTACCCTAAGATAGACTTTGAGGATTAGTATAGAAGAACATCCTAGAATTTTGGTATTGTAGATATTTTGTGAGTTTTCCATGAAATACATCCCTATATGGATACTAGCAGGTAGAGGGGGCTCTGGCATAGATGTACCTAGGGGTAAAACATGAAAACACCGCTTTGAGCTAGACTCGAATAAGAACTGGTGCACGACAACAGGCCTTACTACACTCTTGGTTACGACACTCCTGAGGGATATGCTTAGGATAATTCTAATTTTATTTATAAACCATTATAAAGGGTTTAAGAGTATATACTTTCCCAAAGAAAACATTTTTTATGATTATGGATTATATCCATAAACTATTCAATTTACGTTAAGTGGTTTATAATTTAGGAATGATGTATTTAGATTTATAAACTAATCTAGTTAATTCCATTTTTTAGAAATGGATTCTAGTGGAAAGAATGGAAACCATATCAATGCATGCACTCTATGTAGGGATTTCCATCCTACTCAAGATAATTATAGTGGAGCTGGTGATACAACTGGTGCTGATCAGCTTATCACCATACTGGGACAACTCACTCAGGTTATGAAAAATAACCTTACCCATATGGAGCACCCTATTCCATAGTGTGGAGGATCAATGTTAGATCGCTTCATGAGGAAACAACCACCAATATTCAATGGGGGAAAATCCATTAGTAGCTGAGAAATGGATAAATTCCTTAGAGAAAATATTCCACACCTTGGAGAGTAGTGAAAGGGAAAAAGTTGTCATGGCAGTTTACCACCTCATTGGAGATGCTAATCAATGGTGGTCATTGATTAAAAACAAAAAGGAAGATGATGAAGTATCAAATATGGAATAGAGGTAGTTTAAAGATATTTTCTTAGAAAAATACATTCCTCGAGACCATCGAGCAGATATGGAAAGGAAATTTCTGAGTCTGAGGAAAAAGAAGGATGAGAATGTCACAAAGTATGAAGCTAACTTTACAATGTCAGTGAGGCATGCAGCAGATTATATATGTAACCTAAGAAGTAAGATTGATCATTTCTTTTATGGGGTAAAACCATTTCTCCATCAATCCTTAGTCTCACAATCCTTCTCGTCGTATGAAGATATTGTCTCATGTGCTCTCAAGATAGAAAAAAGAATTCTATAATTGTTATGACTATAAAGCAAAGAAATAGAAGAAGAGATCTGTTGAACACTCTGGAAATAGAAATAAGGGGAATAAGGGAAAAGTTGAATATCCATCCTGCAGTAAATGTGGGAAAAACACCCTGGTATTTGCCTGAAGGGAATGGGAGTCTATTACAAGTGTGGTGAAAAAGGCCACCAAGCTCGTGATTATAAGGGAAAGAAAGAGGCTATCGATGTTGAATTCTACAATTATAGAGAAATGGGACATTATGAAAATGAATGTTTTAAGCGTCAGGAGAACTTACCTCAGAAAAGACCAATGGATCAAGGCCATGATTATGTTATCACTACTGTTGAGGTTGAATCTCTGAAAGACGAGGTGGTAGGTAATTTAATGGTTTCGTCAAGTTTAGGAAATGCTTTATTTGATTCTGGATCATCGCATTGTTTCATATCTTCCCAGTTTGTAAAGTAAATTAGATATTTCCAAATTGATTTAACAAGGGAGTTTTCAGTCAAAACTCCTAAGGAAAGTATCATCACAAAAACGTTTTGTGAATCAGTTCCCATTAGAGCATATAAATGTTCTTTATCTGTTGATCTCATCATCATACCCATGATTCAATTTGATATAATCCTCGGTATGGATTGGCTTTCAGACCATGATGTAAAAAATTATTGTATGAAGAAGGAGGTTACTATTTTTGATGACGATGATAAAGAACACCTCATCTTTAGAGCAAAATCATCACCACTTAATTCTTATCTAGATCCACCCCCAGTAGCTTAACTAAATTCAATTATTGGGGAGGTATATAATGAAATAACTGTGGGGGAGGAAAGTAATGTTCAAATCAAGGATGTACCTATTGTGAAAAAATATATTGATGTGTTTCCAAAAGATTTACCTGGACATCTCCAGAACGAGAAATTGAGTTTTCCATTGATTTAATTACTAGGTCATGGCCCATATCGAAGACCCCATATAGAGTGGCCACTATGGAATTAGTGTAACTAAATAAACAACTAGAGGAATTGAGTAATAAGGTACTTATTCTCCGTAGTGTTTCTCCATCGAAATCCCATGTCCTTTTTGTTAAGAATAAAGATAGATATATGAGGTTGTGCATTGACTACCAGAAGAACAATGATATAAATAAAAAGAACAAGTATCCCCTACCCCGCATTGATGATTTATTTGACCAACTTCATGGAGCTTAATAATTTTCAATGATTGACCTTTGATGTGGATATCATCAGTTCTACGTGAAGAAGGAAGACATTCTGAAGACGGTATTTCGAACCTGGTACGGGCATTACGAGTTTACAGTAATTCCTTTTGGATTGACTAATGAACCCTATATCTTAATGGATATAATGAATAGTGTTTTCATGGAATATATCGATGATTTTGTAGTGGTATTTATTGATGATATTTTGGTATACTCCAAAAGCTACGAAGATCATGAAAATCACTTGCGCATTATCCTAAAGACTCTTAGAAGACATGGATTTTATGGGAAGTTTTTCCAGTTTAAATTCTAGCTTCATGAGATTTCGTTTCTTGGACATATTGCCTCCAAGTATGGAATCTCTGTTGATCCTTCTAAGACTAAGGAAATCCATGAATGGTCAGAAATGACGAGTATAACTGAGGTATGCAGTTTTATTGTTTTAGCAGGTTATTATCGAAATTTCGTCCATAATTTTTCCCAATTGGATAACCCATTAACCACGCTCACATGTAAAGGTGTTGAATTTGTTTGGACAAAATAATGTGAAGAATTTTTTGAATAATTGAAGAGAATATTAGTCAATGATCTTATATTGACTCAACCATAGGGGAATGATAGGTTTGTTATTTTTTATGATGCTTCAATGAACGGACTTGGTTGTGTCCTTATGTAGAATGATAGGTTTATTACATATGCATCATGACAGCTAAAAATTCCTGAGTAAAACTATCCTACTCAAGATATTGAGTTAGCAGCTATAACTATTGCTTTTAAGATTCTGAGACACTATCTCTTTGGTGAAAAATGTGAGATATATACCGATCAAAAGATTTTGAAGTATATTTTCTCACAAAAAGAACTCAACATGAGGCAAAGGTACGAGATTTAACTACTCAAGGATTATGATTTCACTATACACTACCACCTGAGGAAGGAAAATAAGGTGGAAGATGATTTGAGTAGAAAGGATCATGGAGTTTTGAACAATATGAGAGTTAAAAGGATATTATATACATGAATCTAGTAAAGATGGATATGGGAATAACCATGGAAGGTGAAACATCAATTCTTTTTCAAATGGTTGTCAAATCATCTTTACTAGAATGGGTAAAGAGTTCTCAAAATGATGATGAAGAGTTTCAAAAGAAGATTAAAGCTGTGAATGATGGGAGATTGAGTGACTTTTTGTATGAAGATGGAATTTTGACATTTGGGAAGAGACTTTGTGTTCTCGATATACCTGATCTAAAAAGATAATTGTTGGATGATGCTCATAGCTCTAATTTCTCTATACACCCTGGGAGCACCAAAATGTACAAAGATTTGAAGGAACAATTTTTTTGGGACAGCCTGAAGAGGGAGATTGATGATTTTGTGTCAAGATGTATAGTTTGTCAACATGTGAAAGCTAGAAGGCAACATCTTGGAGGAGACATGCAACCTCTTCCCTTACCAGAGTGGAAATGGGATAATATTATGATGGACTTTTTCATGGGACTACCAAATACTCATAGAAATAACCATTCAATATGGGTCATTGTTGATCGTCACACCAATTCATCACATTTTCTTTCATTAAGGGAAGATTTACCACTTGAACATTTAGCAGAACTATATATTAATGAAGTTGTAAGACTTCATGGAGTACCATTATCGATTTTTTCTGATTATGATCCACATTTTACATCAATATTATGGAAGAGTCCTATGAAAGACCTGGATATTGAACTTCGTTTGAGCACTGGATACCACCCCCAAACTGATGGACAATCTGAATGGACTATTAAAACCTTATAAGACAGGTTGAGATCATTCTCACTTGACTTTCATGGTATGTGGGATCAATATTCAGCTATGGTAGAATTTTCCTAAAATAATAGATTCTATTCAAGTATTCAAATGCTTCATATGAACTGTTATACAGAAAGAGATTTTCTACACCAACTTGTTGGGATGATGTCGGCGAAAGAAAACTCATAGGCTCATAACTTGTGGAGGAAACGATGGAAAAGGTGAAGGTAATCCAAAACCACATCAAAGCATCTCAAAGTAGGTAGAAGAGCTATACTAATAACCGAAAGAAGGATTTGGAATTTCAGGTAGGATATCATGTTTTCTTGAAGGTATCTCCATAGAAGGGTGTTATACGTTTCTGTAAGAAGGGTAAATTGAGTCCCAAGTACATCAGACCTTTCTAAATTCTAGAAATAATTGGGTCTATAACTTACCGTTTAGCAATACCGCCATGTCTCTCCAATGTTCACGATGTATTCCACATATCACTGTTGAGAAAATACATGCCTGACCCAATGCATGTACTCACCTATGAGGAATTAGAAATATAACCTAATTTATCTTATTTCGAAGAGCCTATCAAGGTTATTTATACAAAAGAACAAGTACTAAGAAACCGGACGACTCGCCTGGTAAAAGTTATATGGAGAAACCATAAGATGGAAGAGGCAACATGGGAACTCGAGGAACATATGATAAATAACCACTCAAGTATTTTTATGCAGTAATATTAGAGAAATTTAAAGGATGAAATTATTTGAAATAGGGATAATGTAACACCCCAAGATTCCATGATATGTTTCCCTTTGAATAATGCAAATAGCTTTCGTTGTATGCAATTTCGAGATTCTAACACATCGCAACCAATCAAACTACCCATTATGAATAGTAATACCCTCTTTTTGAAATTTTATAAATTTTATCTATCAAAATGTACTTCATTTTTGGATTCGTAATATCGAAATAATATTAGGGTGAATTTTTGGTATTTTTATGAAAACTTTCAATTAATGATGAATAGTGAAATACAACAAGTTGTAGTTTAAAACCTATTTTTTTAAAATAATTATTTATTTTATTTAAATTTATTTTAGGTAAAAATAGATACATAATACATATATATGTTCAATTTAGTTCATTGGAGCCATTTTATAATAATTTTAGATATATAAAAATTTTGTTGAACCTTTCACTATCTTTTACCCACCTCCTAGGAGAATTTGAAAATTCACATAAAACTTAATTTTATCGCTTCTTTGAGTGAAATTTCAAAAATCTAAGTGACACGGTTGATATCAGTAAGAAAAATTTGGTTCAATAAGATGAAAATAATTTTTGGTGAATGGTAACTTTTTTACTTTTATTTACCACGGTTAAAAGTAAATAGGGTAATTAAGGGTAAAAATGATATTATTATTACCCTAACACATGTCCTAATTCTATTGGATAAGTATAATTCGACCAAAAATGACCTTAGGAATAAAATATGTACCTCTTTGTTCCACATGGACTAGATTAGGACACTTATTATTATTTTCTTTAAAGAATAGATAAAAGAGTTAAAATCAAAGTTAAATAAATAAAAAAAATTAATATAGGGTTATACTTAAGATAAATTCAACTATAAATATTCATCAGAAATCCAAAAATATTTCCTACAAAATATTATTTTATTTATATTTTTCAGACATTAAATAATTTAATTTATTTATGACATAATGATGATGCAATAATTACCTAATTAATGAAATATTAAAATAATTTATATTATAGACATCCAAATAAATAAAATTTGATACTTTTTATGAATTCCACTAATTTTTTAGGTTAATATGACATGTTACGGTTGGTTAGATGAATTTTCGTCTTAGTAATAATGCTTTTATGAATTTATAAAAAACAAAATACCAAATAGTGTTAAAATTGACATAAAAGTGTTTTTAAAACAAATATTATATTATTGATTGATATTCTATTCCTAAAAAATACGGTTATTCCAAATGACTTATATAATGATTATTGTATCATTAATTAACAAATTGGGGTTCTCTTGGAAGTATATAGTATGTTTATTAACCATATAATATTAAAATACAAAGAGACATGATAAATGTCAAACTATTTAACTAAGAGTTAAATCTAAAAGATAAAGTTAATATAGTGACCCAAACATTTATTAAACCTATTGTTTGAGTGGTTTCCAACCCATTCCCACCATATACTATAAATAATCTATTTTTGAGCCATTATAAACCTAAAATTATTTTATTATAAAATAATATTCCTTGCTTTTCATAAGGTGCCCCTCACCCCTCTTATAAAAGGGCACTCCCTAGTCTCTCTAATTCACACCTTCAAAGCCATTTGGCTCGACCACCCTCTACCCAAATACCCTCTAAAAAATCCTCCCTTAATCCTAGAGGCCTTTATTTAGTCATAAAGCCATCATATATAGCCCTTTTGATCAAATCTAAAGGAAGAACCCGATGAAGAGGTAAATATTTCATCACCTCTTTCAAGTTCCTTTGTTCTTACACTTCCTTTTTCTTTATTTTTTCCATTATAAAATAATAACTCCAGTATCTTATACATATAGTTATGTTATTATAAATATGGTACAACATGTTCATTATTTTATCCATCCTTTTAATGACATGTCACCATACGTGCCTACATACGGCTTACCGTGTCCACGTCGTGGTGTAATTGTTTTTCAATACATTATTATTTGGATGGTTATAATAATGATATATAATTGATGTAAATAATAAATATAAAATGATAATTATTCTGTATATATGATATACCATCCAATTATATATTATATAAATATCAAAAGAATGATATTGTTGCTCGTGCGTACGTACGGATTACCGTCTCCACAAACGCGATGAGATTCGTTCCCCATCGTATCCATTCAAGACTAATTTTCATTAGATGATTAAATATAATGTTTAAAGACATAATATCATTATGAATAATAATAAGATACATCCTACCCATACCAAATATTACTTATGTAACAACTCATATAAAGGAAAATTAATTAGTTAACACCCGGAATGACGATAATACTAAGATATTATTAACAAAGCAATATTAAAAGATCGTATATGATATCATATTAATATATATGGTTCTTGTATAATTTAATAATAATTTGTTTCACCTTTATAAAGGATGTTAACATACCCTCTACCAAAAAAAATTCATGGTATGGGGTGTTCATCTCACTCCTTATTCCCGTGAGATTCATTCTATATTGACACTATTTCCTTTTATGTGGTGTATGTACTACCCATAATTGAATTATTTGGGTAATAAAGTTTAATTTAGATGTATTTAAATCTTCATTTTAAGATAGTACTTTAATGGTGTGTATGTTTTGTAAGTTACCAAATTGGTAAGAGTTAATTTCGCAATCTCTTTATTATTCGAGGTTATTTTTACATAAGTATCTACTAGGACCTCTTTATCATCCACATCCATGTTTCTTAAAATATATTTTAAAAAATACTTAGTATTTTATAGACTATGGGTTAAAGTAATTTAAAACCATTTTTGACTAAGATGTTTATAAAGGAATATTTTCATCATTTTTTCAAACAAGATCCATTATAACCTTTTCTACAATGTTAAGATATGAATGTCTTTTTTTAACTTATACAGTGGGTGCGGATATTTTCCACTGTTATGAAATCATCAAAGCTTCCCTTACATTATTATAAGAATATTTTCAAAAATAAATGTTTTCTATTATAATGACATGACTTTTAAATGATTTCAAAATAGAAATAGATATTTCTCTCAAAAGGTTTCGAATTCATTAATGTCAACATCCTTTGATGGATTTTAAATTTATTTGAAGTTGATTTATTTTTGACACAAAAAATCCATATTGTATTGAATATTTTGTGATATGTTTGACTATGGATTTGTTATTTTTATACCATTCATGGTTTATGGATAAATTATTGACATTTCGTATGCTAGTTTTAATACGGATGTTTATGTTATGTTTAAAACTTTTCATATTAGGAATGAATTGGACTTAGTATGTGATGGGTGGAGCCTGCTATAGCTCCTTGATGCATCAGAAGGTCTCATTAGACAAACTAGTGTCTTGGCAGAAGGACATTACAAAATCTTATTTGTAGTCTTGGCACAAGGCTTTACTATGTGGTTTATGAATGTCTATCAATATGCATTCCATAATTATGAAAGTGGATATTGATATTTCATGTGATTATTCAACTAGTAGAATAACCATGTGAATAGGTAATGTCATTATTTTGTTTTTATCATTTCCATATTATGCTGAAGTTCACATTTAAAATACTTTTGTTTTAGTCTTATACATTGACTTAAATGTTTATGCTTAATTATAAACTTTTCCGCTATATTGTTATCCTTACTGAGCATCTGAGCTCACCCCTTTCTATGTTTTATTTTTTCCAGGATGTGAAAAAGTATATTTTGACTATCCTGTAGGGACAGTCTATGGGTTCTTAGTGTTGTCTATGGAAATAATGTTGTTTGTAGTTTTCCATTTGATGATGTAATGTAAACCATATGAATGTATCTAGTACTTCAAAGGCTACTAAACTAATTGGTCTTTCGAGACATGATAGTTTGTGATCACACCAATGATATGTAATAATGCACCGACTCTGGGCTTCTGGGATCATGGCATTACATGACACATGATATATGAGATGAATGAATTGTTGAGGAATAAAATGATGAAGCTCAGTCAATGGTTTAAGAATTTAGAGGAATGGTTGCATGTTTATCAAGAAAAATGTATAGAACTATGGAATAAAGAATAATCTAAGGATTGTTACAATATCGTTTTTCCTTGAGTACTTGAAAGTATATGTTGAATGGTACCGATAACCAGGAAAAGTGATTGAAATATTTTTGGAAAGCAGATGATATGCACATAATTAAGGGATAAGGAGAAAATAATATGTGTTATACTATTAATGATCTCATGATTGATATAAGGAAAAAGTGATATCATGGATTGAGTATATATAATTTTTGGAATTTAGGTATGTGGAAAGAGTTAACTTTTGACAGTTTTAATGTTTTCACTAAGTTTATATGGTAATACATGTTTCAATATAAAATATGATTAAGTTATTCACGTGTTTAGAAAGTGACCAACAAGATATATCTTATGATATATGTAGGATAAATTCTTGTATTCACATTCTTGGTAGATAACCTTTCTAGTAATAATTTTCTTTATACCAGGAGCTTGGACCGAAGTATTTTGCATAGGCCTAAAGATTGGAATGGATTATTTTGGAAATAAGATAGTATTGTTAAACTCTTTATTTTTTTCGATATTATTGCTGTAATGTTATAATATTGTGGTTTTAGAAAAAGGACAACCTGCATGATGGACGACAACCCATAACATCGAACAAGGCTGCAGGAATTGAACCCACAACTGAAGTGTGACAAGCCTATATCGCCTGCCAATGGCCTACATAAAGTACCTGGTCAGTAGCAATTATTTTTATTTTATTAAGCAGTATGATAGATGAAGTATTATTCCATTTTAGTAACCATATATGATTAACCTCGCCATAGATGGACTAATGTGCTAACCTTTTTTTTGATAGAGATAGATGGAATGACCTATCATTATAACACATGATCTACTAAAAATTCAAAAATTTAAAATTCAAAGTCATATCTTTAAATACTTGATGAAGTGGAAATTGTTCATGGAATGAAAAATGATGATATTACACTAAAATCAAGTAAGTATTTATCCTTATGCAAAAATTCATCAACTTTAGGGAAATGATATTGAAAACAAAAAATTTTGTCATAGTACCCACAGACTTGATGAATCATATGGTACCATAGATCATCACAAATTTATGGCTTTGTGATTTTTGGATTTTCCATAGCCATTTTCTCTACCACTCTCCATCAGAACTTGATGGTTATATTTCTCTTCCATATCCATGTTTTCACCTATGTTCTCTTATGTACAAACACAGTGATGAGCTACTTTGGGTATCCATTATGTTTCTAATGTAATTTTTTAAAATTAAGTTTTAGTATTCCTTTTTACG
Source organism: Viscum album (assembly GCA_963277665.1). Classification (NCBI taxonomy): domain Eukaryota; kingdom Viridiplantae; phylum Streptophyta; class Magnoliopsida; order Santalales; family Viscaceae; genus Viscum; species Viscum album. The sequence continues at coordinate 948,768,735 of OY728127.1, forward strand.
ATTTAGGTTTCTATGAAAGAAACTTTAAAGTCGTAAACCATTTATAACCACGGAAAAATTTGAGGGTGAAATTCATTTTAAGTGGGGTAGAATGTAACACCCTGAGATTTTATGAGATATATTCTTTTTAATTTATTTGATATCTTATTTTGTACGATACACCTAGTTTATCTTGCACTATACTCAACACAGTATTATCTTTCAGTATACGCAACAATATACATGGCTTGTGTTATACGTAAAAGCAACCTTCCTCGATATCTTGCGTGGTACGCAATACTGAGTTTCACTAAACAATGATATATTATTATGATATTATTATGAACTAGCCATTATAAATATTATTAGCTAAATATTCAAGTTTATAACATTATCATTAATCTTACACATTTTATAGAATGACGTATGAGAACAAAATCAATTTTTCGGAAAAAAAAGTATTTTTCAAAAAATGCATTTTTACTGCCTTTTGATGGCGCACCGCTTTTAAATCAAATTTTTGAAAAGTTTATAATTTCAATTATACAAAATTATCTTTTTCTTTTGAATCAGGATATAAAAATTTACGTAGTATAATGTTTTGGTATTTTTCTAATAACGTTCATATTTTGATGAATAGTAAAAATACGCTAAATTATACTTAAAAACAACTTTTTTCATCGAGATAATTTATAAGGATAAACTATAACAGTAAACGGTTTTAAAGAATAAATAGAATATATTTTTACCATTTAATATAATTTAATTCATTATCATTAATTTTACTTTGAATTCGTAGGTAAAATCATTTCAATCTTTTGCAATTTTTGAACAAAAACCTATTTTTTTCGAAAACGAGATTAATTTTAAATTAATTACTGAATATTCTATGTTTTGAATTTATAAAAATGGATTCCATATTTGGAATAATAAGGTACAAATTATTTTAATAGGCTACTTTTTATTTTTGGGCATTAAGAATAGTGACTACGGTAAATTTTATTTACTATAGTTAAAGGTAAATCAGGTAATTAAGGGTAAAAATAATATTATAAAATTAACAGAAAAAATGTCTTAATATAATGGCATATTTTTATTTCATCCTAAAATATACTTGTGTCGAAATGTAATTTATTGGATCCCACTTGGATTTGATTAAGACCTTTAACTTATTTAATTTAAAGGAATGTGAAATTTGTCTCACTCATACTTTAATAATTAAAGTATTTTTAATATAAGGTTATGGAAAATATAAATTCAATTATAAATAATCATTTGAAATCTAAAATGATTTTATTTATTATAGAAATTTATTTGTAATTTTTATGAAATATTTAATTACCTTAAAATCTTATACATTAATGATGCAGAAATTATTTATTTAGTGAAAAATCAATAATATAGTTTTTATTAAAATAATAATACCCATAAAAATCCCCAAAACGTGACAAAACCTTATTGGTCTAGTATAGCTATACCATAATCATCCAAGTTTATACTTGTGGACCATTTTGATCCAAATAAAACAGATTATAAAAATTATATTGTTTTATTTTAAATGATCTCAAAGTTGTCACCATCATAATTTAATAAACACAACATTTTAAAAGGTTGGTGTTTTAGAAACTAAATTCAACTAAAATTATTATTAAAAAATCTATTCGGTTTTTCATGATCATATAATTTTATTTTTAAATTTTATGCCAAAAAATGTATATTAAATAATTATATAAAAAGGTTTTAGTAATTATTTTATTAAAAACAATATCAAAAAAATGGTTTTAAAAATATTAATCTAAATATTATATGAATAAATTAATGTTATCCACGAATTTTATAGATAAACATGACATGTTAGGAATCTAATTAATTTTTTTTCAAACATATCTTCTGTATGGATTTTATTAAAATTCAAATAAATGAATAGTGTTAAAATTTCCACTATTGATATTTTATAAAACTCTCATATTATTAAATTGTTTCAAAATCACAAAGAATATTTAAAAATTAAAAATTTAAATTTATATGGTCTAACATTTTATAATGTATCCAATTATGGAAAATTAAAAACACATAAGTAAGTATTTATAATCATTTAAAATTTATAATATTATTACCACAAAGAAAATTAAATAGATTAAATAAGGATAAATCAAAATGATAAGGTTTAAAATAAACATTAAACATGTCTAAATTTTATTGGTTGATGATATTACAACCCTATCTCATCTCATATTCTAATTCAGTTATTTTTTATTGTTTTTAAGTGGGGTTTGATTTTATTATTAATTACTATTTTGGAGGTTTCCAAAAGTGCCCCTCTCTTCTATTATAAAATGGAACATCATCCCTCTACTCTTCACACCATTTTGAGCATTCATGATCGGCCAGAGAATACCCATTCCTCTTTTCAACTTTTCTATTAATATTCTGGTGGTTCCGGTATTCTCAAAATCCCAACTCTAGTCTCTTAATAGGAAGTTTAAATGAGTGGTGTCGAGGAAGATGAAATCTCTTCTACCGATTATTTCAAGTTTATTTATTCTTATACTTCATATTATTTCGTTTCATTAATATATAAATTAATAAAATCAGCATAACTAATATACTGATATGTTATTATAAATATGAAAAAACCATATTTCACCTTCTTATCCATCCTACGATAAATGAAATCATCATGTGTCCGTATGTACGGCTTTCCGTCTCTACGCCGTGGTGTAATATGTTTTTCCACCACCACCATACTTTGATGGGTATAATGGTGGAAATAATTACTATATATGATTATTATAAAACCATACTAATTCTGATATATTATATCATCAACTCCAATTCTATTCAATAATTATTGGAACGATATCATCATTCGTGCGTGCGTACAGATTACTGTCTCCACGACACGGTGAGATTCATTCTCCAGGTTAACCATTCAAGAATGATTATAAAGTATATAAAATAAATAATAATGAAATATATGACATAATAATGATACTTTATTTATTTATATTTTACTTACTTACTTCTAATCAATTTAATAAGGAAATTAAAATAGCGTTCATGCGTACGTACAGTCTACCGTCTTTATGAACAGTGTATTTCATTCCATTTATCAATCTATTATATATATTTATTTTATTCATATATATATTATATATAAATCTTTTTTTACATTATGGAGATATGTAATCATGATCTAAGTAATCATATGAATAATTACAAGTCAAATCATGTACGATAAATGAAGCGAATTTACCCAAAACACTACATTAACATGGAATTGACAAATGAACTGCTAATATAATGCCGTAAGTGAATCATATATGATATCATAAATATTATTATGGTTCTGTTACAAGATAATAATATTTTTAAACCCACTATACATAATTCTCAGACACAAACAGAAGAAATTAGACATAAGGTAAGGGATAATTATTCCTATCTCATTTTTATCCGAGATTATTTATTCGTAAGTGTTTACTGTGGTTATGTTTATCATCCATGTCCATGTTTTTCTCAAAATGTTTACTATTCTTACATTTATTTTTAAAGTCATTTTTACCCTTTTTTGACTTTTACCACATGTTACGGAATGAATCTTTCTTTTGTTCACCATATGAGATACTTTTTGACTTTTCCGATAAAAGTATGAGAAGAATGTTTTTTTAACTTATATGGCATGAACAGATTTTTACAGTTTCATAACACCTTATTTTCATGAATATTCCTATACAATATTTCATGATTATTTTCAACAAAATTATTTTCTTTTAAAATTTCATTGAATTTTGTGAAAATAAAATGATTTTGAAGAAGAAAAGATATTTTCCTCAAGAATTCAATTCAAGTGTTTTATCAAAACTATTTTCCATCTAAGATGACATTATTTAATTTGTTTATGTTTCAATTATAATTTCTCTATTGTTTATATGGTTTTATTTTTCTAATAATGAAATTATATCCATTTCTTTTATACGGATTATGTTATGATGGGATGATGTTTATGAAACCCATTTTATTCTTTGGGTTATGATGAATGATTTATGTTTATTTTGTGGCACATTCAAGAATGATTTCATTATGAGATGGGTGAGAACTATATCTCCCTCAAATTAATTGGGTTATGATTTATATCTCATGAGATATAAATGGTTGTAATGACACGTAAAATCTGGTTCAGTAATACAGGGCTGGAACGGCTGGTAAACCCAGTTTAGTAATGGACTTTTTCCACTATGTGGATATTGGCAGAAATTCCTTGGCTACTATGGAAATAATTTTATGTGATTAATGGTTTTCCACATTTATATGTTTTATTCCCATGTGATTTTTTCAGGATTTATGTTCCTTTATTATCTATTCCTTATGTACTGCTAGGATTTATGTCATGTTCATGTTTTTGCATTCAAAGGTTTATGAATTGTGTTATGTTCTCCATGTTTACCCTTAATAACAATTTGAGCTCACCATTTTTTTGTTTTTTTCCCAAGGATATAAAAAAAATTAGGAAAGAAAAAAAGGGGAAGATCTTTATGGGAGATGTTGAAGATCTTTCACCAAGATTAGAAGATTATGTTCTGAGGTTCCAAAGACACTGAACTAATACAGTCATTGGGCATCTGTTTGTGTCATGTATTAAGTTTTCTCCAAAAGTAATGTAATTTCCATGTACATCAAGCTTGGTTATTTACATGTCACAAGTCTTTGCCTAGTATATATAATTTTTACCATGTGTCATGGAAAAAAAAATTATATAAGAATCATAATAGCTGTCACATGTTCCTATCATAATGAAAATCATTTCATCATATATCTCTACAATACCAAATGATTAATTAATCTAACAACAATTATTCTTTTAATTATCCATTTATTAAATTAATAAAATAATAAATTTTCCATGTTCAATATATAACATTAAATCACTGAAAACACATGTCATGCAAAACTCATATGTATGTCATTCACAAATATTTATTTCCAAAGGAAACCGTAAGCCAAGTAACATTTCAATAGACATAAAGGGATCCAAGGAGTAACCAAATTACATGATGATAGTTTCATATTAATCAATTAATTAATAAACATGTTGTATTTGTAAAATCATGTATATTTCACACACTCCAGTAAATAAAATTAGACCATATAGTTGGGTTTTGGACCCAAAATCTTATCTATCAATCAATGCAATGCTTCAAATTAAAAACTCAAAAAATAGAGAAGTTGAATAATATCTCAGGAAGAACCTGGATAAAACTAGTTGAATATAAAAAAAACAAACAAATAGTCAATTTATTTATAATGCAATGTAATGGAACGATGGTAGAGATGAAAGAAATATAAAAAAAACTCATTGGGTATTAGATATAGAATAGTGATGTCCATAAGGGAGGGAGAGTCTCAAACACTAGTTTTATTTAATCATAGGATTGAAATAAGAGTGGTTTCATTAGAATTATTGATAAAAATAATAGAACAAAGAATTTAAACTCATTGGGAACAAGTAATGCACAACATGTAATATTTTAATATCGTGTAATTCATCATTTTTATGTTTCACTAAAAAACCATTCACATCATGGAAATATTTATCCTGATCAAAAATAAAACTACGTGAATTATGATAATGACATGTAAGAAATCCATATCATGAACTAGTTCACAAAAATGTATATTTTAGAAATTACATGTCTTGAAAAATTTATATTGGTTTTAATTATCCCACAAAAAGTTTTCACCCAGCTTATGTGAATGTGCTTGAACCACCACTGAATCATTCCATACTCAAGAAAATCCCTTATAATCCCAATTAATAAATTTATACTTAGATTATATTAATTAATATTAACATAAATCTTTTAACATTAGGGGAATTTATTCAAAAAACTATCCCCATGTCAAAATATGTCTTATCCCCCAATTCTTGATGTTAAAGAGAATCCAAAAGAATTCTATAAATGAAAAACTCCAAGAGGGACATATATGGAAATTTTTTTGATCTTACAGGATCCCCACCATATAAAATATTTTCATTAAACTACTCAAAGAATAACTATAGGTTCTCAAAGAACATGTCTGGTCACAATTCGCAAATTTCAAACTCCCTCTTCTAGGTCTCCTCTTAAACATGAACACGTTTCCACTACACTTAAACTGTTGGAATTGTCCAAACCTAGAGATATGTGTATGAATCGTCCACAATCCATACCAGATTCTACTCAAAGGATGCATCTTTACAAAGATCGATTTCATCAATTTCCACCACATGATAAGGATCAGGATAATATTTCTTAATCATAAACAAGTGAAACACATTATTCATGGTACTATGGTGTTATGGAAGGGATAATGGGTATGACACTAGTCGAAAACTATCAAATCTCTCAATTTTTCTAAAAACATGGGTGATATAATTCTTTGATTCATAATATGACATTTCCCTAGGCTAGGTGACACTTAATGGAAAACAGAATGAGAAACATCTAACTCCATAGGTCATATTTTATGGTCGGAATATGATTTTTTTTCTTGTTCTATTCGGTTACTTACTATCATATGATAAGTCAAATATTCTCATAATTAACCCAATGTTGGAGGATGATATGCATTAAAATAATTTTTCATCAAAGAGAATTTAGATGTCCTTCAAAAAACCATGATGTGAAATGATGACCTCTTCATGAAACAATACCCCTAGAAACGCAATTCAATCAAACTACCTCATGCACATACAACCCACCCAAACATCTGACAATGAAGGTCACTTTGATAGAAATGTTGTGGGATTAATTATTTATTCGTTCCTCAATCACCCAAAAAAAATATTTCTTATGGGTTATCCTATAGAATCCAATCAGAATGTTCATATTGATATAATCCTTTTTCAACCTAGAAATGGGAAAAGTCTGAAAAACCCTTTCTATACTATGATTATTTTCATTCCACTATAGACAAGTGAAACACCTCTCTATGAAATTTCCTATCTTCTTCTTTATTCCATTCAACATTTTTCCCTATGAAGATCATGATACATATTTTCCAGACCAAGATATACCACCTATATTGAATCACAAAACTCTCCGACTATCTGGTCATGAATGCCTATTGTAATAAATACACATCCATAGAAAATAAGTGAATTTACACATCTGAGAGACCATCCTAGTGGTGTCTCATCACCATATAACCAATCTCTTTGAAATAATCCCTCAATATCATAAAACCACTATATATTTATTAATTGCAAAATCATTGGTATAACAAATTCCGATGTTATATCTACTCATATCCTTGGAATATTGAACATCTAGATAAATGTATAAAAATATTTTCAACATCATAAAATCTTCACAAGACTCTCACACTGCCTCTATCTATGTCTTTTGAAAGATGGAATAAGAAATTATTTTCACCTTTCCAAATGTGAAATCCAACATTGATCTAAAGGAAATAAGATAATCAACCCATCTCTTCAATGTATGGTTCATGATTTTATAAGAAAATATGTGTTTGTGGGTCATATGGTATTCTTAAACCAAAAACACATCACCAAATATAATGTTTCTAATCTATATTAGCTATTTTATCAACACTGCTAACTCCATATCATTAATTGGATAATTCTTATAATACAGTCTCAAATTTCTAGAGCCATATATGACCACACATTCAACCATCATCATAACTAATTTGAGTCCAACAATGGATGTGTCACTATACACAGTACACTCCTCACTAAACTTAACAAATGAAAGGATTTGTGATGTTTTCATCCTTCTTGTGAGCATTTGGAAAGCTCACTTATAACTTTATAGCCAAAAAGATCACCATGTTCTTGGTCATCTCGGACATTGGTGCTTCCAATCATTTGAATTCATTGATGAAGCACTGATATTAACTTTCTAAAACAAGATAACTCTAAATATTGATTAATTTATTAGGGTTATCCCAATATACCTTGTCTACAACCTTCACTATCTCTATAAAAACCTAATAAATTTTTATTCGATATTTGATTCCTTCATAAATGTTTTTTACAGATTATATAAAATCATACATCTATAAAATAAATAGAATCCAAAAAAATTTATCACTTTAACAATTATGATTACATTAGTCATATATAAAATGAATTAAAATTCAAAACATTACAACATCAAAAAATATATAAAATAGAACATAAATAATGGGAAAGTAGGGATCACCCCAATCTTCTATAATCATCCCACCCATAAAAAAGACTATAGAAATAAAAATAAATATTAGTAAAAAAATAAATATATTTTGAAAATAAAAAATAACCATAAGATAAATTTTTGTTAATGAGTGATGTGGTTTTTAAAGGGTATAAATGGAAATATGACCATTGGAGTTCGACCGTTATATTACTATTTTTTCAACATGGCCATTGGAATATATGAACCTTTGAAACTATAAAATTGGTTGACAATTTTTCCATTATAATTAGTGTATATAATTACAAATAAAAAAGTATAATTGATACATAAATGGGAATTGATGGCCTTAACCTATAAATTCATGTTGTTTGAAGCCCATTTGTCAGAACATGGGATGGAGGTATCATCATTAGTGTTCTCCCTTGACCATGACCAAGATGATATTCAGTAAGTGAAGCTTGAATAAAATATTTTATGGAATATTTTCATGTTTGAGGAGATTACCACTTGTTAAATATTAGGTGAGCCCCCCCACCCCACCCCATGAATCTACTACCATTTCACAGCATACCCTTAGGGATTATGAATATATAATAATGAGTTATTTTTGGAGACATTAGAAAAATAATTAGTAAATTCCTATGATTAAGTAATAAATTTATTCAATCAATTAATCTTATGAATTATTTTTCATAATAAAATAAATGTTCAAATGAGATGAATTTGATATTTTTTTTTGGAAAAAAATAAAAAATAATTACCTTTTTTAGAAAATATTTATACTTTCATAATAAACTCTGGTGTTTTGAATATTTTTTTATAAAATATTATTTTAAATGAATTTAATCAAAATACATCTTATTAAACAATTTTGTAATTTCCAAATGAATTTTTTATATATGTTAAAAAAATTTATATGCCTTAAAAACTATTGATATTTAAATTAACTAGGAATTTTATATTTAAAAGTTAATATTCTAATATTTAGATAATTAATCTGAAAATATAAAAAATTTATTTTAAATCATAAAATTGAAATTAGGTTATGGTGAATTTTTAAAATTTTCTAAAATACTTTATTTTTTCATGAATAGTAGAAAATATAGTTTTGCATTTTTATTATATTTTATGACCTAATAATTATGTCATAATAATATAATAATAAAAAAAAATCACTACCCAAAACCTTTAATTTAAAAATTATGTACATTTTAATATATTTCAATCAAATTTTAAATCTATAAGTGACTTTCGATAGTCTAAATAGGAAAATATCATTTTCAAAGGGATTACCTTATAGAATCATTACTTTTCTATGAGAATAGTAGTATTAAAAATGGTTTTTGACTTATGTTGATTAATATATCACAAAATGTGACCTAAATTTCTAAAACCATTAGAATAACCCATGGGAAAGCCAATGGTTTTTCTTTTTTCACAACCTAGATTTCCAAGACCTGCATTTGGAAATTATTAAACAATTCCCCCAATTTTTCTATAAACACCCACCCATTTCCCAATTTCCAATCACCCCCAATCCATTTAACATTAATTTAAGATGGTTTTCCTCTCAATCAGTCCCCTAATTTGTCTCCAATACCCAAATGACTCATTCCACAATATCTAGGATTATCACTTCATGGTAAGGGAAATATCCACTTCTCCTTTCCATTCAAGTTCATTCATTATTGTATATATTCCATTTTACCAAAATAATTCCTTATTTTAGACCTCTTATAACCCCATTACTAGAGTAATAGTGTTTAATCAGTGTAAACCATTCTCCCATCCCATTTAACCCTTTTATATAGACATGTTTTATACCTATCATGTAGCAAAATTTTCACCTCAATTTTCTATCTCTAATTAAGTAATTCTCTTTCATTTTATTTTTAGAAATACCAAAATATATTTATTTTCATGTGGTATTCAAATATATGTAAAAATTATTTCTTTTATTATGGTATTAACATATAAGAATCCAAGATTTTATTTTTGTCAAATGAAAATGATTTAATGACTGTGTCTTTAAGAGCATTTGTATGCCAAATTTTTTATAAAAAAACCCATTATTTAATCTAAACAGGTTATTAATGAAATGTTTTATTATGATCTATGTGGATCACATGAAACTAATACATACGGGGCATGTTCCTTGATAGCACTCTAATATATTTGGTAAAGTGTTTAATCACTAAAGATGACATGTTTTACGATACATTGGTGACTAAACATGGTAATTTTAATTTATCACACCTTTTTCATAAAAATATGTAATATGATTATCAATGTATTATTTAATTTTTTTTGCCACATTTCCTCGTTATGGTTCATGTTTGATTTATTATGATATTCCTCATAATATATGGTCCATGTTATATTGTTATCTCTCATGTTCTTATTGATATTCCTATCGATCACATGAAAAATGTTTCCTATGATTATTCCCATACAAGGACTCATTTCTACCCCATTCATTTGATTTATATCCCCATGTTATGTGATCCAGTAAATGTAATATAGGGTGAACCAATAAAAATGTCTACCATGTGAATTTAGAACAATTTTTTAGTATTTCATGTATTGTGTAACATATTTCCATGAAACTAAACATTAAATGATCCACTTTTTACACCATCTAATGAAATGTTATGTAATAAAAAGGTAGTATTCCATAGTTTTTTTCCATGTAAGAATTTTTTAGTTGTGAAAATTTGGCCTTGAAAACATTTGTGTGACCCATAGGGATAAGACTAGATATATCGAAACATCACGCTATTTTGGAATGTTTTAATTAACTAGATTCCAAACAAATAAATACCTATCTATATATTACAAGTTGAAGTGACACATGAAAAGATGTAACCATGGGTCACATCTGAAAGCACCACTTCTAACTAAACTCGAATAAATTCTAGTTATTTACAATGGACCATGTTGGACACCTAGTTTGACACTCCTTAAGGATATGTTTAGTTATTGAGAAGCTTTTTAATGATCATTTATGAAGTATATATAGAAAATTTAATTTTTATATAAAGATATTAACAAAATATTAAACAATTATATTTTAAGATGAAAAATCATTTCATAATTATAATATATGTACAAGTGAAAAGTTTCTTACTAAGGATTTCTAATTTTAGATAAATGCATGGAAATAGGAGGAGTTGCATAAATTATTAGTGAAACATATGATAAAAAGATGGAATTATAAAGGAATATTTATTGGAAAACATCATGAGGATGATGAATCAAATAAACTGAGATCTGAACAAAAAGTTGAATCTAGTTGACATACCACATTCACCTCAAAGGAAATAATATTCTTGTTTATTCCTTTATTCATAAAAAACCACCTTGTTTATGTGGATATAATGGCCCCTTGATTATTGAGAAATTTATAATATATATAAAACAGATATTTTCTTTCAATAATTTTTTGGTAGAAGAGATATTCACCCTAGAAATCTATCTCATAGAAGTAGATGTTGATGAAGTTGTGGACAGTAATTAAAATCACAAAGCCATAATGGTAGATTGATTCTATGGGATAAGAAGATATTGGAGGAATATTTTTTAAATAATTTCATCCACTATTTGATGTGAACAAAAATGAATAATATATTCCTTGGTATTATTCATAAGGAAAAGAATCAGTGCGAAGCTATGATATAAGATTTACAAGACTTTCCCAATACACCTCTAACTTTGTTATGGATCCTAAGGGAGTTGTTGATAGATATTTTAGTGAACTGAGACCCTATATGTAGTGGAATCTAGAAAATAAAACTATGAAATATATGATAAGACAGTGAGAAGTTATTTGATGGTTAAATTTTATTTTAGAGTGAATTATTGGTCACATTGTTTGAATTATAATAAGATATAAATAAAGGTAAACTCTGGAAAGAACATCGATCACGGAAGATGTGGAATGAAATTAAAAATTACAATGTGCAAAAATGTAGAAAACATCATTTGGGGAATAGACTACATGGGATTGAAATGTGATATTGTGAATACAAATGGCCATATAGATCGGAAATATAATGGTGAGGTGAACCCTCAACTTCTCAATACTAACGACAAAGGGATGATGGTGCAGGTCCAAACAGAAGTTCAATGCATCAAGTGTCTGTATCTTGGGCACTTTTCCAACCAATATCAAAATAATAATATAATGTAGGAAAACCACCATAATCACCATAATAGGAAAATAGAGAGAGGTCATGACATTTATATCACAATGGATGAAGGAGAGGATCCAATTATTGTGGTGGAAGGTATAATCATTGTTATCTAAAATCGAGAATGCATTTTGTTTGATTTTTTTATATTTATTCCATTATTTCATCTATGTTTAAAAGGAATATTGAATCAATCCTTGAACTGTTATAATTAGAGTTATCATTCAACACTCTTTGAGGGATTATACTAGTATCAGTAGTTTATAGAAACAATAATATTACCTTTGGTGAGTCCAATCACATTGGAATTCTAGTATTCATTCCCATTGGTAAATTATACACCAAACTAGAGATCAATTAGATTTAAATAAATAATTATCTGATCAACTATATAAGAAATTAAATTTTATTAGACATGAATGATAACCCTATAGTCATTTTAAAAGGAGAGATATCATAGCCAAACATTTTTCTAGAATCACATCCTATAGCCTTATTTATGGAGATAGTAGGTGAAGAGGAGGATGGAAATGAAATTACAAAGATAGTGAATGATACCATTATTAAAGAATATACTGAAGTATTTTATGAGGAGTTACATGGACCTCCCCTAGAAAATAATGGTAGAGTTCCAAATTGAATTCATACAAGATCCAAGCCTAGATCAAGGAAACCATATGAATTGGAAAATATTTATTTAAAGGAATTGAAAAAACATATTCCAAATTTTCTAGAAAAGGGATATATCTGACCATGCATGTATCCATGGGGATCACCTATTCCTTTTCACTACTAGAAAAATACTTTATACCAATAGTTTGAAACCATTGATATGGCCCCCCAAACCATAGTTTTAGTATAAACTAATTATTTTGAGGGATGTTGGGTGATTAGTCATTGGAATAGACCAATCCTAATGGTTTTCCAAACTATTGGGATAAGTATTCTATAATAAAATACACAATAGAGGTCTGATCCCATGACCCCCTCTTTATATATCAAAGACATAACCACAAACAGAAGATGAATTTTGGGAATATAATTTGATAATACATAAATGTATTTATAAGTATTTTAAATTTTGATTAATTTAATGTTATTTGAAGAAATAATCCACTAAAAATATGAGTACCTATAACAATTCTTTTGAGAACCTTCGGTATATGTTCATTGATATTTTGAGATATACAAATGGTTTTGGTGAAACCATTAGAATTGGGTGGACCTATACCAATGGTTTCTCAAAAACCATTGGTATAAGGTCTCTATAATGGACCTCTAACAACAATTTTGGGAAAAAAGATGGTATATGTCCATATAAGTGACCTATACCAATGGTTGTTTCCAAAACCGTGGGTATAGGTCGTAATTAGTCACTTATACCAACGGTTTTGGAGAGACTATTGGTGTAGGGTTTTTTACAAGAGACCTATAACAACAGTTTCTCTGCAAAAACATTTTTTTAGGGTATCTCCATGGTACCTATACCAAGGTTTCATTAAAACCAATGATATAGGGTCTCTCTATGGTACCTATGCCAACGGTTTGGAGAGAAATATTTTTATAGGTATCCTATACCAATGGTTTTTCAAACATTTGGTATTGGTCCATTGGTATATCTTTTATTTCAAGTAGTGTTTGAAAATACGATGTATGGATAAATGAATCTATTCATTTATTATAGGGAGCATAATGGGATCACAGTGAAGAATAAGTACCCTCTCTTATGTAATTATGATTTATTTGATTGGAATTATGGGGATCAATTATTCTCTATAAATGACCTCTAATATTGGTTTCTTCTATTTTGGTTAAAGAAATAATATATTCCAAATACAACCTTTCGAAAAAGATATGGGAAGAGGGTGTTTCTTGTTATACCCTTTGGATTAACTAATTCTCTTGTTATATTTATAGATTTTAGGATTAGTGTCTTTAAGGAATACATTGATAAATTCATGGTAGTTTTATTGAAAAAAACATTTTATATTCCCAATTAATTATTGATAATCAGGATCATGTATTTGTTATATTGGGAACTCTAAGGAATGAGAATATTTTTTGAAAATTCATAAAATGTTTGTTTGGGTTACAATAAGTTTCAAACTAGGGGAAAATTATATGCAATAAAGGAATATAAGTTTAACCTATAATGAAAAACACTATAGTTAAGTGGCCTCATACTAAAATGGTAATAGATATTCAAGGTAATATTTTTTTAACAGGATATTATAGGAGGTTTTTGAAATAAAATTCATGTCATTTAAATCATATAACCATGTAAAATTTAAAATAGTCTAAGTTCATCTATAAAAACGAGTGTTAATAATGTTTACATGAACAGAAGAAGATATTGGTTAATTCAACTATTTCAACTCCTCCCTTTAATAGATAAGGATTCCTTATTTATAGATATATATCTATGATATGGATTGGGTGCGTCCTAATGAAAAATGATAGGGTGAATGCTTTTTCATATCAATAGTTAAATCCTTATGGGTTGAAAAATACTACACATGACATGGGGTTTTCTATAGTTATTTTTTCTTAAAAAAATATGGAGGTACTATCTTAATGGGTATAATTGTGATATATACACAAACAACAAATATTTAGAAGGAACATAACATGAGACACATGATATTGATGTATTTTCTTAATGTCTATCACTGTTCAATTCATTATCATCTTGGAAGTTCAAACAATGTCACTAACGCGCATACTATTAATGACTATATTGTGCTAGAAATGATGAGGAATCATGGGGATACATTGACCAATGACATAGTAAAATTAGACCGGGGAATCGTAAGGTAATGGAAATCATCATTAATATCCCAAATTATTTCTCGACAATCATTATTAGATAAGATTATGTATGCTTAATAAGAATATTCTTTGTTACAAAGGAATATAGAGGATTTGAAGAATGGTATGTTTCTGATGTTTAATACTGATCAAGTAGTTTTATTTAAATTTAAAATAACGATATCTATTCCATCTATCCCATATATAAAGAAGGAGATGATGGTTGAGCCTCATTGGCATACAATCTATATACATCCTAGAAGAACTAAAATTTATAGGGACATTTGTTATCATTATTTGTGGGATAATATGAAAATGGATATTGTTTACATAATTGAATGGTTCTTGGTATGTCAACAAGTAAAAGGAAGAGAGAGAACATACATTAGGGGTATTGAAACCACTACCCATACCAATAGGTATGTGGGAATATATTATTATGGACTTCATCACTAGTCTCCTAAGAACATCAAATAAAAATAATTCCATATGGGTTATAGTTGATCAGCAAACTAAGAATCCCCATTTTATTACTATTAATGAAGAATTATATCTTGACCAACATTTTATGATTTATGTAAAGGAAATGGTAATGTTTTATGGGGTTCCACTTCAATCATTTCTTATCATTATCTAAGGTTCACAAAGAAATTCCAGGGAATCCATAAAGATGTTCTGAACACTAAATTTGATTTTATTATTTTTTTCATCCCCAAGATGATGGCCAATCAGAATGTAATTTTCTAACACTCAAGGATATACTAAAAACATACATAATGGAATTTAATGCTAGATGGCATCAACACATACCATTTGTAGAGTTCTCATAAAACATAATATTCTACTTGAGTATTAAAATGGAACCATATGATGATCTATATTACAATCGATTTATAACATCTACTTGTTTGGATGTTTTTAGTTAGAGGAAATCGCTTGCTCTCGTTCTTGTGGAAGAGATGATAGAAAAGGTTCACTCCATTAAACAATATATAAAGGATGCTCTGATTCGACTAAAGAGTTATCCTAACAATTTTTTATGGGGCCTGGAATTTGATCTTCAGGAAAATATTTTCCTTGGAATATAACCATGGAATAGAGTCATGTGATTTGGAAAGATATGGAAGCTTATCCCAAGGTAAATTGTCCCCTTTGATATCTTTTATTGCAAAGGATTACTGGATTATCAGCTAGTACTTCATCCAAATATGGATCATGTTCATGATGTATTCCATGTATCTCTCTTGAGAATGTACATACCTAAACCTTCACAATTTCTAAATATGGTAATGTTACAATAAGAACATGACCTCTCATATGAGTGGTAGCTAATTGAGATCTTGGACCATAGATATAAGGTTTAGGACAACAAGAACGCCATCATCATCAAATTATTATAGAGGAATTGTGAATATGATGAAGCGATGTTGGAACAATATGAGTAAATGATACAGAACATCCCTCACCTTTTCTCAACTGAGAGAATGAGGTAAAATTTTAGGGGCATAATTTATTGAGGGATAAATAATGTAAGGAACCTAAATTTTTTTAAATGATATTTGATTTCATAATAAATTTTTGTTAAAAATTATATAATATCATACAAGTAAAAAATAAACAGAACCCAAAAAAATTTACCTCAATATTTATCATCACATTATTCAGATATGAAATCAATTAAAATTATGAAAATTACAACTGGACAAAATATATATAATAGAACAGCTAAATGGGAATTTAGGGATTACTCCAATATTAGAGAATTGTAGATCCAACATAAAATGAGATAGAAATAAAACAATATATTAGTACACCAATAAGCATCATATCAAAATCAAAATATATCCTTAGGATAAATTTCGGTGAATGTGTGATGTGGTGTCTTTTGGTATAATGGGGAATGACACATTATGGATTTAATGGTTATATGATCATTATCAAAATATGACTATTGGTACACAAGACCATTTAACAACATGACCCTTAGAAACTATAAACTTAGTTGATAATTTTACCATTATAATTAATGTTTATAAGTAGTAATGAAAAAGTATAATTGATATAGAAAATATTATTGATGGATTAAATTAATATAGTGGTACCATTTGAATCCAATTTATCAATACATGATAGGGAGGTTTCATCAATGGGGTTCACTCCTAACTATGTCCAATATGATCTTCAGTAGGTGAAGGTTGAACAAAATTACTAACAGGAAATGGTCTTGTTAGTAGTGATTACCACTAGGCTAATGTTATTCAAGCCACCACATGAATGTAACACCATCACACACCTTACACTTTAGGTATATGAAAGTGTAATAAGGGGTTATCCCTATACCATAGATACTTATAGTGTAACATCCTTTGTATAGGTAAAGTTTTTATTCCACTAAGTCCTCTAACAATTGTTTCCCTAATAAAATACTTGTTCAATTGAGATTAATTTGATAATATGATTTTTGATGAAAATAAAACATAATTTCACTTTTACTTAAATTATATACTTTGTTATAACAATATTAGGTATTATAAATAATATTTTTTAAATCAAATAGTCTTTAAAAACACCCTTACAAAAAATTAAATGATAAAATAAATCTATAATTTCCTAGTAATCTTTTTATAATTTTTATAAATTTGACTATGCCTTTAATACAGTTATTTTTCAAATATATAAGGATTATTATATTTATTAGTTAAAATTATTATATTTAGAGAATTATTCTAGAACAATAAACATTATATTTGAAATTATCACATTCATATTAGGTTAGGGTGAATTTATGAAAATTTCCTAAGGTGCATTTTTTTCCATGAATATTAAAAAATAGAGTTTGTTATTTTATGTATATTTTATAGCATCAAAATTTTTTTATAATTATTTAATAGTTACATTAAAAATATAGTAAAAAAACTTCTTATTTTATTAATATTATGTATTAAAAAAATTAATATAATTTTAATCTTACAAGTAACTTTCTAAAGTCTAAAAAAAATTCGATTTTTAAAAACATTACTTAATTAAATCATTAAATTTACATGTCAAATAAAGTATTAATAAATTTTTTATTGTTATGTTAGATTAAAATGTCATAAAATCTATCCCAAATGCCTAGAACCAAGAGAAAAAACCATGGGTAAGCTGATTTTTTTTCATTTTCCACGACCTATATTTCAAGACCAATATTTTGAAATTATTAAGAAAATCCACCACTTTTTCTATAAATACCCACCCATTTCACCATATTACATCATTCTAAATCCATCCTACATGATGTTCTAGGGTATTTTCCTCCCATGTAGTGCCACAACGTTTTCCTCATTCCCACTAGGTTCTATTCCTCCAAACATAGGAGTAACTTTTCAAGGTAAGGGAAATTTCCACTTCTCATTTCCATTCAAGTTCCTTCTTCATAGTATGTGTTCTATTTTACCAAACCAATTCAATTTATCCACATTATAATTTCCCATTACATTAGTAAAATTATTTTACCAATGGTATCCCCTTCTCTGTTATCATTTTACCCTTTTCTAAATCCATGTTTTATATAAATCATGTAGCTGAATTTACTCCACAAATTTCTATCTAAACTTAAGAAATTGTTTTTTATTTTCCTTTTGTGAAGAAAATACCTCTTTCTTTCTATTGGTATTCACCAAAATATAAAACTTCTTTTTTTGGGATTTACAAATAATAAAATCAAATTCCCTTTTCTTGGGTCATAAATGATGTAATGATCATGTCTTTAATTTCTTTTCTATTCCATGATTGTTGATAAGAAACCTATTTATTATTTTTGATATGTTATTAATGAAATTATTTATTATGATCTATTTGGATCACATGAAATTAATAAATATTAATTTTTCACCCTTATAACACACCAATTCATTTGTTAATGAATTTAATTTCTAGATATGACATGTTTTATGACACTTGGGTGAATAACCTTGGTAATTTTCATTTATAACACTTTGGTGAAAAGACTTGGCGACATGCTTAAAAATTTGTATTTTAAATGTTTTCGCCACATTTTTTAATCCATGTTCATTTTCATATTATTATTATATTCCACGTGATATCTTTTTCAATATATATTATTAACCCTCATGTTCTTATTGATATCCTTACGATCACATACTAAATGTTTCCCATGCATATTACCTTAATGGGGATACTACACACTCCATTAATTTTATGTATATCACTAGGTTAAGATATTATATAACTATAACTTATGGTTACCCAATGAAGTTTTCATTCAAGTGGATTAATAAAAAAATTATGTTTCAATGTATAATGTACATTATTTCAAAAAAATGAAAAGATCCTCTATTGGTAACATGTAATGAGAATTTATGTATTAAAAATGTGGGATGCTTTAGGTTTCACTTAGAAAATATCCAATGAGGTAACATGGCCCTTGAAGTACACAATATCAACCTAAAACTATAATTTGATAGCTTGGGATAAATATAATTCAATCTCAATGTACTCAAGATGATGTCATGATTTTGGGGAAAATCATCTACTGACAATGATTACAATAATATTTAATTGAAAAATAAACAAAAAACCAATCTAAGAAATGATTAAAGATCTTATATGTAATAGAAAGTAATAATTGCAGTGCATTCATTAGAACAAAAAAATAAAAATGAAATATTATAATTCATACCTTATCCTAAAATATGTTCTTGGTATGTCTGATGGTATCACCGTAAACTAGTGGTACCCTGACATCAATTTAATATTGAACAAAATCAAGGAACCTCTCAGATTATCAAAGAGAACATAAATGTAAGGATGGGGAAATCAGTTACTAACCATCATCTAGTTCAGTATTTGATAATTTGTATATAAGAATAATTCCCCATCAGTCTTCATGGTGAAAATAACTGGATAACCCCATGAAAAGTTACTCAACCATTAAAATCACATAGCATCCAAATAATCAAACTAAACTATTATAAAATGAAGCTCTACTGGTTCCATACCATAAGTATTGATTTAAATTGCCTCACATCTTCGAATCAACTCAATCGATAACTCAACATCCCAAAAGGGTGACACGTTGGAGAACTCTTCAAGAAATGAATCCTACAAAAATCCACCAGTATTGGGAAATATTCCTATTAAATCCATCTAGATTCCCTAACAACGCATGATATCAGATCTATGAGACAATGTAATCTTAACTGAATTAGTCATTAAATACTATCCCAATGATCCAACTCACCCTAATAAGTATAGCTTCCCCCATCTTGAGATAAAAAGGTAGATACCCTGTTATAATATCTAATATGATCCTAGTATAAAACTATACAATAAATACTAATAATCAAATAAAATATTATATTTTTCATCACAAAAAGTTGCTAAAGGAAATGATAGCCACAAATTTTGGTAGAACACTATTTTTTTAGGTGGAGATCCTCTGATTACACTCCCAATGGTGTGTCAATATCCATTACCCCATAAATTATCTCCAAATACGAACACAAGAATTTTTTAAAAGATAATAAAGAATGAAATTTCAAGATCTAGTATCAAAAAAACAAATTTTAAGGTAGATGATACCATAATCATACTTATCACAGTGGAAGTTAATGCATCCAATTTAGTTGAAGAAGACTCTATATCATTCTTCTTGATTACACCTTAATATTGGGATCCAGTTTGATAGCACTATAATGGTCCCTATGAGTGGTACTATCGCTCCAATACTGGTGTTTCATTTCAATACCTCAACTTGAATATCTACTAGAACTACACCAAACCATATTCTGAGGGGTAGTTGAGCCTATTCCAGAATCTAGTTTCTATCATATTCTACCACCTCTAATATACTACATAATTTTCCAACAAAACTGTTAATGATTACCCAATATTCCTCAGTCAGGAAACTTTATAGTAGGGTATGGAATTTGAGTATTCTTGTGCCCAAACATGCCATAGTAATACCACTGTAATAGAAGATAGTCTTGAAATGGCTTCACACTCCCCTGAATGATCTTAAATTTTTTGCATCGGTAAAGCTATCATTTTGGTTCTTCGTTCCACCTGAATAAGATATCCCAATTCATCCTAATAATAAAATATGGCCTATTATTGGTGTCTCTCTCATATTCCATTCCATGATGAGTTCATGATTAATGAAATCATCAAAAATTTCAAATGAAAATTGTTCCCTTATGACCTGATCTCAAGGAAATTCCCATCATGAAACTGCCTCACCCTGGAAAACTCATTAGCTGCTAGAGATGATGTGGACCACTAATGTGTTGTGACACATCTAGATAGTACAACAATCACATGCCCTCTTAGGTATGTTTCATAAACTTGATATCCTTCTCAT
The DNA here is from genome assembly GCA_963277665.1 of Viscum album. Lineage (NCBI taxonomy): Eukaryota > Viridiplantae > Streptophyta > Magnoliopsida > Santalales > Viscaceae > Viscum > Viscum album. The sequence goes on from OY728127.1 coordinate 948,790,253, forward strand.
TCCTCAATGTCTTATGATATAAATGGACAAGGAACATCAGCGTTAATCCTTCCTTTATAACTAATGTTTCTTCCTATCTTTCTCTGAAATGTCAAACCATTGAATGGATGGTCCTCAGAGTATGTAAGTAGTAATATTCGACCCTATATAAGGGTGTATTAATGGGATTAAAGATGATTCTTAAAGACAAAATACAAGACTCATCTTCATGGGGGGCTCCCTCTCAAATGGGTTTTTTTGGATTTTGTAGCTGAAACACTCTCATTAGTTCATAAAATGAAATCATAGTGATAACAATATCCCATTCTAAGGATCACATTACCCTAAGTAATCTCTCATAGTGATTAACATCCATCTTATCCTCATTAAATAAATGAATCTATGGCTCCTCTATATTAGTATCATATCAATTTTCACTCTCTTGATGGTAATGAAATGATTATAAGAAGGAGTTTTCTCTATAAGATAATCACACTCCTTTGAACACTGGGTTGAAACAGGGTCAAACTCAATATGTGACAAGAACTGAGAATCAGTAGCTCATGGACTCCCTATACATGGCCTAAAATTGAATTGTAATAACATAATAGTTAATTTATTCCATATTTTATTAGAGATAACCTTTAGCACATTTCACAGTTAATACAATAAAATATATGACATATAATAAACATGTCCCTATCAAGAAAAATTATTGCCAATATATGTGTGTGTGTGTGTGTGTGTCTGTGTTCCTATCATGATGCATTCATACTCGTCTCACATCATACAATGAAACGAGTATAAATTTAAATAAACAATAAAATCAAACCACATGAGAATTACCCCCTGTGAAATTACATCAAATAGTAACCATAGAACATCACTAATAATAATCACATCCATGGGTGCTTTGATTTCCCCCCAAACATGGGTTATCTACTCCCAAGAAAAATATCATGACCATGCCCTGACACATCCTAGACTCCTTTCTACATTACCCAAATAGTAATGAAATAAAATATAATCCCCCATATAATATAACTTTGTATCATTACTCGATACCGAAATCTCTCACATGGATAAAATATGTTGGTTGAATGAGCTCTTATTATACTCTCTATATAGAAAACTCTTTGGACTAGTAGTGAGGGTGGGGTGAATATAGAGCATAGACTATATCCCTAGAATAATGTTACAATTTATTGAATAATATATAAATATTAGTGTGTGAATATAAGAGAAACCCTAAAACATAGTAGATAAACCAAAAATTAAATTTCAATAGAATAATCCAATAAATAATTATAGCATAATGTAATGACATTCTATAATTTTACTAAATTTCATATTTAAATTATATATATAAAATACATGGAGACTAAAATGATGGCTCAAATGACTTTTGTTCTGATCCCCATACTGGTCTCATCTCCAAGATCATACACATCCAGTAGGAAATAATCAACTACAATGTTCCTTTCGATTTTTCAAACCTACAACCATATAATCTTCCTAGGTACCCAATGGATGGCCAATTATAGTGAGATTAAAACTTAGTAGGTGGACACAACAATTTCTAAACAAACCAATATGATAAAAAGTCCATTAAATAATGAGATAATCTTGTGTATAAATTAATTCAATAATTAATATAATAAATCAATCAACCGACTATGGAAACATACATAAATATATCTAATAATGTTATGAAACCATTCCAACCACATCTATATACACATGGTATAACAAATCATAGGTCCAAACCCATTATATAAAAATATTATCTTGTTTCAAAGCCTATTCTGGTATATAAGAGTCACAATATGGATCATAAACTAAACAAGTATATAAGAATTACAATATGTGTCAGGGCCTAGCCCATTATTGAATCATCACATCATTTTCACACCTTCATACCACACCAAAAAGAATATCACAACATCAAAACTTAATACCAAATGTATAATTCTTCTAATTACCATTTTTTTCAATTTACCCATTGAATCAATTAATCAAATAGTCAATTTTCCATGATGAATATACAACAAGAAATCCGCTAAACCACATGTCATTATAAAACCATATGTAATCCATTTTCAAATCATTAGTTTCATAATAAACCACAATACAAGTCAAATATCAATAGTTCCAAAGGGTTCCAAGGTGTGAGCCAATTGCATTACAATAATTTTTTATTAATAAATTAGTTAATGCTTTTTTCATGTTGGTAAAATAATTTGTATTGAACATAATTTATAAATTAAATTGAGACCATATGTTTAGGATTTAGAAACACTACTATTATTCAATGATAAATAGAATTCTTCTGATAAAAAATGAAAACAACGAATAAGGTACAAAATTATTCAATAAGAACCTAGATCAACCAAGTTAAATATAAAAAACCATAAAAAACCAACAGTAAATATATTTTCATTTCATATAAAAAGAATGATAGGAGAGAACATGGAAACCTATTAAAAAATTAACTCGGGATTAGATATGTAATCAGGACATCAAGATGGGAGGAAGAGACTCCAAAACTTCCTATAGTATTCCCTAACATAGAGAAAGTAGAGGATACACTAAAAATAATGACCAATAGATGTTATTAGTAGACCTAAAACAACTTGTATTGAGGAATACATGACATGTAATACTTTAACATCATGTAATTCCACTTTTCTAAGTTGTGCTAAAACAACCATCTCTTTGGGTTAATATTTATCATGTGCGACATTTACCTAACATGAATTTGGTTTACAATGTGGAAGCACATCACATCATGACGCAGTTCACAACATTTATCTACTGTCAGTTACACGTCGTGTAATGTTTACAGGGTTTGTAATTTTCTAGAAAATAGTTATCAGAACTACTTCTGTCAATGTGCCTAAACTACCTCTAAATCCTTCCAAAATCACAATAAACCATCTTAATCCCATTGAACACATTTATAATAAGACTCCATTAATCCAAATACATATACATCCTGGATTGTTAGATCATTTCCACTAATAAAGGAACTTTGTTTCTAAATAGGACTCTGCCAACAAGTCATAAAGACAATGAATAACCAAATGAAGACTTTCAATACCAAAATTAATAAGATAATGAAAAATCTATAAAAATATGGGACTTTATAATTGGTGTGGAGTATATTATTATAAAAAACTATATCCTTATAAATATGTGTTATAATGATTATGTATCTAGTATATGGGTGAATATGAATTCTTAATTTTCGAGAAGATTTATCATATATTGTTGCCTTTTAATTTTGACCATTATATCATCAACATGTTTTTATTCATTATATGTAATTATTTTTCTCTATAACTAGGTTTTGGACCTTAGACATGTGTCATGTCCTTTTTGTGTCCAGATTTACATTAATTATCACATCATTGGAAAATATAAATGGAATATTCAATCACCTCACCCTATCAACACTCTCTTTGGAATAAAATCCATATATAACTTAAGTACCCAATAACCCATATCCCGAACACCTAGGTGATCAACCACACCAATTCCAGGAACAAGGGACAGGGACATAAAAACTCCCACCCATTCCATGGAAACACCTCAAGTCCCATGACCTTCAAACTACTTCTCCTTCACTAAAAACCAAATATATAACATACCCATTCTATTACTCTGAAAATTGGTTTACCTATTGGAAACAAAAATTTCATTGTTATAATATTCTCTGATTTTTATATCGTTAATTCTTTTTATTAAGTTCTTCCCTTGTTTATATGACCATCGCTCTATCTTTTACGCCCAAATAAAACACCTACACCCATAACTGAAATGATTGTAATATTTAAACGAATTGATGGTTATCATATTGATTCCACAAACATTACCATATGTTTAAATATACTAGTAATCCCCATAAAATAGATTATTGGAAATTCTAATATTTTTAGTCCACCCTTAAATCCAAAGGATTTACCACTCACTAATTAATAGATAACATGCTTTTTGCGTCTAATTAATTCAATAAATATGTCCATAAATATTCGTTCTAAGGATATAAAAATAGTATAAGTGATCTTAACCCCATTTCATCTAATGTTCTCTATGAATAAAAATTTTCTCTCATGTTGGGAAATGTTTAGAGGGATTTATCTTCTTTTTTTATTTGTGTTGACATTTGACTTCATAATATAACAATGACTCAAAATAAATTGTGGATGAGATCTAATTATTATAAAATTTACATCAAGAAGATAATTATATGTGAAACCAGCATGAAAAACATTTCTGGTTTTGACTTCATTAAGGGATTAATAATATTCTTTTCACTTTAATTACCAACATGTCCACTAGTCCCACTAGTGTAGATATTATTGGTATTCCATAATCTTATTTTAGTAAATTGTTTTGTTATACCCACTAATTTAATTATATTTATCATATATTAGTGTCAGCATCCCTCATTCTAACATGTGATGGTGTAATCACTAATGGAGGATTCATTGGAGATTGAGGTGATGGTCATCCACACCCACAATGTACTCACTATGATAGGTTGGATCACATGATTGTTTTTTTGTCATCATTATCATAGTTATCCTATTCATACTCCACTTCCTATGTATTATCATCATGTTTATGTAGTTTTAGCTTACATTTCATTCTAAATTTTATACATTCATCACAAAATTGAGCTCTCTGACAAGGAGCTCATGTTAGAACAATGAGTGCGACAATGAAAATTTATGGACATATAGTAACATTTATTTTCAAATTAAATTCATTTATTTATAATATGTATAACATTGAACAAGAGTATATTTTTCATGGAAGTACTAATAATGAAGATAAAACCTACTTGAACTCATTTCTACTAGTATAAGACTCGAGATAGAGACCACCTATCCTGTTTGATTTCTTTCCATAGTTCTATCTTTCAAACCAAATGACCAAGATAGTGAGATCAATCCCTAGTCAAGTAAAAAGTACTTAGATACAAAAAAAATATTTAACCATCCACCTCCCATAAAAATCCCATTTTTTCATTCTCCATTGATATATATAAGTAATATCATGTGTCTAGGAATATTCTTCTAAACCACTTCCAAATTATTAATAGTTCCATCAAATGCATGATAAAATAACTAAACATGACTCCTCTAGTACTTGTGTGGACCCAAATAACATTCATATTATTTTTTTATCTGAACACCCTAACAAAAGATATCATTATAAATGTTCTTTTGATCATGTTAGCAGTATTGTAAATAATCTCTAATATTCCCACTTCAAATAGAATAGTGGTGTCACCACCTTGGTTGATGGGTCCACCATATCAGTTTTGGTGCTTTTCACTTGTTTTCTAAATTAATATACTATTTTATGAAATGTTTTCATCATACTCCTTTAAATTTGTATTTATTAATATTTTTTCTTAGGATTTCTAATGATTCAATACATTACCATAGATAAATGTTTTATTTTATGAGCAATTAATGATCTCTTGGTCTCAACCAATTTGTATATGAATCTTTTACCACTCATGTGATAGATATTAACTTCCTATAAATTCACCCACCTTATCCTCCATTTGTTTAATATGATGTTCTGTCTATGGTCAACATTAAATTAGAACATACGATTTAACTCAATGATAAATTATTACACAAAAATAAATTCTCTATAATGAACCCCGTGTTTAGCTTTCATAACTTATAAGACAATTCTCCCAAGTCACCACACTGTGTCATAAAATCTTTAAAAGAAAATGAATATGAATGGATCAGGGGATACTCATACTTCTCAAAACAATCTTGATGTGTGTACCCTTAGAAGCATCTTTATTGGTTATTTTCATATGCAGTAGGTTCACCATTATTACTCCTCAGATGGGGAACTCAATGTAGATTCCATTAATTTGTATTTCATAGATATTTATCCATTTATATAACCTTTCTACCCATGTAATACACCATAACCCTTATATTTAATTATTTTTTTCATTATCCAGTACCCCATTTATCCCTCCACTCTCTCTTCAGGACATTGCTAGCCTTAACATTGGTAATTCCCCTCTTTTGAAACTTCACACACCACCTCATCCTAATATAGGCGATTTTTGTTTCTATGAGGAACATGCATGTCAAATGAATGATGGGATTCCTGAATTAATTGCAGATTACTCTACTCATTCTTTTTTTTCCACCACACCATCTAACACTAATAATTTGAAAATTATTTTCTATAATGCTATGACTTCCTGACAACGATTTACCTTTTATAAGCACTCATTCCATAGCATATTGGTTCACACTACTGTCTATATTGGCACATTGGATATGAAATTTATTCCCAATAACTTTACAGAGGTTGAGACCCATCTGGTTAGAATGTATGTTATGTTTGAAACAATTTTTTCCTTGATGAAAAAACACACTGATGAATTTGGTTAATTTTCATTGGGTAATAATTTAGTAGGTTATATATAGATATATACTATTCATTAATACTAAGGGAATTTTATAGATATAACTATATTTCTATACTCCATTGCATCAAGCCATGGATGTATAATATCCCTTTTGATATTGCTTTGTGTGGAATATACCATTTTTGGTCAATCGTTAAATATTATGTTGTGTATATCATAGTTCTATCCAAGACATCCTTTCTGACCAAGTCGAATTATTTATAAACTTTTCCAAATTGAACTAATTTTAATTTTATTAATAAAAATGATTCTCAATATATCAATCTAGTAATAAATAACCTGCTTCTAGAAATTATAGGAACCAAAAAAACTATTAATATGTATCATATGACCTATTTTATAGTTACTCAAGATTAAAAATAAATGGATATTACATCTTATTAGTTTTATATTCAATACATTGAAAAATTCATGAGAATAGTAGTAGATTAGTTCCTTTGGAAACATGGAATAGAATTTTGAATTTTTTTAATGTTTCTTCAATGATTCCAAAAAAATATCTTCTCATTCAGTAATCTTTGAAGACATACACTATGTAAACCCATTCTTAATTATATCGAGAAAGGGAGAACATAAAATAGTGATATCAAATTCTCTTTAAGGTTAAACTAAATAGATATAAATGTTTAATCATATTAGACAATATGATAATTATAAGGGTATTTAATTATCAATAAATCATATTAAATTCATATTAAATTTGTTATAGATCATAAACATGAGTCAAGAAATAATTATTGGAATTTCATAAGACATGAATCATAATAAAATTATAAAACATGTGTGATGAGGGCATAATATTGTAATAAGGAAAAGCTTTGTGTCATGCATAGTAGCTTATAAAATTGTAAGCATCTACAACTTGAAACAGGTTCACTCATTAAGTTAAGGACATGAAATTCGGCCCTCGCATAAACTTGTGGACAAGAAACTAGGCCCACACAAAATATTTTTAACATGTAATCAGGTTCATGGATAACATTGTGAACATGTACTCAGGTTCATGCATAACATTGTGAAAATTTAATTAGGCTTGTTAATAACATCCTAGTATTAATGCTTCACTCCCAAAACCATCATATTGGACAATGTCCTTTTTTGTATCGAGTTCACTCCTCATTCCATCCATGTATTACTATACCAATTTCACTCCCCATTCCACCCATGTCTCACTTCACCAGGTTCATTACTCGTTATTTCCATATCTTATTATACAATGTTCTATCCTTGAATTTCAATTCCATGTTCATTACCTATTTCATACATGTATATATCATGAGATATATAAATCATTGCCCAATGTATTGTAAGAAGATATAGTCCCACCCATCACATAATTAAAACCCTAATAATCGATTCCAAAAGATCATAAACATTAATCATATCACAACCCATAAAATTCAATGGTTATCATAAACATTTAATCATATCAAAACCATTATAAAAGAGATATATTTCATTATCATTTTTTCAAAGTAAAAACCGTGAAAATAAGGGTGTTTCATAATATTTTCCGCATCACATAACCCATGTAAGAGAAATATATTTCTTAAACATAATTATATAAAACCATTATGCATTAAAAAAGGAATATGAATGATCCAACTAGGACATATCCCTAGAAACTCATAGGTTAAATTGAACAATTTCATCTTATATGGAAAATAATTTGGATATATTATTTGAAAAAATTCTTGATGAAAATATCATTTCTGTAAAACATTTTGAAAAAAAATCACAGAAAAAATATTAAAAATAATAATGGTATCATTGAAAATCATTTAAAAAATAGTTCAAATATAAAAAATTCTCAATATATTTTCCTCAAAAAATAACCTTTAATTCTTATAATGCAATCTATGAAAATAATTTAAAACACTTTTTTAAATATAATTGGTTTAAATCTATTTTTCTGAAAATACAATTTGAATCTTATAAATGAATCTTTGAAATTCATTTAAAAAAATTTATACCCTGAAAAATTTCAACGTCCCTTTCATAAAAAATATTATTAAAATGTAATTTCTAAAATATTATAAAATAATTATAGAAAACATTTTTTTGGATGAGAAAGGATTTCCAATTAGAGGTAGAAATGATGTCGAATTTTTTGAAAAACATTATTCCATATTATTTTAAGTACCAAATAGAAAGAACATGGTAATATTATTTGAAAATATCAAGAATAACTATATTAGATTAAAATTAATTGGGTTATTAAGAGATTCATTATGAAACATTATCCTTGGAAACGAAATCATAATCAATCCGGATAAATTATGAGATTATACAATAAAATCCTTACCACTTTCATTACATTGAATCATAATCCCCATAAGGTAATAAAAAAATTTACATAACATATCATGTGAATGAAAAAATTCATGATATTACATATATAGGGGATTTATATACACCTCGTGAAAGAATATAGGTGCATAACATAACCTTCATCTCAAAGAAGTCAAATTTGGACAAAAGTCCCTCACTGCATTGGTAATTTTGAAATCGTAAACCCCATATAAGAATGATTTTGAAATGTAAATTTAAATAAAAATATTTTATTTTTAAAAATAAGTAAATACATTAATGTTCATTATATAAACAATATAAAAGAAACACTTGGTGAATATGGCTTGTGTCTCACATAAAATAAAAGTGATATAGAAATCCATTACCTTTGGTTATGAAATCACTTTTAAACATTCAAACCTCTTTAATAATGAATATAATTTTATAATACATATATTATATCACCATATTCATAAATATCATACAATATATGTTTTTATTATGACCTTGTATTACCTTTTTACTAATAATAACATGTTAAAGATGCATTTTAGCTAATAAAGACTTTATTATTCATATAAGTTTTGATTTATTATATTTTTTCACTTAAATTAATAATTATTTCATAATCTCCATAATTATAACCATGATATAAATATAATATTTATTCATTATATATTTATTTATAATAATTTCTAAATGTTTGAAATATGAAATAAAATACATCGTTCATGGATATGGTAGGTTGTACGTACACATGAGCATTGTTTCCTTTTTCTAATCAAAGTTAAAGAAGAAAATTAAATGTTATATTTTAATTAAAGAATACTTTTTAATCTATATATCTAAAATATATATTTTAAAACCATCTGGAATATATTCCATATAAAGTGTGAATGAATGACATCTATTTTTTAGGCGGTGGTCTGCCGTACTCACAAACAACATTTTTGTATTCCCACAAAATTATAATCCCTATGGTATGTGTTATATAAAAATTAACGAATAATAATAACATTATAAATATAATATATATCATATATATATATATAGTAAACCATTTGTTATTAAAAACCTCTAAATGTGTTAATGAAAAAATGATCGAGATCAGTTCGTGAGGTGATAGTACGCACTACACACAATTGATGATTTTATAAACAATTTGATGGAAGTGTGTGTGGTTCAAGGTCATAAAATTAACATAAAAACGTATAAATATATGTAATATTCTGAATTTATTATATAATCATGGTATAATAAGAACTGAAGGATGTGGAGGATGATATAAAATTAAAACTCTCATTGAAGATTGAAACCTCTTCTTTGAGTAATCTCTTTTGGTTTTCACTAAATCCATTATAGTATGGATTTCATCAAAAACTCAGGATTCTAGGATGAGGGTTGGTAATATATGAAGTGATGTTTCTAGGATATGTTCAAGAAAAATGGGTTGATATTTTTTAATAAATGGGACAAGTGAGTGACCATTTATAATTGAGGAGTAGTGGTGTTCATGTAAATACCCAAAAATATTCACTTTTTTGAGGTATCCCTTACCTAATGTTCCAAAAAATTGAATTTTAATGGAGGGTAGGGATGAATTTTTCTTGAAGTACCTCAAAAAAATAATTGAAATATATTTTTTTCATGTTATTACATAGTCATTATGTTTTTTAAATTTTATATATATAGTGTTTACAAATGTAACATGTTTCATTTATTACATAGGAAATTTATACATTAATAATATAATTAAAAAAATAATTATTAGATAATTTATACTAACATATTGTAAATATTATTGGTAATAAATTATTTGAAAATCATTTTTTGGTGTAATGTTTTTAATATAAATAGAAATAATGCAAAAAAATTCCATTTTATCCATAATTTTGTTAATTAATTTTAACTATTTTAACTAATAAATATGATAAAAAATTATGTTGACCTTATTAGATAATAGAAAATATTCTAATTAAAATCTTGGAATCCATTTTTCCAAATTACATTCATACATTTTACATAATTTAATTTATAATTAATCTTGTATAGAAGACAATAAATGGGGTTTTTTATGTGAAAATGATCAATTTTTTGGTGAAAAGGTTATTATGAATTAAAATTTAGTAATATTAACTATTCATCAAAAAATAAATCTATTCAAGAACAATGAAAAAATAAACCTAATATATTTTTGATTTTATAATTCCAAAAATGATGGTTATTTTATTAAATTCATTTTTTAAAAGTGTAAAATTTTATTTTATAAAATACATGATCCACAAAAAAAGAGAGAAGCCTATTTTTAAAAAAATATGATCTGTTGAGAAAAAAATTGGATTTACTGACAACACGTTTCTAAATAACATATAAAATGAATGTTAAACGTTTTTTTGAATATAATATATCTACATCTCATTAAAATAATTAAGAAAAGGTGATTTGGTTAATTTATTATTATATAACACACTTGTTCACATAAAAAAAGTTTTATATAGAGAACATTTTCCTTTTATTTTGTAATGAGATTTGTTTTAATTTATAATTAATTGGTAACAAAATAATAAATTTTATATACATGTTTAAATAATATATTAATAATTTAGTTTAGATAATTTAAAATTTCAACTTCAACATCTAGGTGACAACTATCATAGTAATATTTTAATAATATGTCACATTTCATTTAAACTTATTGTTGTGTGCAAAGAAAGATAAACATTATGTTTAATGTAATGAAATAGAGACTTAATGTTTCATGTAATTCATGCTCCAAATATTAATCCATTTAATGAAAAATTTCAAAAATATAAAAACAATTTCTAAAAAAATCACAAAATATAGTGTTGTTACATACTACCCCCCTTAAAATAAATTTCTCCAAAAAAATCATTATGGTTATTAGTGGTTTGATATAATAAAACTCCTTTGTTCATAATCCCACATAGTAAAAATTTCAATACAAATTCATTTTGAAAAGGAGAAAATATATGTGTGAAGGTCATATGGAATAAGAGTGGAAAGGTTTCAAAATAAGATATCATATGTGGCAAGTAAAAACAAACACATATAATAGAAAACTAACACCAAAATACTTATTTAAAGTGATATAAAACCTGGTTATAATAATGTTAATGATAGAAATTCCATAAACATAAGAGATGTTGAAAAAGGTCAGTAAAATCGTAAATAAATTTATAATTAGAAAAAAAGTCATTTCATGGTCCTTTTTTAAAAGAAGGATAATGTTCATTATAAGATATAATCACTTGATTTCATTCCATTTCATAGGATAACTCATATACTATGCTTGTGCCTTGACTAATTTTCACTTTATTACATTATCTATGAAATGAGTGTTAATTTTTTATTCTTAATGCACAGGAAAATCATATGATCCACATATAGAATCATAATTAATTATTTCCATAATTATTTATCATAAAAACAGAACAAATATAATAGATTATTCAATATGAATAAATAATTATATGATGAAATAATACATTAATCTCTATAACATCACTAAAAATTCACCATAAACCATTTCAAAAAATTTTATACATATAACCCTTCCATAATTAAAAAATTATATTTAAGGTCAATAAATTTCTCAAATTGGTCATAACATTAAACCCTCATATAACATAAAGTGGAACTTGATTTTCACTTACCAAACATGTGAATACCTTCATCATTAATTCTATTGAAACATACTAATAACTTAAATTACTATAAAATCTTAATGAAATAATTCACCTCTCATTAATCCTTAAAATAATGTTTCTTTATTATACTCATTTATTCAAAAAAATTTGTAAACTCCATCAATTATAGCATAAACCAATTTTTCAACAAATCATTAATCATATCCCGGGTCATCAATACTATGAATTTAACATTATCCATATCAATAATCTCCCGAAAAGAACTATTTTCTCATCATCAATTACATATTAAGAGTTACCTTCCAATAATTAAAATATCTTGTTTCCATTGAATCACTCTTTTAGTTCATTAGTTCCATTCAGTATAAACTTTCAGATCCTTAATGAAAAATGTATACAAGACAATTCCTATATTTATATCATAATTCATGAATCATGAAAAATAGACATTTCAATTCTTCTACATCAACCTTTAAAACATGTTCTATGATTCATCATGTTATTACTTAATAACACTTTCCATTATATGTCATGTATAGTATCCTCATCATAAAAAAATACTTTACTTATACAACTTTGCTGATTTTCTTCATAAGGTTTCCCCTCAAGAAATATATTTTCAAAATTCTGATACCTTCAAAATTTAAATCATTCATCCAATTATAATACATTAGGGAGACCAATATTCATATCCATTACCTTAATATAACATTTCAATTTTCTTCAGAAATCCTCAATTTTTCTCCTATACATGAAAAATATTCCCAATCCTTTGAGACATTCCCAATAGTGAATATTTACAGATTATTTACATATAGGGAATTGAATATTCATTACTCCACAGTATCCACTACATAAAATATCAACAAACTATATCATTATATTATTTAGTGAGTTCAGGAGTTAATTAAGGGTATTTTTTTCAATCATGTTCTATGTCAAATAATTTTGTATAATCACAATATCCTTCAGTCCAGTCATCATCCCATTTATATTATCATTAGAAAATAATCTGTAACATTCAATGATATCACAATTCCTTCTGGATCTTTCCACAATATATAATTAATATTGTGAGAAATAATAGTCATAATGGGAAACCAAATAATCTTTAAAAACAGATATATGATGTCTAAATCATGAAACCATATTTAATTTATGACACCTTAGGTTTGTCCTAGTTAATTATTTCTCAACATATATTGGAATATATCATATTGGTTCATAACGATATTTATAATTTCCAAAACATATCCATTGATAGTATCAAACCAAGTGTACATAAAGGCCTATTATAGTTCCCATGATCCTTATTGATTCCATCTCAATATGGTGTTTTCAGGGTCAATAACCTTATATATGTATATTCATGATCCAGATCAACTAGTTGCATCTATAAAGGGTTTTCATTGCATTGAAGCCACTCCCTCTATCCTTAAAAAATTCAAGACATTTTCCTATAATTTAAATCAATCATTGAATTATCCTTATATACATTGCTATATATATCCGTAGAAATATCCATAGGGATCTCAAAAAATATTTCTTTTCCATATTTTGAAAGTATTAAAAAATATGCCTTGATCCCAACTATAGTGTCTCAGACATAAACATACATGTATATTTCATTTTTTAAATTAATATTCATTTAATTTCACAAATACATACCTAAAAACAATATTTTTTAGTGAATTTAGATGCTTCTAACACTATCTTATAATCTTGTGAATGATCAACAATTTTTTCCAAAAATGGTGTTTATATTTAGTTCTCTTCATAGATATAACCTACTAAAAAACCTTTCTTCATATGCAGGGGAAAATAAACATAAGAAATGGTGAGATGAGATTCTATATAATGGTAAAACATAAGAGATATAAATATATGATCATATGAAATATAAAAATAAGAATAAGGTTATTTTATTATGATCAAAAATATTTATGTTCATACCCAACTAGTCATAGATGATGAAAAAGTTTCATTGTAAAAATATTGGGGGTTCATAAGTCATGAATCATAAGCAAACCAATGAACATGATCCATGAGATAAAAACATTGGAATAAGGGGAGTATTTTTAGAATACAAAAATATCTTATAACATTGTGAACATGTATAAATATAAATAGGACCACTCATTAAGTTATGGACATGAAATTAGGCCCTCACATAAAATTATGGACATGCACCTAGCAACACACAAAATAATGTCAACATGTAATCAGGTTTATGCATAACATCACAGTATTCAATGTTCACTCCCAAAAAAATCATAGTGTAAAAATTGATTTAATGTACCGAGTTCACACCTTGTTATATCCCTTTCATACTATACGGGGTTTACATCGAAATTTCATCCATGTCTTATTGTACTAGGATAATTTATGTTATAGCCATGTATTAAGGTACTCGGTTCAATCCCCACTCAAGGCCATGTCTTAATGTACTCGGTTTATTTATGGTTTCATACATGTCTATATCCTGAGATATATAATTATTTACATAATTAATTAGATGGAACAATAAGTTCCACCCATCAAATAATGAAAACCATATTTATTTGTTCAATGAGATCATAAAAATTCAACATATCATAAAAAATGAAATGAAATGGGTAAAATAAAAATTTAATCATATAATAACCTATGTAAAAGTTACATTATTTTCAATCATTTTGTCATATCATAAACCATGAAAAGAATCTGGTTTCATAAGAATTTCATCATCGAGAAACCCATTGAAGAAAAATAGGTTTCTTAAACATCATTATATAAAAACATAAACCTTTAAGAGAGAGAATATAAATGGTAACATAGAGATATATCCTCAGTAAGTAATAGGTAACACATATGGATTTAATATTATAAATAAAATAATTTTGAAATATTATTTTAAATATTTATTGATGAAAATACCATTTCTTTAAAACATTTAGAAAACTTTTTTCATTGAAAGCAAACATTAATAGTTATAAAATAATATTTCGAAATAATATATAAAACATATTACATATAAAATAATTTTGAAATAATTTTATTTTAAAATAACATTATAAACCTATAATGTAATCTCTGAAAATTATTTATAACTCATTTAAATATAAAACATTTTTAATGTCCTTTTCATTGAAAATAAACTTTTAAACTTATAATGCAGTCTTTCAAAATATTTTAAAATATATTTTAAAACATAAAAACATATAAAAATAATTTCCATTTAAAATAGTTCTAAAAATAAATTAAAAATAATTTTAAAAAAAATTGAAATACATTTTTTGGAATATAGAAGATTTCTTAGAGGATAAAGAAATAAAATTAATTTTTCCTAGAAAAATATTCCAAATAATTATATGTACAAAAGGGTTGGAAAATATTAATATTTCATGAATATAAAATTAATAAATAAATTTTAATAGTATTCATTAGTTTATTAAAAAATGGAATATAATATTTTATTATCTTAAACATAATCATAAATAATCCAGATAAATGATTAGATTATAACAAAAATCATTACCACTTTTCTAACATTCAATCATAACACCCATGCCATAATAAGATAAAATGAAAGATAAATTATCATAGGAATGAATATATTAATGGTTTTACATGTAAAAGGGGATTTATATACACCATATGCAAGATTGTAGGTGTATATCACAACATACATCTCAAAGAAGGAAAACTAAGACAAAAACTCTTGTTGCTTTGGTAATTTTAAAACTATAAACCCCAAGAAAAAAGAGATCAAGAAATTTATTTTTAAAAAGAAAAAAAATAATGTGGAAGAAATATAAAAATACATTTAGGGGTATTTTATACACCACTTAACAGAATCACATGGTTAGTACGGCATTTGTCTTGTAGAAAATAAAAGTGAGAGAGAAATCCATTACCTTGAGTATTTCCTTACATAGTACATGTCCAAACCTCCCATATAATATATATAATTTTATTATAAAGATATTAAATAAATATATTCATATATATAATACAGTATATGGTTCTATTCATCCATTTATTACCTTTTTATTAACAATTAAATTTTAAAGTCCAATTTTATGTAATAACCACGTTCTTTTTCATATAAATATTGATTCGTTATAATTTTGGTAATCTTATATTAATTTCTATTTCATAATATAAATAATGATAATAATTATATAAATATAATATTTTTAAAAAATATATGAATTTATAATAATCTATAAAAGATAGAAATAGGAAATTAAATACACTATTCAAGGAGACAGATGGTCATGAAAACACATGAACATTATTTCCATTTTATTATTGGAGTAAAAGAAATAAATGTATGATACATATAATGATAAAAAATAATTTTTATCTCATATATTCATATAATATTATCAATCCCCTCCTTAATATATTCCTTGTATAGAATGAATGAATCATATCTCTTTCTAATACAGTAGTTTGTCGTACACACGAATGACATTATCGTATACCAAAAAAATGGAAAGCATGATGGTATGTGTGATATAATAATTAATGAATCATAAAAAAATTTCAACTTTAATATATAACATATATAAACTAAAAAACTGTGATTATTACAAACTATTTTATGTGTTAATGCATAAAAAAAGGCATCGGTTCACAACGTGGTAGTCTCTCCTAGACACAAACGGTGATTTTGTAACACATTTGGTAATAGTATTTTTGGTTTTAGGTTGTATAATTAATATAAAACAGATTTTTATATTTAATATACTTATATTATTATGTAATACTAGTATAATAATAATTTAAGTAGTTTGAGGAAGATATATAATAAAAACTCTTTTTGAAGATCATTACCTCATCTTCTAGTATCCTACATGGGGTCGAACTAATGCCTTCCTATGTTATATTTATGACAAAAATAAGTATTTTAGGATAAGGTGAGTGAATTTTAGAATTGATTTTGTATGGTTTTTGACTTGATAAATCGATTAAGAGGTGTCAAGATGTGTGGAGAGTGAGTTACCTTTTTTAGGTGATGTGGAGTGGAATTCTGGTAAATACCCAAAAGTATTCACTATTTAGAGGTGTCTATTAATTAATGTGCATAAAAAATTGAATAATAATTTAATTAAGATATTAATTAGTCGATAATTACCTCCACCATATATAATTAATCAATTTGTTATCATGTTTTTCCTTAGTCGTTAATTTTTCTCAATTTTATCTTTATCGTTTTTTACAAGGTATCCTGTGTCTTATATTCACCTTTTAGAAAATAATTAATAATAAATTTATTAGATAATTTATACCTGCATAATATAAATTCTACTTCTAATTAATTAATGAAAAATTATATATGTTTTTTATCTTAATTTTAATATGAACTTATGTAATGCTAAAACCCCCATTTTATCCTTATTTATGTTAATTAATTTTAAATATTTTCATAAATAGTTATTGATACAAACTATGTTGAACATTTTAGATAATAT
Source organism: Viscum album (assembly GCA_963277665.1). NCBI lineage: Eukaryota > Viridiplantae > Streptophyta > Magnoliopsida > Santalales > Viscaceae > Viscum > Viscum album. The sequence continues at coordinate 948,808,129 of OY728127.1, forward strand.
AAATTATTCATATAACTAATATGGATTCATCTTAAATAATTAATTTCTATAATTTTAATCAACATAATTTAAAATTAATCCCATAGAAACGATGAGAAAGAAGGTTTTTAATGTGAAAATGATCAAAGGCTTAAAAGTTTCTTATATCAAATTTCAAAATGAATTTGATTTAAATAACCTCAATTGGAATAATATATGAATAAATTAAATAATTATAAATTAAATAAAATATAAAATTTTATTAATCATTTTAAATAATTTGGGTGAAATGACAATTTTAAATTAAAATTCACTATTTTTAACTATTCATAAAAAATGAATCATTTTCTAAACAAACTAAAAAAACCTAATATAATTTAGATATTAAAATTTCAGAAACATTTTTTAATTAATTATATTATTTTTCTATAATTAAAATATTTAGTTTTCAAATATGTTTGCTATAAAATGATGAAAAACTACATTTTATAAAAATTTGATTTTTTAAGCATAAAAGTCGATTTATTCTTATCTATTATATAGAAAAACATTTACATGGATATTAAACATTTTATTGAATATATAATATATAAATTTCATTAAAATAATTAAGATAATGTTATTTTATTAATTTTTTGATATAAAACAGACTTTTAAGCATAAATAATAGTTATTTGAGTATGTGTTCCTTTTATATTCATAAGTGTTTTTTAAATTTATAATTAATTTGTCACTAAAGAATTAATTATATATATGTGTGTGTTTAAACTATATTTTAATGTTTAGGTTTATCTTATTCATAATATCTATTCTAATGACTATGTGACAACTATCATAATAATATTTTCATAATATTTTTCTTTTCATTTAAACATAGTGTTGTGTATAAATAATGTTTATCTTGGTGTACATTATAATGTAAGAAAAAATAAATGTTTCACATAACTAAAGATAACATTAGTTTTGATTTTATAAAAAATATTTAAAATATTAAAATATTTTTTAGAAATAATATTTCAAAAAATCATGGGTTGTTACATTTTTTCTTCTTAACATCTTTTAAGTGAATCTTTCTTCCTATTATCAGCCATGTGGTTCTTAATAGATTAATTTATTGTAAATTTTAATGAATTTTTTTAGGTTAACATATTTTATTTATTTCAGGGATTAATAATTAAAAACGTGATTTTGACTAACCTCCCAAGCCTATTTTTCAATTTTTCTTGAGTTTTTCATTGTCCCATACTAAATTTCATTATTATTTCTTTAAATTTAATCTACATAAACATATATTTATTTATATATTACATCAAAAATTATAGTTTTAATTTTTTGGAGAATTTTGTTTACTATTTTCATGTTTTATTACCTTATTGATTGTGTTTTCTAGGCTTATTATTAATTTTTGTGTTCTCATGTTTGTTTAAATTACCATGATAATTATTATGATGGAGTATATCTTAATGATTATAAGATTCATAAGGAGACAATCTATAGTCCTCAAAAGTGTCATATTTTTTTATTTATTTATATTAGTATTTTATATGTTATATTTTTTACTATTTTTATTCTATAATTATACACCACTCATGTGATATTTTATATTTAAGTAATATGTGTTATCTTTTTCAATATTTTGAATTATATTTATCCTTATATGTCATATTTTCACTAAAAATCAATATATCAAAAAAAAATTGTGAAATATTTATTTTCACTAAGGTTCATTATCTCTATTTTCAGCCAATAATTTCCAATAATTATAATATTTTATGTGTAAGTGAATATGGCTCATAAAATTGGATTAAAACCAAACCTTTCACAATATAGTATTGATAAATATATAACACTAATAACTTTGACACATTCTCCTAGATTGAAAATGGTATTTATATATCTATTTATTTCCCTCACCATATAAAATCATAATTAAATATTTATCAATTAGATATCAAAAATTACTATATTTTATACATGGTCTTCTATGGTCATCCATCATTGAAATTATTTATTGGTACCCAAGAATTCTACCTGATCATGGTTTGAATATCATTGTTTTGTTATGAAAATTTTTGGATTTTTGAGATTGAATAGGTTTCTTAAATATTCTATCAGTAATAAATTATCAAATTATATATTTTTTGCTTATATGGATGACATTTTCAATGAAAACTGTGAATCAACATGAATTGGTCAAATTAAGTGATTCATCATTATTTCAATATGAATGATTTGGGAAATAATATGAAAATGATAATTATATATGTTCCAGCTATGGATTATGTAGTTTTCAATTCATATCCCCCACCAATATCAAGTCTTTTTTTATCTTTTTTATCACTATAAATAAAATTATTATATTATTCGTTTGACCCAACATTCTGGAATCTTGATTTCAAAAATTTCTTACTGTTATCACCACTATTTTTTGATTTTGGTTGTTTTAGACGACTTGAATCTTAAGATAATTTTTTATCCTTGGGGATGATACATGTTTTCCTTATAGTGATATGAACATTTCTAGGATTTTACGTAGATGGATCAAATAGAGTACATGTCATTTCTCTTTTAGAAGTGGTCAAAAATCTCATACCTATTAGTGATATAATTTATGTAATATTCTTTATCACATTTTTTTATCTAGAATAGGACTATAAGGTTGTATAAATGTTATTCAAATACATTATTATTTTATTTCGGATATTAAGGTTTATTAATGGTTCTTTTTGAGACAAAACATTCATCCATATTGTTTTAAATGTGATTATTGATCCATCCAACAACATTTATTTCATAAATACATTATTCATAAATTTTTGTTTTTGAATGGATAATTTGTTAAAAACAGATAAAGGGTATGTTTCATCGTGTGCCACATCAGATATCCCCACTATCAACCATCAACCTCTCTAGTTGTTCCATGGTAACCCTCATATTCACCATGACTAGGTCCACTCCTCCCACATCACAAATAGTCATTCAGGTAAACATATGAGGATATTGTTCTTCTTATCAACATTTATTTATTCAAGACGGACATGTATAGCCTGAGGTGGAGCAATAGGAGTGTCTAGGAATGTTTATTTTTGATTTATTATCTACCCAATTTTGTGAAACAACAATTAATGGGGATTTTTAGAAGGTATGTTAATTTTATTAACACATCATACATTATTTATTATGTTATATTTATTATTCTCTATAATTAAAGTTCAACGCCTCTCATAAGAGGAATTCTAGGCATTGGGTCACTATCCTTTATTCTGCTAATACCCTATCCAATTATGATTTCATATACTATATACAAAATGTTTTATGAATTTACCACTAATAACTTTTTTTATTAATTAAAACAATTTTTTATCGAATGTTATTATGTTGATGAAATTATTTCTTCTTTTAGTTTGATTTTTTATGAAACGTCAATGGTAATTCACATATTTAATTAAAAATCATTTCATTAAGACTATTTTGGTTTGTGAAATTTTTTTATCTTTTTTATCTTTTTTTCATCCATATAATTTTTATTTGGAATTGATCATCCCTATGGTATTATATTTTAGAAAATTTTGAGTACAATTATATTAAATGTATAATTTTGGGCCAAGAAAAGGATCTAAAAATAATAAATTGATAAGTCATTACTAATTATAAAAAAATTAAAAATGAATGAAAAACATTTTATCCCATATAAATGGGCCATAATAAATATGAAGATCATAATCATGAGAGAGGGGAACGCAACATGTTTCTATTGATTTACTAAATCCCAATACTTGAAGGAGATCTTCAAATTATAGATTTAATTAAGACGATGTGTAAATAAATATAAAAAATATAACTCTCTAGGGGAACCCCTTATAGTGTAGGTCATGTCCTCCCAAACACACATACCAACATGCCAATAAAAAATGACTTATCACCTCTACCCTGCAACTTCCCTCTTATTAATATTGTGACCTAATACTAATAGAAGATTACAATTCATCCCCAAAAAGATTATTAAATCCAAATAAATTCCACATATATGTGCCTACATCGCTACTAGTGACCTTATAATTTGAATATTAAACTAATAATTTATTTAAATTTAGCACAAGGTTGATCTCAGTAAAAAACTCAAGAAATAACCTATACATAGTACACAAATTATGTAATGGAAAATGAAATTAATTAAGAAGTGATTATTAAACAAATAATGATCTTAGGCTTCATGTGTTTATCAAACTCTTTATGATCCTTCAGTTCCTATAAAAACCATATTAAGTGGTTAAATAATAACAAGTGTATGGAAAATCATAAAATAATAATGGTAATAACAGTCATAACATTCCATAATTTGATTCATATGTTCGGATAATTTAGTTTAGGACATATTTATATGATGGGGATTCAAAATATTAATTTACAATATAATATTATTAAATCAAAATCCAATCCTAATATTATTATATTTTTCTAAAATATATCTTTCCCAATATAAAAAGTTTTTAGAAGCTTTACTATTTTTTACATGATGAAGAAAAATAATTTTATCAGAAAGATATCTACAAGGTATAAAAGAAAGAAATGTATAATGTACATCAAATGGGTGTATATAATGTCAACTAGATGGATGTTTAATGGAGTCTACCAGAACGAGTAAATCAAATCATACTAGATTGAAATTAATTTATGTAGAGATAAAGATATACCAAATAAAAATTTATTAGGAATATGGAAAGAAATAATACAGTGTACATGAGATTATATTTTTTATTTATACAAGGAGGAAAATAATATGCATTGTAATAGTGAAATACATAACTATAAATCAGACTGAATGATTTTTTTCTAAACCTATCAATTAAAGAAATAATTTTTACAAATCCAATACAATTAATCCTATGTAATTTATAATATGAACATTAAATCTCGTCTATAAATATGAATGATCATTTCAGGAGAAAATATTCATGATATATTAATAAAATATGCTACTAATGTTTTGTAACATATTGTTACTCAGATCACATCACATGTAATCATTTCATAGTTTTCATAAGTCTTCATCCATGAGGATTATTTTTTAAATCGCCTAAATTTTATTATTGTAATTGATTTATATATAATATAGTTGATCAAGAGATATTGGGGACAGAGCATAAGAGTGTGTCTAATCACAATGATCAAGGGTTCCTAGAGATAAAGAAACATAGTTTTTCAAATAGTTCTGCTGAAAGGACTCCACGTATTGGAATACATACCATATGATTGGTTAATCCATGGATATGTACTGTCATGATAAGATAACTTCTTATCACTTATGGTCAATGTGACTATCATTCCTAGGAATGCTTTTTCAGACTTCGTTAACATCCTCAATAAGAGATGTTTTATTTCATTTTAATTTTTTAAAATTGAATATAGGGGAAATGAAAATAAATGGTATAAAATAAAGTGGTTAAAGGGGATCTATAAAAATTATTAAAGGAATTTTTGATTTCTCATCAGTGTTGAAGTAAGAAATATATCCACATTATTCCACCTAAACTATAATACCCAAAAAATGACTTTTACCAATAGAATATTAGTGACAGATAAAATATATATTGGTACAAACAATTAATTCAGAAAGATATATTTTTTGTTGATATTAATTATAATTACCAAAACATTTTTTACCAACAAATGCATCTGTAGATATTAAATATTTAATACAGAAAAAATTACTTATAGTTGGATATGTTACTTTATTATGCTTATACAACCAGTTTTTTCAAATAAATAAATTTTTTATAATAAATATTGATATTTATTATTTTTCATAATATTATCTTTTTAATAATTCTTAAAAAGATAAATTCAATTAAATAAATATCAAATGAATATGAAAAAACTCTATGCCCTCGATGCACACATCAAAAAAAATTATCTAAGAACCTACATATTAATTTGTTGGGTTTGAATTGTTTCCTCTTCTTCTTGAGGTCATCATTCATCTTCCTTTAGTTAATCTCCCTTCAGTTCATTGACCTTCATTATATCACCACATGTTCAATGCTACACCACTCATTATCAGGTATGTTTACCTTCATTAGCCACCCCTTCGGTTCATCGATGTCATTCCTTCTCCGTCTTTTTTGAATGTCATCGCATTTGGTAAGTAATATTTATTTATACTATCATTTTCTTCCACTATACTCAATTAATTGATGAAACCAAGATTTTTTTTTAATTTTTTGTAAAAATTAAATGAATTAGGTTGTGAAGAACTCATTGGAGGGAAATAATGTGAAATTTATATAGGTGTTTCAAATTTCTAACTTTAAATGTAGAGTGATTGCCTCTATTATACATTTAATCTTTCATATATTAAAGCACAATCTCAGTTATGATAACATTGATGAACCCCTTTTAAAAAATATTTACCAAGGAGTAAAATTAATCATGTTAGCACAATTACACTATTTACATTAGAAAGAACATAACTCTTTATGCTTGAAAGTTACTTGCTACAGTTCACCTTTTTTTAAACAAGGGAAGGGAGACTATGACGATAAATGCACAATTGTTTTGAAATAAATATCAAACAAAATCCCTTTCTAGTCTCATTCTAGGTACAATATTATTTTTAAATGAACTAACATGTTTTTTATTCTATGGATTGTAGATAAATATAAAATACAAATAAAAAATTTTCACCATAAATTGTTAGAGATTGAATGTGTTACATTTGAATGCAACCCTAATTATATAATTAAAAGGGGATTAATTTTTACTTTTTTGAATAATGATTGGGAATTTTGATTTTGGTTAAATATTTTTTATTGATTTGATTTTTGTAATGTCTTAATGTTCCATTTTTTTGACTCATTATTTCTTCTCATTCCATGTGGTGTGTAAATTCATTATACTCAGTTAATTACATTAGTTGTCTATTGTTCCAATAAATTTGATATTTAGAGTCTATGATATTAATACTTTTTACAATGCATGTAATGTGTTCCAATATTTAATTTATATGAACTATGGAAAATAATTTGTATCTATATTGAATTTCTTTAATATTTTAAACATCACAATTAAATTTTTAGGTGATTATAAATTAGAAGAATTTATGTCCATGAATTATCGATTATTTTTTATTTAAAATAAATTACTTTTTGTTTTATTTATAATTTTTTTCGTTGTTAATATTATATTACTATTTTATTTGTTAATATTATATTAATTTCTTCTCTCTTAATTGTTAACTATTAGTTTTAGTTACAATGTTAATAAAATTTATCACATGATTTTTTATTTGTTTTTGTGAAATGTTAGGTCACTGTATTTTCATCAAAATATTAATGGAGTACTTTTTGGTAGTTGTGTGTTGAATTTAGAAGTAATTCTAGACATCTCATTTAGAGCATTCTTAAACTAGACAATTATGCTTAAATTAATTGTTTTTATGGTACATTTTTGTTGTGTTCATTTGATTAGTGTTATATTGTAATAGCTACAGAAAATTGCTTCCAAGCGTGTTTGATAAATTGAAAAGGTAGATTCTTCTAAATTGTATCATCTTATCCCCCATCCTCATTAGTTACAATACTCTTGAATTTGTATAATATGCATTCATTATTCATTTTTATGTAAATTTTTCATGTCTATTTCTTATTAGGATTCCATCTTAGGTATAATATATAGTTTCAATATGAAATTTATATTCAATATCCATTAAATCTGTTAGATTATACAATTTATAATCAATATGCATTCAATTAAAACCAATGTAATATTTTTTGTTACTTCATGGGAGTTTATGGATCAGTGGGGTACAATTACTCGCCAATTTTTATATGCCCTTATTGATTAAATGCACACTATATTATCTTTTTTTATAATTTTTTCAAATTTTTATTCAATATTGGGTACATATTTTATTTTATTCTTCCTATATTTATTTTTCACTTTGTATTAATGTATTATTTATTTCATTGAACTTTTAATACCCAAGTTTTAACAACAACCATGTTTTACTGCAAGAAGCACTATAAACTATACAAAACTTCTTAAGCTGAAATCATCCATACCAATGTGAAACCCATGCAGTTTCTTCTTTTTACCCAAGCCCCTTACACATATTATTCACAAGGAGATTGATTATTTGGATTTTGGGAGACATGTTGTGGGTGGGTTGAACTATAATTACATAGATATTCTTATACGACTAAATACTGATAAATAACACATGTTCCAAAACATTCAAACAAAATAATTCCATAATATTATTGAACTTATTTGTTCAAAGGGTCTGAAGATCATGAATTTACGTGAGGTTCAACCTACAGATGTTGTTTTTAAGTACTACATTGTAACATCCTAGGTAAATAAAGAATATGAAATTTTAATATTTATTAATATGTTTAAATTAATTATTAATTTTAATTTAAAGGGGATTCAATGTTTTATGGCTTACCTGAAACACAACAACATGTTTCTTTGAAATCTTACGTTGCACACTATTAATATAATATTATTATTTTAAATGGTAGTTAACGTCTATCTGTTGTATTGGTGGAATTGAATATAAATTACTAAAATATGATTAAACATGTTTGTTAAATTTTTTTACTTTTATCCAATAAAAGTTAGAGGTTTAAATGTGAATGAATCTAATTTTATGCATAAATACTCTAATATATCACTAAAAGGTCAATTTATCGCCTTTTAATAGAGAACCCTCTTTAAATATAAACTTTCCCACTTTTATACATTATATTTGAAAAAAATAAAATTGTTCTTTATAATTGGGAGAAGAAAATTTACTTTGCGTAATTTTTTGGTATTTTACAAATAAAATTCATTTTTTAATGAATTGTGAGAATACTGTATTTTAATTCAAAACATCCTTTTAATATAATTTATTTATATGGTTATATTATCTTTTTAATTGTTTTTAAAGTGTAATTATAAAATATTTTTACCATTTAATCCAATGTTGGTCATTGGATTTAATTTCACATTGAAATTTGACATAAATAAGTATCAATTTTTTTATTGTTATTCTTTCTTAAAAACACGCTATTCGAGTTGATAACGGGAATTAATTTTAAATTAATTAATCAAACATAAATGTATATAATTTTTTATAATAGATATCAATTTTGAATATGGAATATCAAATATAGCTTAGTCTGAATTTTTGGTAGTTTTCTGAAAAACATCAATTTTTGAGGAATAGTGAAATGAATTAGTAGTAGATAAAAAACTGACTTTTTCATTTAACTGAAATTTTACCACTTATGTGAATTGAAATTTTGAAAATCCGACATACATGTTTATTATTACTAAGTAAAATTTCATTCAATAAGATGAAAATAATTTTTGGTGAATAGTAACTTTTGACTTTTAGGTACTGCGGTTAATGGAAAATAGGGTAATTTAAGGTAAAAAGAATATTATAATAATATAAAACTACCTTAACACTAGTATTATCCTTATATTTTTTAATACTTTATGACCATGGTCATATTTGGGTCGATTTTGGGACCCCATGGAGCCACATGGGAGTGATAATGACACTTTAGATTAACAAATTTAAAGTAAAGGCAAAAATGACATAAACAAATATCGTTTAGTCAATAAATTTTTCCATGGGGTTATTTAATCCATATTTTAGACTATAAATAATATTTGGAAATATAAAAATATTTCCTACATCATGGTATTTTTTTATATAATTTTTAGACATCGAATAAATTAAATTATTTATGACAGAATAATGATACAGTGTTTACCTCATTAATAAATCATTTAAATAAATAAGATTATAATGATTAAAATATTATTGAAAACCTGTCCAATTCTTATTGGATGATTTTATTTATACCATGATTCATATTTATTCTACTTTAATTATTTTTGGTCATTTTGAAACCGAAGATTAGTTTATAATAAAATAATTATTTTAAACTTTCGTAAAGAACCCCTCCTCTCCCTTATAAAGGGAATCACTTCAAACCAATTCCTCACACCTCTCAATCCCCTTGGCTAGTCCAAACTCTACCGAAATAATCTCCCTACATCCCTATCCTCTTTTAAAAAGCCTTAACATAGGCATAAGTCACTTCAAGAAGTCCTTTTGGTTCAAACCAAAGCAAGTTACCCAAATTAAAGGTAACATTTTCTCTTAAATAATTTTTTTTATTTTGTTTTATTTTACGTCTCTAACCCCCTAAACTCTTTTTAATACTTTATTTTATAACAACGCCAGTATCATCAGTATTCTAATATGTTTTTATGAGAAGTATTCTAACTACACTTACACACACCTCCATCTAATGGGTGAAGAACATATTGTTTCTGTGAATGGAAAACTAAGAACTCACGAAACGATGATTGTTCAATTATCTCCTACCACCTCTCATGGGGGAAATTATGATGAAAATATATTTATATATGATATATATTATGTTTATGTTTTTTTTATGCTTCTATATTTTTATTTTATAGAATACCTTTATGGTTTCCATTATGTGTAATCGCGATAATTTCATTTAAGGAAGTGAATACTATAGCCCCCTCAAAGTGATATGACTCGTTAATGCCATATGTGGGAGGTATAAAGGATGGAGTTATTGAAATTATATACGATATTATACTGGAATTATAATATAACTATTTATCATTATGTTTTCAATCAATTATAATGTTAAATAGAAATGAAAGTAGAGTTCATGAGTACGCACGGCTTACCATCTCCATGAAAGGTGCATTTCATTTCTTATCTCCAAATTCTATGTACTTTTATAAATACATATATATACTGGATATATAATATATATATGATATCTAAATCCTGAATATATTATTAGAGTTAATGGTCACTTGACCACATGGAAAACGTGTAATTATAAGATGTTCATTTTTACTCAAGTACCATATATCGAACAAACAACCATCATTAACTTAAATGATTACATATTGTTTATAACATGGTAATAACTGATATAAAAGGAATATTAAACATTAATAAGGGTTCTTAATCAAGTATAAATTAACGTAAGTTTATTATTCAGGATTAACAAGGAACAAACAAGTCACGTCGGACACGAGGTAAGGGATTTCTTATCTCACTTTTAATTCCGTGAGATTTCCATTGTTCTCCACTTATTCATTGCATGTGGTGTATTTTGTAATTCCATTTGATATATACTATCATGATTATCTTTATATTAATGTTATTCTGTGATTCATTTTTAGGTTATGAAATGTTTTTCATACGACTCAATTGATTACAACATAGTAAAGGGTTTTATCTCACTATTTATTCCCGTGAGATTGATGTTATATTGTGTGGTGTATGTACTGCCCATGATTTTACTATTTTTGTATTATAATTTCATTTATGGGTATTTAAATCTTCATTTAATGATCCTTCTTTCAGGTGGTGTATGTTTCGTATGTTACCAAATCGGTAAGGTAACTTTTTAACCAAATTTTCATTCCTTGGGTTAATCATCTAATTCATTATTATGTCATGTTATAATTATGTGTGGAATCACTGTTTATTTATTTATGTTCTAATATCCACTCCCCTTTGTGTGTATATAATTTTTATACACTTAATCACTCTATTGATAAACTCTCTAGTCATCGATATGAACTTGATAGGAGTAATTTTAACTCAATTTACATTCATTGGTTTAAACATCCAAGTCATCAGTTTTGTCTTAAAAAGAACATGTATGAATGTCCTGTAATTGATTTACAATCAATATCCAATCATATTGAGTGTATTTATATTTTTCACACATTATTATGTAATTTATTTATCCTCAATCTAATGATACCATTTTTATAAGGGATTTCGTCTCAATTTTCATTCCACTGAGACTTCATTATTGTTAGGCACCAATTAACTCTTATATGGTTTATATACTATCCTTTGGAATATTATATCATTAATACCTTTATTCTCATGATATTATAATGTTCTTATTAAATTTTATTCCTCAATTAATTGAATTCAAGTGTATCTCATTTTGTTAAAAATTCTTTAACTAAAATATCATTTCAAATATTTTAAAGATTTATTGTTATAAATATTTCTTATTAATGTCCATGTTTTCAAAATTGTTTTTAGGATTTATTTATATGGACGTTAATGTTTTAAAATATTAATTCTTTTAAAATATTGAAGGTGGTATGGGACACCATGATTCAAAAATCTCTTTATTAAATGTTTTAAATGGTTTTCAAAATGGTTTGACAAAGCATTGATTATGTCAATATCTTGAAATGATATATTTTGTTTGCAATGTGAAAATTTTATCTTTCCTTTATGCCTTTTTTAATGTGTTATAAATATGTTATGGTTATTGGGTATTGTTTACGTATATGGGTGGTTCTATGATAAACCTAGGGCGGGTGAGCCTGAGATAGCTCTCCAATGAATTGGGTAATGTGATGGAGGTAAATGTTAACGTTTCCTCTATGAGATTTAGGGAATATAATGTGGTGGGTATTCCAAATGTGAGCCCCTATGTAGCTATGATAGCTACAATTTAAGTATGTTATGAATTCCATATGTTACCTTTATGATTTATTATTTCTTTATTTTATACATAAATCTTATGATTTCATGAGGTATGTTATGATTGAAAAGTATGGTTTCATATATTTGTATTTATTGATGGGTTAATGTTTCTTTTCATTATTTTATAACCATTACTGAGTTTTTTATGCACATCCCATGTTTTGAAATGTTTTTCATAGAACATGAAGATGAGTTGGGTCAAATATGAGATCAAAGAAAATTCATGCTGTCTAAAACATGGAACTAGACATGTCTCTATTTTTTTAAGAGATTATATTTTATGAAAAATGGATATTGAGTAGTAGTGTCTACATGTAATTTTCAAGTTGTTATGTAATAGTTATGTCATAATTCTATAAACCTATAAACATGAAAAGATCCTCAATGTGAATTATTAATTTAATTCCAGATTAAGTAATGTTTACGGCCAGGTCCATATATACATAATTTTGAAGACAATCACCAGAATCAGTATCTCATACAGATTAGGAGTGAAGTTGGTGGGACATGTGAGTGATGAAGAGGAAGAAGATTTTTTCCCAAAAAAGATGATGGTGGTTCTCTAACTGATGATTCCATAGAAGAGGATTTTCATGCAAAATAAAATAGAAGAAGAAAACGGATGACACCCAAAAATCAGTGTAGGAAATAAAAAAAATAAAGCCTATTCAACTTCTAATAATAAATCGAGGGATATCAATGAAGAAGGTTCAAAGAAGAGAAATCAGATGATGAAAAAGGACCCAAGAACAAAAAAAATAGTCATTCATGGTTTTATGTTCTTTTCAGATTATGATGATAGGGATAGGATAAAACCAAGAACTCAGGGAATGACTTTCACTAATGTGGCAGTGTTCTTGGGGAATATAGTGTAGGAGAAAGAACCATTTGAGGTGAAGGATACAGAGGATAATAAATGGTACTAAGAATAGGTTAGTGGGTAATACAACCCATTACCCTTGGATATAGACTTTGGAAATGATTATTTCAATAGTGGTTAGTTATCATATCTCAAAACACAATTTGAGGGGTTATTTACATATTCAAATGTTGTGTTTTTATGTGAAATTATAATTTTAACCACATTATGAACTTGTAAGTAGTTTTGTTGTTGGAAAAACAAATGGAATGTACAGTGTTGTACAATTCATAACATGTATATATGTCATGTCATGTACAAGACAAGTTTTCATGATATGGAGGATCAAAAATCGTACTAGGAAATTGTGAGTATGTACAAGAGCCAACAACCAATGGAAATAGAGTCTAGAAATGACGCTTCAAACAATGGTTAGTTCTCTTGTCTCAAACCACTTTTATTGGGTACATTTACATATTCTGGTGTTGTGTTTTTTATGTGAAATTATATTTGTGACCACATCATCAAATTGTAAGTATTTTGGTTGCTGAAAAAAACTCATCGCATGTGCAATGTTGTACTATTATAGAAATTTTTGTACATCATGGCTTTTATAGGACATCTGTTCAATATTATGAGGACTATAAATGGCACCTAGATAAGGTGAGAGGGTACAAGAACCCACAACCCATGGATATAGACTTTGGAAATTATGCTTTCAATTGTGGTACATTCTATGATCTCAAACTACTTTTATAGGGTTTATTTGCATACTCTAATATTGTTTTTATGTTAAATTATATTTTTAACCACATTATCAAATAGTATGTAATTAGGTTGTTTGGAAAACACATGGACTATAAAATTATGCACATTCATGTGCATCATGTCATATATAGGACATGTGTTCAGGCATAGGAGGATAAAAAATTGTACCGGGATAAGGTGAGTGGGTACAAGAACCCATATCATGTGGTTATAGACTCCCAAGATAATTCTTCTTATAGTGATTAGTTCTCTAAACTCAAATGACTATTCTAGGGTTTATTTACATATTTTGATGTGGTGTTTTTTATGTCAAATTATACTTTTAACCACTTTATCAAATAGTATGTAGTTTGGTTGTTGGATAAACACATGGCATGTACAATTTAGTAAAATTATGTACATTCTTATTCATCATGGCCTATATAGGATGTCTAATCATGCTCAGGAAGATCAGAAATAGTTCCAGGATGAGGCGAGTGGGTATAAGAACCCACAACCCATAGATATAGAGTATTGAAATGATGCTTCTTATAGACGTTAGTTATCTGATCAATAACCATTTTTTTGGGTTTATTTACATATTCTGAGGTTGTTTGTAAGGAAAAATTATTCATTTAACAACATTTTCAAATAGTATGTAGTTTGATTGTTGTAAAAACACAGGACCTAGCGAATTTTTTACAATTCTAAACATGCATGTATATCATTGATTCTACATGACACGTGTTCAAGAGTAGTGTACAATTCCTCACTCAACCATATTTATCAGTACTCATCTTCTAATTTTAGTAGAAATGATTTACTCACAAGTAAATTAGCATGATTTCTAAGTGTTGAACATATTTCTAGATGATGAATTAAAATCAAATCTCTCTAATTTTAGTCTTTCCATGCATGTTCCAACTATGGATTAGAAACTTATTTCTAAAATATTGATGGTACTTATGCATGTTTTTCTTATGAGTATGCATGCACTATCCAGTTGAAAACCAAATTAGACATTTATGGACTTGTTGTCATGTTATTAGATATTATTGATGGAAGGCGGGTTATGAACACTATTAGGACCACTAACTAGTGGAATTCGATATCTAGGTTACCTTGTAAGTTATTATTTCATTCCTAAATCCAAGTCTAATTTTTCTATAAATAAAATCCAATATTTGATGGTTTATTTCCTTAATTTATAGGCACTACCTTTGTTGGTAGTCAAAAATATGTTCAACAAAAAATACATATACTTTTCAGTGATTTGTTGATATGCACTTTGGTTTTGTGTGGTGTATATCTTTGAGCTAAAGGGTGTGATATAGCATTGAATTCAGGTACCTCACTGGTACTAGAGGTTAATTTATTTCTTAAGATGTCAAAAGATATAAAGAATGATAAATTCCCATTATATGGGTATCATTTTTTTATTTTTATTTATTATTATTTTGTTTGAATTCACGTAGATATTGTACATTTATTTTTTGGGTATATTATTTGGTTGTGTGTTATATAGATGTTGGAGATAAAGGTTGTTGAAAAACTACAACTTGAGGTTCCTCACTATTACTAGATTCGAGTTGATTTTTTTATCTTCCAATAGGGGTGATGAATGAAAAATATCATTCTATGCAATTCAACTTTTTATATTTTCATTTTTTTGGTTTTAATTCACACAAATATTTTTCATTGATTTGTGGGTATTATCTTTGGTTGTGTGAAGTTTAGATCATAGAGCTAAATTATATAGAATAAACATGGCATTAGGTTTCTCACTAGTACCATTGGCGACATGGTTTGTTTCTTTTAATGACCTACGTGGAGGGGTAATGAGATATCATTAGTGGGTGTAACTATTCTTCTATTATGAGGGGTACCAGAGGATCTGAGTCAAGTGACAACATGCCTTTTTTCATTGGGGGGGTTTCTATTTAGGTGAAACATGGTATTTTTTGTTTTATGGTATTTTAGGTACTAATCAACTTAACTATGTATTGATTCATTTTTTATTAAATTTCATTACTGATGTGATGAATCTTTTTCTACATTCAAAAATTTGTGAAAATCATCTGCATTTTTATAATTAAAACCATTATATTATATATGATAAATTAATAAATAAAATATAAAATTTTATTAAAAAATATTTAAATATCTATAAATAATATCATATTTAAAATAAAAATTTCAAAAAAATATAAATTCATGGTATTGGGTGGAAATTTGATAATAATATTACAAAGAGAAAAATTGGACATATAAATCTATCGCTAAACATTTTGACCAACTTATATATATTATATTTTCAAATTATTATATTTGTAAAAAAACTATTATATCTATCATAATAACATTTTTCAATATTATTTTTACCAAAATTTTAGCGAGAGAATAATTTTTGTTGGTAAAACATTTTACTAATAGATTATTCACTTTTACCAAGAGATATACGCATATATGAAAAAAGTAATTATTTTTTATTGTATCACCTCATTTAATATTTTATCATTAATTTTTATCCATAAGAAAATAAATGAATGATAAAAATTATCTTTCCATTGAATTTTATTTTAATATAAATAATTCTAAAAATTAAAATTTAGAAATAATAATGAAACTGGACATGAACATAACCAATACTCAAATAATGAAAGACGTCCTACTCCAAAAAACCCATGTAATGGAGGATCTATGAATAAATAGATTTTGGGTTATTTTATAACATATCAATCCCCTTATTCACATCGAAATATCATGATGTTACCCCATTAAAATCCCAAACTAAATTAATCAAGTAATTTTTTTCAAATAAAAGAATATTTTTTTTGAAGATCATATAAATAAAATAATTCAATGGGAATTGGAAAGACTCTATAGGTGTATAAGTGAATGTAAAGGGTACTTGAATTTGAAAAAACACAAACCCTTGAAAAAAAATATCCATCCCTCATTCTTGATAGATGATGAGAATTAATTTGATAAAAAAATAAGTCAATAAATTAACATGGAAATCAGTAATTTCCAATTAAAGACATTGAATGAATTTTTAATCTGAATAAATGGGGATGTAAAATGATAAGTGGAAGAAAAATTTGGATTTTTTCCATGATTTATAGGTTTGAAATGACTTTTCATCTGAACATCTTCCCAAAAAATATGGATACCCATTACAAAATATGGGAGGTTTTAAGAATGTGGAAAATAAAATAAAGGTTAATTTCAAATTATTAAACACTTTTTTGGGTTTTTGTGGTTAATAATTATACAACCCACACATTAACCATTAGTTTATAATTTAGGAAGTGTGATTTTTTCTTAATAACAACCATCCATATTATCAAATCTATATAAATGTTCTTAGATTCCATATTAAAAAGTTCCCACTTCTCAGAAAATTAAATTATTTAACTTGAAATATTTACCTAACTAGAGGAATTCATTCACCAGTCCATCCACCGCATCAATTGACAATATTTATGTAAAAAGATAATAATATGATGGAGTATAAAAAATGAATCCCTATTATAAGTTATTAACCTCCAAACTCAAAAAATAGGCTACTTCCAACAATTATATACTCCAATATATTCTATCCACATTAGTAAATTAAATTTATACCATGATAAGATTCAATAATAAGAACATCCTATGGAAACAATCAATATAATGATGTCAATTCCTAAGAAATAATCCAAATGTAAGGGAGTTCACAATATTGAATTCACATATATCAAGATATCTTTGTTAGAGGACAAATATAACCTCAAAAAAAATGAAAAAAATGAAATTAAAATGAATATTTTTACATATTCTATGAATGGAATCTTAGGATATGATAATCTAAATTAATAAAGAAATATTGGGAAAGAACCCTTAAATTTACCCTCAACTCAATTGTAAATGAGTATTATCCTATTATTAATAAATTACTTCAAACCTTTATTTAAATCTACTAACATCTACACCTTCCAATTTATAATCACTTATTTTGTTTTTATTACTTTTGTATAGTTTACTCTCAATATCAAATGTTTGAAATTATTTATCCTTTTCATTTTTCTATATTAAATCATTGTTACATAGTTGTTGATGATAAGATTATCTGCCCTAGATTAATCATTGTTCTAGAATCATATTGTGGTAATGATTAATAAATCTCCATTTTTATTTTATGTATGATATGATTATTATTTGAATCATATTAATTTTTAAGAATGATGGTTGAAAATGGCATTAAAATTAATGCTACTAATAAGAAAAAAATTGATATTATAAACTCATACAACCCATGTGAATTATAATTAAATATTCACGAACTTATTCAATGAAAATAATTTATAATATCAATAAAACCAAAAAAATAATAAAATCAAAAGAAATAAATAAACATCCCCTTTTCAAAGATTGAAAAATATATAATTTACACAGTAAAAATTATTTGATGAATTTTATCTTTTTAGTCCAGACATGGTTCAGAATGTAGTGTTAATACTAATTTTTAATCTGAACTGGTTTTAATCATTTTGTAGAACACATTTTATATGAATTGATGGATAAAATACTCTAAATGATTAGATAGGTGGAACACAGTAATCCATAAGTGGTATCTAAATTAATGATACCACTCCTGTGAGTCTATATGTTTATAATAATTTATGTTATTCCAAAAAATTCAAATGCAGCTAAAAAACAAATATATAAAATCTTTTTTAATGAAAAAAGGCTCTTGAGATAAATTATAAATGAAATAAATTGTAAATATCTATTCAAACAAATCAATATAACATAAAAAAGGTTCCAAAATCTAAATTAATCTCAAAGATAATTAATATTTATCATATTAAAAAAGATGAGTATGAAAATTTAAAAAGTGTATTCATAAAATTTTAGAATCTGACCATTGAATGAAAACTCAATGGGGGAACCAAAAATCATATAGAAAACTCAATGAATAAATTAATCATAATAGATTTCACAAGCATCCATGTCTATCAAATAGGACTCAGTATTTTATAACTCTATAAATTTACACCCTTTTGATATGAATACATTAGATAAAAATTCACAAAATCTGAAACATCTCCAATTAAATTATAATTATAATACTTAATATTTTTCATTTATACTAAAAACTGATGTGAAAATGATATCATCAAGAGGGAAATGTTATCAGACATATGAAAAATAGATACATGAAATAAAATAGAAATATTTATAATGATGATTTTGTTATTCAGAAGGCAGAGATAATTTTACCAATATATCATATCCTACATCATTATTAATGTCTTTAATGGTTATTCACAGTGAACATTCATGTGAAAAATGGTGAGTATGAGTCACAAATTATGTAGGTGTAATAATGAAGTGTACATGACATGAAATTATTCAATATTGTACAAAAACGAAATATCCCATAGTCCATAACACATTAATAACAATTCTCATGTGAATATTAATAATTTATCATTTATACATAAATACCAAAATTGAAACAGTCATATTATAAGGAAAATTTGTTTAGATAGTTCTCAAATACTGATCCATGAAAATAAAAAAAACAAACATGTTTGAATTTTTCAGATGATGTTTTCTTCAATAAAATTATACTTCATGTGGAATAAATATGTAAAAATAGGGAGGGTTGGTCACTTAGTGGTGGTCTGTCCATGGAGTTTCAATTACAATCCATTATTCATAATTTTAAAATGTAATTTATGGTGAAAACACAATTTAAATTATTAAAATTTATAGCGTGTTCACGATAAAGACTATAGAGAATGGTAGGTTTCCAATCCTGATCCAAAAATCCAGTAAATAAAGTAGGTATTGAGGAAATTTTGGGAGTTTTTTTCCAAATAAAAATTTCCATGACTAAGATAATATGTTTTAGAATTCAACAATGCCTCTTTTTTTGTAATTAATAATCTAATACTAATAAATCATAATTTATTTTTCCCTTCTACATCAAAAAAATAAACTATAAATGAAAAATCATAAAAATAAAACTACTATACACCCAAAATCAAAATTCAAGAAATAAATAATTATAAGAACTAAAGGGGTAATAATGTAACTATAATAGGGTATTAAAAATATATTAGAAATGGAATAATTGATAGTGGTAATTGTGTTATTTTTAGTCGATATTATTTTGTTAAGAGGGGGAACCTTCTAGGCCCATGTGGGAATCGTGAATATTTTCAATAAAGTGATGAACACACTTTATTTGGGGATGTGTATTCTTAGTTTGGCCTTTGTCTTTCATTTTTAGTCAGTTTGGGATGGTAGCTTTAGTGCTTCCTATGTAACTTCTCTTGTTCTTATACATTTCATATTCTTCCATTATTTAATTCAAGTACATTATTCTATAGTAAATTGTTATTTGTACTATATTAGTTATCATTTATAAAGGTCTCAATAAAAGGAGTAATTCCAATCTTGCACTCTTTCAGTGGAACTACCCACAACAATTTTTGGTCCTACCGGCTTCGCACATGCTCCGTAAACTCAGTTGCTCCGAGATTAAATGCATTGACTTCGAAGCTTTTATTTAGTGGTTGTTCATCTTTATAGAACATGTTTATATGGGAATACTCATAATTGAGGATTGAAAGCAACCTCCACCATTTTAATTTTACTAAAAACTAGATATCCATGAAGAAGTAGTGCCCAATATGGCATTAATGATGTCTTCATTAACACATTCAAAATTGGGTTTTGGATGAGACTTTATTTCATGGTGGATCACCTAGGAAATATGATTCCATAGGCAGATAGGGTACTTTCACTCATGAATACACTGAAGAAATCACACTGACGGACACCATGAATACCAATGGTGTCAGTATGGAAGACTAATCCCGCTTACAATGCATACCCAAACAATAGATCATTAGAAAAATTTAAACCATTATAGTTAACTCAATATAAATTTCCAGGTAAGTGGGTTTTTCGGTGTCTAAAAATGGAAAAAGGTGAGACATTTTGAATCTATAGTAATATATGGTGAAGCTCACATTATTTTCACCGGTTGAAACCAATGGTGTACTATGGGGTTAACACATAGTCCACAATGATCATAGTGGAAACACTTCAAGATGAGGTGACTCTTCCTGCTTTGATATTATCCTTGATTTACCTATTTTTTTCTACTATAGAGGCAAGTCCTGGGGACAACGTGGAATACTCATTACTTTAATCAATTATGGCATCTTATAGGATAAAAAAGAATATTATACCACTAGAAATAAATTAATGGAGCTAGAAAAATAAACTATAATATTTTTCTATAAGTTTTAGGAATATTTTTTGGCCCATACATATGTAAAAAAGAATATGGTAGATCGCTATACATGTTTGTTGGACCCACCAAATTAAAGACAAAGTAGGTTTTTAGGATGGTGATAGTGAGATGAGATATGGTGGAATAGCACCTTTATAACTAGGGAATAATTGTATGTTAGATATGGATGTATTTTCAGGGGTACTAGTATAATTTTTAGAGAAAATTTTGTTTTATGGGAGGCGATGTTTCTACACCCATGTGGGTTGGGTGGATATTTTTAATAAATGAAAGAATAAGAGTGATTAGGGGGGATAGATGAATATTTTGAAACAATGGACTACTATCATGGATTCTGAATCATATTGGGTGGGTGGAGCAATATTGTATCCCATGTAACTTCTTCTCTTTAGCAATATTCTTATTCATTTTGTTTAATTCAAGTTCCACTATCTATTATATAAATCATTATTTCTTATTATCTTCTTCATCAACAAATGAAAAAAACTAAAAAATATATATTAAAAATAGTTTATTATGACTAAAACAACTATTAATGGAACTAGAGTGAAGAATAAAAAATAATGTAATAAAATCATTCATGTAATTTAGATCCTTAGAAACATGAAATTTTGAAACTAGAACACATTACAATGAACCAAATCGAACCCATTATTTTCTCTTGTATATGACTGGGGGAAACTGGAGTTCAATATGAAACATTATGGGTTGTAAACATTATTAATAAGTATATATCATGACAATAAAACTAATTTATCAGTTCTAGAAACATGTCTAACTTGAGGGATGATCATTGGAAGAAAGATCAACATAGTTGTGGAAAATGTTATGAAATTTCTTTCCCATCCCAGAGTATCCAAAATATAAAATTTATTCTACTAATCAAATCATTATTTTTAGTGATGGAAGATATGTTTTAAAAAACATAAAGTGGAAATCCTTATTTTGAGCTATGGATCCCTTTAGATAATATATAAAAATGCATTTTCAGTTCCTAGGACCATCTAATAAAATTTGTAATTACCAATTAAAAACATTTTAAATCATTTCTTCATATCAACCAGATGAAAAAATCAATGTTCATTTCTATTGATAAATTATTTATTCAAACAACTATAAATATAATGATATACATAAATCAATGAAATTTTTTACTAAAAATGATAAATTTCAAAATCGAAAAAAAAATCTCAGATTTTAGAATTTCTCAATATACAGTAACACAAGAATGTTGTAGTAGTAATATAACCAAGGATCAAGTCTGTTATAATTAATAACGTAAAAAAATAAAAATCTATTCTAATGTAATGATATTATAAACCTCAAAATAATAGAGAAAACATAAACTTTTTCCCAATGGTTTTTGAGATACGGAGTTTCAATTTCATGTTTTGAGAATCAAAAGCCTAGTAAAATTTATATATTTATTTAATGGTTGTCTGTAAAAAAATATGACCATTCTAATCAATTTGTGTGTGTCATGAACCACCCTAGTACCCTATTATTCTAATTCCCAAGCCAGTCATGACATGCCATGAAGTTCAATAAAAATCCCCTTGGGTTGGAGGATAGCAACTCACATTATATCAAGATAATGTGGGAATGGGTTTTCATAAATATAAAAAAAATTAAATATAAAATTTTCTTATTCTCAATGAACTAATGTGTGAAAATACGAAAATCTAATATGTATAACATTACCCAAGCTTTACATTATGAAAATAAAAAACATCTTAGTAGATTAAGATATTTGATAAAACCATGAAATAGGTGGAGGCCATCTCGATGGGTCACACCCATCACTCTGGGTCCCACATATGAGAAATATCCACCACCATCAAGTTTTACATTCCCTTTTCTTGGACCTTGCATAAGATAGTCTACAAACAGTAAAAGGATAAGGCGGGGTGGGAGTTAAAGAGTTCAGTAGTTTCACGACCCGCCACCTAGGGCCATGAACCTTGTCATCTGACCCCAAGGGTCTCCTGTAATACCTTTGTTGCCTTCTCAGCACACCATAGGATATTACTAACTCGGGTCGCTTATCAGACTAAGGACTGTCCCCACATGCCAACACATGTTCTTTCAGTGTGTTTTTTCCTCACTCACACACACCTTGGGAAACATCCCAGAAGGTCACCCATCCTGATTACTACTCTAGGCCAAGAATTCTTAACTGTGGAGTTCTAATCAGGTAGGCTTCCGAAAACAAAGGTGGAGGCCATCTCCATGGGTCAACCCAATCACTATGGGCCGCACATATGAGAAATATCTACCACCACCACGTTTTACTATCCCTTTTCTTGAACCTTGCATAAGATAGTCTCTATACACCAATAGTTTAAGGAAGGGTGTGAGTTAAAGAGTTCAGTACTGTCACAACCCACATCCTTGGGCCACGAACCTTGTCATATGACCCCAAGGGTCTCCTATAATACCTTGGTTTCCTTCTCAGCACACCATAGGCTATTACACACTATGGTCGCTTATCAGACTAATTATTGTCCCCACAGGCCAACACATGTTCATTCAGTGTGTTTTGTCCTCACTCACACACACCTTGGGAAACATCCCAGAAGGTCACCCATCCGTATTACTACTCCAGGCCAAGAATTCTTAACTGTGGAGTTCTAATCAGGTAGGCTCCCGAAATGAAAGGTGCACCTTATTGACATGAGTAGTAACATTTAGCCTTTAAAATCCCACTTTTCCAGGGGTGTTACATTATCCACCCCTTTAAAGCACAACTCCCTTGTTGTGGACCCCATGCCTCAAACCCAGGCAGTGCCTAAGCACTTCCGGCAGGGTATTGGCTCTAATACCATTTGTCACGACCCACCTCCTCGGGCCGTGAACCTTGTCATCAGATCCCATGGGTCTCTTGTAATACCTTGGTTTTCTTCCCAGAATACCATATATTATTACTCTCTAGGGTCTCTTATCAGACTAATGACTATCCCCACATGCCAAAACATGTTCTTTCAGGGTGTTTTGTCCTCACTCACACACACCATGGGAAACATCCCAGAAGGTCACCCAACCTAATTACTACTTCAGGCCAAGCATGCTTAACTGTGAAGTTCTACTCAGGTAGGCTCTTGAAAAGAAATGTGCACCTTTTTGACATGGGTAGTAACATTTAGCCTTTTAATTCCGACTTTTCTAGGTGAAGGCGGAGCACCAGCGACCAGCAGGGCTTTTGCAACAGTTACCCATTCTTGAGTGGAAGTGGAACAATGACATGATGGACTTCGTGATCGGTTTTCTAAGGTCTCCTCAAGGGAATGATGTTGGTTGGGTTGTCGTATACCGGCTTGCGAAGGTTTCTCACTTATTGCTGATCAAACAGACCTTCAGTGTTGATGAGCTGGGACGGTTTTACGTCCGAGAGATAATACATCTACATGGAGTTCCACACTCCATTGTTTCAAATAGGGATGTTTGTTTTACTTCTCAGGAATGGTAGGATCTTCAAAAGTCTTTGGGTACATAGGTACTTTTGAGTAGAACATACAATCCCCAGACAGATGGCCAGTCGGAGCGTATAATTCAGGTTCTTGAGGACATTCTTCGAGCATGAATCATTGATTTTGGAGGATCTTGGGAGAAACAGATTCCTCTCATGGCGTTGTCCTACAACAATAGTTTTCAGAAAACTATACAGATTGAACCTTATGTGGATTTGTAAGATAGGTCATTCCGATCACCCCTATGTTGGATGGAGGTAGGAGAGGCAGCTATGCTGGGACATCGTTCTTTCCAGGAGACCACGGAGCAGATTGTGTTGATTCGGAAGAGGAAGGCTACTACGCAGTATCGTCAGAAGTCTTATGTTGATCAGCGGAGAAGACCTCTAGAGTTTGAGGTCGTGGATCCGGTTTTCATGCGTATCGCATCGAGGTTGGGGCATAGAAGGATTAGGAGACAGGGTAAGCTTTCGTCGAGGTACGTCGGGCCGTTTGAGGTATTGGAGAGAGTCGAGCAGGTTGCCTATCGGCTGTAGTTACCTTAGAGGTATCGGGCTATGCACAACATCTTCCTCATTTCACAGCTTCGACATTACTTCTCGGACCCATCTCATGTCTTCCAACCTAAGGAGGTTGAGCTCTAAGGGAATGCGTTGTTCGAGGAGCATCCTATCCCAATTGTTGATCGAAGTATGAAGGTTATCTCTGGCTAGTCTATTCCTCTGGTACGGGTGATATGGAAGCACAGATGAGTACAGGACGAGACTTGGGAGAGGTAGGCCGATGTATGATCGCAGTGGCCGGAGCTATTCGGGGTTTCTCCTTTTACGCCGTTCTAGGGAAATTCGGGGATGAATTTCTTTAAGGGGGGAAGTTTCTAAGAACCTGGACAATCTTTTTAGGTACGTTTTCCTTTTATGGTCGTTTTTTAGAAGAAAGAGGAATGTTTCATAGGTTGTGAAGGGGCACACAGTTGGCGTATGGTTTAAACAAATCGTGTGGCCATCCAAGGAAACCATTTACCCTTGAAAGTGGGCTCATCACGGGATGTACACGGTTTTTTCAACCATGCAGGGAAGTCGTGTGAAGCCCCTGGATGAGATAGTGGGCTCTGTATAGGCTCCACATGGTTTGTCAAACTGTGTACGCAAGTTGTGCAAAGCCCATGGATGAGACAGTGGGCTCTGTACGAGCTGCACACGGTTTGTCAAACTGTGCGGGAAAGTCCTGCGAAGTCCATGGGAAAGACAGTGGCAACTGCAAGGTTGGTGCACGGTTTCCCAAACCGTGCGAGGAAACCGTTCGGCCACTTAAAGTTTTGGTTTATAAGTCCCGGTCCACTCGGGATTTTCATTTCCTCCCACATTCCACCTCCCACTTGTGGCTCATGCGGGAGTTGCAATTTTCAAAGGATGGGGGAGCTCCTTGGCACGGTTTGGAGGAAAATCAAAGGAGTTTTAGAGCGGTCTTTCGTGAAGCAGTTGCTAGTTTTGTGGGTTCGGTTGATTGTGGATTGTTTTCTCTAGAATCTTAAAGGTAGGTGGTTTGTACCTTTCGTTTTAAGGTCTTTGAATATATGTGCAATTGTGAAAATAACCTTGAATGGGATATTGTGAGTTTACCATCATACCCCTGAGTTTTTCCTTGCATGATTGTATGCTCGTGTAAAGGTTAATTGGATCTAAAGAGGATTGATTACCATGCTTTGGATGTTTTTCCATGCATGTTCTATTTATGAATGTTTGGTCCTATATAGTCTGTTTTCCCATGCCTAGTGATTTTAGGATGGAGTGTTGTATTCTGACATGTTGAGATGCTATAGACTATTTATCTAAGTAGTTATGTAGGTTTAATTTGGACTTATATCATTACTATGTGTTGAATTACACGGGGCCTTGAGAACCCGATGTAGTAGAATAAAAGGGGATTGACTGAGTGAGCTTCCTCATAGAGTCTTTGGACATTATATAATATAATGGGATAGACCGAGTGAGCTTCCTTAAATAGTCTTTGGACATTATAGACTATTATGGGGATAGACCGAGTGAGCTTCCTTAGAGAGTCTTTGTTTACTTTGAACTTACCATAAAACATTCCAGGCTATAAGAGGAAATGACTGTGTGAGCTTCCTCAGAGAGTCTCTTGACCTTGGGGATATAAGGGGAATTGACCGTGTGTGCTTCCTCATAGTTTCCTTGACCACCTTAGACTATAAGGGGAATTGACTAAGAGTACTTCCTCAGAGAGTCATTATGATTGCTTAAGCTATACCATAGGGGTTAGACTGAGTGTGATGCCTAGAGGGTTGCTCATAGTTTCTAGGAATGACCAGAGGGGATAGGCTGTGGGCACATCCCAGAGGGCTACCAGTTGGTGTTTATCTGTTTTGTTAATTTTTTCTTGATAATGAAACCGTGGATTGTTTACTATTGAGTACTCTCCGGTTTACTGTTTTTTGTACATTACCTTCCATATATTCACTGACTATTAGGCACAGATCTTTTGGTGGTTTCCTACTGGTATTATTCACACACCCTGTTTGGGTCATGATTTTGGGCCCAAATATATTATATTGATGTAGAGATAGATAATGGAAAGCCCCCTTCTACTTCAGGCACTTGATTGCATTGGAGCTGGAGAGCATGGGACCAAGCTGAGGCTTGCGATGTTGAGGAGTTTATTTGTTTTCCTTTTGTACTTTGATTTAGAACTGTACTCATCATTGTGACTTGTTTGGATATTTTTCCTATACATATATGTATCATGCATCATTTATCTATATGTATGATCCAGTTGTTTCTTTATCTCAGTCTTCCACTATTTTCTGTTGTTTGACGATTACTACTTCTGCTATTTTATATTTGTTTATCTTCCGCTGTGTTACTCTTCTAATGGGGGCATAGGTTCCCCATTATTATACCCAAGGCCCTCGCTACTAGTCAGAATCCTCTAGCATTCGGGGAAATGTGCATGAGGCCATGTGACCAACCGGGTACGGGGCACCTTTGGGTGGCTTTCGGAATCGGGACATTACAAGTAGGGTCTCACAAAGTGTTCCATAATCAACTCCCTAATAATTAAAAAAAATTAAATCATTTTTTAAATAAAATGAGTCATGGAACAAAATTTACATGTTTTCTACCAATAACTATCTCACAATCAAAAATATGGTAGATACATCAAAATAAGCTAAAATTTTAATTTCATATAGTGTATTTTGAATGAAAAAATATTTCTAAAAATTATTTTAATGTATTCATCCAATAATATTTCTCATAAGACCATGTAATAATAATTATGGTCTATTAGTTTCTAGAAATATAATCCTCACACTACACAATTAGTGATCTTGGTTCAAAATGTGAACACATCCCTCAGTTGAGGCTGTCAAGAAGCAACATCCCATTGGGGAAATCATTGTGTAGAATGTTTATAAAAAAATCATTAGAAAACATGTGTTAGGGGGTAAGTCACTATAATAATTTTCCTAATCAGCCACTAACCACCCGTGCTAATATTTTGTTTAGTTAATGAGTCAATCAGTCATAAAAAATTAATGATTTTAAATCAGTTCAAAATACAATTTCCCATGATTGTGTTTTCAACATACCTTTCTAATTTCAAACCAAATTCATAATTTTCATCAATTCATGAATTTTCAAATAACCATTCAATTTAGTCTATTTATCTCATGGTTTATTATATAATATTTTCATCAAATCAACTCCCAAATCATTCCATCTTTTTTTCCTCAAATTCACTCAGTAATTTCAATTCCATTAAAATCAGGCGGTTTTCCCAATCTCTATGTCATTAGTAAATCATAGATAAAATCATTTACATTCCAAATTCTAAAATTATTTATAAACTAATTTGAAATAATTTATGTAATTTATGATTTAAATTATAGTGTAAAATCACACTCAATAACCTAACATTAATTATAATAGATATTATATATATATATATATATATTTAATATAATCCATAACATTTGGAGATAAGAAATGAAATGTTCCATTCTTGTAGACGGTAGGTCGTACGTACGAATTAAGGCTACATTCATTTCATTGTCATATTAATATAATGAAAATTAAATGATTCATATGTGTATATTATAATTCTAGTGGAAATTGTATTTCACATATGTAACATATGATTGTTAACACTACATTTCATACATTCCATGTATAGAGTGAACAAATCACATTACATTGAGGAGGCGGTAGTCCACACTTCCCCAAATGATGTTATCATATTTAAAAAAAATTATAGTAATAATTTATGTGTTATAAAATAATTAAATAAGAATAAATACATTAAAAATATCATATACATCATATATAAATATTGTGTCCTTCAAAATTCTCATCCATTATATGTGGTAAAGGAAACATTTACAATCTCATTTTTCGAGGCGGTAGTTCGTCGTACATGAATAGTATGTTCATTTCCCATTTCATGGATGTGTGTGAAATTTTAGGTATAAAACACAATATAACAACATATTTGTGTATTGATGATACTGGTTTCATTATATGAATATGGAATAATAATATTTTAGGTTGCGTTTAATGAATATAAATTAAAGGATCCTGAGGAAGAATGTTACCTCATCTTTGGGTAACTCCTTTTGGTTTATACCAAAAAGTATACTTACATTAACTAAGTGAAAAGGGGAGGCATAATGGAGGAAAGTAGGGATGTAAGTAAACTTATTTGGTAGATATTTTCTAAACAAAATGGGTTTGTGAGTAATGAATAATGGGGAGAGGTTGTGGCCTTTTATAGGGGAGAAAGGGGACACACTTGGTATTTTTTAGAACATGTTTTGTGTACCCATGTTTTTACCTAAGAAAAGTAAAAGAAATAATCATAACTCAATAATGGAATTATAATGAACTAAATATTTCCACAAAAAGGGTTTTTATAAGTATATAGGTCATTGGGGACCTTAAATTTAAAGCTTAGTCCTTTATTAAGCTTAATATTACCATAATCATTGTAATTATATTTAATTAATTTCATTGAATTTTTTAAAAAAACATATTTGAACATAATATATATTAAAAATTATTATTATTCCTGATATATGATCAATTTTTTTAAATTCCAATCAGATAAGTGGCATAAATTTGTTTTAATTTAATCTTGTATGTGGGACGACAATGAGTGTTTTTAGAGTCAAAATTTTCAAAATATTTCTTTATTTTTATATGTAATTTTTTTTCGAAATTCATTCTAATGAACTAAAATATATTAATTGATATATAATTAATATAATTTTACTTGAAAAATATAATTTATCTCTATAAATATATTAGATGAAAAAGATGTTATGAATTAAAAAATAACATTTTTCACTATTCATTAAAAATTAATCTTCACATAAAAATACCAAAAATCACCCAAACCTAATTTCAACATTTTTATTTAAAAAATAACATTTATTTTTTCATAATTAATTTATAAAACATTCAAAATTCATATTTAAAATCAGTGCTCCATTAAATTGTGTTATAACCACTTTTATAAAAATATAGTTTATTATGTCTGAAAATAGGTTTGTTCATATATTAAGCCTATAAAATCTATTGGGTGAGTATAAAACATATTTTATTTAATATTTAATATATAAATTTCATTAATATCATCCACTGATAATAATTAAATTTTCTTATTATTTAAAATTTCTTATTGCACATAAAATTAGCTTTTTTTTTAAAAAACATTCCATTTATATTCATTTGGTTTCTATATTAATTTATAATTAATTGATAATGAATTAAATAAAATATATATTTTTTCTATTAGTTAATCATAATCATAACATATAATTAATTTATTGGGTTATATTTTATGGAATTAAACACTAATATTCAAATAATATATTGTTTTTCAGAAAAAATCACTCTTCTGTGTTATACATGCCTTCAAATAAAGTCATTATTATATTTACCCCAATAAAAACTTGTTTTTCTGTAGAGAAAGATAAAATTTATATTTCAGGTAACATATTAATAACATGGTTTTTCATATAAATAAATATAGAAACCAAATTAAATTTATTCTAAGTGGAAAATATTGTAACATATTGGGGTGCTTCATTCTCTCCATCTTAAATATATTGTGTTCTCGCAATATAAACATGATCTCGATAATCAAGGAATTTAAAATAAATTATTTCTAAAAAATATCACATTTTAAATTTGGTTTATAACACATATTATTAATAGGAATAAAAGTTGAGTACAATGATTATATAACTAGGTCCCTTATAGCAGAACTTAGGTGGAAATGTAAATTAGGATATAGAAGAAATATATAACTATCAAGTTCTGATGGATAAACATTGGAAACTTGTTCAGAAAAATGTTGATGACCACAAGGCCATAAACAAGAGTTATCAAAATATTCTATGATATTATAAAAAAGATGATAATAAGACAATTTTTTTCAAGTCCATTTTTCCTTGATTTGAATTATTCTTCTACTCTCCCAGAAAATAAGTGGATAAATGTTTTATATTTTATAAACACAATATTATCCTTTAGTTATTCCTTAAAATATTTCTATTTCATATCATAAAAAATTATTCATCATATGGTGATGCAATACAATAACACTTAAAACCTTTTCTAAATATAAACTTAAACCATTTCTTAAATTTTTAACTATTAAAAATATTACAATACAACACATTATAAGCAAGGTCACTATTTTTTTTGAAATGAACTTATCACAAATAAATTATCTCTTTAAACATCACATACCTAAAATATAAAAACCATCATCATTTTTTCCCTACAAACATAGTGATAACCTGAATTACCATAAAAATTTATTAAAAATGTGATTCATTCCTTATTCCTTAAGTAAAACACATGTTGTGGGAGATATTCCATAAACCCAAAAGTACTGTAAACTCAACCAATGATAGTATAAACCACATTATTGTAAAATCACTAATCATTTATAAGGTATTAATCGCATATCCAATTAACATTATCAAAATTGATAATTTTATTTCCCAATCATCAATGTCTAAATATTAGGAGCATATTAAGGGTTATAGTTTCCTCAACCATGCATTTTACAAAATGATTAACATTATACTGAATAAATTATCTTTGTATCCTTCAACATATATCCTCAAATCCATAATGAAAAATTACTATTGTATAATATTTATACAATCCATAATTCCTATAACTAGTACAGCATTGATCGAATACTCAAACAACATAATTATTGAATCCAACCATAATCCCATTAATCGATCCTATTTAACTATTTTAATAAAATTTGTTTGACCTTTATCCCTTAACTTATTCTGAGGTTTATTCCCCTAATTCCATTGGAATTTTATTGAATTTTACCCCATATCTTTATAGTTGTATCAATGAAAAGTAGTTTTTTCCTTGTTCAAACATCATTTTACATTATAGTGACTATTTTAACCAAACATATAAAAAATTCACAATCTGATCATGCATTTCCTCGGTAGATTCTCTCAACAATTATCACATGGGGGATAATCCCACTTTCCCTTGTTCCATTAATCTGTTATTTTATCCTACTTCCTCTTCATCTCTTGTTTCCCATTGAACCCACAAACCATGGAGAATTATTTCATTCTCTTAGTAGCATATAAAAATATAACATCATATAAAGAAAATTTGTGAGACACTAAAACCCTCCGAAGACATTACTAAATCCCATTAATGAAGTGATAAATCTTTTACTCCATGTTGTTTATAAAATCTATAGAATACCTTTATAACATCGTAATTGTAGCTTCATACTTTAAAACACTTTCTTTCCCCTTTTCCTTTAAAATAATTAAATTTCTTTTCATCTAATTTTTTTTATCACGAGTGAATTATATATCAAATAATTTCTCCTTAATACATTTTCATTACATGAGTTATATTTGTTATTCATATCTAGTATTCTGTATCAATGACCACTATTGATCAGAATCACCATGGAGAAAACACATTGTAGGTGTAACCTTTTCCATTTCACCACATCCCAAACCCACAAATATAATTTCCAAAGACTTAATACATTACCTAGCCACTATTAGATAAGTAGTACCACTAAAAGATGGGTGATTCTATTGCATAATGAAATCCAACATATAATATTATATCTTTGGGATAGGTATCTCCATTTAGACAATGTTATTTTTCATAAATTGATTATGTTTACCTAGTATCTCTATAATTTGTTATGTTCCAATACTACCTGTATTGGTCTCCCAGACAGGGAAATCTAATCATTTCCCATGAGTATTGATACCAATCACCCTTAAAGAGATCATTTATAAACAATGTAACATGTTGATTAGCTTAAAAAATCATAATGTATACTTATATATATTTTGTATCACCTAAAATAAATTTATTAGTTGTAAATCAAAGAATCATAGTCTTTGGTCTCTTTGGGAACATCATTAATTTTTAATTTTTTATAATGGATTGTAAAAAATATTTAAATTACCCTAAAAAATATCAAATAATTTTGAAACCCATATTATATTAAGGGAAATTGTTGTGTACCGGGTTAGGCTAAGTTTGGTTGTACACACATTGTCAGTATTTTTACTCCCAGAAAAATATATTCGAAAACCATATCAACCTCGATTATCTAGAGGTGGATGGTTTTATCGGATGACTAAAATAATCCCTAAATTAAAATAAAATTATAGGATATTATTTTAAACTTCTCCTTCAATACTATATTAGGGTCATATTTCGTAATAAAATTATTTTAAATATGGATTCAACGGTCACAAAAAAACTATATATGATACCAAATGTAATGCCCGAACTCCAGAAAGCTCGAATTTGGTGAATTACATTATTACATTCCCTTAGATACAGGATTAGGGTCCCAAAAGACTGAGCAATTTAGATGTTTTTGAAAAATATATTATATACAAGATACCCATGTTACATTTGAAAATATAAATAAAACATGACACATAATAAAGTTAAATGAACAACATCATTGAAATATTATTCAAATATTTCCTCTTCATAACACGGGGAATCTAAAAAAATAAGAGTGAGCTCAAATGATCATTATGGTTAAGTAATATAGAATGAATAATGAATCAATGAGACAAATAAATAAGTGAATCTAAATAATTGGACACTCATTCCATTTATAAAATATTACAAGTCATAATCAACACAATAAGGTATATAACTAAAAAAAATGTCATTTAGTCTGTAAACAGTGGATGAAATGAATCCATATATACATTGATGAAAAATATCACGGATAAAAAGTAACTATGTCTAAATGAGGTAAATGATTAATTACAACATTCCATGTTTACTAGTTACATGAAAATGTTACTTTCAAGTCCATTCAGAAGACAGTTTAACATATCAGGTCGAAACACATAAAATATGGAAAACTATTTCGTCTCATAAGACTGGTGATTCATTGAGAAGTTATCTATAACCCGGACCTAACTATGTCATACCTGTCCAAAACATTCCTCACATATTGAATAATAAATTTAATAAAAAAACAACATTCGTTATAAAATATCAATTTTGAATAAAAGATGTGGATATATCAATAATTCCTTAATTATTCAAATAAATATCAAAGTGAACACCATATGTAATATGGTATATGATTTAGTAAAAAAAATAAATTGAAAAAGAATATGGATATAAATTTAATGTATAATAAAAATGATAATAGTGAAGTGATTGCATTAAGAGAAAGTAAAAAATCACAAAATATGGTGGTATGGAAAAGATTACTTTTAACACATTGTAATTTTCAAGTCAGACCCTTTTGATCACATGAAACAATGTAAAACACTATATACCATGAATATAAAAGGATGAATTATATTATATATCAAAATGGGTTATATATACACCACAAAAAAATAACTA
Organism: Viscum album; assembly: GCA_963277665.1. Taxonomy (NCBI): domain Eukaryota; kingdom Viridiplantae; phylum Streptophyta; class Magnoliopsida; order Santalales; family Viscaceae; genus Viscum; species Viscum album. The sequence goes on from OY728127.1 coordinate 948,842,990, forward strand.
AGTTGTGAATATGACATTTATCTCACAGATTTAAAAAGTGAGATGAAAATATCTTACCTTCTGTTTTCTTTTAGTTATTTAGTATTTTACCCTCCGGTATAATTTTTTTAAGAAAATATATATCTTATAATTTGAAAATATTATTATTTATGATTTCATATATTAACTTATTATTATATGTTATTATCCTTTTGATCGTAAACATTCATTATTTTTCACTATTTTGGTTTTTATTTTCCAGTTTCTCTAGTTTGTTTTGACTTTTTATTTGTTCTTCTTATTAAATATATCTGGGTTTCATGATCTGAAAGATTTGAGAAATGACTTAGTTCACATATATATTCATTATATATGCATTTAAAATAATCCATAACAGTTTTTGATAACAAATGAAATGTACTGTTCATTCAGACAGTAGGCCATATGTATACAAGAACGTTACTTTAATTTCTTTGTCAAATTAAAATATTGAAAAGTAAATAATAAATATTTGTATATGATATATCCAGTATCATATTTATGACATATATTTAACATATTTTTTCAAAACAATCCTTTCTACATTCCATGTATAGGGTGAATGAATCACATCGCTTTGAGGATGTTATAGTCCACACTTCCACACAAAATGGAAAGTATAATGGTTTGTTTTATAAAATAATTAAAGAAAAATAAATACATAATAGATTTTATAGATATCATATATATCATCATTTAAATCATAATTCTAATCCATGACAGGTGGTATGGAAAAAATGAACTCTCTTGTTTTGTGAAGCAGTAGTTCACCGTACACGAATAGTAAGTTCTTTAACCATTTGATGTAAGTGTGTAAATGTGTAGGTAAAAGATTTAATATATAAATATATTAATGTTGAGGATAAATTTTTTATTATAAAAACATGTATTAATATTATAAGAGGGTGTGGAGAATGAAAATAACATAATGGTTCTTGAGGAAGTTGGTTACCTCTTCTTTGGGTAACTCTTATTGGTTTATATCAAAAGGTTTCCATGGATTGATTTATGAAAAATGTGTGGATTTAAAGGAAACATTATGGATGTTGGTAACTGTATTAGTAATATATTTCTCTAACCCATGTTTTTTGACAGATTTTAATAAGGGGAGAGGTAGTGACCTTTTATTGTGGTGGGAGGGAACACAATTGGTATTTTTTAAAATAATTCATGTGTACCCACATTTTTACTGTAAAAAATACTTAAATAACCAATCAAAATAAAGAATTTAATACTTTTGGAAAAAATAGCGAAATAAAAATCGTTTTTTTAAGTGGATAGGTCATTTGGTGCCTCATGATTAGGGTTTAGTCCCTTATTATGCTTAATTTTATCTTAATAGTTGTGATTAATTTCAAAAACATTGAATAATATTTTTGGTCAAAACTAAGTTGAAATTATTAGAAATAATATATTATTCTGATTCCAAATTTGGAATGAATATTTTCTGAATTCAAATCACATATGTGGCAGAAATTAATTAATATTTAACAATAATTTGTATTTTTATATTGAACATTTTCAAAAAGATTTCTAAGTTTTTATATCTAACATCATTGTGAAATTTATTCTACTTATCTAAATTTGATAAATTTATATATATTTGATATAATGTGACATTAAAACAAAATTTAAATATAATTTTACACTATAAATGTTAGGACCAATAAGGGCATATATACCCTGAGAGGGGGGGTGAATCAGGGTATGGATATTCTTTTTCAAAGTTCTTCCTGCCCCACTGGATCTTGACCAATTTATTACAATGGTCACTTTGTTTGCTCTTGTGTGATTATTATGATCAGTTCTTTTCTGGTTTGTCTGATGTTGATTCTTCGAATGCAATGCAGGGAAGCGACTAGGCAGACACAGAGATTTTTACTTGGTTCACCTGCACTGGGCTACATCCAAGGAGCATACAACGGCGATGTGTCGTTGTACCAAATCCACTAAGGCTCACTGCCAATAATGTTCACAAGGTTCGGGCTAGATCACTTCTATGATCAGGCTCACTGCCTTTACAAGGTTTAGGGTCATATCACTGCTTTCCCAAGGTTCACTCCCGGTTTCTCTCACTCTGGCTCACTGCCGGTGGAGACGATCACCTTCTTCCTATTCCTAAGCTCACTGCTATGTGAAGGGATTCACTCACAGTTTATAGACCTGCAGGTCTCTTCATTTTCATGAAATAATGCATCTTAAACTATTGATAGATGCTCTATTGAAGTCTAACTTTTATCCACTGATGAATACCACTTTTCCTCTTAACCACTGGTCAATTCACTTTGGAAACACCTTTGCAAAAAACCCTACTTCGCTAGGCTCCCAATTTCACGAAGCTCAATCAAGCCTTCGCGAAGCTCCTGCCTTTTTGCGAAGCTCTACCGCAAAGCACTCTCATGATGAATAGACCTTTGCAATGCTTATGTCGTCGTGGTGCTCCTTCCTCTATGCGAATCTCACTGAGCCAATGCGGGGCACACACCTTTCGCAGAGCTAGAATAGCCGCCGCGAAGCTCCCCTTTCACGAATCACACTGCCTTCACGAAGCACCTCGGAGAACCGAGAGCAATGGATTTTCTCTGAAAATTCTCTCTACTTCTCTCAAGGGGGTCGGCCTCTATTTATAGGCAATTCCACCGACACTCGAACTTTACGCACGAAGTCAACTCCACGTCACCTCAAATCTCGAAGCTCCGAAGTTTCTGTCGGAATTCTATCCAAATCACGAAGCACGACGGCAATTTTCCATTCGCGGAGCTCGTCATAATCGCAAAGCATCCCATCAATTCCTTCACACCTTTTCTGTGAAGCTCCCTTGCAATTCCCTTTATCGCCGTGAAGCTCTCTTGCAAAGCCCTTCACCGCCGCGATGCGCTTCAGCCTCTACCGTTCGCGAAGCTCGTCGTAATCGTGAAGAATCACCACCTCCATTCTTCTGTTCTTTTGTACCGCCTCCAGATCGTCCTTTCCTTTGTCATCATTCTTTGTCAACAAGGATTGTCAAAAAATTCTCAAGAACTCGACAATTCTCCATTGAAACCTTCTTTGTCAACAAACACAATCAACCCAAAAAATACTGCAATGTTACCTTGAGATATTTTTTCCCAACAATAAACAAATTATATGAAAAAGTATTTTTGAATTAAAATTCACAATTGTTCACTATTCATTAAAAAATGAAACATCATAGAAAATATAAAAAATTCACCATACCTTTATTTTAACATTTAAATTCAAAAAAATAAATATATTTTTTTCATAAAAATTATAAAATTTTCAAAATTCAGATTTAAAATAGGTGTTCCATTAAAAGGTGGTAAAAATGTATTATAAAAATATAGGTTTTCATGTGTGAAATTTGGTTTGTTCTTATCTTATACCTAAAAAATATATTGGATGAGTATCCAAAATATTTTATAGAATCTTTAATATATAAATTTCATTAATATCATTTAATAATAGAATCTAATTTTTGTTATTAAGGTAAATTTCCTTTTTCACATGAAATTTGTTTTTTATGAAAAACAATCCCTTTATATTCATTTGGTTTCAATTTTAATATCTAATTAACTTATATCCAATGAATTCAACTATATAGTTTCATAAGAATGATAAAAATACTTATATTCTCTAATTTAATTGCTAGGTTATATTTTATTTTATTAAACAAAAATATTTTGACAATATATTATTGTTGAGAAAAAATCAGTCTTGCATGTTACGCAAGACGTCAAAGATATTAATTCTTGCATGTAATGAAATTTAAACATAGCATTATATATAGAGGATGATTATCTATATGTTTCATGTAACATATGATTATATTGGTGATTTTTATAAAGAAATATAGAAACATGATTAAATTTATTCTTTGTGGAAAATATCATAATGTTTTGGGGTGTTACATGAAAAACTGAGGATTTCCATTGCAAATAATCCTTCAAATTAATGAATGAAGATTAAATATGGGGGGTAACATTTATGATGGATATAGAGATAAACTATATTTCAAATAGACTAACCAATATAGGCCCCCAAAAAATATCCTTCAATCCAAATTTTTTAACTCCTCTTCTAATATCTCTCCAATTTCGCATTCACATATCTCTGTATATATTTAAACTTTCATTTCAGGGTATTCATAATCGAACCAATTTATTAACTCCAGTAAAACAACATTTTTGAGGTATTTAGTTTAAATAGTGTTTATTGATTATTTATTTTCATTATTTTATTTTAGAAAATAATAATGATAATAATAATAATGACTAAAAATTTTCAATTTAAAGCAATAACTAATAATTATATATAATTATTAAAAATTATTAATATTAAGAAATTATTTGTATTAATCAGTATTAATTGGTTGTAATTAACAGTAACTAACAGTAATTATTAGTAGTGAAAAATAATTAGTTGTACCGAATATTAATTATTTATAATCAGTCATAATTAAGCATGATTAGTAAAAATTAATGTTAATTATTAATAATTTGAAATTATTTCTTGTTTATCGTTGCAGTATTATAGAAAGTACTATATGGACCTATTGAATCTAGAACTATTCATATGATTTGGGACTTCGACCACATGTTACAGCCTATGGGCCACAAGGCCTTCAGCCCAAAACGGTTTATTGGGCCATAGCGCCTTCGGTCCACCTCTTGCATCCAATCTATGGACATTCAGTCCATAGGAACATGAAGTAGTAAAGATGGATCACATAGTATAAAGTCCTAGAAGAGGGTTATTTGAATGTAGAAGCCACCAGATAAGAGCTAACCTGATCAGCAAAATGAGGGGTAATGATAATTTTGAGTTGTACCAGGTGTTGTATAGCACTGCATGAAGCAATGCTAGTTGATCACCCATGTGAGGTGGGGAGATAGGCTTCATCATTGATGGGATTTTGGGGAGGGACAATCTACTTTAGTCAGGTATTTGGGCCTTTTGGTGTTATATTAGGCCTTGTTCCTCTGGGTCTTCAGGTCATGTACATGGACTTGTGCCTTTAGACCTATAGGTCATGTAGGGGTTCCCCCTCAACAGAAAAAAGTGATTATCCAAAAAAATAACAAAACAAAGTCCTTTGGGCTGGTTTTACTATCATCACTAATATATTGTAATAATTACTGATAATCACTAATAATTAGTATAAATTACTAGAAAATAGTAAATAATTACTATTAATTAGTAATATTTAGTAATAATTAGTAATATTATAAATAATCAACAATGATTATTGATAATCAGTAAAAAAAAGTTATAATTAGTAATAATATGTTATAATTATTAATAATCAGTTATAATTGTTAATAATTAGTAATAATTAATATTAATTATCAATAATTGGTCATAATAAGTAATAATTACTCTTAATTAGTAATAATTACTAATATTTAGTAATAAATTTTAATAATCACTAATAATTAGAAATAATTATTGAAAATTAGTAATAATTAGTAATAATTACATATAATTAACTTTAATTACTAATAATTAGTGTCTAGTTGAGGTAATTTGTAATAATTTTCGATAAAGAGTAAATAATAACAGATAATTAGTAATAATTAGTATTAATTTGAAAAAAAAAACAAGTAATTATCAGTAAAACGTTTTAATAGTTAATGAAAATTTGAAAATAACTACCAATAATTAGTTATAATTATCAATATTTAGTTATAATTACTTATTATAAGTAATAATTTGTTATAATTTGTAAAAATATTAATAAATTTTTATTATTAGTAACAATTATTAATAATAACCTTCAATTAGTAATAATTTGTAATAATTAATGGTAATTAGTGATAATTAGTAATAATTAGTAATAATTCGTTATTATTAATCAATATTATATTTAATTGTAAATTATTTCTAATAACTAGTTATAGGTATTAATAATTATCGATAATTATAAGTAGTATGAATTACTAATAATTTGTACCAATCAGTAATAATTATTTCCAATTTGTGATAATTAGTAATTATTACCCTTAATTATTATTAATTCATAATAAATACTAGTAATTATTTACAAATATTAATTAATAGTAATAATTGATGATAATTATTATTAATTCCCAATAATTATTAATAATTATCTATAATGAGTAATTGATAGTAATAACTTTTAATAAATATAAATAATTTCTCATAATTATTCATAATTAATTATATTATCAATAATTAATGTTAGATATCAATAAATATCGGAAATTAGTAGTAATTAGTAATAAGTAGTTTTAATTATCAATAATGAATATAATTAGCCACAATTAGTAGTAAATAACAATAATTAGTAGTAATTAGTAATAATTAACCTTAATTAGAAAACGTTTATAATAATTTTGAACAATTCGAATTAAATTTTAATTACTTGTGATTATTACCAAAATTAGTAATAATTAATAATTATTAACTATAATTAGTTGTAATTGGAAATAATTTGTTATTGTTTTTAGTATTTTGTAATAATTACAAATAATTTTTAATAATTCCTAATAATGTTTAATGTTTTTATAATATTTATTTATAATTTTAAATAATTAACATTTATTTTTAACAATTTTTAATAATCGCTAATAATATTGTAACAATTATTGATACTTTGTAATAACTTATTATAATTACCAATAATTTATCATAATTTCTAAGAACTACCATTAATTTATTAGAGATATTTATATTCTCTATTATTTTTTTTATTTGGTAATAATTTCTGATATTTAGTTATAATTACCAATAATTACTGATTGTAGACGGTAATTACAAATAGTTAGCAATGTTCATATTTTCTATTTTCCCTTAGATCATCCCTTCCTTCAATCAGAGTAGTTACAATCAATATTTATATTTCCTATTTAAAAATACTATCAAAGAAGGAATCATAAAACAATATTTATTATGAGATTAAAATTATATAAATCATCAAATAAATCCAAATGGTTTTGGTATAAATCCTATATAATTTTAGGATGTTGAAACCTTTTTATCAGTTTCACTAAAAATTATAATTTTCTTCAGAAGAGAAAATTACGTGTTCCCATAAGAAATGTGATTTTAGGATATTTGAATCATTTGAATGTGTTTGGGTTCATTTATTATCTTTTCATTTTTTTAGAAAGATTTTATTTTTTTTGTCGTTATGATGAACAAATTCGAAAGAAGATATAAATAATTTTTATCCAGATCCATCATGGTTTAATGTTTTATCAATGAGGTCGTTAGCACATATTTTTATTGAATACAAACATAGAAGGATAATTTAACACCTATGTTGGGACTATTTAGATTTTATGAGTTTCAAAATTCTGTTGAGTATGGCTTATATCCTAGATGCAACATATGAAAATTTCAAACTATTATTAACTTTATTTCTCTTCAATCGGGTAATGTAATGCGAAATATTTTTTTGACCAAATATTTTTATTGGTAAAATAATTGTTACCTATTGGAAATATATTACCTTTAAATTTATATGAACATAAGAGTTTGGTCCATAATTGAGGTTTTAGTTATCAAAATGTCCATGAATTTTCAAATGATTTCATTTTATAATATGGTGAAAATGATTGCTTAGTTAAATTTCCATTAAGGGTACAATCGAGGTATACATAGGAAGAATAGGGAAATTCCTAATTTTTCCATGTCAAATAGTTGTCATATATTCTTCTTATATAAATATTTTAAATTTATTTATCTTTCATAACCAAGCCCCATTGATAAAATGACACAAATAAAATATTTCTATAAGTAAAGTCATAAATTATCCTTATGATTGTGATTCATGAAAACATTTTTATTATATACATATTCTTTTTCCATCATAAGCTTCTAACATGTGATTGGGTCTTTCTACTGATGGTTTATATCCATTTGATTCTTACTGTAGTTAATAATTTTATTATACAATATTTATTACTCTATACAAATTACCTTCTTGGAGGTTGATAAAGGGGAAATATATATTTTTGGAGATACAACATTCACGATATCTAAAAAATAATATTTATATTTAATTGAATATATTTATTAATATGTTAAATTTATTAAGGAGTAATGTTTTTAGACTATATGGAGTAGTTTTAAAAGAGAAATGTATAATGGGATTTGTGTTAATTTGGAAAATTAGTAACTTTACAGTGTTTTACATTTTATATAGTGAGAGAAACTGTCACAAACCAACTAGGGTTGACCCTAAACCGATCACTTGAGCCGTTCCGTGGTAAGGCCTGCTATGCACTCTCGATCATCCCGAGATTGTAAAAAAACACCATGGAATCAATATATAACACTGAGAATGATTTTTTTCAAATAAGTACAATTAAACATTAGAAAAAATTAGTAAAATTCAAAATAAATAAAAACATGAAATACAATGAATCACAAACAATCACACACTAACCAGGCCACAACAAAACCTACACATGGCCCCCTGTAGGTCACTCTCTGATACCCAAACCAAATGTTTCTTGAGGTGATCCAAACTATAGGTGGGACCTGGAGGAGGAACTAAAAACAAGAAAACATTATAGGAAGGAGTATTTAAACTTAGTAGGCATTCCCATGAATTTATTTCAAAATCACTATCATTAAATAATTAATTTACTAATTCCACATTTGAAGTAAATTTTATAAAATTAATATTTCCAAAATATTTTACGTCAAATCAAATCCTGAACCATTTCCATTATTAATTTTCAAAATTAGATTTCTATCGTTAGTTAAAATAGAATTTTCAAATGGACATTGATGTTTACATTTTCAGATGTGCATAGAGAGAATACAACACTTTTATTTGAAATCCATTTTCAGAAAACTAATCAAAACCTTCCCAACACATTCTAATAAGAACAAAATACAAGAATGATAAATAATAATCACACAGAAATGGCAATTTAGGTATACATAAAAGAATCATATTCATCACCATATGAAATAGAAATCCAATATAAATGGGTCGAACCAATGAGATTGTGAACAATTTAGAACGTACTATACATGTGACTAATCAAGAAGGCATGCCCTACTCAATGACATCATAACTCTCTAACACCCAACCATTTCCCAAACTGTCTTTCCCAAGGGTCTTAATCCCATAGAAATAATAAAAAAACACCCCTACTATGGGCCACTATCCAGTGTGTAATCTTGACTAGTGCAGTAATCATTCAAATAAAAATAACTTAATATACCTGGTTCCCATGCCGAGTACAAAATGAAAATAGGAGTGATCCAACATTTTCAATCTTGTAGCCAATCGTGATACATGAACATCACACGCACAAAAACTCACAAAATTTACTAACATAAAAAGATCACCCCCGAGTAACCCCAAATAGAGTTTTAAAAAAAATTAATTTTTTTAAAGTACCAAATGGGCCTTAACAAACCATTCAACACCAACCTATTTTCAGAATAACCAACACACACAACATTTAATGCTAAAATCCACTAAGACACCCATTTAATAAAAAAATCACCATTTTATAACTACGAAAAAATTATAATGGTACATGGGCAATTTCATCAACACTTAGTATGCACATTTAATAAATAATTTTTGAAAATTCAAGCACAAAGAGGAAACTAATCACTTTCAAAAAAAACAACTATTCTAAAAATATTTATTCAAAATTATTTACAATTTATTTAAAATCAATGAAATATCATTAAATTAATAAATTTTAAATATAATGGAATGTGTTATGGGTGACCTACCTCAACACACAGTCCAAACACGATGATGCGACATGCCCTTCATAGGTGCATACGAATGTGCAAGCTGATGACCACAGTTTCATGGATATCCTTTCCAACATGATCCATCAATTGAAAGACAACTAATAACATTAAAACAATGAATTATAATAATCTAAATGAATATACAATGAAAAACCCACCTCAGATCCAATGTAGGAAAAAAAGAACAATCCCAAACTACATGCATTTGGTGTTGGGCGTTCATTGCACACCCCATTGAGAAAAATACATGTGGATGGTTGCTTAAACAAAGGTGGAACGAGTATCAACAGAACAGGTCGTCATTCCCTGCAAGGATGGTGAGGTACTGCAGAGAAATTATAAGTTTACAGTAAGGGGGGTTGTGTGGTAGCGAAGGGTGGGTGTCCAGTCGGAGGACACGGTTATAGGATGAATGAACCATGGGTGCACGAAGGCCAGAAGGTACCATAAGGTGGTAAATGTGGTTCCAGAGGGTGCATGGATAGAGGGTGTAGGGCGAGTGGGTACGGGGCTGGAGGGTTCTTGAAGGAGGGCGAGGTGACAACTCAAGATTGGCAGAGGAGAGTGTGGAGGGAGGAGAGGTGACACACGAGGAGAGTGAGAGGATAGGGGTGAGGTCCTCTAGGGTTAGGAGAAAGGAAGGAAAGAGAAAAAAACATAACAAATGAAAAATAAAACAAAAAACAAATAAAAAAATAGATCATTAATCTATAATAAAAATATGATTAACAATTATAAAAATAATACACATAATAATAATACAAATATATAAAAATGAAAAATATAACAATCTTAAAAAAATTCTTTCATAATAATAATATACTATTAAAATTATTTATTAACGTTTTCTTAATTCTTAATAATAATAATATTAAAAAAATTATAATTATGATAATATTAATAAAACATTTAATAATAATAATAATCATCATCAACATCATTAAATTATTAATAGTAATAATTATTATAAAAATTTTAATAACAGTAATAAAATTTAATAACAAAATTAGTTTTATAACATTAATTATACTATTATCCACAACAATAATAGTTTTATTATTAGGCTTAAAACAGACATTTTTTTGAAATAATTTTTTACACAAATTTAAACTTCATTTAATAATTCATTTAAATTTTTTATTTATTTTTGAAAACAATACATGTCGCACGGTCTTGGAACTGTGTCATGCCCATGCACTCGGTACCACTAAGCCCACAGAACACATCTTTATAAAAAATAATAAATTTAACCAAGGTTTCCCCCAAACCCTGACCTAATCCAGAAATATGGATGAAATAACACTTTGGTGTGAAAATTATCCACACCATAACGCTTTCCACACCCATAAATCTACAAAAATATCTAGACCCAAAGATGAAACTCTAAGTGTCATTCACCCCCAAATGTTTAAGCCCCTCTAGTTGATTGATCTAAATAGACACTTATCTCCCATGACTTACAACTCATCCTCAAAACATGAACACATTAATCACCACTAATCATAACTGAGACCATCCATTTCATCTAAGGAACGAATGAACTTAAACCACCTCTGACGTTCATTCGTATAATCAATGTACAACAAAAATTTTTGGTGTACTACAATCCCAAAATTTTCTCAATAGGAAGAAAATTGAATTGTGTGGTTCTTCATGAGATCACCCACCACCAAAACAATACCTGAAATGAAACACTAATACTTACATGGGGTGGCCCAAAAACAATCCCCACCGTGTGGAATTGGCTAACACTAAATTACATCATGTGTAACTATGGGGGACCCATTGTGGGTCTCCCCACCATATGAAATGAGGAGATTAAATGAAATTGAAAACTTCCCACATGGACCAAAAACCCCCACCATAAAGAGGGAAAGGGAAGGGTTCAACTGATAGGGCATAAAAACTACCACCATACCTATATCAATAACATCTCACCCTCATAAGAACACAATCCATTCCACACTAAGGACAATGATTAAAACAAGTCCCTTTTTACACCACTGAGGTTCTCTTGATTACGCGCTAACTTCACTTTGGGACATATGCCTATAGCTCTGAGGATTGAAGCATCTATTGCCTCATATTAAGATTCGAAAATTCAAAAACATAACAATTGAACTAGAATTTCACCAACAACACTTCCATTAAAATAATGGTTTCATTGAGGCTTCACAATAACCATTCTTACGACTAAAGGAAAAGAAACACCACAAAACTCTAAAATAGATGACCAAAACATCTAGGGAACACTACAAATAGAAACCTATCATGTGAAGATGGAATTTTTATGATTCCATTTCAACTAATTATATGAATTTTTTAATTAAAATATTATTTCTTAATTATAAATTATATTTCATCTTTTATGGAGAATATACCAAAGATATATGATCAAATATTTATGTAAATGTATAGTAACATCTTGTTACAATGTGATATTCACTGATAATGATTTAAGTGTTTTATTAAGGCATCGTCTTTGAGGTTTATTTTGAAAATTCCTTAAGATATGTTGTTGTAATTGATGTTTTCCCCATTATATGGATTGAGGGATCTCGAGGATAAAAAGATAATGTTTTTCTGATTGTCATGATTGAGGGTTCCTAGGGTTATGGAAGGAGAGATTTACTGATCATTTGAATCAAGGGATTCCAAGTCTTTGAATAATGATTATACGATTGGTTATATCATAGATACCTAAAGTTGGGTAAATATAGTTTCTTATATGTTTGGTTAACAAGGTTAATTTTCTTAAGATACTTTTTGATGTTTTATCAACTTCAGTAATAATTGTTTAATCACATTATTTTTATTATCTTTAATAGTTTTTAAAAAAATTAAGGTGAATATTTTGAAATGGTTACATTTTTTTGTTGATTATTTCTTACTCTGATTATAAAGTGTTCTAGTACAACTATTTTTATGGTGGTATTTATTAATGGTTTTTGAAAAATTATGTTTCAAACTTTATATATACTAAATTCACCACCATCATAGAGGATCCATGTTTAAACATTCCATTTATGGACTAAAGAATGCATCTTGTAGTTGGAATATCCAGTCTATTGATATAATCAAAGGGTATTGATTCATCAAGAATGATGATAATTATTTTGTATAAAATATAATTTTTGGGAGAATATTTTTGTTTTTTATATTCTATGTAGATGATATACTATTTATTGGAAAGGATATCACAACACAACACTCTATGAAGATTTGGTTGGGAAATGATTCACCGTGAAAGACATGGGTGAATATGCCAAAGTACTGTGTGTGAGGGTCTATATGGAAATATCTAAGAGACTTATTTTACATGGTCTTGTTTTTTATGTTGTTTATTTGACATGAATTCTATTATGTTCTTATTTTAACAATTCCATACCAATCCAAACTTGGTGAGAGTCATTACATTACAGGTAATAATATTCATAAGTACGTGAGAAGAACTAAAGATATTTTTTGGACCTTATAGGAGAGGATGAGAAATGTGTAAAGGGTTAGATTGATGTTAATTTCCAATCAAATAAATATGATATGAATACTCAATCTCGTTTTATATTTTTCTTTAACAATTTATTTTTCACATGGACAATTTTCAAACAATCCATCATAGTGGACTCGACGACATTAGAAGTGTACATCGTAGCATCAGATATTTTAATAGTTGTTTCTTGGATCAATAGCTTCATTTCTAATAATGGAGTGGTTACTAGAATCATAGGAGTAATTAATCATTTTTTTTGAAAATAATGGATCTATTTCTCACTCTAATGAACCAGTGTCACTCTAAAGGACCATCCATATCCTTTGAAAATACCATATCATATGAGAGATCATTGATAGGGGTGATGTAAAGATTAGTTCAGTTGGATTCTCACAAGATTGTAAGGGATCAATTGAAAATTTCATTATCAAATAAACAACAATAGGTTCATGTTAGATATTTAGTTATATGATACATGACATATTGATATAATTGTTCTATAAGGTTTCATGATGTCATGATCAAAAAATAAATATTTTATTATCAATAATTCTTGTGTGTTGTAATTGGATCTAACATGAATGGTTGAATAATAAAATAAACACATTATGTGAATTTTCCCCCCTAATCCATTATCATCATAAAGTATTATTGGTTTTCATGATATGATTATATTGAATTGGATATAATATTATACTCATTACAATGGGTTGGATATATTCATTGATGTACATTGAAGTGTATGATTATATTCAATCATTCTTATCTGATGTGTGTGAGATACCAATCATTGGAACTATCACACACTAATAATCTACTTATGAAAGTCAAAAATTAAATCATCTAATCAGGGTGTCGTTGGGTATTTTTTTGATCATGCTATCAGTTTAAGCACAACCATGATGAGATTTTTATACATGTATGGTGATTATAGTCATTAGACCCTTGATCTAATTAGATAGAGGAAAATAATTTTCATTATTATTTGACACACACTTGATGTGTTCATATGATAATCACATGTGATATATTCCTCAACTTGTTCATAAATGTTTGGAGAATCATTAACAAAATATGAGTAGTGAAATACTAGATGTACATGTCCCATGTGTAGTGGTCATTAGATATCCAATAAGAATGGAATAAATATGTTTACATACAATGAATGTAATAAATCTTATCGTAGACATGTTCATAGAGATATATGAGTTTGTTTGATATATAACTGAATATACCACATAATTGAAACAATATCATGAACACTTTACTAAAGGCCAAGTCACACAATTATTCTTTTGGATAAAGAATATGTTTTTGGGAAAAAAATAAAAAATATTTGATTTCTATAAAACAATATCAAAAATAATTCTAGATGTATTCACGGTGATTTTTGAAGTTTTTCACAAATAGCTTATTCATTTTTGTTCTTGTGGGATATTGATGGTTGTGAACTGAATAAATATTCAAAATATTTATATGAATTAATGATATGTTGGTGCCAACATATCCTTATGTTTTATCAGAAGAAAATATTACACCTAATATAAGGTTGCCTCAAAGAAAACACTACAATTGTATCATTATTGTGTGGTATTTATTGGTAAATTATAATTAATAATGGATTAAAATATTTTTATATAATCATTTAATGGGTTAATTTCCCTCATAAATTAGGTGTACATCAATATTCCAAATTGATGACACCTGAAATAGGTTACACTGTCCTTATTCATAATGGAGTGATGGGCTTTTCCTATGTAGAAGGAGTGGGGTATATTCATTGTAGAGTGTGGGAGAATAGTGCATTCGATGGGGGTAAAGATCATTAGTTGCATCAAAATATTATAGAGTATATCTTCCTCTTAAATCACCATTCCTCAAATAGGTAAGGCCCTAGAACCCAATTCATTGTTCATAGTTCATTCATTGTAAACTTATATCCTTTGGTTAGTGTAACATCATTGGAGGAAGGAATATTTTCTTTATTACTCTATGCCTGAAATCCATTTTTTCATTTTCTAAAAAGCCAGTTTATGGGTAACCGGTAACCATGAAAACAAGACCCAACATCATCAACATCAACACTACAAGAAGACAGTCAAGCAGAAACAACAAGAGAAAAAACAGCAAATCACATATCATAGTACCTGTAGTCTTCCCCGACACTTCCATAACCTTGATATAAATCAAAAGTCATATATATTGGTTTTTTTCTACTTCTATGTTCAGATAATTTATATCTGAAACTAATCCTAATGTACTAGAATATAAAACACTCATGATAGTCTCAATACATATATTTCAGAATTCAAAATGGTTTACCTAGATATACCTTGTCTTGTTGAATGTTATGGTGATTATAGTTCCTTAATCATTTCCCACCCATAAAATTCAAAAAAATGAACATCATTCATGCTGTGCCTGAGGTTCTTATATCATATTTCTTCATTAATACTCAAATCCTTCAGAATAATCATATCTTTTTTAACTAACATGAATCTTCTTCAAATCCAATTCACAACACTTTCATAACCTTGATATAAATATCATGTTGCATATGTAAATTCCTCCATATGTGATCTCATGTGATCCTCTTTCCTTATTTCCAAATATTTCATGCACATGCTCAAATCACCAATTCTTCAATTTCTTCTTATCCTCAATGAAATATTTCCTTATAAAATGCTAGATATCAAATCCAATACCACCATTTTATTCAAACTACAAATCAATTGATCGATGAAAAATAAAAAACTAATCAACTTTGGTTCCAACAAATAATAAAACTTTAATACTAATCCTTTACCTCAAAACAACTACCATTATGTGTTTTGTCAAGGGTATCATACATATATATTAATATAGATAAAATCATTTTTAATTAAATTTAATGATATTGATTTCAATACAAGAATAGGCTTGTGTGGTGTTGAAATTTGAAAATTGATCAATATAAATAGATTGATTCTTTTTTATTTTTATTTATATGATTTTACATGTTTATTCATTCAAGTGGTGGTTGAAATTTCATTTTACATGAAATAAAAAAACTAGGAATTAGTCTGAGATATAATCCCGATGAATTGGGTATAAACAAGATTTTAAAATAATCACTATATATAAAAAAATTAATATTTCACTATTCTAAAAAAAATAACTCAAAATAAAATATGATCAAACAAGAACATAGTATCCATTAAATGATAAAAAAACATAATTTTTTATGGTTGAAAGAATGTATTCTGAGATAAGTGAAGTTTAGTTTTCTTTTTTGGGCTATAATGGATGATGAAAAATTAAATTGAATTATAATATGTTCAACCTAATGTTCTGAAAAATAAAAATGATATATTGAACTCATTTCACAAAATGTAAATATAATTAAAATTTTAATATATTATTCTAATTAAATCACTTATAATTTCAATAACATTAAAAAATAAGTAATGTAGAGTAAAAAATATAAAAAGAAGACTAAAAAGAATTAAATATGAAGAATTTAAACATTAAGAATTTATATATGAATTAAAAATTCCAAAATAATATTTTTCTAATGGAAATTATTCATCAGTACATATTTTCATTAATTTTTTAGAAAATAGTTTTTAATAAATGATGGATGAAATCTTTCAAAATAATGGATAGGTGACACCTAGTCATGAATCAATTTGATATAAATTAAAGAGATCACTATTGAATGGTCCCAAGTGCATTAACAATTGCACTACACCTAGAAAAAAATACAATTGAAATAATTGTACATAAAATCTCATTTAACAACATGGAGGCCCACCAAGATAATTATAATTGAAATAAAATTACAAGATCTATTTGAACAAATTTATATGCCTAAATACATATTTCAAACATCTAAATAATGCTAAAATATAACTCTACAGTAACATACAAAACAAGGTCAATATGAAAATAGAAGAAAAGTGTTCATAAAATTTAAGAATATGACTAATGAATGAAAACTCAATGGTGGAAGAAACTTTCATATACAATGTACACTGAAAAAATTAATAACATTAAACCACAATGTCTTCTAACTAGGCCTTAGAATATTTTATATCTCCTCACCATTCCAACCATTCAATAAAAATATAGTAAGAATAAAGGAACCACTATCTATAATACAAAAATTTTCATTCTAGTGTGAATATTTAATATTTATCATTTAGATATCATGCTATTTGAAAAATCTAATAAAAAGGCCAATATAATATTTAAAACATATCAAATATTGATGCATGAAAAACAACACAAAAAATGTCATAGAAATATGAAATGAATTTTTGGTTCACTAATAGATGGTGAGAACCAAAATTACATAGAATAACCTATAACGTTACAAAAATATTGTGTGATTATTCACATTGAACAAACTAGAGAATTATGGTGAGGATAAGTTACCAATTTTTAAGTTTTGTGAATGAAATTCACATAACATTCCATTGTTCAATAGTGTACCAATATAATGGTAAAACAATCCACAACTCTTAAAATTCAATTCTTTTGTGAAAATTGATAATTTATTATTTAGTAATAAAAATGAGGTGAATACAGTTCAATAATGGATAATCAATATTTTGACAATTATAAAATAAATATTCATGAAAAACAAACATCGTACATATTAAATATTTATATATGATGTTATTTTTAATCAAAATTTTCTTCATGGAAAACAAGTATTTGAAATTGGTGTGTATTAGTCTGTATTCATATTGGTGTGTTCATGGAGTGTGCATAAGATAATATTATTTAGAAGTCTACAAGATAATTTGTAGCCAATTAAAACATTAAATTAATCGATTATAAAAGGAACTTAGGATATAAACTACTGAGAATGGTATGTAAAGACTAATGATCATATTATGAAAAATGAACTATATTTTACATAAATTTAAAATTTCTAAACTAAACCAAAAAAGAAAAATAGATAATAAATTATTCTTATTTAGAACTATAATTTCTATATAAAACTTCTTACGGAAACCTGGGTGCTAACATTGATCCTAAAATCTAGTAAAGAATGTTAATATTGAGGAAAAACCAGGAGTAACTTGTCACACCATCTTTTCAAAGTCTATGATAATAATATAGGGATTTAAACCTAGCCTATTGTTTATAAATACAAGAAATAGATACCAATAAATCCTATATTAGTTTTTCCATTGTATCATACATAAAATACTCTAAAGAAAATCATAAAATCAGTATTACTCAACACTAAATAAAAAAAATTAGTCAATGTTAACTAATAATAACTAAGGGCTAATAGTGTCATTTATATAGGGGAATAAAATTATTTCTTAAATTGAGGTACTATTAGGGGAAGTAATGTCATTTGAGGGAAAATATTAGTCTATCAATATGTGAATATTCTAGGCCCACAATAGAGGCGTGGATATTTTTTATAAAGGTAAGGGTATGTGTGACTATGGGTGGAGAGAGGAATATTCTGAGCCTTTTAGCCTCTAGATTGGATCTGGCTTCAACTTGGGTGTGGAGTAGCAGTTAATCCAATGTAAGTTATTCTCTTCCTCTGCCGATCAAGTTCTTCATTTATATAATTATATTTTACTTTTTGATAGTATAAAGAAGTTTTTCCATTGTTCTTTATTATTATTTTTCTTCTTTTCCAATTGAGGCACATCCAGTAGACTCGCACTTTGAGGATCAAACCACCACCTTTTGGTATCAGATCCTCCTTGAATGTGTAAATAGTCAGCTCAATAGTTCTCAATGTAAATGCATAAACATCCATCATATCATTCATTGTGGATGAACCCATATTTCACAGGATCATATTGGAACACATACTATATGTACCTATCATTATCCTCAACTCCCTTGTATTAATTACTTGAAATACATAATGTATTTTTATCCAATTAGGAATGAATAATGAATTAATTTACATAGTATAATGTCAAATTCTATAAGATCCCCACTTACTTAGTGGCTCACTTAGACAAATTACCTCCATAAGAGAAGACATGACTATCACTTGTGATAAATCTGATTGTATGAACACTACAACACTAGGTAACCCAATGATTTTGAGGTGGAATACAAATGTTATTAACAACACGTACAATGAAAATTGATCATTTTTTATGGTGAAGGTGTTGAACACATCCATATTTTACGGATACTCAATATGAGTCTCTCAACATAGGGATTTTCCATCATTTATAACAAAAATCAATGAGATTTGGTGATGATTTTATAAAAAAGGAGTATAACACTTCATTGACACTAGTGATAACTAATTGGAAAATATTTCATTAACAAAAATAGTAATATAATCCAGGGAGTCACAATTTTGGATGAGGAGACTCCACCTTAATAAATTTTAAAATGAAAACATTACTCATACTATGTTCATTTACCAGCACCTTAGATGATGTATTTAATTTATCACCAATATATCCATGGATAGTGTTAATATGTTATTCAATTATAATTATTATATATATTTATAAACTAAAAACTTTTAATATTCCATAATAATAATTTGAAAAACATAAACAGAATGTAATATTTTTTCCTATAAAACAAACATCAATTCATGGTTTGTATTACTGCCTATAAAGATGTTGTTTTTGAAAAAAAATACCAACTTCATAGATGGTTATAATAGATGATTATATTTTAAAATATTAACATAAAATGATATTATATTATCAATCACATTCTAAAATGTGTAAATATTTATAAAATTAAATAAATCAAACTATGTTCATCATGGTCGGTAAAATATCATAAATGGACATACCTTTGTATGATAACATTTATACTCAGTGAACCATGATTATTATGGAATTATTATAAATTTTAGGAAGCATTTGAACATATAAAAATAAATGAACTATATTTTAATTCACTTATAGATATATAGGAAGCATTTCATAATTTCCATTAGTCATTACCTTTATACTGAAGCAATATTTGAATTATGGAAATATCAACTTCAAAACAACTGATGATAGAAAAATATATCTAAAAAAATAGTACATGATAATAAATTAATGAAATAAAATAAAAATAAACATTATAAAAATTATTAATAATTAATTAATTAATATAATTTCATTATTCAATATTTAAAAGGACATACGAATTGAGTTGAGACTCGATGTAAGGGAATTATTGTCTCGACCACTTTTTTGGAAATATATGTCATATTCTATATGAACACTCTATATTAATTTAATAATGAAATTATTCTATGTTATATTTCTTTTACTAGTATATAATTACTTATTCTTTTATATTCTCTCTATTGGATTCATTCTTAAATCATTCATTAAAAAAATTTAAAATTATACTTTAATCACAATATCTTTTTTTCAATTTCCCTTTATACCTATAATGGTTCTATAATATCCTTACCTCAAATATTAATTTACATTAATTAATTTACCATTTATTTATTTTTGGGATATGTATTTACATATAATTATATTTTAAATAATTTCATTTAAGATAAATCTTCTCAAATTATGCATATTAAACCACTCCATCTCTTTTTATTTTTCATTTATCACTCTTACAATTTTTTTAATTACTTGATCTACAAGACCTTCTTTAAAAAAATATTGTGTTTATATTATGGTTTTTAAAAACCCATATTTCATTAATTTCTTCAAAATATGTTTTACCCATCTCTTTAAATTTTAATCGGGGTTTCTCTTCTAGATCATTGATCATTATTTGTATTTTTTTATCTATGATCTATCATATTTTATACTAAATTTATAAAATTATTTGAATGTATAAAATAATATATTAATTATTTTAAAGTTAATACACATCATTATATGACTCTTATATATTCATTTTTTATATCTTACGGAGTATATAAGGATTTTTAATTCTCCAACTTTTTTAACTGTAAATATTTTTCTATAATATCATTTTTGATTCATATTAATATAATTAAATGTTTATAATCCCATGTAATTATCATTATTTTTACTTCTAATCAATGAAATATCATACAATATCTATAATTATACTCATTACATAAGATATTCTTAAGTCATGTTATGGGTATTTCTATAGATATCTATTTATTTTCAATATTTGAATCTATTTTTTATATATTCATTTCAATGATTTGTCTCCAATGTATTAAAATAGTACCTTACTATATTTCCTTTTTTTATTATTCATTCATTGTTACCTTGATTTTTTATTTATGGGTTCTCTTTCTTTCTTATCTATTAATAATGTTGTGTATCTCTCTCTACATCAAACTATTGACACATATTTTTATTTGATGTCCAAGTTCTATTACCACATGGATATATTTTTTAAACCTCCCATTCTTTTTATAGTTTCAATATTATTTTAATAACCATATATCCATTAATATATATGGTGTGGACACCAAATATTTATCTATAATGATTGAAGGGTGTTTACCAAGAAAGTTGTTCAATTAAATTGACTAAGTAAATATTTATAATAATTTTTCTAATTATTTCAAAATGGATAATTATTATCTATATAACATGGTTTTAAAAAAGGTTCCTCAATGAAACTATGTATTGTAATTTTTATCCATATATTATTTTCAACCGATGAATTCCTTATACATATTATGTTATGGGTGGGGTCTATAATTACATATCCCCTAGATTGACTAATAGGTCACATGAGTAAAACTAACTTGGGTATGTGTTGCCTATTTGCTCATTTATCTATGATTTATTGTTTGAGGCCTTGATATCATGGTTATGATTTCTATCATTATTCATTTAATCACTATGATATTACTTTTATCATTAGGATTATTTATTTCCAATGTTATTTCATCCAAATATATTTTATACTAATGTTGTATGTTATATAGAATTATTTTATTATTTGTTCCTAAAATATTATGTATTTATTAATAATATTATGGTATCATTTTTTCATGTTACCCCATTCAAAATATCTATGTTCAAACCTTTCTATTTTTACCTATTTTCCCACAAAACCGTAGATATTTCTACATCTGATTTAAGATAAGAAATTGAAGTATAGAAACTGAGAATGTATTTTATGATTAATTTTATATTATAATGCAATGTGATGAATGAAAATTTATCTAATCTATTGAGTCAATTAAACTTTTAATTTTGGAATCTAAGAATATAATAAATTTTCATTGTCTCTATGATGTTGGAGTTAGTTTTTTTAGAATAAATCAACATGTGGATGAATGGTGGATATCTTCATTAAAGAATATATTATTCTGGGTTGAATATTATGAATATAATGAATTATTATAATTTTTTAACATTTTTCTAGAGAAGTATCTAAATATTAGATATTAATAAATAATAATAAAGTGGAAAAGAGATGAAATATATGTTATGGTTTGATTTCAAGTTGTTATTCCTATAGAAAAAAATTCTTCAAATTATTCAAATCCTGATAAAGTGATAATTCCTTGAGTAAAATAATAAGTATGATCAATTTCTTTTGATATAAAAATTTAACATTAATTATTTTTAATGGTATGAATACTATCATTTTATTAATATTGAATGTAATATTGATAGAAATTAAAATGTATTAAACCCACTTCTTAATTAAACTTTTGGTAGATGCGAGTTTTCTTGTTATAATATAATCATTCATTATGATGGAACGTTTGAAATAGATTTCTATAATATATTTTGGGTCTGATGGAGTTTGATAAAAAGAATAGACATGATAACTATAATAGAAAATAATTTTATGAAGGGAAATAATGTAAAAAGATTCAAAATCCGTATACAATAAAGGTGGTAGGATGTGCATAAGAACTTATATACAATGTATTGTTGAATGATTTATGTGTGGTATGGGTGGTCATAAATCCAGTTAATTTAGATAGGTAATGAGTCATGTCCATGTATGTGGTCATGTTAAAACCAATGAAAATCAATAAGGTATTTTAAATCACAAACTCATGGTTTAATGAATTAATTGTAATCATGTGTGGAATTATACTAATACATGTATAAATACAAAGTTAGATGAAGTTAATCAACCTCCTCAGCCACGAAATCCTTATGGATAGGATTGTGTATATACTAAAACAATGGGGTTGTAAAATTACAAAATATTTTTCACATTTACAATATACATTTTATTAATCATGTATTATAAACTAACTGATTTTGGATCAACATATTGATTCATGTAATGTAAATTCTTCCTATATATGAATTCCACACATCAAGGGTTGGTGGATGAAATATCAATGGTTAACCCAAATCGTTAGTAAATTTATAATCATATATCAAGAATCCAAAATTTTATGATATTTATGGAACTATTACTAAAGAATCTATTACTTCTTCCATCTGTTGAATTTTATATTTTATGGGTATATATTGGATCATAACTTATAGGGGTGACATAAATTTTTAAAATAATGTTTTATCCCATAATATCATTAACCAACCAAGTTCAGTATTCAAATATAATGATGAGGATTTAAATAATTACTTGATATATTTTTTGACATGGAAATATGACAAAAAATGGGTCTTTTTAGATGTATGTCCAAAATAATGGAAGATATGGAAGTAATAAAAATAATGTATTTACACATCAGGTAAGAATTTGTGAATATATTCCCAAAATAATATTCTATACCTCCCTAATATTGATATTTGGAGTTATCTATTGATATAATTCATGTATATCTATACATATTAAATCATGTATGGGGAATGATTGAAATCAAGCTGGATGAGTTAATGAAATAGTTTCATAATCTATTAAATTAGGGGTATATCTATACTTTTTTGTATCAATTGGGTGGTCTTGTTTTATTTATGAAAATAAATGTTTTAAATATGAGATTAAGTATTTATTACTAATAATAACATGGTGTAATAATTAATAATTATTATGACTTTATAACAATTTAGTATCTATTTAATCCACTTCAAGGTGCTTTATAATTTTCAATGATTGACTTAAAATTTAAATATCATCAAATTAAGGTACTAAAAGAAAATATCACAAATATTTCCATCCAAACTATTTATTGGATCTATGAATTTTTCTTAATTCACTTTACTTTGAAAAATGAACTTTTACTGTTTATAGACTTAATTAATAGAGTCATTAAGGATTACATGAAAAACTTTATGGCATTCTTTACAGATTTTATTCATATTTATTAAATAACATATGTGGAGCATGATGACAATTTTAGGATTTTTTATAAACCTTAATGTGGAAGAATTAATATTCATAGTTGAGTTATAGTGAATTCTATCTATAATAAGTGTCCTTTGGGGAATATTATCATCATTAATGGTATTTCAGTTGATCCTAAAAAGAGTAAAATCATAGAATAATGATCAATGTCTTCTTTTCAAAACAATATCCAAAGATTTCATAGTATATTTGTGGTAATATCACCTCTTTGTGAATAATTTTTCATGATTAGCTAACCCACTAACCCAGTTAATATGGGAGGGGGTTATTTTTACATGGTTGAAAATGGTTGATTAATACTTACAAGAACTCATGATAATGTTTTTTTGTACATATATACCAACCCTATAAAATATATTTGAGAGATTCATTATCAATATGATAAATATATCTACTAAATATAATATAAATAAAATAATTATTTTTGTTATGTTGTAGGGTATGATATTTTGTATTCTATAATATACCACATACCTAAAACAATGGAATATCATATACATTGTTCTGGGAAATAAATTTTTATGACATAGAGATATCACACCACTACCTTAACAAGACCATAGAGTACAATATAAGCATATTATAAATATTATAATAAGGGTTAATCATTTTTTATGATTAATATCAGTAGCAGAACAATAAAGGTTAATTGTTTTATGTATTGTCTACACAAGATGATAATTATTATCTATGTTTTGACAAATGAATCCTTTTCGGGAATAGAATGATTAATGTTTATTTTAAGTGTATCCATATAATAAAAAAATACACTGAATTTTTAACCAATATAATTACTCAAATGTTTTATAACATTCATTTATATACCATGAATGTTGGGGGAGTATTCTAGAGGCCTATAAAAAATATGGAGCTTATAAAAATTCCATATAACCTTTTTTGTGACACGGATTCTACTAAGAAAATTATATCTTCTCTTTCTACCTATAATATTGTGATATACTATCATATCATGTTTTAAAGTGAGATCCTTCCCATGAATTGGGTGATTTATCACCTAATAGATACCCTAGGAGGGATTCATTTGACTACATATAATTGATATTAATCAATAATGAGATTAATGACATGTGGATAAAAAATATTTAGTTTATGTTATGTTCTTAATTTTATATTATGTCTCGTTTCAACACCAACACATATATAACGATTGTTATGGTTTTTTATGTATTAAAATACTCGAATGAGTCCTATTATGTCTTAAGAAACTGTACAGTAGAATCATATTTATGCTATGATTTAATTAATTCATTAAAAAGTAATTTCATGTAACGAAAAGGCATATCAAATTTCATGTTTTCAAATATAGTATATGTTTTGTTCTATGGATTTTTTTAAAATATGTGATATCAAAACTTATGACTAAATCAAGGTTTGATATAACATATGAATCCTTATGAAATAGGTTAAATCCTACAGTTTTGAAATTTTAAAATGTATGATATAAGATAAACATATGTTATGATAGGACCAAATATATTAGATCAAAATAGGCCATCATGATGCCTTAGTGATATTGGGCCTATCAAATCTTGTGATAGGTATTGGGAGAAGGGAGTATTGATTGTTATAAATTTCCAACAGTAAAAAAATAAATAGTCCCATGAATGAATTATGACTTATGATTTATGTTATATATAATATAATGTGAATAATGATGTTTTTATAATGATCCATTAAATAAGAAAAAACAATCTTAAAATGGGATAAATGTTATATAAAATAATTTTTTACTATATAAAATTTATAAAATATATGATATATGGAAAATTTTGATTTTAATATTTTTCAATTATGTATTGATTTAATAAATTTATGAATTATTTATAAATAACATAAAATTATATTTTTAGATATTTATTTAATTTATAATTTTTTATATATTAAATAATTGAAAAAAAAATTATAATTATTTAGTAAATGTTTTTGAAACATTTAAAATATAAATATAAATATAATTAATATTAATTTTTTAAATTAAATATATTTTATCTTTATACAATGAAATATAATTATCTAAAAAATACATTTAGATATACATCATTAGGTAACATAAATGGTGTTATAAATTAGAAAATAAATAAATAGAGAAGAGTTTATAATTAAATTTAAAAAAATATTCATAATTAATTGGACATTTTAATATTTATAAACTTATTTGAGAATTTATATAAATTATATCAAAAATAATTTTCTGATAATTGATATGATCAATGATAAAATAATATTTAATATGTAATATTTTGATTATATAAAATATTAATATAATGTATGAATTGTTTATTTGGAATATAAAATTTTTATTGTTTAAATAAATATTTTATATTTATAAATATTATAGAGAATGATAATATGAATGATTTCATGTTATACGTAACTATATTGTGTTTCTATACATTTATTTATTTATTGTAAATAATATTATTCAATTATAAATTATTTATAATTGAAAAAAAGTAGTTGTTCATAAATTTTTATCTCATGTATAAGTTTATGAAGTTAGAATTTTTATATTTTATTCCCAAATTTTTTCATAAATAAAATTTTTTCATATTACTAAATGATGTATGGGTTATTTTAAATAAATATAAACTACTTATTTAAATTAGTATACATGAATTTAAGGAGTTACATGCTAAGAATGAAAATTGATTTAGTTTTCACCTGCCACAACTTTATCATTTTCATGTGTATAAGATTTAATTTTATGGTCAATTATAAATTATGCATATTAGGTGTCATAATTATGATGGAATTCCAATATCTCTTCATTATTGGATCATGGGTAATGGAACATGGGGTTAGACTACTCACTAGAAAAGGTGTTGATACTCTTTCTAGGAAATTTTAGGTCACATATCTATCTCACCATGATATCTCTTAATATTTGTTTTAATTAATATTATTCTATGAAATTACATGGAAGGGTTTTATATACACTATTCTTATGATTCATTTTGATATGTGTAAATATTGTTAGATTATAATTTAGGTCAGTAACACGATCTATCCGTTATGAAAAAAAAAACTAATTAGATTGTGATGAAGAAAGATGAATTGGTTGTTTTCAATATGTCAATATATAGTAAAGTCTATATATATGAAAAAAAATTGATGGAGGAAGAGAGAAAAAAAATTATGATGATTTTTCCCATGGAAATGGGTAAGTATTGTTTCTATTTGGATATTTGTAATTATTAGACAATCATATTATTTAAATCCACCAACATGTGATGATTAGAGAGATTTTTTTGTAATGAATCCAATAAAAGTGTTTAGGGAGTTTGTGAGGACTATATAAAACATTTTTCTAATGAGTTTTATTAAGATAATTATTTAAATTATTTATATGTTTTCAATAAAGAAAAATAAATATTGGACATATTTTTTATAATTCTTGCATGATTATCAAGAATGAAGGCTATTTAATTACTTATATACCACCATAGTTGATGAATGTACGAAATACATATTTATATGAATTTATTAATATGGATTTTAATGATTTTAGAAATATTATTGAATCGTTGAATAAGTCTAGAAGGGGATAGAGTTAATAAGGCAATGTGGCATCATTGAATCCCTCAAAGCTAGGTGTTTATATGTTTCAAGACGTTGGAATCATGGGTGGAGATGATTGGAATCATTTTAATATATTTAAATTTTATTTAACAATTTTGAATGTGATTTTTAAGTGATGAGGAAGAATAAATTTATCTTGGATGAGATTAAACAGACACATAAAATTCTATATAAGGAGTACAATGGGGTTTCAAAGCTAGCATGTGAATTATAGTTACTCATATATGATTAAATGTATATTAAATCAGAATAGATCATCAAAATTGGGGAAGTGTAAGAGTAAATCATAGATTGTTTCGGATATTGGGTAATTTTTTGGATTAATAATGTTCTAGAATAAGTGAGACTATGGAAGATACTTGTTAAATATTATTAAATGAAAACATGGAAATTTTTTTAGCCCCTCTAGCATGAGTAACAGTCACTGGATTTATTAAAAATTTGAAAATGGTACAAATCCATAATGTTACATATAAGGGTAATCTACTCTCATGTAGAAATTAACACAAGATATATAAGTGTATCAAAGTTTGAAAAATATAAGGTTACTACGAGTCATATAATACAATTCCACCATATAATACTAAATGATATGATAAAAAATGTGATGATTCTAGAATTTTTATAAAAAGTTAAAAATAACATGGGTATAATATTAATCCATGATTAATGTTGATATTCTTGTAGAATAATAGATGAGAAGATTTGTTCCATGAATAAGAGAACTATGATTTTATGTTGTGTAATGAAGAAAATATAGATAATAATTTTTATGTTATATGAGATACAAGCACAAAAATATGATATTATCATTATCTAGTGTATGTTAAATTTGGTTTCCTAGGAGATATTTATGTCATGATGTTATGAAATTTAAGTTTTGATCAATTCTGAAATTAAATAGAAGACCGTATCACAACCGTGATATGATTTCCACATTGAAACCATAATATTCAAAATAAATGTTTGAATTTACTCACACATTGAGGTAAAGGGTTTCATTGTGAATTATTATGGTTATTCAAGGAATATATAGATATTTTATATGGATTTTGTGGACTGTTTAATGAAATATCATCATAAGTATCTTGGATAATTGAAGGAGAACATCTTTGACTAAGGATTGAATAAGAATTGAGGAGAAAATATTACTTTTAAAGATCAAGGGATATTGTCATATTCAAATGTAGAAAATATAATCTTATGGTTCTTGATATAAAATAATGATGAAGAAATTGAATAATGTGCTAATTTGATATTTCACTTTCTTGAGAAGTCTCACTCTTTATCAAACAAATGGATTTCAATAAAATTTATGAAGTGAATTAACTATGTTTCAAACATGAAGAACCATGTTTGAAGACATTCCCTATTATATACCAATATCATAGATGCTAAATTTAGAGAGTGGATGGAATTTTATGTTTCTATTTTTGATAATATATTTTGAGACTTATGATATTTAATTTTTTTATGTGATTAATGATTATAGTGATATGGTTTAAAACAAAAAGTTAGATAACAACACTACTTTTTCAGAACATGTACCAGTAGTCGAAGACCAATTCATGATGATGAAGATCATTTTTTAGAGAATAAATGGTATATTTAGTTACATAAATATATTATTTAGGAGTTTTTTTGGAGGATACATTCTACAATGGTGGGGGGAAATATGAAGAACCTATTAGGAAACAATAAACAATTTTTAGGAGTTAACTTATTGTATTCAATTCCATAAGGTCCAAAATATCAATACCTCAATGGGAATGAAACAAATCGAGAAGTAGATTCCTAAATTAGGGCTAAACCTTATGAAATCTCATTTTCCTTTATTTCTACTTTATTTGATACATTTCATCGGGTGGTGAGTGTTAAGGGAACATAAAACTATCCATAAATATTAACCAAGATTGTGGTTTGAATATCAATAGGGGTAATTAAATGTAAAAAAGGTAATTTTTTAAAATAGTTTTGCACTAATTCACCCTCCCACTAGTGTAATTGATTAACCCATTGGGAACTTTATTTCATATCTGGGATAATCTAGATTTCCTCTATATTGATCAATTTTCATTAATAGTGTTTTTATCTGATATATATGAATTGAAAATTTGATAATGGTTCAGAATTTCCAAAGATGTAAAATAGATTTCGTATCACTATATATAACAACTTGGAGGTTTTATCCAATACCTTGAAGAATAGGATGGTGAAAAATCAGAATAATTTAAGGAAGAGTTCAAGAAGAATGTTCATTCACCACTACATAATGTTAATAAAATTTGTAGATTATTTATAAATTGTTTTACTAATAGTACTCATAAAAATTTAATATTAATCATTTATTAATATAAATAGAGTGATTCAATTGAGTAGACTAGAGATATATAATTTGTATTTAATTATTACTTGATGAAATTCCTATTGAGTGTTTCACATATAAATTTAGGTTAACCAGGGGACTACTTGATAGGAAATCATAACAAGTGATTAATTTTGATATAATGGAAAATGAATTCGATAAATATTTAAAATGTAATAAACTCTCACTCAATTTGTTGAATCCAATGAAAAACCCCTTTAACATTATGCATAAACTTATTCTCTAAAAGATGACTCCTTGTTAAATGAAAGTAGTGAGAAATATAATATTATGTTCTTCTAGGACGTGAATATTCAAGATTTGGAGGAATTATTGAAACAATTTATGAATGTTAAATTTGATCAGTCAAAAATTTAAAAAAAATAAAATAAAATATCTTGAAAATTATGAATAAGTGATAATAAATAAGTATGAGGATCAATTTAAGAAAAATAAATGATAATGGGAAGAATGTTCGAAATTAGATGTGGAGGAGAACAATATTATAAACATAAGGTGTCTTGATCTTGAAGTCAAAATAGAAAACTGTTAAATTTTTCAGTCTGAGTTGAAGGATAATATCATGAAAACTTATAAAGGGAGTGTTTTACTTAAGAAATAACATTTATTGAAAACATTATGGAGATCATCAAAATATATATCTAAATAAATATTATAGAAAAAAAGGAAACTCATATCTTGGGTAATGTTTTATCTAAGATTTTATTTCATCAATTAATATAGTCCACAAATAAGAATATAAATAAAATGGGATAAAAAATATCCATGAAATATTCCAATATTTAAATGGTAGATGTTATCATGTGAAATTAAATAATTTCCCTTATAAGATCCCTAAAGGATTTTGTTTCCACCCAAAAATAGAAAGCTGGAAAATCTACCCATATTATAACTAAATGGAATGGAACATGATTTATTGGCCTTTTATGGGGTTATTAGAGGTTTAGGCATTTGTTTATTTTATTTTTGATGAAAAAATAAATTCGTAAATATTATATCAGTTCTATATTAAGGGGGGAATATCTAAATCTAAGAGGAATCATGATGGAAAAAACTATTGTTCAAATAAAAGGTGAATGTTTTTCCAAACTAACATGTGTGTGTGTGTGCGTCTGTGTGTGTCTAGTGATGGTTTATGAAAATTGAAAGAAAAGTGGTCATTATGATTATGGGAATTGGTACAAATATAATAAAAATAATTCAAATTTTTATAAGAGTTTAAAAACATAATATCCAAAAAAAAATTATAAGTAAATTAACATCGTCCCACCTTATGGTGTAATCAAATGAAATCTATTAATAAAATTAAATGCTAGAGAAATCGTGAGAAAGATTTCATACCAAGGAATAGAAAATTCTTATATTATGGTAGAAGAGGTCACATTATGGACCATTAGAAATAATCCATGGAAATCATCACTGATAGAGGTTTGTTAAATTAATAAGATGGAGAATGCATCCAAGAGTGAAATTGATGTATTAATGTGGGGGAAGACATTCCTATAAAAGAATTTTTGTGTCATGAAAAATATCCCAATGTTAGTAACTTAAAGATTCATGAGAAACCATGTGAAAAATCCATGGAATTTGTGTATTTTAAAAAAAATCCATATCGACAACTCAATTAGTGATAACAAGAATGATGGAGAAAAAATAGAATAACGAATTTATTAAAGGAAACAATTAATTATACATTAAGAAGAAATAAAATTTCATGAGTTGGTGTTAAAAACTAAGGTCGAATTATTTTTTGAATAAATGTTTCTGGTGAAAACATATTATTCAGATCCCTAATAATATCATGACATGGAAACCAAGATAAATTTAGTTGATAAAAATAATGTTAAGGAACCATTGGATGCATGTGATTGACTAGAAAAGGAGAAAAACAGTGTTCTACAAAAGTAAAAAATGTCAATGTAAGAAGAAGAACATACATCCCAAGGATTTTAATGTCTATAAGAGTATCAAATAAAATAGCATAAAGTGTTATCACAAAAATTGAACTAAATGGAAGAGAGTGTCCATCATGAGATGAAAATATCAACTCTATTTCTCTATCTAGTAAAATTATGGAGAACCCACAATATTTATAGTTATTTATTTATTATAATTATCATGTATGGAATTGAATGTGATGTATAAATAAGGATAACTGGATATGTGTTATAACTACTTTATTATAGAAGAAGACATCCATAAATGATTTCTGGATGATTAATTATAACATTTTCATTTAATATCAATCATGATGAGGTTTGATATAGTGAATCCCCTAAGGGGGGTGAAAATATGGATAAGCTAAAATAATATTATTATTAAAGGAAAATCTAAAACTACTAGATAGTTAAAACATTCATCATTACACTCAAAAAAATTTCATACTTATAAGCCTACATAATACCTATAATAAGTACTACAGTAAGAGGGTTGATATACAGGGAAGAAAACAGTCATGAGTTAACAAAAAACAAGGGAAAAACAGAATTAAATAAAGAAAACATAAGAAACGGTAGAGTGTGGTTATGATGTAGTGATAAAAATGATTACTTTTTGTGAGTGTTAAAGTGATTATGAGCACAAGAAAATCATGAAGATAGAATATCCGAAAAAGAAGTGATGACAACCAATTGGTGAATAGGGGAAGCTGGATTATTTTTATAATTACATTCTTATGTTCATTGATTTGAATTGAAATAATGGAACTAATTCAATGTGGATAACCCAATTTTTATTCAATTCAACCTATGATATGGTGGGAAATATAGTTTACCAATTGTATGGATATTTAAACAACTAAGTGAGAATAAAATAGTAATCACTGAGTTCAAATTGTCAGTTGAAATTAGTGATGCTACCCTCTTTAGAGAATGATTCAATTTTCAAAGAAATCCTAAGAATAAATGAAATTGGAGTTAATGTATGTTCATGATTAGTTTTCAATAATTCATGATGTTCTTTTAAAATTTATTTTTTAAAGGAGAGATATATATATATATATATATATAATCATCTAGTAGAATAAAAATGCATGAATAATGTAACATATAATAATAAACACATCGTATTCCCCTACTGGTGGTTATTCAGAATTGTAATTGAATTAAAAATATTATTTTATTATATAAAAGGGAAGTTCATGCTAAAAGTAATGATGAAAACAAATGAAAAGAGATAAGTATGTTACCTCTCTCTACTAGATATCTAGAAACTCAAAATGTGAAGTATTCGTTCTCTACCTCCTTCCTGTAGCAACTGTTGTATAGTTCTCTTATATGTCCCTCTCTATAAATTTTTTCTGAGTCTTCGGGGTAGTGACGTATTGTCCTACTTCTTCTGGAATCTTCCTATTTTACTTTCTAGTTCATGTAACCACTCTATGATGATATTTATCACCTTTTAATATCCCATTAACTATTCCAACACCACCTCACTGGTTACTAGAGAAAAGAATACCTAAAAATTCTCATCTTTTATCATGTATCATGATCCAACAAGAACAATCCCACACCTCGATGCTCTCTATATGGAATGTTCAAGACCCAAGATCATTGATCGAGGCCGCCTCCCATAATCTCCTCTTGCGAAGCCGATTCATTCAAAAAAACAAAAGAAATCTCAAAATGTCATGATATTAAAAACGAGAAGCCCTGTTAATATTATATATTACGTAATTTTATTGTATAAATATGTATATGCATTTATATATTTATATAATAATATTAGTATGTTTATTATTCTAATAAAAATTGTTATTATATAAAAATATACAATTATTTACAAAAAATATACTCAATAATATATAAAATATATACATTAACATATACATATTATTATTATGAAAAAAATTAAAGGATAACAATTTAAATATAATTTTATTAATTTTTGTTTATATATAATTACTATTATATTACATAATGTTGTTATATAATTATTAAATATTTACATATATATTTATTATTAATAATCAAGTTATATTAATATTATTTTTATAATTAAATTACTTAAAATAATATTTTTTTTATTTTCATTTTATCATTTTCATCTTATCTTCCTTTGAAATGTGCAGGTTCATTTCTAGTGGTCGACTTGGATTTGGGAGGAAGCCTCCAATCGCATGAAGGTTGATCAAGGCTGAATCCCGATCTTCAACATGGCTTCATCGACTTCAATTGATAGTCGGTGGCACTTGAGATATTCTGTAGAATTATTTGGTATCTTAGTGATGGCCTTCAGAAAAGCTTTCATCTATGAACGGTGGTCATCTCTGGATTTCATTGGTTGTGGGTCATTACGAATGCTTAGGTGGTTTGATGATGTGGGTTATTTTTCATCAATATATGGTAGCTGATTCGAATGGTGGAGGTATTGAACTATATATCTAGGCCTATCATTTTTCACTGGTAGTTCAGGTTGAGGGTATATGGAAGGAATCATGGTAGTGGCCAACATTGGTGGTTTGGTCTCCGCTTCCCTATGGTGGTTCTCAGCTTCAGTGATGTAGTGGTATATGGGAGATAGTGATTCTAGTGGGGGGTGATGATGAGGTAAATTACAAATGATGTTGGGTGCTACTGCCATAAGTGTATGATGGTAGATACAGACAAGTAGATTGCAGATCTACCGATGGGATGCATAATGTTTTCAAAGGGGTCTATTTCGTGGTGGTAGCAGATGATCTACCTATGATAGAACTGGAATGGTTTTAGAGGTGTTGACTCTGATGATGGTAGGGAAATGGTGAAAGATATTATGCTACTAGTCAATGTCGACAATGAATGAGCGGTGAAAGTATGGGCAAGGGCAGGCGGTAGCAATGGCTGGCTGAAATTGGAGGCCAATTATAGTATAATTGAGCTATCGTTTCTAGGGTGGAATAGAGGAGGATGGAATAGGTCTGGGGGTAGTTGGTTATAGTATTCTTGGAGGTAGAAGAGTGCTATCGTTGATGAACAATAGTGGACACATAGTTGTGTTGTACCATAACCTAAAATAAAAAACTACCTAAAATAAAAAGTATAATACAAAAAAAAAGATAAAATTAATTGCAATATAAAAAATATATTTTTAACAATAAATAATTAATAAAATGTTTTATTTAATACATCAAATAAAAACATAAATAATTTAACATTTATTATAATGAAATAAAATTGTAAAATTAAGTATTGTTAAACAATCTGAAATTTAATAAATCTAATAAATAAATAAATACATAAATAAAATTAAATATTCAAACTGAATATATAAAAATAATTATTTGAAAAAAAATTAAATATATAAGAAATAATATAATGGAAATAAAAATTATAAATTAGAAAAAAATAATAATAATAATAAATTATGCTTAATCCAAAATTAATTATTAAACTATAAACTATTCAAAAAATAAGGAAAATAATAAATTAACAGTATTAAAACACAATTTTAATAATTAAACACAAAATAAAAACACATGAACATTATTCTGAAAAAAACATTATATTGATATAAATAACACAACGAAATAAAAAAAATATTGTATCAAATTGTGTTCAAAACATCCACATCAAACACCCCCAAAGATAAATATTTTATTTTCCAAAATATTGTATATATTTTGTCTATTTAAAATATATTTTTTTAAAATTTAACAAAAAATTAATCATGTTATGAAATTTATTTATATAGGAAGATAATTTGTTGGGCGTAATTTTTTTCCAATGAAAGATTCGCATAAGGTCCTACCTAAATTCAAATACACAAAATAAATCAAGGGAACACTGACCCATTCAACGTTGAAGATTTTATTCCTCAAATATGAAGCCACCTACTAGCCTAATTTAATTCATGTCTACAACCTAGTTCAAAGAGTAATGAATGACTATATTTAATTGGAAATAAAATCATAAAAAAAGGTACATTCAATTTTCATTTTCTCATAGGTTCCAAATAAATTCAATTTTTTTATTATCACTTAATTGATACAACTAAAATGATATCAATATAATCTACTTGTCCACTTCTTCATCTGGGTCTAAAATTATTCTCACCTCAGTGAACACTTTTTTTACTACTAGGAATATGTTTTTGAATTTTAACTATCCATGTATGCATATAGAACAATGAAAAAGAGAATATTTGATATGTATAGAGGACTTACCCACACACCCTAAGCCTAGAGTTTCATATGTACACTATAGGATCCCATTTTCCCATTTTACCCTAGTTTCAAAGGACTTATATGAATATAATTTGTCTTGACTCCCTAAGGTTATTACTTTTCAAATGGTGATTCCCCTAGTTTAGAGTTCATATTTCAATCTTCCTAAATTTATGATCATAATTCCAAAAATATCTATCCTATATCGCTCACTTTCTTAGTTTCTAAATATAATATTCATAAAATACTCTATAATAACACTGATCAATCATACATCCCCATAAATTTTATAATTAGTTCAATTTTGAACAATTGTAATATTATTATCCTCTAGAAATAAAATAATTTATGTGCATATTGTAGCTCACAGACCCTTATTTTGTGAAATAATTTGAAACTTTTTGGCCATTTTTTCAATAAATTAATTTTATTTTGATTTTTCTAGAAATTAATGAATCTCTTAGCACATAAGGACCCTTCTCCCCCACACATAAAACTAAAAAATGTCCAAATTTTTGAATCTCAGAGTTGGAGACACAAAAATGATAGTATGATTCAAAAATATGTAAAAATGAAACACCAAAAATGTGTTGTGTTATGGGTTGATAGGGAATTTTAATGGAATGTTATTTAAAAAATTAGTAAAATAGAAAACATATACAAAATAACCCTACTGGCCACCACCAAAAAACAAGTATAAAAAAATGATTTTGTTATTTTTTTGAAAAAGTTCATGCTATTAGTTGTTACAGATAAACAAATGAGTTTCCATTAAATTCTAATCTATGAATTTTAAGATATAAGTTAATAGAGAAAATCATTTTGAATCCAAACTCATTAATAGAGTCCTACCAAGATTTAAAATGATATTCAAGTTAATTTCCAATTAAATAGAAGTCAAGGAAATAACACCCATTTAAGAACTTGGGTTCAAAATATTCACAATATTAGAAAAAATCCCACCACTTAATGCTCACCAGCATTCAGTAAAGTATTATTAGATAATATAAAATGAAAAGGGAAAAAAAACTTCCCTGAATTTGGGAGATTTAAAAATTAAAGTTTATTAAAACAAATCATCCTCTACATCACTAAGTTAAGTGCTCTAGTTTGTCTACTTAATTTGATTAATTTTTTAAAAATTAAGCATAATAATCTTTAATTTATAGTTCAAGAAAAATAATATAACCAAAAATTATGTTCAAGATTTTTTTCTAGAAGTTCTAGTGTGTTTCACCCTTCGTTTCCCTTTCTGATTTTCTAGTATCAGTAACAATATAGAGTTAAAAAATCTTCTAACACCAACAGACTATCATGATAATAGACTATAGAATCAGGTAATAAGACATAACATTATTAAAA
The DNA here is from genome assembly GCA_963277665.1 of Viscum album. Classification (NCBI taxonomy): domain Eukaryota; kingdom Viridiplantae; phylum Streptophyta; class Magnoliopsida; order Santalales; family Viscaceae; genus Viscum; species Viscum album. The sequence continues at coordinate 948,880,961 of OY728127.1, forward strand.
AAATTAAATAAAATAAAAAAATACGAAAACCATGGGTAATATCCCATGAAACACTATGTTGGTGTTCCTTAGTTATACATGAGATAGATTCATCCATCAATATAATAAATTGAAGATAATCCCTTTTTATTCCCATAAAAGAAGTGTTTTATCCTCTAACCATTGACCAAGAATGTCTTATTTTCTACTCTAAATAGCTCCAAAAATATATTAATAAGAACTCTCATAGTGGTGAAGGGTCCGAACCACATGATTTTCAAATATTTTGGGAATCTTTTCATCCTAGAATTTAATAACAGGACTCTTAGAATAACCTTGAAATACCTTTTTCCAATTAATGAGTCATGATTTTTTTTTTAATTTCATCATTTTCAATGGATTCCCCCTAATTTCCTCCATCTCACTCAACTCTCACAACATCCTCTAACTATTAGACATTATGTTAATGTTCGGGTCCTTCATTGCGTAAAAATACTTTTCAAGTAATTCCATAGGCAGATGAAAATTATTTCCAAAGAGCATCCTGTATGGGGACTTCCCTATGGAAGTCTTGTAAGGAGTTCTATAGTCCCACATAGCCTCATCCAACATCATAGTATAATCCTTTCTAGAGTTTGAGACAGTCGTCTCTAAAAACAAATTGTGCTCTTTATTAGACACTTCATCCTGCCAACATGATTTTGGATGGGAGGTTATACTAGTTTTGTGAGAAAATAGATAATTATCTATGAAATTATTTAAAAAATAATTATTTAGTTGATTTTAATTTCCCGTAATGAATGTTATAGGTAATCCAAACTGAGAAAATATGTTTTTGTTGATGAATTTCACCACACTAGCAGAAAAAATTATTGGGCACAACCACTCCCTTAACCCACATGGTCATATAGACCACAACGAAATTAATATAATCATTCCTATAAGTTTATGGGAGGAGTCCAATGAGATCAATTTCCCATAAATTGAAAAATTAAACATCTCATATTCATTTCTATGAATGATAAATCCATGTACCTAAATTTCTATTCATTTCGAACATGTCATAGCTAATGAAAAATCTCCTCTAATTCTTTAACATTTTTTTCCATTATATTCCTTCTTGTAAATACTTCTGATAAATTCTTTCTCCTCCATATTGGTTATCCTAACATGATGAATGAAATCTCTCTATGATGGGTAACATGTCCTCCTTAGACATTCACCTCCTCAAAATACCATAAGAACATCATAAGAAATGAAGAGTCATATCCTATAAGTATAATTTTAACATAGATATAAACATATTTCTTTAGTTATATGAATGGTCCTTAGGCATAACACTAACAACAAAAAAATTAGAATATTATAAAAACAAAGCTGATTGCTTCACTGGTGAATGAAAAATATTCATTCAGGGATGAGGTATTTATCCCCCATGGTTCCTGGATTTTGTTTTTAGTAATCCTAGGAAATTGGTTTATAACAATATTTTCATCCCGTTTCTATTTATAACCTGATCAAACTCATGAAACATAAGGGTCCAACACATGGTCCTGAGTTTAGAGTCCTGCCTAGATAGTAAGTACTTGGCGGATTAATGGTTAGTAAAAATGTTCACCTTGGATCCTACCAAGTATTTTATAAATTAACCAAGGTAAAGCATGAAAATTATCAATTGCTTTTAATTGGTTGATTAATTATTCATTTCATAATCCAACAAATTTCCAACATAATAAATTTTACGCATCTTTCTATCCTTTCTCTTACCCAAAACAGCACCTACAACTAGATCACTAACACCACATATTAATTTAAATGTTAAATTATAGTCCAGGGTAGTGATGCCTGGTGAATTAGTAATATTATCCCTAATAATGTTAACGTACTCCATGAATTTATCATAAAAAATAATCATCCTAAACAATCAGTAAGTAGAGGGTCCTAATGATATTAGAAAATTATTAAACTGGCTTCCTATAAAAGCTGTCAAGGCCTAATAAAATGATAATAACATGTCATTATCAGGTGGTAGATTCTTTTGGATAAACTCAGTCATAACATTATCAATCTACATCTCTTTCATATAAACTATTTAACCCAATATAAATATCTCCATAGGAATAAACTAGAACATTTCCCAATTTAAAATAAGAAGTTTCTCTTAGCATCTTTCGAAAAACATATTCTACATTTTTAGGGATGTTTTAAAAATCACTTCCCAAATCTCATAAATCATCCATCAACACTTAAAAAATCCATTGAATTATTCATAAGAAATTTTCAATCTTGTATCTTTGAAAATCTGTTGGAGCACCGAACAAGACAAAGGGGTTTTTTTGTATAAAAATTTCCCAAATGGAAAAGTGAAGGTGGTCTTATCCTGGTCATTTGGAGAAACGACGATCTAGTTGTAACAAGAGTATCTATCAATAAAAAAGAAATGCACATTTCTATCCATCATTACAATCATTTAGTCCAAAAATGGTATGGGGGAAATTATCCTTATTTTGGGTGGAATTGAGTTTTCTATAATGGATACAAACGCTTAATTTTTTCACAGATCTTATTTGAATTTCTCATTCATTTCATTATTTCCCACAATTAATCCACTTTTTTTTGGGAATACATAGACAAGAAATACCCAAGGACTATCAAACAATAGTAAAGATGATCCCATCATCAAGAAATATGATAAAATCCCCCCAGACTTGTTTCTTCAAAATAAGTTTTAGTCTTCTATGGGATTCCAATATAAGATTACACTCAGTCCCCATTGGGATTTTATGAATATAGACTGATGAACTTAGACCCATTATATCAGTAATTGACTAGCCAATAGCAATCTTTTACTTCTTCAAAACACTCATTATGTTTCCCTCATCATTTTTCTTCATCTTGTATCTGATAATCATATGCAGTGTATATCTATCTCTTAAGAAATAATATTTCAAATGTGTAGGTATGGTTTTGAGATCCATATTGGGTGGTTATAGGCTTCAGGGAAGACACTTGGGACTCAGTGCACCAGGGTCTTGATAATTCCTATTAAAGAAGGGTGTGTGGAAGGATTCCCCTTAACCAATATTATTTCTAAAAAATATCCATCAAATGTAGACATATCTTTTGGGGAAAATATTTGTTCCAATGAAAACTCATTAAGGTGTTTTGATAATCCCCCCGCAAACTGTTCTACAGAATCCATCTCCTTACTATAAATAATCCCCATATAAGTTTCCGTGGGGAACTCAGGTGAAAAATTTATTACTTCTAGCATCGTAAAAAACTCCTCTTACTCCTAATCAATATATTCTTTAGCTCCTAACAAATCATCTCTATGAAATATTCAATGGTTGGTTTATTTTTTTTATTTTTTTGAAAACAAAAACCAATTATCCCTTTTTTCCACCATGTATATAAATTAATGTCACCTTTAATTTCTCTATGAAAGCTCCCATCAAGGTTAAAAAGGGCCCACCAATGATGATTTGTACCTCATGTTCACACTCTATATACAGAATGAGAAAATAAGTAGAAAAACATAGTATTTGTACTCCCACTAGAAAATCTTATACCCTACCAACTCGGTAATTGATTGATCGATCATAAAGTTGTAAGACAATATTTGTGGGTTGGTGAACTCCTTATCACATGTTCTGAAATAAATACTACGTAATTAAGTTGATTCTATCTCCAAGATCACAAATAAAATTAATCTCTCCCCAAATATCTCCAATTGTGAAATGGATAACAAATCTCCCTTGGTATTGATGTTTAGTTTTCTTGAGATTATTTTCATGAGATATTTTAGATAATATGGGATTTGAATCAAGGATTAGAGGAAGGAAATTAAATGTTCATTTCTTAAAAACTTTTATAAATTTTAGTAGCTCAAAATAATGATTTTCAATTTTTTATTCTTGTAGAAATGGGATTCTAAGAGAAAAGTTCCTTGAATTTTCAGATTCATCCATTTTAATTTTTTCAATAGTTTTGGTTACTTTCATATAATCTTGGTGGCTTTGGAGATAATTTATTAGGATCATAGAATTTTAATATTCTCTAGGATTCACTTAATTTGTAATTGGATGCTTACCCTTACCTTTAATGCCAACCTCCCAAGCTAACTTCTCCATTTGAACATAGAGACATTTAATTCTTTAAACTATTTACACTTTTCAAAATAATTTCTCAACTTTTTTTAATAAACTCTTACTATAATCTATTATAACATAATTCTCACTTAATTTTTTAATTGGATGATTCAGGTATTGGTTAGGGCTATAACTGCTACCTAATTTGTTGCTGGAACCTAGGGGTGTAGCTAGTTGAAGAACTCCTAGATCCCTCTAAAATAGGTTTAGTTTGTTTTGTACCCCTGATTGTAGTTTTTGAAAAAAGTATCATCCTTGTACAACATATTAGGACTATATCTAGAGAAATTGGCATTATCAGGATCTTTGGTAGGAATATAAAATTTTTTACACCTTTTTTGTGAGATCACAAACATTCCACAATGTCTGAATTTCTCCCTAATATTTTAAAAATATAATAAATTGTGCCTTATATTGTGGAAAAGGTCCGGGTTATTTCCTCGTGATGTTTTTTATCCTATATAATTTATGTTGTAAGTTTTTTGGTGATTGTGTTAAAAAAAATTTCCAACTCCTTAGTGGTCACATCACTGAATGTCCTTCAAGTTGATTTATCCACAAAGGTTTTCTGTTAATTGGTGAGATTGTTGTAGAATGTTTCCATGATTAATTGGAGAGTACATTGGTGGTTTGTACATTCTCTAAGTAATCCCCTAGATCTATCATAAGATTCATGAAATATTTTTCCCTCATCCTGTAACAAATTGGTAAATTTTTGTCTCATCTCATATGTCATTCTCCTAGGATATAATTTCATGGTGAATACACTATAAGATTGATCCAAGGTGAAAACATTTCTTATTATAAATGTTCAAAAAAATCATGGAATTTCCTTTGAGGAAAAATTATAGCACTCTTAGTTTAAGATATTCCTAACTCAGGCCTCTCAGAGGTAGATATTGTACACTATAGTTGAATTCTCTAATGAAGTCAGTGGTTTATTCATTGGTTATTCCATTAAATGTAGGTATTTAAGACAACATAGATTGTTTTATTTCATTATTTATATAAATATGAGAGAGAATAATTTATCAAGGGTTACTAGATACATCAGGTAATAATAACCTTATCAAATTGTTCCACTCAATCATCTCATTGCTAGGTTTTTTTCATTACTTGTAGGTGGATTGTGAATGTTCTCAATTTCTCAATTATCCTCTATTTTGATTTTAAATTTTTTATTATTACAATATCTATAGTGTTTCAACCTATCAATTATTAAAGGATATTTAGACATTGGTTACAACCAATTTTTCATACAACAGTAGGTTCAAAAAAAAAAAATTTATAATATAATTTTTTTAATTTTTTTATATCCTATTTTTTTGTGTATTTTTAAATTTTGTTTTTTTTGTTTTTTATATGTAATTTTTTTTTATGCGCCTTCCCTAAATAAATTACCAAATATTGAGACTTGATTAGTTTTACCCATGAAAATTTAATATTTATAATTCTACTTACTACCTATAACTAATATTGTCATAAGAGGGTTGAACCATGAGGAAGGAATATGTTTTTGAGTGACCAAAATATAAGGTGAAAGAATTAAAACAAGACAAAATAAGAAATAGTTGAGGATGCTGATGAAGTAGTCATGAAGATGAAAATTTTCATTTGAGTGTTAAAGTGAGTGTGAGTGAAGACAAGAAGGATGGTAAATAACTCTAAAAGATAGTGAGAACATCCAATTGATGATTAGTAGAAATTGGCAATCTATTTTTTATAATGATATTCCTTTTTTTTTGTATTTGAATTGAAACACATGAACTGATTCAAATTGGATAACCTAATTTTCCCTATAGGTCAACCTGTGAATAATGACCTCTGTCATTTATCAACTGTAGATATTGTTAAATTGTTGAGTGAGAAAAAATCATTAATCATGAGTTCAATTTTTTTTGAACTCAGTGATGAAACTCTCTCTTGATCTTGACTTTATTTTTCTATGAAATCCTTGTATTAATAAAAAATTGAATAAATTCTGAATCAAAATTAATTTTAAATAATAATTTATGTTTTTAAAAAAAATTGTTGAAAGACAGAGAGACCGAGAACAATCCAGTATAATAAAAATACATAAACAAGGTAAAATGGATTAACCAATATAGATTATTCCCCCAGTGATGATTAGATGAAAATAATAATCTAATTAAACATATTAAGATATTATAAAATAGATATGTTCCAGATGATATAAATTAAGAAAACAAAATAAAAGAGAGATGTTTGTTCCCCTCCCTACATGATATCTAGAAACTCCAAATTTCAAGTCTCTATTATCTTCCTGATGCTTGCTGAAAAAGGTGTATTGTTCTCTCAGATGGCCTAATCCATAAATTTTGTATAAATCTCCACAGTGGTGAAGTGTTTTCGAGCTTTTTATGGACTATTTTTATTCAAATTTCTAGAACCTATAACCACTCTTGGATGATATCTATCACCTCTGTGTGACACTTTCACTGTTCATCTTCCTCATCATTAGTGACCCGATCACAGACCCCCTCAAATAAGATGATAATGTAGTTTCATGAAATACAATCCCAAAAGAACAACCCCTAACCGAGAATCTATCCATATGGAACGTTCAATGGCCATGATTGCTTATTGAGGTCACCTCCCATGATATCCTCTTGAAAACATTATGCATTCAAAGAGTTAGAAGAAATGTCAACATGTTATGAAATTAAAGGAAATATGCCACAATAATTTTATATATTAGTTAATTATATTTTATAAATATGAATATTCATTTTTATATTTATATTCTATTAGTATAAAAATTTTATAATAATAATAGTAATTATTATACATAAATACAAAAGTATTAGAAAAAATTTACTCATTAATATATAAAATATTTATACTAACATATACCTATTTTTATTGCTATTATTATTTTTAGATATATATAAAATTATATATTTATTTATTTATTTATAGTTATAATAATATTACCTAATTTTGTTATATAATTATCAAATATGTACATAAATATATTTATATATATACTTATTATTATTAATATATTTATTATTATTATTATATTTATTATATGAATTATTTTTAGTTTTTATGTTATTATTTTTAATTTATAGTTTTATTTCCTTTTATTCTTATCATTCTCTTTGCACTGTCAGATCATTTTAAGAGGCTCAGAATGGATTTGGCAGGTAGCCTTATCTCATGGGGTGGGGGCTCAAGGTGGAAACCAGGTTTTAAATATGGAATCATCATCTTAGATCAACAACAAGTGACACTCGTGATCTTCTCCAACAAGATTTGGAGGATCATAAATGGCCTTTGATGGTGATTCTGGCTTCAAAATTTGGCATCATCTGGAATCTGGTGCTGGTGGGTATTTGGAAACTACATGCAGTAAAGAGATGGTGAGTCTTCCTCTTAAATCTGTAGTGGTCAGTTTGAGTAGTGGAAGTATGGAATGGTAGATCCAGATATACTGGTGGCCACCAATATATCTTGGTGATGGTGGAAAAAGTAATCATCCTAGTGGACAGCTTCAGTGGTTCGCGATTAGTCTCAATATAGTGGTGCTCGACTTCGATTCTCCATTGGTAGATGGGAGATAGTGATTCTGGCGATGGATGATGGTGGAGGAAACAATAGCAGATGTTGGTTTATGTTACTGTGGTAGGTTGATAGTGGATGCTGACCAAATTATTTCAGATCAATCGGTGGGGAATGCGATTGTTTTATATGTGACTCGTATGTGGAAGTAGGATATGATTTATTGATAATGTAAGGGAAATAATGGTAGTGGTTCTTCTTCCACTGATGGATGGATAACAGTGGTAGAGGTGATACTACTAGTGGAGGCTAATGGCGGATGGGTGGTGGATGTTGGGGAAATGGTTAGTGGTGACAGTCTAATAGTTAAAGAGGAGGGTGGTAGTAGGAGGTAACATTTCCAAAATTGATCTATGAATAGCATGGGTAGACTGGTGGTAGATGGATAAGGGTTTGTGATGTACAGTTTCTCTATTCATGGTGGTAGGAAATTGCTGCCATAGGTAGCATAGACATTGATGTGTAGTAGCATGACCTAAAAACAAATATAATTTTCTAATAAACAATATAAAAAAAATGGAAAAAATTAGAGTTTAATAATAAAATTTTAACACTATTAAATAAATATGATATTTTATTTAATAAATCAATAAAAATATTCAAAAAGTTTACATTTATTGTAATTAAATACAATTTATAAGATTAAAATCTATTAAATAATAACAAATTTTATAAAAAATAAAGAATAATGAATTAATTGAAGAATTTATTAAAATTGAAAAATGGCATTGAATATCTTAAAATAATTATTTCATCAAAAAATGAAATAAAAATTGAATTATAAGAATTGAAATAATAAATAATAAATCAATCAAAAAAATAAAATTAGGGTTTAATCCAAAATTAATTATTAAACAATAAACTATTAAATAACAAAATTAATAAATACAATACATATTTTAAAAACATTTCTCTTTTATTAATTAAATATAAAATAAAAAAATTGTGCATTGTTCATGTAAAGACATTATTTGGATGTAAATAATACAATAAAATTCAATAAATGATGTGGAAGTGTATCTTAAAAACATCGACACAAATTTTTTTAATGATGACATATGATCATCAATTTTCCCCTCCATTCATTGAAGTGAAAAAATTTATATTTCTAAAGGGGATTTACTAATTATATAGAAAGTAACTTTATGAGGGATGGATATTCAAACACATTAAGGATTTCATTGTTTTTTATAAAGACAAGTTAGATATTTATGTTTGAATTTTTTTGAATATTCCTTGAAAAGACAAACCTATGTTGGTATCACATATTAGATAGGTCTTTGGAAAATTTTGATTTTAGGGTTAATCATACTTTTATTCTATGAAAATCATTACTCATATATAAACATTTTTTTTAATTATTTATTTTTAAATACAATGGATCTTATAGAACCATCCTATGACTATTATATATTTCCTTAGTTGGTTATAATCCTCAGGTCCCATACCATTATAATAATATATAAAATTACAAATGGGCAAGGATATCATGGATGAGGTTGAAGAAGATAGGATTGGATTTCTATACCCTTAGAACACAAGACAACCTTGTTTCATTTCATTTTATTTCTCTTATTTATTATGCCTTCACACAATTCATTTTATTTTAACTGATTAGATAGTATTATACATAATTGTTGGTGGCTTACTGAGTTTTACTCACACCCTATTCAGGTTGTCAATTGGTACCTAGAAAAACATCGTGGATATAGGTTGGGACAAAAGGAAATTTACCTCTCTTTATGTGTGATTTATATAAAAGGATGGTTTATGGGAGGAGAGGACTATACTAGTTCTCAAGATGCTAATGGAGACTAGATTTTAGTAATTTTGTATATTTTGGTATAGTGTGTACTAGGTTGGCCTACATCCCTATCACTTTTACTCTCCATTATTATATAGAGACATAACATCATCATTTTTATACCTGATAATGTTTGTTCATTATGTTTTGTTAACATCATCTGGTTGGTATTATTTCCATTTCATTTTCTCTTATATTTACAATACTTATAGATTATCCACCTTTGTTCTCCAATCTGATAAGAAATGTATAGTATCCCCACCATACCATCATAGAACCTCATTTTTATATGACATCATCTTCGATACGAGGTGGCATTCTTGAAGAAATGTGTTTCACCACGTCAGGTAACTTATGAGGGAATCAGTCCAGGACGTCAAAAGCTAGTATCATATTGGCTTCATTTCCATTATTTTTCTAACTAATTTGGGTAATAATACTAGAGACTAAGATATGTAAGAACACGATAATTTGTAATTTCTAAGAATATCCAACCGCTTTGTGGGGAAAACCCATGTTTCCTAGGATGGTAAACGTTTTTTGGAAACATCTCCTCTTACCATTGAACTTGTTTCCCTATTTAGTGACTCAAGTGTCCAATAATTTTTTTTGTTGGATTCTAACAATTTTCCTAGAACGGTAAGGGATTATTATTACATGGATAATAATAAACACATAGGGGTTAACATGTCATGAATATATCATGACATATAGGTGTATCTCATTACATTCATTTTCCTATATATAAATAATTTTGGTAATCGAATCTTCTTATGAGTCATTTATTTTCATTTTATAACTATGAATCAAAGACAACATTGGTTTGAATGTTATTCCATGACTATTAAATGAGTTGTTGTTTTGAGAGTGTTTCATGTGTCTTGTGTAGTCCATGTAGGGAACCCAAAGACATTCAACAACTATGGATGAATTGAGTGAGGAGTTTCATCATCATTACCCTGTTACCTTTTCGAGGGAAGGTGGTCACCAGGATGTTGAGGTAGGGAAAGAAGACATTATTATCTTTTATCATTTAGAGACACCTTATAACGGGATAATGAAGATCAGTATATACATGCTTCACATATCTTCTAGGATAAGGTGGAGAGTCTTTAATCTACTGGGTAATCATTACCATATGGTCTGGAGACACTTCAAGAATATTTTTAATGATTTATTCTACTTGGATAAGTTGTGATATGACTGAGATAAAGAGTTTATACATCTGGATTAGGGTTCACATTATGTTATGGACTAAACATATCATTTCATGGAGGACCAATGTTTCATTTCATCTCTTTCCTATGACAATTGGACCCAATCCTGGTGATTAGAGGATGGTTCCATGTATTCCATCTGATCTCATGTAAATATTTTTTGTGTGACTACTATTTTTTGAAAATGAGGGATGAACTCATCATATAACCCTTGGTTCATTGATAGGATTTTCCACCATTCATTTTTGAAAAATTTAGATCAGACGATGATTGAAAACTGGATCAAGGAGAACATAGGCGTAGAAAACACAAACGGTCTTCTACATCATTGGAAAATATGTTATTCACCAAAAAAAGATCTCATATTGAGGTAGGGAATATTTTTTTGGATTTAAAAACATTTTAAATAATCATTCATGGATTAATTTATATTCTTTCAATTTTTTTATTTTACAATCTGTTGCACGAGCCCTTAAACTAAAATAAATTGTTCTTTTGATTTATTATATCTTTATGAAATGATCTCATCCAAGTTTTACCCAAACTAGAATACTTTTTCTATGAAAGATTTATCAGAATTATTTATGACTTTTATTTGTGTGCTTCTCCCCTATCATTATTCAAATTCTTCATCGTTGGTCGACAGGGCCACAATTCAACACTTCCAAGGAGGTTTTGAGTGCGATCGAACCCCCAGATTTAAGACGGTTGTGTGAATGATGTTTGGGATGATTATTTTCATATCTTCAATGATTCATTATGATATTTTTATGATTATTATTTTGAATCTAGGATACAATATTTATTTTAAGGAAACAGAGTTAGGTCCGCAAGGCATCAACAACTTCGAACAGATGATTCGAAATCTGACTTCCATCCCTCGGAGTGCCAAAATCATTTGTTAGAGGAGTGTCACCTCTACAAAATGTGATAAAAATAAGAGATTAATGGTGAAAATATAGGGTCATGGATTATAATGGTAGATTTTTTATTCTAAAAAAACCATATTGCACATTTTACTATCCAAATAACACACAGTGTGTAGATCCTTCATTGTGGTGGCTAGAGTTTCTATGTGAGTTAAATATCTCATTTTTGTGCCCCTCAACACACCATGTGAATCAGTTCTAGAATCCCAAAATTTTCTCTTGTAGTAAAAATACACAAGCAGATATTATAAAATTGCATGGTCTGGAACACAAGTAGGTACATGGGCATGGCTTGATAGACATGACCCGGAGAGCATGGGTAGGGCCCGGGTTTCCAAGACACACTGTGTAGTACTACATTTACAATGATCTATGTACTCGAGAGGACATTCCCAATCAGAGGAGTGGGCCCCTTACCATGTGTCCCCCCTTATACATAAAGTACTTACTTTTTTAGGAATATTATACCACCCATATCTGCAACCTTTTGACTAGGATTTTGGCCTGTGAGTTTCATATATTGAGTTTTTTCTGCATTGAAGATGGTGTTAGTCTTCCTTTTTTATTTTTAGATACAAATCCAAATTCTATGATTGTGATGCTTCTTTAGGCGGTTCTCAATAACGGTAGTGATCAGGAAGGATTATCATTTAAAGACCAAAGTATGACCCCTTGACCGACTAGGTAATGAATCTTCTTTCTACAGAGAGGTACTAACCTAATGCACAAGAGAATGGATCCTCTATCTATCATCTGAGAGGTAACCCCATGATAGACTAGGGTGTGGGTAATCTATCAAATGAGTGGTACACCAATGATAGACTGGGCTATGGGTCTTCTATCTACTTAGTTGTACCCCTAAATATATGATAGTGCAGGTCCTCTATCTATCTACTCATTGGTACCACTAATAGATAGGGGTGTGGTTCCTCTACCTACTAAGTAGCCCCCTCAAAGACTAGGGAGTTTGTCCTCTATCTATTTACAATTTGGTACCCCTCTAATGGTACAGGGTGTGAGTCCTCCATCTATTAACTAAGTGGTACCCCCTGGTATACTAGGTTGTGGGTCCTCTACAAAGAGATAGATCCACCTAGACAATGTGACATAGTAGATAGGCATGGGTCTTCCAAAATATTACTTCATTGGATAGGTAAAAAATATTTTGGGTGTTGATGATTGGACCATTGAATTGTTAGATGAATATTTTCTAACACCAGGATTTGAGATGGAGATCCCCTTTCTCTCTTATCAGGGTTTCTTATATGAGAATATATATTTTTTGTTAGGATTGAGTTTCTCTCATGCTTTGGGGTTGAGCTAGCTTCTTATATCATTTCACATATTCATCCCCTATAATTTTTAGGGAATCATAACGGTCATGTATATAATCACGCTTGTATAGACATCTCCCACACATATCATGTATTATGTAGACGATAGAATTTTTAGTGTTGATTACATAGGAGAATAGGTATACCCTGTAGCATTGGACCACATACAATGTTTGTGGCTTCAAGATCTGGATCCCGAATCTCTCATCATTTTTTATTTAAAATATTATTTGGTTGGGAAATTTATTTTGGTTGGGAGTGTATTCCCCCCCCCTTAATTTTGTTTTAATCAGTCACACTATTTTGTATTACCTATATATTTTAATATGCATAGTTGTTACTCTCAATATTGTTATCTTTTATTATTAATCACCTTCAATTCTTCATGGATATGGTTGGGTTAATGTGTACAAGTACATAAAAAATGAATCACATTTAATTTATTCATTTCACTAGTGGTTTCTAGCCCCTGGCCTATGGAGTTTGTTTGGGGGTATTTGTGGATCAACCTTCTTCTGCCTTTGTGGGACCCGATGTGCCATGTCATGATAGAATCCTTCATACTAAATAATTTTCAATTTAATTAAATAGTGTGTGAATATATTTAACTAGATCGAATAGACATATTTTGGGGTGTCTCAATGTATATTAGGTGTTAATTGTATAATATAATTGAGGTATCTCTTGATTATTATCCTATGGATAATGGACCTTTGAGTCAAACATCTCATTATAATGGAGCTTAGTTATTGTTTATAAAAGTGTATGATAGCTACCAATCACACCGTACATTCTCATATGGGTATTATAGTCTCATGTGATTTGAAGACTTTAAATAAAGGGGTTTAATATTAGTTATGTTTAGGATGAATATGGATATCTGTATATATATAATTAGCTTTAATTTTTTTAATGCAACATAAATCATGATTTTTATATAGTGTTAAACATTAATATGTTTGGAACATAATTTTTTTTGAATAAATAGAATTCAAAACTAAATGATGTACATTCTTCTAATATAGAGGGTTTTCATGAGTTTTAAATATTATAGGAATTTAAACAATTCGATATGATATTCATAGGATGGATATTGAATTAATGAGATTAATAAACCCTTGGAAATGATGAGTTTTATATTACTTCCAAATAAAACACTTTTCAATCCATCAAACATAAAAATAGTCATGTTCATTCCCATTTTGGGATCCCATGGATTATTTTGTGTAAGGAATTAAGGATTTGGATCAACCTAATAGCTAGATAGCCATGTACCATTATGTACTTTGGGGTATACTTAGCTGGGAAGCCCTAAGATTTACAATACCGGTGGATTATAATTTGTTTTATCTATTTTATGGATTTTAGTAAAGGTTTTTTTGATCAACTATTATAAAATAATATATAAAATAATTAAAATATTAAAATACCTAAATATATATTTTTTATAATAAAATATTAATATGGACTCAAATTTTTTTGGAATATGGATAGTAACCCATTGATTGGTGTGATTTATGGGGTTATCATTTTATTTGGATATCATTCAATAAAAGTAATTATTTAATGGTTAGGAAACATGATATGACCCTAAATGAATGTCTTTTGTTATATTATAACATGTATTATGAATATCAATTTTGATATCTATTAGGTGTTGATCCTTTAATTTATTTAATTAGTATCTAAGGTTGATATGTTTTCTAAAAGTGATGAATTTAGAACCTAACTTTATTAATATTATGGAATTCAATTTCTCTGACTTCTACTAATGGATATTGGATATCAGGTGTGGGTTAATCTTTTCCCTGGATACACATAAACTCCAAAATGTAAGATAATTTATTAATAGATAATTAGTTTTATATCTATGAAGTTGGGAAACAATCAACATTGGAACTTGGATCTTATGACCTATGTTAACCAAGAGGATAAATTTTTGAATTTAAAAACTATTACAATATTCCAATAATAAATAAATATTTATTATGTATATATTGTTTATATAAAATAGCATTTTTACTCATGATTATGAAAAAATGTTTTCATAATAAAACATGTCTGAAATGATTTATGGAAATTTGAATATAGTGAATGGTTTATACATTTTATATATGTATATAATTTATTGTTTATCATTAAATATAATAAAGAGAATTTAGTTTATTCTAATACCACTTTTATTTGGAATTGTTTACATAAAAATATTAATATAAAATAATTCCAAGGCTTTATTGATGTAGATTATTGAGATCCTTAGACTATGAAAAATTTGAAGAATATGAAACTATTTTATATGATAAAATGATTAAGTCTAATTTTGGTGAAAATTTTGTTAGGGTTACTAGATTGTTCTATCTTACACACATATTTTATATTGATGAATGAGCACATCAAAAAGTGATTTTATAGGTAGTTCATAACATTTATTTTGATCTTATTTTATATGGTTATGAGTTTATTATGAGATAAATGTTTGAAACCCTTAAAAAGTTTAAAGAGTTCAAAAACAATATTTAGAACATTTATAAAGGATAATTAATATCCTTCATTATGATTGTGGTAGTGATACTTAAGCTAGAAATTTATAGAATTATTTCATAAGTTACTCCTTTTCAAACAAAATAATGGAATGGAGTGTTTGATTTGTGGAATTATACCTTATCAGAAATGTTTTTACTGATAATGAGTTAGTGTAAAATTCCCAAATCATTCTTGGGATTTGATCTAAAATAAGCATCTTTTATAGTAAATATAAATGTATTTATGGTAGTTCTAAAATTAAAAAATTACATATGGACCAAGAATAATCCCAATTGTTATTTTATGAGAATTTGGGGCCACAAATAATATGTACAACATATGATTAAGAAAAAGTACTTATATTAGATAAATACTTTTTTTGTTATCTCAAAAAAATGATGCATTATTATTTTTGTAGTACCTTAGAATAAAATGTGTTTTTCTCAATATGGTTATTTACATAAGAAGAATAAAATTAATATAGGATTCATTTAGAGTAAAATTAAACTTGAGAAATGTTAGGATAATATAGGGAGGTGTCCAACACTTGGGGGGATCAATGTTGGTATACCTTTATTCCAATTTTCTATTTTATCCCCTCTTCACCTCTTCACTTCTTTAGTGAGTGATTTTGTCCCATTATCTATCTATAATTTGGTAGATATATATGTACATATGGAATATAAATGTAAAATAAGATAAAACTATAGTTTAATGTCCTATAAGACTCTTAGAACATTTCCCTGAGTCATTTTTCCATTGGTCTTAAAACATTCCACCCTATACGCTAGAGGCAACCAAAAAACACCAAGGGTAAAATGATGGTATGATTGAGAGACTATAAAATCATGATTATAGTATTAAAGTGGTATAAAAGTAAATAAATCAATCAATAGTGAAATAAGTATAAATAAAATAAATTACAACATAATATAATAATAACTAATAAGATGTCAAATGTCAAAAATACAAATATGCATGCATGTCTAGATGATACTACATAAACCTAAGATGTAAACATATAGTAGGAAATACAATATAATATATTACATAAATAATGGAAAAGAAAAAATGCCAAAAAAGGTAATCTCCATGAAAATCATGAGTTTCAGACTAGTCTTGTGCTCCCAACTCCAATATCCCTGAATTACAATAAGCAAGCCGAATCTAGAACCTAATCTTGAAACCCTGATCACTTTTAATGTACCCCAATGCAAAGGAAGCCCTGAAAAGGTGTTATATATACGTATTAGCCACCAAAAATTGTTTTTAAAGCTATGCAGTATGTTAATATAAACAAAAACAATGTTCTAGTATGATAAATAATTTAATGAATGAATAAATAAATGTAAAACAATTCGGGTTCTGGTTCCTCAGGGACACCTAACCAAACATACCTGCTTCATCCTATGATAGAATATCTTTTAATGTAATTCTCTAGATGAAAATATTAATATATATATATATAAGTAGTATATCCTAGTTCCTAAGGAGTAACTCAATAATCCAAAAAAAGTGGGTCTCTAAATCCACACAATAATTCCATGTAGTCACATGTAACCAAACATATGACCATTACCTGTTCAAGGAAGCGAGGTATATACCCAAGGCATCCTATATAATAGGTTTTATAAATGATACCACAACACATATGTAATTATAAATAGAACATGCTAAAAATCATTCATCCAATGATCCTGGCAATAGAATCCTATAATAAGGGACCCCAGTATAGCATAATGAGTCGTGTGATGTTGTTAGTTTATGTGCCCATCCTCAGAATTCCATATAGAGTAATCCCACATATTTCTCATAAACTTCTAACTACCATATGATACTAACTATGGTGTTCCATAAAAAGGTAAACCAAGTATTCATCAGAGCACGTGGAGGGCCATCTAGCCTATGAGATTATCCAAGTAATTCCAAAATTATGAAACCCAAGTGTCTCTGAGGGATTAAAATAAGTCAAGAAACCTTTGAAACTATCCAAGGAGTTCTCTATAAGGAACTTGAGTATCGATCACAGTGGGTGTGATCTAAACCATCCTATAATCTCATCCAAGGAATTCCATAAATATGAACTTGAGTGTCACTCAAGGAGTACATAATTGAAGTAAATTTGGATCCTCTCCATGGAGTTATGTAAAAAAGGAAACCCAAGTATCTCTCATGGTTTATAAATTATTTAATCAATTAAAATTTTAAAACAAGGAAGGACGTGTTTATAAAAATTTCTTACAAAAAATTCACCTACATTTAATTAAGAGGCCATGTACATGAGCATTCCTCATCATAATTCAACTATACATAAAAGATCTCTCTCCAAATTAATATGTAATTTAGTAGTCCATGTCGTGTCCCATTATATTTAAAAATGATCTATTATAATCATTAAAAATATAAAATGATTTTTAATTAATATTATTACCATCTAATCGTACATTCTGTGATACCTTTAAACATTAAAGTGTTAACAAGTGCGAAGATTCAAGACTTAAATTTTAAAAAGTTGTCCATTTTACCTCGGGATGGCTCTAGCGTAATAAAATTTAAATTCTAAATGGTATTGGGTCTCCCACACCAATCATAGTTTATTACTTCCATTAAACTAATTTATTCAATGGGATGAAAGATCGACATTCCTCTAAGATCATTTTAATTCTCATAATATGTATCAAGGTCAAGGTATATGATAGACACGCCAAAAATTTTTGTTCGGTCTTAGGTTAAAAACTCCTAATGGTGTACATTGGTTCACACCAGCTATTTAACTTACTTCATTTGGTTCTACAAATTGTTTTCATGATAAAATGGAAACATATAGAGAATCTAGCATGTAGAAAAATAGTGTATTTTATAAATCATTGTAACATTAAGGTAAAATCTATCAACCACTATATCAATAAAAATAATGATCCAAAAATAAAATATTGAGGGTTGAATCGAGATAGTTTTATAGAAATAAAATAAATGTATAGATACCCCGATAAAAGGGTGAATTAGCTTGCACTAGGATAATGTAAAATATATAGAAAGAAACCCAAAAGGATTATGTAGGAGTTGTGAAGTAACCAATATGCTTCCAACAAGACTAAAAACAATTGAAATAGATTATAGATAGAGGAAATATCTCCAAGGAAGGAGGAGAGGAGTATGAGATGGATTTCCTACCCAACAGTTTTCTTAGAGAAGAATAAAAGAGAAGAAAACCTTTAATAAAGGTAGGGAAAATACTCAATTTTCCTCTTTCTAAGAGTCGTACTATTTGGCCTCACTGCTTAGAAAATGATGAACCAACAATTTGGTGCTACTTTATAATTGACAGACACCTCGCAAAGTCTAGCCACACAGTTTTACAAACCATGCACCACACCATGTGTAACTACTAGTTATATTGAACTAAGTGTGTGGGTTGGGTATAGAATTTTTGAAAACTATGCACAACCCAAGTGGGTTACCACTGATAACCTAAACCATGATACACATTTACTTATAGTAGGTTTCATATTTAAAAAAATCCCCTTAAGAAAATTGGATGCATGGTAATACTAACCATTTCCCAATCATGTGCCTTATTCTGTTTCTCCAAAAAATGATTCTTCTAAAGCCTATAGAATCCAAAACTCAAGATAACTCTTGGTAACCATCCTGGGTGTAAACAATAACTAAAAACGTCACCTGTATGTGTTATAAATAATAGAATTACACTTCTAATCTCATCTGATGAATTGATCCATATATATAAATAAAAATTATAATTCCTTCAAAAATTTCACTAGATACATAACGCAGGAAACTAAAATGTATCCACCTTAAAACATATCTTCTATGATAAAGCTTAGTGAACTATAAAAACATTATCCATCCATCATTTTTCATAAATTTTTGATCAAATTTTCAATAAGATTTTCTAAACTCCCAACTCACCACCAAGTATCCATTAAACAAATGGTTCAAAAGTAGTTAAAACATGATTCGTCACACATATTCCTAATTTTACAACAAAGATAACACTTACCTGAGCCTATAGAACTAGAGACATTATCATGGTGTTTTCTCTTTAGGAATCTTTCCAATTGTGATACCCACCATAGGTTCTATAATTTAATATCCAATTTTGATTCATGGTATCTCCAACATCGAAATTATCTTTTTATGCACCCCCATATTGTTCTAACAACTCTCTATGAATGATACTTATGTTAAATGAATGATCAATCCCCAATTGATTTCATTTATCCTAATAAAGAAAAATTTTCATGAAAATACTCAGCCAACATACACTACACCTGCCTTATCCCGATATGGTTCTAAAATCGGTCACCTAGAAACCACATGAAACAAAATAAAGCATCAAGTTGAACTTCCTTAGGAAAACTATATTAAAAAATGACTGATGTAGCTAGATGAATGAATCAAAATCCATATCCCAATTAACATAAATAAAGTCGCCTTGAGTTCATTCCAAGAAAACACAATGAATCCCATAATTGTCTCACATTGATCTCTCAAACCAAAAAAATCATTTAAGCTTTCAGAACATAACACAAACATAGGTTTACACCTGATCCAAATCACATAGATCATCACCCTTAGAACATCTCATATAAGCTAAATTAAAAACTAGTGTATCCTTAGAATCACCAACTAGAGTCTATAGAGCTCATATAGGGTGGTCCACAATAAAACTTTTTCAATTAATACATCGATACATATCCAAGATCTCAACGCATCTGAACATTGAATGAGAAAAATGACATTTATGTTAAAGAACCATCTAGTTTTTATGAGTTTTTCCAAGTTCCTACTCTAGAACCCATGTATCCCATAGGATAGAACATGCTTCTATGAATAACAACTCTTACAAGGAATGACTCGCACAAAGACTACTTATGAAAACCGAAATGGTATTTAAATTAAGGTTGTCAAATAAACAGTGTTTTCTCAGTGTATCTAGGACAATATCAAGATAGGGTATATATTCATAAAAAATAGAAGTGTACACCGAGAGGATATCAAGGAATACCAAGAATACCTAAGACACTTCCATTGATGATTTTCTCTATATGGTTCCCAAGAGACCATATCCGACTACACTAAGGAATCAGTCAAATAACCACTGGTTAATTTAATTTAAAAGAGAACAGTCAATTCTATAAACCTATCATCATTTACTAACTGTGATGTCCTTAAAAAATGATGTATTATATGATCACTATATCAAAACCACTTGAGTCTAACCTGATGAAATGATGTTTTTAAAGGTTGTGCACACAAAAAACATTTTCATCATTGTGTTTCCATTCAGGCACCGACACATTTAAAAACTCCCCAAACCAATGCGCATTAAAAGTAATTCCAACCAATTAAAAAAGTTACCTCTTGTTTATTATCTTACTACAATGAATTTTATACTTTCCCTATGATCGATGTGATTCTATCTATTTGGAGATAATAAGATGTTGTTTGTTGAAAATGGAAACTCATTCCACGATGCATGCACCATCAAACACTAAATTTGAGTCTCAGTTGTGTCTAACATAATTGTATCAAGTGTTAAATGAATATGAATGATATACATGTAGAATAAATGTATGATATACATTATTTACTCTAGATGCATGTGTGATTCTTTCCAGAGTCATGCTAATGATCTCCATTAACATCATACAAATTTCCAAAACAACCTGACTTGCATGTCAAACACATGACCTTATTTGGAACATCATCCTTGATCATTTTGGAAATTCATGTTTCCTCAAACACCCCAGTCAAACTACCTCAGAGTTGACCTATGATTCATGTGTAATATCCCATGATATAAATGATCATTACTAAAATCATATGGTTCATTGGACCATTTCATCAACTCAGTGGGTAACGTGTATATTGATGTGTACTACTATAATATTTAATTAGAAAAATGGCACATCCTTGAAATTATCCATATTCTTATCAGAACTAAGAATCCTAGTATCTAATTTCCCATAAAAATAAATTATTTCTAGAATGATATTACCCCATATAACTATTAACATGGATGACAAATTACTGATTCATCTATCACTAAAGAATAAGAAAGGTCACATGACCTACGAAGCAGTTGAACATTCCTTATCAATGTCTAACCCACTGAACATGACGATTGAATGATTCTCACACACATAACAATGGTTAAATTATAACATCACCACCCATCCAACATGGGTATTTTTTTAGAAACTAAATTTCTTACTCAAGACTACGGTGAAAAAAAATTAGAAAATGTCTAAAACAATTGATAATTATTATGGAAGGATTTAATGTTATCAAGGAAATACCTACCTTAAGATAACCCCTGTATAAAATAATTAATTGTTGACCTTATCACTAGGTCACGCTGAAGAAGTCACCAGGATCTACCACCTATCATTTATGTTCAACTGAACCTAATAAGAGTCAAATAGGATCCTTGTAAACAACCAAGTTTATATCCCAAACGTTCAATATGGAACATGGTTAGGGTAATCCCATTATGGGTTTCACCACTATAAACACCAAATCATGGTTTAATTTGATCCAATTTATTTATTCACATTTGAAATTTAAAAATTTTAGAGGCTCAATATAAACATCAAGTATACTTATAGGAAAAAACGTGCTTGTAAAATCCATTTATCTAATTCCACTAGGAAAAATGAAAGTTCTATCAATATTTCATTAAAGTATTATTATTATTTAGCTAAAATAATATCAAAAGTCAGGGAAATTTATCTTATAACTTCAATTTTAATCTTCATTTATTTATCAAAATCATTGAAAATTGGATTTGATAATGATAATGTCAATTCTAGTATATATAGGAAGAAACCATTTATGTAGTAATTGGAATTTTAAATTAACGCCTCATATAGGTTAAAATCAAAGAATAAAATAGGTTTGTATTAATTAAAGTGGGTTTTGGTCATGCAAGATACCACTAGTGATCTATATGTGAACCTTAATAAGAGGCTATGCATATTTAAAATAACTATCCCTATAAAAGAAAAACATACCCCATGGGGTTAACCAATAAGGAATAATGGATTAGGTGACCTAGGAGGGCCTTGTTAAACAAATCGGGGATCATCCAAATGAAACCCAAAACATTTTAATCATTTAATAACTTACGCTCTATTAATGGGATTATCTCATAAGTAAAAAAATAACCATGCCCAACCTACACAGGTTGAGTCATGTCTGTCCCGAAACCATAATAGGTAAAGATCGACCTAATTGGGTCAAATAAGAAAAGTGATTTATAACAGAATTATTCAATTTAAATAAAAAATTTAACATATCATAAATTCATACAATGGTATCATGGTATATCAAGCTAATACATGATGGTTTGATTATACAGGTTACCTTTTATAAATTTTTAAACCACCCATACACTTTACAGATTGAAAATTAGATCCCATTAAATCTCAACCATTTTGTTTTATACCATGTAACCAATTGTTAATGGATAAAAAATGTAATGATTGGTTACATAAGGTTTCACTATCAAGCTGTATAGTAATAAACCATTTTGGATGATAATAAAAATTTAATAACAAATCATATATCAAATTTTTAACTATGCATGCGGTAATAATTAATAAATAAAGATAATTATTGAATTTAATATCATTATAATGGTAAGAAGATATAAATGATAAATAATCATGGAACATAGAAAAAAATCATTAAAACATAATTTATAGGAAAACATTCTATGTAAATCAAATAAGCATGTCATAAAACTCAAGGCAGATATCAGTATATTAGGTAGTCTAATATTGCAACCTACATGGCATGGAATATGCATGGAATATAAATATACATGTCCCTATAATGATTAATTTAATTCTAATTCCCTTCCATACTCAAACATGGGAAAAATATCGTAAATATAATCCATCAATAATTATAATAATTACACCAATCAATCATGTTGAACTAATCATCGACTATAACAAACAACAAAATAAACAACAATCCCATGTCTGGCCTCATAGTCTTTTTCCCATGCATGGGTTGATCACACCCAAAAAATATAATTAAAAATACTAAAAAATTCCTTGTATAATATGTACCAACCCCAAATTTATAAGACAAAAGAAAAATAAAAAAAACACTAAAATCACTTCAAGCATACCAACCCAAGATCCACTTAGAATAGTTCATCGACCGAGTTTTCCATTAGGCCTCAATTGAACCTCCCCATATTCTAGAGGATTCTAACTAGAAGAAAATGTCAAATGATTGTAAAGTGGGGAGATTATACCTGCAAGTTCATAGTAGAACAAAGGAATAATAATAAATAAATCATTCAATAATGGAAGTAGTATAAATAAAAGATAGAGTACCGGAGGATAATAATAATTGATAATATGGACAATGCCAAGAATACAGTTATGAATACATAAATATAAGTATTAAACATATAGAAGGAGATAAAATATAGTAAAATAAATAATAAATGTAAATGAATAAAATAAAAAATTACAAACTCTATGTGTATCCTGAGCTCTGACTCATTCATATTATCCTAACTCTTTTATCCAATAATAATAGTGATAAATCCAAATCCCAAACCTGATCTTGTAACCAGAAGATCTGTTTGGGTACCCTAATGCAATGGTAGACCGAAAAATTTGAGAGATATACTTAGAATTCCACCACTAATAGTTTATAATGTTATCTAGTATGTGAATATAAAATACAACAATGTGATAGTATGATATATAATGTTTTGAATAAATAAATAAACATTAAAAAAGTGGGCTCAAGTTCTATAAGGACACTTGTATGACCATAACAATTTTATCATGATCTAGAATATCTCTAAACATAAGTCACCATGTTAAAATATGAGTATATATATAGATAGATAAGTATTAATTTCTAGGACCCAAGACGTAACTCAAGCTCCAATGAAAAGGGAGTACCTAAAGCCATGGAGATTTTCCAGTAAGTCCTCTATAACAGAACATATTTCCATTAACTGCTAGAGGAACTGAGTTATATAACCATGGAATCCTAGTATAATAACAATATTAAAAGATACCAAAATTCATATGTAAATATAAACATTAATGGTATAAATTGATCATCCAAGGAACTCTTACAAGGCATATCATAATGTGGGAAAAAAGTATTGCTCAAGGTGTCAAGTGATGCTTCTAGTTTGTGATTCCATCTAAGTTGATCTGTAGATAGGGAACCCAAGTATCTATCATGACATCCAACTTCTCTATGATCTAGCCCATGGAGTTCTGTAGCATGGAAAACCACAAACTGCTCAGAGCATGTGGAATTTCATCTATCCTATGAATATTTCCAAGGTATTCCATAAAGATGAATCCCAAGTGTCACTTAAGGAATAAAAAATCCACCTCTGAGCTCATCTGAGGCCCTTTGTATAAGGAACCTGAGTATTTCTCATGGTTATTATAATCTCAATTATCTCATGAGATCATTCACGGTGTTCCTTAAAGTGGAACTGAAGTATCATTCATAGTGTACATAATTCCAATTCATATGATCTCGTCCATTGTGTTACATAATGAAAAAACCTAAGTATCAGTCAAGGTTCATATATAATTTAAATTTTCACAATAAGGAATCCCTTGTTTATAAGCATTCCATGTCACATACTCTGATAAGTTTAATTAAGAGGCCATGTATATGAGAACACATCATCTTTATTCAAGTATACATAAAGGTGGTCTCAACAAATTATTTAATAATTTAGGAGGCCATGGGAAGTCTCATTCCATTTAAACATTATTTATTATGGTCATGACCTTGTAATGGTACATGGCATGATATAATTCTGTATTAGGGGGTTTACAAGTGTGATGTGTCAAGCCTTACATTTAACCAGTAGATACATATCATATAGGGATGGATCTACCAAAATATTATTTACATTGAAAATCTATGTGGGTCACTTAGAAAAATCATGGTGTATTGCATCCATTAAATCATTTTTTGGAAAGGAGGAATGATTGAATTTCCTCTTAGATTGTTTAATTTCCAGGACTATGTGTTGAGGTCAATGAATATGAGTGACATGCCTAAATGTGTGGTTTTATTTGAGGTGGATAACTACTAATGGTTCACATTGATGTGTATGGGATATTTATCTTGAGCCATTAGGTTTACAAATTTAGTTTCATAATAAAAGGGGAATATATAGGGAATTTGGAATATAAAAAAAACTACATGTTTTATAAATCAACAAAATGTTAAAGGTAAATATATCGATAGCAAAACACATACATTGTATGATCCACTCATAAAATATTGAGCCTTGAATATATCTAGTTTGAGATAATATGATGATATAGAAAAATGCTTTGAAAATTGGGAAAATTAGCTCGCATGAAGATATCACCAAATATGGAGATATAAACCAAGAAATGAGGAAGTGTGAGTTGTAGATTCATCGATAAACATCCAACATAATGAAAAGCACCGAAGAAGAGTATATATTAAGGATATATCCCCATTGAAATAGGTCAGGATTAGGAGATTGAGAGGCCCCTTACTATGTGCATGGAGAAGAAGAAAAGTGAAGAAACACTTTAAATAATGTAGATGGAATTTTCAATTTTCCCCATTTTAAGAGCCACATGGTTTGAAAAACCATGTGGTTATAATATCCATAGGAAATGAACCTCTCACAGTATGTCCAAAATGATTGAAAAATACTACGCCTCACCATGTATATCTTACTACATAGTGGAACTAAGGGTGCAGGCTAAGTGAACGGTTTTGGAAAACTGTGCACAGTACAAATAGGTCACCCTAGCACACCTGCTCCATGTCGGATGGTAATTAATAGAAGGTTTAAAAGTTTAAAAAACCATACCCATTATGAAAATGGGTTTTATAGTTGATCCTCATGGTTAACCTTATTGTACTCCAACTTTGTGCCTCATTATGTTTCTCCAAAACCCGATTATCTCAAAACCTGGAGCTTCTAAAACTGATCAAAACTCTCGGGACACCTCCTTGGTGTGAAATTTAATTAAAAAAAACCCCATTAAGGGTTAAAATGCACATATTTACATTTTGAAACAAAAATTAAAAATTTATCCATCAATATAAAGTAAAATTAAAATTCCTCCAGTGGTTCCACCTAGTCCAAAACATGGGACGCTGCACACCAAGATTTTATGAAAATGTTCTCCTCCATAAGAAAGACTACATCCCCAATGTAATTTGGTTAATATTACACTCACAAACTCCCTCATTATTATTAAAAGAACACGATAAAGGGTATCATCATGAATGTTTTTTCCTAGAACTAACCATTTACAATTCAAGAAGGTGTTCATTATTTTGAAATATAAACATAATACATGTTTTTGTCACTCTTTATTATGTTAACCAATAAAGAAACTACAGTGTCTCTTGTAGACAATGTGGATCCCATCTTCTTCAATTTTAACTATAAAATGGGATTCCATAGCTACAACAATATTCAGTAATTTATTATCATTATTCATTCATCAATATAACAACATTGTGTGATAGATCACTCACTTCATTAGCATGAGTATAATCTAGAGAAGCACAAATGAACTCACTCTCCATCTTCTTGTTCTTGTTTTCTTCAATGCATATTAATTGCACTTGGTATCTCCTATAGTATTAGATATATTGAATTAATAATTGGATTTTTTATCATTTCCCACATTTTTTCCTTAAACACGGTCAATAATCATAAAAATAGTACCAGAACAAGCTTTATTCATTTTCACATAGAGTATATATTCACAAAACATGAATGGAATTTTCCATAAAATTTTCACTTTAAAATAGTTTAAATAAAGGATATTAAATTCTCCATGTTCATTGGTATTAATAGTAAACTCTTTTTAATTATAATATTCTCAATAAATTATCATGGAGACTTGATAAAAACTTCCATAATATCTGATAAAATCATGGTTTTATTCTTGCAAAATTAAGCTCCCATAAATACAACCTATATTTATATGTCTTTCACTGTATGAGATCACACAGTAAAAAGGACAATGTTGATCTTCCTTTATTTATAGTGAAAAATATTACCACATTATTCCCCATATATCAAGTCATATAGTGAGGCAACATTATCTTAATATGTAGAAATGTCATCATGTAATGAACCTAAAAAACATTATTGCATGTGCCTTATGAAAACAACTAAACTCAATAAAAATCATATGTGTACCTTGTGATATTTAATACATATACACCATAAACTCATAATATATTCTAAAAACTCATTCATGACTTATAAAAAGTTTCCTAATGTAACTCCTTGATATTTTATAAAAGAAAACTATGTTTGATGGCCTATTTGACACACAATACTAAGCATAAAAGACATGCAATTTATATAAAAATTATAACATATCCATTAAATTGGTGAGTTTGAATAGTATTAACCACATTATGATATATATATATATGTATATATATCCTACTCAATGTAAATTATTGAAAAATATCTGGTAAATAATCAATAAATTTGAACTAATGTAATTTTATTATTTTAAAATTTGTTTTTTCAAAAATTATTTTTAATCATTTTCAAGAATAAAAATATTATGATTAATTTTTGGAAGTTTTAGAAAATTTATTTGGTAAAAAGAAATTATTTTTTGAAATTGGAATATCCAAATTTTCCATGGATGAATGTTTTGTATTTTTCATAAAATATTGATTTTATAATGGATAGTAAAAATTACTGATTTTTAAAATGTCATTTCTTATCAATAAATTATGAATTTTAAAAGTAAGATTATTTTTTGAATAGGATTTTAAGTATAAAAAATATTCTTTATCTATATTTAATAAACATAATTTTTTTTAATCAACTTCTTATTGTATTTTAGCATATGTTTGTCAATGTTTTTAAAATCTATATTTTCTGAAAATTATTATAAAGTGGACAAGGATTATTAGGTTTTATTAATTTAAAAAACCCTAATGAGTAAGTATTTAAATGGAATTTATATATTACATATCAGTAAATATTAATTTAAATTTATAAAATAAATATTATTAAACATCGTGTAAATATAAAATCCTATTTTCCTAAAAAAGTATTACTTGAAAACTTGATGTTACATCGCCTATGTGGGATAAATTTTAAATTAGAATTTTCCACCTATGTTATTTGATTCTAGTAAAGTGTATTTAATATTTTTAATCATCATATATTATGTTATGTAATTAGATCAACTAAATTTTTTAATATAACAAATAATTAAAATTGTATAAATAAATTATCGTGGTTAAAGTGAAAACAAGTTTACCTCGGGGTTGAACTAAAAATATAATGGTAGATATGACCTAAAGAATATTTTATATCCATATCTTGACCCTATCATGTTCAATTATAGATAATTACCAATTTTTTATCCTTTTTTAATGTGATAAATGTGGTTACACCTTTGTCTTTTCAAAATTTAAAATTGTTCCACTCACCTCACTTATAAATGGCCACCCACCATCCACTATTATTCACTCCATA
The DNA here is from genome assembly GCA_963277665.1 of Viscum album. Taxonomy (NCBI): domain Eukaryota; kingdom Viridiplantae; phylum Streptophyta; class Magnoliopsida; order Santalales; family Viscaceae; genus Viscum; species Viscum album. The sequence goes on from OY728127.1 coordinate 948,910,026, forward strand.
AAACCATTGTGGTTAAACCAAGACCTGCCCAAATAACATCCCAACTTCCATACCCATATCATAGAATACATGGATTTTATATAACTATATTCCATGAATAATTAAGGTATAACCCTAAAGAGGTGGCCTGGGAAGAGGTAAAAGTCCTAACAATGTGTTTTTGTTTTATTTCATATTTCACATACTTAAAATCATATTAAACTATCGTAATGTGATAAAAATTTATATTTTATATAAATATATTTTATTATATAAATTTTACAAACTAAATACATCTCCTCTTCTATTAAATGGGAAATGAAATCCTCATTAGTATGTATGGTAGACTACTACCCCACGAACCATTGTCATTTGTTTTCTATCATAGCCTCTCACAGGTGATTGTAATGAATTATTTAAAGTATATATTCTATATTTTTCAAATATTTATAATTCAGGTATTATTATATCACATATACTTATTTTTATTTTCCAATCCATAAGGGATACGATAACATCACTCATGTGTACGACAGGTTACCACCTCGTAAAGCAATGTGATTCGTTTTTCAATAACTCTTTAAAATGAAGGTAATAAAGATTATTTTAATGAATATTATTGATATAAATTAAATAATAATGATATTAATTTTATATTTATCATTAATAAAATATAATATTTCATTTTTAATCTTAACTGAAAAATTAAAGTGGCATCCATGTACTTGTGGATTGCCACCTCCATGATGTGATGAGATTACGTTTTTCATCACCACATCACAAGAATGATATATATAAGTATATTAACAAACAAATATGTTATTTATGATATTATTATCATTATATAGATTTAAAATAATAAATATCTACTTTCCATAACTATCATTCAAAAATTGAAACGTTGCTCATGTGTGCGTACAACCCATCGTCTCCAGGATCATAACATAGTTCATTTTCAATAACCATTATTAATGATTTGATTTAAAAGTATAATTGATGAAAAATATGATAATTATTTCATGATTAAAATAATTTGTATGTCAAAACAATTACCTCTTTCACCATAGTCAAAACTCCAAATCAATTTTTAAAAAATGAATCAAACGTCCTCAAAACACTAAACATGAACTAAACTGATTAAATAGTTAGGTATTTTTGTAGAGATAAATAAAATAATTTATTTATATATAAATTATAAAAACTATAATTTTTCAAAAATAAATCATATAATTTTTAGCCAATTATATTTTAACTGTTAATGGACACACATGGAATGTCTGTTAATGTAAGGGTTTTTCTCATCTCACAATAATTTTTGTGCGCCATATTCCATATTCACCAGTTATTTTTATTATGTGGTTTATATAATGACCATGAATATATTATATATGTATATATATTAATGAAAAATTTTGGTACTTATAAGTCCATATGAGGTTCTCTTGTTCATGTGGTTTTGAGCTAGAGATTACTAATGTTATAAGTGAAATTGTCCAAGATTCTTTCCATTTAGGTAGATTGTAAATCTATGAAAAAAAATTTATATGGTGTATGTACAGAAACTTTTACATGTTATATCATGAATAATTTATAAATAATTTTATTTTAAGTTTCAATTTAAATTATTTCATCCAAGGAGATTTTACATGAAATTATATGATCGGTAATGATTTTTATGACACGATTTCTTTTCATTGGTTTATATTACTTCTTCATTATATAAAATATAATATGATTTTGTATATAATGAAATGTTATTTTATTATTTTTTTATTTCCTATTGTATTATGTGGATCTACATTTGATACACATAATTGACTCATTCATTAATTCTCAAATTCAATTTTATGTTTTTTGTAAAGGTTATTCTTATAAAATTATATTTCTCTGAGACATATTTTTATGATACGGAAAAATATTTATTTTTAAGGAGCATATAATTAACATTAACATTTTAAATCATGAAACATGATATTTTAATTTTATTTAATGTTTCATTTCATTGTATTTTCTTATGGAGCTTTCGATTGAAAATAATATTAAAGATATAAAGGCCTTATGTTATAATCTCCTTTATTTTAGGATTGTTTATGTTCAAGGATATTTTGGAGGAAATCATCTGATCCTATTTTCCTATACCACGTATGTTTTTTATCCACTAGTAATGAATGTGTATAACATTTTGGATACATATTTACTCCCATATTTATTGAAGAAAAATTGATAAATTCATTTGTAAGTGATACCCATCTTGTATTTTTATATTAGATTGGGGATATTTCTCTTCCATATCCATGTTTCCTAAAATTATTTTAAAAATGATATTTTCAAACAATAATTTATTTACCAAACCCATTTATCATAATATTTTCCCTTATTTTAAATGGTTTTCTAATTGATATATTTTAACATTTTCTAAATGTGTCACTTTTGATTCCCTTTTTCAAAATTACATGAAAATAAAGTTTATTTCTAGCATTTATGATATTAATGGATGTTCTCTTCATAATTTCCATTATTTTCCTTTATATTTCCATTATATGATTCTAAATTAATTTTCAAGGAAGATTATTTTAATATTATTTGTGAATTTTTAGTTTATAAAAATGATTTTCAAAATTTAGAGGTTATTTTCCTCAAAGTGAGTTTAGTTCTCATTTAATGGTATTTCCATTCATCAACATCAACAACAATTATTTTTAATTATCCTCCTATGGAGATAATTTGAAATTATACAATATTCAATCTTTATATACATGGATTATGGTTATTTCAAAGATGTTGGTATGGAACATGTCTCTTTTTCACTGGTCAATAATGTTTCAAAAATATGGCTTCTGTTTCATTTCCATGGGTCAATAATTTTTCAAAAATAAGGTTCCAATTTATTTTCATTGGGTTAATCATGTTTCAATGATATTTTTATAGAGTCCATTTATTTTCCTTAGGTTAATAGTGTTTAAAATATATTGTTTTGGAACCTATTTCTTTTCCACAAGTAAATCTTGTTTCAAATAGATTTCCATGGAACATGTTTATTATCCCTGGGTTAGTCGTGTTATTAAAGGAATAAGGATTCTCTATATTAGTTTTTGATGAGATGAATTATCTATATACTTCATTCATGACACGGTTCTTGGAAATTATTTATGATGATGGTTGGCTCCTTTATAAACCATGGGTAGGTGGTTCCATTATAAACCAAGGATTGGTGGTTCTTTTATATCCCTCTAATTTATTAGGTAATCTAGATATTAAAGTCCACCATATTGGTGTTTCCATTTGTATTAAGTGATCTAAATATAATGTTCTAAGATGCTAATATGTTTTATCTATGCTAACTATGGGTTTATAATGTCTCTTATGATCAATATTGATATCCAATGGATTATGATTATTGATTCTGATGAATATTTCCTTTTTAAAATCCTTATTCCTTGTTTTCATGATTTATGATATAGGTATTTATGGGTAATAATTTTCCAATGTTATAATGTCATCATACCCTTATACTCTTATTATGTTCCCTAATGAAATTCCATTTTTAATGATTATGTTTACCCATACTGAGAATTTCAGCTAAACCATCTTATGTTCAATCTTACCCAGGATATAAATATTTATTCTGAATGAATTATGTCATGAATGGCTTCATATGGATGATAAATTTAACCTAATATAAAATTTGAAAATAAGGGTATAATGGGAGATGATTTCCATCATTATGAGCCATTTTTATGAATCCATGTTGTTAAGTGTTTGTGATGATTATAGAACACTCTAAAAAATTATCTCTAAGAATTTATTTTATCAAATAAATTACTTTTTATGTTTTATGTTTTTTATAGAGAATATTGGTTCATCTTTTTAGGGAAAAAATATCGCAAGGCATAATCAAATCATTTTTGGGTTGATTGTGTTTGTTGACAAAGAGGTTTTAAATTTTTAGTTATGGAGTTCTAAATATATTTTTTAAAATATATGTTGAGATAGAACCATGAAAAGGAATGGATGATCTAGATGTGGTACAAAAATAAATGATATAGGGTCATGCCATTTTCCATTGTTTGTCAAATTTTTTGGCCTCAAAATTGTGAAAATGGAGATATGTGGTTTTTGAAAAGGAAGCTTCAAAAAATATTCAAGATGGTATGGAAAATTTCATAAGAGGCCTGATTCATTATCATAACATCAAAATATGAAAAAGTTATGAAGTGTATTTGGAAATGTGCACAAAAGAGAGGGTTGCACGAAAGAAACATGCACGCTCAATGAAACATAAAATTGGGTTTTGCACGCAATGATGGGATCTTGTAAAAAACGTTAAATATTTTTCACAAGGGTTAGTCATGACTATAAATAAGTGGTGCCCCCTCATTTGAAGGAGATCTAGACCTAATATAAATCCAAGGTCTGAACTGCATAAGAATATTATCAAAAGGGAGTTGCGAGAAAGAATTTGAGTTGTGTTCATGCTAAGGAAGTTTCACATAAGATTTTAGTTGTGGGTAATATTGATGTTGTGCTCAATAGGTGTTTCAGGTAAAAAGTTGAATCTTGTGTGCAAGTCATGAAAGTTGCTCGCAAGATGCAGTAAGGGTAGCACAAAGGATTTGGAGTTTCTCAGCACATCTGTGGTAAAGAAATATTCACTAGTGGATTAAAGTGGGACATCAATAGAATATCTAAATACAGTGGAGGATGCATTCATTAGAGATAACAAAGGGACCTAAAAGTATATAAACTATGATTTTAGCTTCTGAAGAAGTAGTTTTGACACTTTAGTTAGGAGAGCAGTGAACTTTCACATTGTGATTGGTTGTATACATGGAGGGATAATTATCTTTCTCTAAACATTGTAAGTAGTAGCACACTTTTAGTGGATTCGGTACATCGGAACATTGCAAAATTATTCTCCTTGGATGTATCCCATTGAGGGTTAACCAAGTAAAATTGTTGTGTCTTGTGTATGCTTTAATTTTTTTTCATACCTTGTGATAGGAAAGAGAGATAAGAGAGTTTTTCTTAACAAAAAAACATATCAAAAGGGGAAGTTGTTTTAATCCTTCATACCCCAATGCACCCCCATCCCCCTCTCAAGGTATTTGACCTAGTGTATGTAACAACCTAAACCGGTATCAAAGATAGAAATGTAATGTTAATATTTTTATTGTTGGATTTGGGGGCTTAGGTAAGAGGACGTAATAGTTAGTTTCAAAGGAAAGTTTTAGATGACTATAGAGATCAGGATTTTTCATGTTGAGTTATATTATTTATTATGGCTTCTATAATAGGTCTATATGATTAATTATGATGATGATTTCAATGTATTATACACCACTTTGAGGTTTATGTGATAATATTATAATGTGATCAATGACATTTTAAGAGATGTTTTAAAGTTTTGAAGTATATGTAAATTTTTTTTTAACATGAATAATGTTTTTAAAGTTTTTTGATATAAGATTTATGCTATTTATAACCTTTAGGTATTATATGTTCTTTGTTTTTGAGGTAATATTGGGAATTTATGTTTAATCGTATCAATAACCATGAGATTGAAATCTTATTTGGTGACTATGTGAATAATTTTATTTCAAAAATAATACCACAAATTTTTTATTTAAATATGAATTTTATGAGATAAAATTTAAGGTTAAAACACTCTTTAATGTTGATGTTTATTTAGGAATGATTATTTTGAACATTACGTATTACAATTGAATTTTGGTGATTAGTTTATTATTTCTTCATATGAAGGTCTATTGATTCTTGGAATTAACATACCATGTAATAACCATTTTTTAGTTAATGTCTGAACACATGTAGAATATGTTGATTATCCATTTTATGGTTATGTTGTCTTTAAATCTTTACTTTAATGTTTTTGTCATAAAAAAATCATCTTTATTACTCATAATTTAGAGAAAAAAATGGAATCGTGGTGTAAATTGGAAAAAGTTTGAAATTATAATTTTCAACTAAGTATATTTCACTATTTTTTTAGTCTACATGGTGGAATATTTCATCAAATCTAAGAAAATGTTGTTATAATAGAAATATTATCCTAATACCTTAATTTATTATGAACTGATATTCTTTTCTCTTATCATAGATTTATGGTTTTGAGGTCCTTAACATTCTATTGATAATTCACATTAATATGATCAATGATCTCTATTAATATTCATATTTATTGAAAATTTTATTCCATGTCCAAATATTGACTTCCCACCAAAGTTCATATTTTTGGAAACCTATTATGTGGTATTCCAATGGATCATCAGATGTCATTTTATCTCTCGTCAAGAGGATGTTTTATTACCCCTTTAAACAATATGGGTTTAGAAAATGGTTTTTTTAGATATCCGACATTTTATTTCTGAGACTAAGTTAAAAATTTTAGGTTGAAATTATTAAATGGAGGATGATGTAACACCTTGATATTTTAGAAAATAAAAATATGTTCAATAGTTTACTCGACGTGCAACACTAATCTTAAATGACCCATGATATATATATTAGTTATATGATAAATGTTAAATTAGCGAGTATAAATAGTATATATTATTTTAGTAAATAAATATATATTTCCTAAAAATTTAAAATATTGATAAGTTATTTTTAAACTATTAATACATTTTTAGTAATGTGATTTTATTCTTCAAATATATGTTTTATTGAAAAATGAAATTTATCGATTTTCATGAATAATTATTATAATTATTTATTGGAACATTTATGAAATTAATTTTTTAAAATGAAATTAATTTTTTAAATTATAATATAAATATTTACTTTTGGTGAAATTTTGGTATTTTTCTAAAAATATTGATTTTTTAGTGAGTAGTGAAAATACAGATTTTGGTGAGAATGTCATTTATTTTAATTAAATTAATATTTTTAAAAAGTTCCATTATTTTTTATATTATTTTAATTAAAATAATTATTATTTGGTAATATGTAATCAACTAAATTTCTTTTTAATCAAATTCATATGGGATTTTTGTATAATTTTTTCATTGGGTTTCGAAATGGGGTTTTCTGAATACAATTTTAAAATGAATAACATTTCTACATTTTTATTAAAAAAACAACCCCTAATAAAGAATTATTTAAATTAAATTTATAGTTTATATATAAATAAATAATAACTTATATTCATTCATTAATTATTATTTTTCCTAGAGTTAATATAAAATTATCTTTTCATTGAAAATTACACTTCTTGAAATCACGTTTTTTTTCACGACTGTGGTTAAATTTTAAATTAAATTTCTACACATATATTTAATTAATTTGGTAAGATTGATCATATAATTTAAATTAAAATAATATATATTATATAATAATTCAAAAATAATTTTCTTCGTAATGAATTGGGAAAACAGTAAAAAGAAGTTATCATGGTTATGGTGAAAACTAGTTTACCAAAGGGTTAAAGTAAAAATTCAAGGGTAAAAATGAAATAAAATTTGTATAAAGAATAGTTAATATATATGTTCTTACCTAATCATGTATAATTATCAATAATTATCAATTTTTTATCCTTCTGGAATATATAAACCATTGGTATAAATTTTTCTTTTCTAGAATTACAAGTGTGCCACTCACCTCACATATAATAGGCCACCCAATCTTCTATATTCTTCAAACATTCATACCCTAATGGATCATAAAATCACTTTCCAAATAACATAAGAACAACCATAGAATCATCCTATGATCCTTATATTGGTAATAAATCCATTCTAAGCATTCATTAGGTAAAATCCTAACATTGTGGTCCTAAAAGAGGTAGAATTTCTAACTATACATTTTATTATTTCTTCTTACACATCCTTCCAATATTCTTAAGCTATTATAATATTATAAAACTATTATAATACATAAAATTATATTTTATTACATTAATTTAATAAACTAAATAAATATATGCTTCAATCAAATGGGATATGAAATCATTATCCATCCATACAGCAGACTACCGTATCACGAACCGATGTCATTCCCTTTCCATAATTACATACCATAGAGTGTTTTAATTATGGATTTAAATTATATATATTATATATTTACCATATTTAATCATATGGAGTTATAATATCTCATAAACCATTATAATTTTCATTCTATGTGGGATACAACAATGTTACTTACGCATAAGGTGGACTACCGCTTCGCTTAGCGATGTGATTCATTTTTAAAAAACTCTTTATATTGAATGTAATTATGATAATTTTAATGAATGTATGTGATATAAATGAAAATATAATATTATTAATGATATATTTATGAATATTTAAATATAATATATCATTTCCATTCATATAAAAAAATAATAATAATATTGTTTTTGTGCGTGCGGACTACGACAACAAAAAAGAAATGTGATTTTTTTCATCACCACATAAAAATAATTAAGTATATAAGTATATTTTAAGAAATAATATTGTATTTAAGATATTAGTTTCATTATTTAAAGATAAAAAAATAAATATCATCATTCCATAATACTTATCGAAAAATGGAAACGTTACACAAGTTTATGTACGGCCTACCATCTCTATGATCTCAACATAGTACATTTTTCATATCCATTTTTCATGATTGGTTATAATTTATGAATAAATATTATAATTATTTCACTAGTATTATTTTGTATATATTTTTAGACAAGGACCTATTTTACCACTTTCAACACAACATATCCTTTTTGAAACATTGAACTAGGTATCCTCAAAACACTCAACGTGGGCATAACTGATTAAAATTTTAACTATGTCGTTGAAAATAAATAAAATTAATGATTTAAAAATAACTTATTAAAACTATAAAATTTTCTTAATAAATATATTAATTAATATATTTTTATTATATTGGAGATAAAGGATACACATGGAATGTCTGGACTCAAGGTAATGGTTTTTTTCATCTCACTTTTATTTCTGTGAGACATATTCCATATTCAAGAATTATTTTTATTCGATGGTGCATATAAAAAAATAAATTTATTTTATGTTTATTTTAATTAAAATTATTTTTGTTTTCCAATCCATATTATGTTCTCGATTTCATGTGATTTTGAAATATAGATTACCAAATCTGTAAGGGGCTTCGTCTCAATTTTCCTTCATAAAGAATATTGTAATGTTCTGAACCTATTTTATTTAATACGGTGTATTAAATTCTCTTTTATATGATATATCATGAATAAATTATTCAAAATTTTATTTTATATATTAATTTTAATTATTTCATATAAATTGATTAGACTTGTATGTTTCCCAGTGATAAAGAATATCATAACTCAATTGCTTTTCATTATGTTATATTACTTATTCATTGTATTTTATATTATATTATTATGTGTGTAATGTAATTTTATTATATTATGTTGTATTTAAACTTGTTTTATTTTGATTTAAATTTGATAAAAATAATTTATTAGTTCTCAAATTCAATGGTAACATTTTCTTAAGGGTTTTTCATCTCAAATTCTCTTTCTTTGAGACGTACATTCATGATATACACCTATATTAATTTATAGGGTGTATATATTTAATTTTAATATGTTATATAATTAATATCATTATGTTCCTGATATCTAATGTTTCATTTTATTTTATTCTATCATTAGAATTATGATTGAAAAGATTAATAATGTTTTAATGGCTTTATGTTATAGTCTCATTTTTTTAGTAGATTGTCTATATTCAAGGTTCCTTTAGAGTAACTCATACAAAATTATTTTCTTGAAAAATATCTATATCTTATATAATTAATGTGATTTGGATAACAAGTTTTATTTCAGTCTCTACCCTTATGGATTGAAGTGACATAAACAAAGTTGTTTTCAAGTGATACCAATCATGAATTTTTCTTTTATATTAGTTTCATGTATCTTTCATATCAAATTTTTCTAAAATATTTTCTAAAATTTTATTTTTTATAATAAATTATTTATGAATTCAATTTTTCTAGTTCATTTACCTTCTTTTAAAATAGTTTAAAAATGAAATATCTTAACATTTTCCAAATGTGTCACTTTGGACTCCATTTTTCAAAATTATTTCTAAAGAATGTTTATTTTTTACATTTATGTCATGAATGGATTTTCCTACCATCATTTAAATTATTTTTCATAAATATTATTTTATATTATTCTAATTGTTTTTACAATGAAAATTAATTTTTCAATAATTTTCAATTTTTATTTTCTAAAAGTTATTTTAATAATTAAATGGTTATTTTACTCATAAATTATTTAAATGATCTATTAATATTTTTTCATTCATAAACATAAAAATACTCTTTGTTACTTATTTTCCAATTGGGGTATTTTTTAATAATACTCTGTTCATTATTTCTATAGACTGATAAATATTGTTTCAAAGAGATTGTAATGGAATTCAGTTCATTTAAACGGGTGGATCATGTTTCAGAGAGATTGTTCCCATTTATTTTCCACGGTTTAAACATATTTCAAAGAGATGGCAATTTCTTATTTTCCTCGTATTAATCATATTGAAATGATATATTTATGGAAACCATTTATTATCCACAATTTAATATTGTTTCAAGTTTATTTTTATGGATCCCATTTCTTTTCGATGTGTTAATCATGTTTCAAAGATATTAGGATGAAGCTAATTGCTTTTCCACAGGTTAACCATGTTATGAATGGAATAATGACTTTCTCTATGTGCTTATGAAGAAATCAACTTTATATATACATTATTAATTATAAAGTACTTGGAAAGTTTTTATGAGGATAGTTGGTTCCATTATGAACCATGGAGGGCCGGTTCCATTATAAACCATGGATGGGTGAAAACAATATTAACCAAGGAAATGTGGTTACATTATTTACTATATAGGTATTAGCATGTTATATCCCTCCAATGCATTGGGTACTCTGGGGATAGAACTCATCCATATTGGTTATGCTATTTGTGTAATTAATGAGATGATAACATTCTAATAATATGATAAATTTTATTTATTCTTGGTATTTTCTTATAATATTTCTTATGATCAAGATAGATATCACATGGATTGTGATTATTGATTCTAATGACTATTTCCTTTGTTAAAGAATTATACCATATTATCTTGTTTCATTATCTAGGTATTGGTGGGAATGAATATTCTTATGTTATACTCATGCACTTTGATTATGTCATCATACCCATATGCTCTGAATATGCTCCATGATGATATTCAATTATTAATTCTTACATTTACCCTTATAGAGAATTTTATCTCACCCTTCATATGATTAATTTTCCCTAGGTTATAAAGATTTTGGTTGAACTAATTTCTTCTATAATGATTTTATATGGATGATGATAATGACCTAATATGGAATTTGAAAATCTAGGTATATTAGGAGACAAGGATCATCTTTTTGATCCAATTGTATATGATTCCTTGATGTTAATAGTTTTTCTAAATTCTATAAAACTATAATACTAAAATCCCCTTATGAATATAATTGATCCAATATATTTTTCAATGTCCCCTACCTGGTAGCCACTATACATGGTGCAATGAGCTGGGTCACCACATGACCATAGTGCTAGGTATCGGGATGTGCAGCAGAAGCTGATTGGCCAAGAAATTAAATTTTTTTACCTGACAAGAGTGACATAACGTCAAAGAATCTGGTGATCTTATCCCATTATGGTCTGAGGACCACATATGGATTTAGAAATGCTCAAAATAAAATTCATACATGTACCTTGTTTGGATGAGATTTGTAAAACCCCGTCACTAGATGCTGATGACTGTTGCTCAAAGACTCTGATTTCGAAGCCCTATAGATCATCCACACGTGCTTCTTAAATCATCTCATGTGTCATTCATAGGAGTTCATGTGCTGGCGTGTTATACTAATGACCACTTCGACATAGCGATGATCACCACAAGAAAGCATCTTCAATCCAAGAAGAAGGAAAGTGATAATATTTCTTACTTGAGAGAATTTCTCTTTAGTATTCAAGAGGAGAGAGAGGCTCTCAATTCAAAATATTGAATTGTTTTATGTGATGAGACTCTCTCTTACTTATATAGGGAATATCTAAAATACCTAGTATAGATTCCTAACCCCCGTGTAATAAATATTCTCAATATAAATATTTATTTATAAAAAATTAAATTATTCCATAAATAATATTTATAATTTCTCAATAACTGCAATATATATTAAATATATATTGCCTGATAAACATAAGTATTAAACTCGACTCACATCTCCTAATAATATTAAATGAACCTAGGATGTTTAAATCCTTTCAAATAATATTGTTTCCTTGTATTTACTTAATCACTTGTAAATAAATTTTATAAATAAATTCAATGAATTATTCAAAACATGTATAATTAATGAATTTATTTATTACTTGATGATCCATAGAACATGGAAAATACTCTGACCCTATGGGGTGGACCATCATGTTCTATATTCCTATTCCAAAGAATATGGAAAATTCTCAATGTGCTTTATTTTGTGACCCTCTAGACCCTTATCTCAATAGTAGTGAATAACATTCACCAAGCAAGAGATAGGTCTAGCAAACCATAGAGGCCCCTATAGAGATAAGTGAAAAAACCAAAGCAATAACTACCTTCGTATGAACATGGTTTGTGTAATATAATCTCTTCGTCATCGATATATCAATAAAACATAATGAATAGTAGTGTCATCATCCTTTATCTTGCTTTATTTTATTTTTTGATCTGTCCAGACGGTCTTACCTTCCACTATCATGGCCATGGATTTAATTAATGTGCTACCATCCTAATCAACCCAGCCTGAGATATCTCTTCCTCAACTTGGAAGTGTAAAATACTACCTTGATCATTCAATCAATTTCATGTCACCAATGACATACCCAACACAAAATACCTTGCCACGACTTCATTACCATAGTTTTCGCCATGTATAAAAGTAGGTAATTAAATGAAAAACATTGATAATGATCTCATGTATGGAGACCATTACACATGTCCATAGATAAGAATGACCAATGGCACCTGAAACATGTGGAGTTCCTATTTTTTGGTCCATTCCTCATAATCTCAATAATTAGAGATCATTAAGTGAGAACTTCCTGAGAATAAGCCTAAATTCTTTTGATCTCCCAGCAGATGATTGTCTCACATCATCTGTATCCTTTTAGAATGATGTAACTAGACCATAGTAAATTACTTTATGATTACTTTCAAAGCATATTTAGGATCTCATTATAGCCTGGGATCTGATATAACCCTTTTATACGATATGTAACCATATGGCATTTCCATAAACAAAGTTGATGCAAAATTATCTACACTATTACGGAAAGATAAAACACATGTATATTTAAAAAACTATAAACATGTAGTAGTAATAAAATTAAAACAAATGTTGGATCTAGGGCTCCAACATTCAACACTCCCACTTTCACTAGAGCCAACTTCTAACAAGCCTCAATCTGCTAGCTCTCACAAGAGAATCAAGCTTCTGTTTAGAAATGGCTTCAGTCAGGGGGTCTTCCATGTTATCCCTTGTGGATACTATTCTAAATACAAATTCCCCTCTTTGAGTAAAATTCGTCAAGATATGAATCATCCAAATAATATGATTTTTCCTTTGGTGACACATGGGATCCTAGGAAATCACCCCTACAGTAGTATTATCACAATATACTGAAACATGGTCTGTTCTAATTGGAACAACACCAATGCCTATGATAAAACTGCATATACAGAATACATAATTTTCTAAACTATAAGCTAAAATATATTCAGACTCTACTACATAATTGGCCACCCTAACTTTCTTCCTGATTCTCTAGCTCACTCCACCACCATTCCGGAAAATGATGTATCATAACTGTGGTTTCAGATCATCATGATCTTTCTGGAAACTAGCATATGTGTATCCTCTCACTACTAGTTCCTCATATCCTCCATACACCAGGAACATTTCATATGTATGCCTCATGTACTATATGATAGTTTTAATAGCTACCCAATGCAGCTCTCCCAGATTGGCTTGATATTCACCCACCACGCTTAAAGAAAATGTGACATTAAACCCAGTATATAGCATAATATACATGATAGAACCTACTACTAAGGAATATGGTATTCTAATCATTATTTCAATATCATTATGTGTTTTTGGACATATTTTTTGGGATAGATTAATACCGTGTGACATAGGCAGCAATCCTCTCTTGGATTGTGACATTTTTACCTTTTTAGTACATTTCCAATATATGAACTTTCACTTATACCAAGAAACCTTTGAGATATATCATTATATATCTTGATCCCTATAATGTAGGATTCTTTGCCTATGTATTTCATGAAGAATAATTCATTTAACCATGTCTTAACTGACTGTAAGACTTTCATGTCATTTCCCATAATTAATATATCATCAACATATAATACTTTGAAAATGATGGAATTCCCTTAAACCTTTTTATAGACACATGGCTCAATATCATTTCTTAAGAAACCAAATTCTCTTATGGCCTCATCAAAACAAACATTCCATGCCCATTATTCCTTCTTCAATTCATAAATGGATTTCTGAATCTTGCATACTTTATTGGTATTCATTGACATGATGAACCCTTCGAGTTGAGTTATATAGACATCTTCAACCAACATCCCATTTAGAAAATCATATTGAAATCCATTTTCCCAATTTCATAATCATGAATTTCTGTTATTTGAGGAAATATTATGATATATTTAATAATTGATACTAGGGAGAAGGTTTCATCACTATCGATGCCTTGACGTTTCCTGAAACCCTTTGCAACCAGTCTAGCTTTAAAGGTATTACCCTTACCATCCATGTACAACTTCTTTTTTAATACCTATTTTCATCTAATGAGATTTACATTATCTGTAGGGTCTACCAAAATCCAAAATTGATTTTGGTACATGGAATCCATATCAGAATGCATGTATTATTTCCATTTAGTAGTTTCTTTTTCCATCTACTGCTTCCTTGTAGCTTAGAGGTTCAACATCCTCAAGGAGTAATGTGTCACCTGACTCGGTGATAAGAAAACCATAAATCTCTAGTTATCTAACCTCCCATGTAGACCTATGTAGTATTTGTGTCTCAGGAACCACTTCTTCTTCAACTCTCTCTTGTGGAGATTGTTCTCAAACCAACTCTTGTGCATCTGGAGAATTAACTTCATTGAACTCAATATTTCTTCCACTATTTCCAAAAGAAATGTATTCCCTTTCTATAAACATGGTGTGTCATATGACAATAACTTTTATATCTAAAGGATTATATAGTTAATATCCTTTATTCTCCATAGGATAACCTATAAATATGAAATTTGTGCTTCTCGATGCTAATTTTTCACTTGGTTTATTCTGGAAAAATGCCTCACACCCACATACACGTATGTGTGTCAGACTGTGTTTCATTCCAAAACCATAAATCATATGGAATCCCATATACAGCATTAGTTGGTACTCAGTTAAGGTTATATGTTGTTGTCTGCAAATTGTTTCCCCAAAAAGATAATGGAAGAGTTCCATGACTCATCATTGATCTGACCATGTCAACAAAGGTAATATTCCTCATTTCACTAACACCATTCCATTATGGTGTATAAAGAGGAGTGAGTATGGATACTATCCCACACACCATCAAGTGATCAATGAAATCTTGGTTTAGATATTCTCTACCTTGGTCTGAGCAGAGTGCATTTATCTTCTTACCAAGTTGGTTTTCTACTTCATTTTGGTATTCCTTAAATATTCAAATGGAATAATAATTATACCGCATTAAGAATATATATCCATACCTACTATAGTCATGGGTAAATTTAATTAAGTATGAAAAACCACACCTTTCCTCTACTATAAATGGACCACATACATCAGTATGAAATAATTGCAGTACTGTATTGGTTCTTTCTCCCTTCCCTGAGAAATGTGATTTGGTCATTTTTCCTTGAAACCAAGATTTAAATACGTCCAAGGGTTCTAATTTTACATAGTCTAAATAAAATTATTGATATAATCTTTATAATCGCTTCTCATTTACATGACCTAACCTTAATTTCAATAGTCGGGTGATATATGAGTCATGTTGGCTGGTTTTTTCATTGATTCCCATTACGGGGTTCTCTAGTTCAAGCATATATAAACCATTCCTAAGATTTACCATACCATAATAGATGTTATCCCTATAAAAGAGACAAAAATTACTTTCAGACATGAAATAAAATACCATAGGGTCGAAACTAGACATAGAGATTATGTTCCTTGTTATAAAAGGAACATAATAACAATTATTTAAAACTAGAACCAAATCACTTGTCAATGTTAAGTGATAGTCTCCCACTACCTACTTTACCTGAAATGCACCATTTGAATCTTGGAGATTCACTTCACCTTTTTCAATCTTCTTGAACCTACTTGGTTCCAATATATGAATACAAATGTGTGAGACACATGCCAGATCCAATACCCAACTTGTATATCGAGATATATTTCATTAAATGAAAAAAATACCTAATGTAGAAGCATTAGTTTAATTCTTCTTCCTATATCTTCAATTATTCTTCTTGTGACCTTTCTTACCACATTCAAAGAATAAAACCTCCTTCTCATTACTCTAATTCTGAATCCTTGGCTTCTTTGTAGGATGATGCATTGGTGTCTTCGGCCTTTACATCGACTTATACCCCTTTTCCTTTCCCTTATTTATTTTTTTAACCATAAGGATAGATGGATTGGTATTATTCATATCCTATTCACCTTGGAGAACTAAATCCAAATCATCTGGGATAGACTTTTTCATAACATTCATGTTATAATTGAAAATACATGTCGAGAAGCTTGGCGGTAAATAGGAACGAATGAGATCCACTTCTAGTTCTTGGTTCAATTTGAACCCAAGGGCTTCAAACCTCTCAATATACCCCCATCATCTTGAGTACATGTGGATTGGATTTGTTCCCTTCTACTAGCATTTACTTATATATGATACTTGAGATCTCATACCTTTTCTGTCTGGCCCACTCGTCGTATAATTCCTGGATATTTCAAAGAATCTTGTAGGCATCCTAATCCTCATTCATTTTCAAAAATTGTATTGACATGGATGAAAACATGATGGATTGAACATGAAGCGCATCCTCCATATGATTTTTCCATTTATCTTCAACCTTACTGTCTCCCTAAGGAGGCTTAGCGAGAACTGGGGATTCTAGCACATAAAGCTTCCATTCTTGGTGTAGTATTATGCGCTAGTGCCTGTACAACTCCTGGATGTTATTGTTGGTCAGGATATTTTCTTTATCCAAAATTGATCGCAGTGAAAATTTACTTGTGGTGTTCATAATTTCCATTTTAAATCTACATAAGATGAATATTAGTGGCGAGTTCTGTAATGGCCCGGACCCGCCTGGTCTATTACTTTTCCAAAACACGGCTTCACCGAATTGGTGGTACTGGTCACGGGGGCACCAGTTATGAGGGCACCGTGATGGACGCACACCAGTAACAGTAACACTGTGACTGTGGCACCGGTCACGGTGGCACCGTTACGGTGGCACCATATCCTAACCAACCGGTTTTCGTTCTTTTTCCAGTTTCTGACTTTTTCTTCTCCCGCAACTTATCTTTTAGCATAAAGATGATTTAATTCCCCCTTTTAAAGCCATTTAAAGCCCATAAATAATATCTAAAATCCCCCAAAATTTGGGCTAACCTTAAACATACCAAAATGTGTGGTTTTTCCTCAGTGTCACACCCTTTGCCTTTACCTTCCAGTTTCTCCCCCATTGCATGTTTTCCTCCGTTTAAAAGAAACAGTTTTATGCATAGCTATTATGACACCACCCCAATGAGAATAATTAAATAAGAATTAATCCCATCATGTGTACCCTCCCAATAACATAGTAAACCACGATCCGACATTAAAGCGTTCAAATTTCCATATCCCGTAACAACAGGATCTCATCTTTATATCTCGCTATAGTTTCTTCCTTCCCCTTCTTGGCTGGATTTCATTCTTCTCCCTGGGGCGCCTGGAGTCCCTCATTCCCGAAGCTTGTGGTGCACCTGTTCTGGATTTTTCTACTCATCCTTGGAGTCCCCGGAGCTCCTCCCCTACAAGTCGTGCATCCCTATTTCTTGGTGCATGGAGAAGAACTTCGATCCTTGATCAACCAGGTAGGGTTTTCCTTCGTCTCTCTTTACTGTGTATCATGCAGGGAGGGTATGCTTTTGTTTCTGTGGGATGGAAGAAACCAAACCTTAACAAAGATAATAAACATACTTTTAAAGAATAAAGGGGGGTGTGATCGATGTTTTCTTCCATATTTCCTTACCCTTGATTATTTATCTTGTTAATTGTGCAGGCCTATGCCGATTGAAAATCATGGTTGTTGGTGGTCTTTCTTTGTGCATTAATTAACCTTCATCCTCTGTGATGATTGTATGGATCCGACATGGGAATTTCGTTAATCATGTAAACTCAACCAATTAAATGAATGTCTTGTGAACATCAATCCTTGTTTGATCACCCCGATTAACCAAACAGAAAGAAGAAAACATAGTGAATGGTGTACTTGAGTCTAGAAAATTCCTTGCTCTGTCGTGGTGGCATGACTGTGTTGTTCTGATCGATGCTTATGGGGTGACGTGGATGAGGATGGGATTCTCTATTGTGGAACGGTTGTCAGTTGTGAATCTTAAGCTGTGTGGGGTTGTATCTCGAGGCTTGGTTTGGTTCTAGAACATTGATGGATCTCACTGATCCATTTGTTGTTGTGACTTCACAAGAGAACCAGGTGTGAATGCTTAAATTGTTGTTTGGTTGTTTCTCTCTCTCTGGTTTGTGGTTATGCTGGTTAGTTTCCCAGTAGTTTAGAATTTACCTAAATGTGATCACTTGAACATGAAAACAATAATGGATTAAATAGGTAATTGGTTTTTCGAATGAGTTGTGACTTTTTCGTGAGTGTTGTGCCTTCTTTTATGAATGAATAGTAACAAGGGTGTTGTGATTAGGTTGGCTTTGGAAACCCTAGGTTGGGATGAGTTCTTGTTACCTATACATATATCTGTAGTTTTTATTTTTCTTATTTGCGCCCCACCCAAGATGAGAACTTAGTGCCGAACATGCCCATTTCATTGGTGAGGGTGTTTTTTACAACACTCCTATGAGTGGCTAGTTATTAGCTCCTTTTCTACTCCCTTTCCCGAATAGCCGAAGACTCTTCGGGAAGGCTGTGACGGCCTGAGGTCCATTATAGCCCAATATTATTCAGGCAAGGTAGTTGTGGTGGTTGGCCCAGGTGTGTGCGGGAAGGTTGTTTCCCAAGAATCTTCGGGATGAGGCACAGGTGTCTTTGGGTGTGGCAGTAGTTGTTCTGGCCCAGGTGTTTTTGGTCATGGTTATGTATCCTGATTGTGGACCAGTTGTTTCCGGGCGGGATGTGTGGTTATGGCCCAGGTGTTTGCGGGTGGGATATGTGGTTGTGGCCCAGGTGTGTGCGGGCGAGGAGTGGCAGTGGGACTATGGTGAGAATGGTAGGATTGGTTCAATGCATAGGATTTCTTCAATAACCAGTGGTAAAGTGGCGTGGGGTAACCAAAGATCGATGTGATATTACTATACTTTACTTGACTTGCATTATTTGGGGAGTGTTCCTGGGTGAGGCTTGGGTGGGTAGTTTTCCTTGCTATGTGTTTTGGTTATCTCTTTTTCAATGAGGAATTAGAATGCCTCCCCACTTGTGCATGAGAGTATTTGGTTTTCCCTACAGAGTATACTTCTATGCCAACATTTTTTATAAAAAACTGCTTTCAGGTTTCTAGGAGGACTTCAAGGATCGTGTGGGGTCGTACTAGCTCTGACATTTGGACAGTTTCAGTTAATGTTTTTCCTTTCCTTGGTACTTTACCTTTGTATTATCCTTGTAATTTGTGGTATTTACTTTTGTAACATGCATATGGGAATGTTTTTCTTTTGGCTTTACTCAAACCCCCTAGTTTTGGTGTTGTTGGGATTTACTATCTTATCTCCCGATCCTAATAAAGAAAAAGGGTAATTACTTCCATCTTGTGGGTGATTATATACCCTTAGTGCTAGTCGCCACTCTGGGGCCTATTGAAGGTGGGTCTCGGGGTTCATTATCTCTCATTTAACTTGAAGAAGAAAGGGTCTGGCAATCTGTTGTCCCTTCCCTCATCTTAGTGAAGGCGGGTTATGAAAGAATGGTATCAAAGGCAGAGGTTGAGAGATAGGATGGTGTCTGGGGTTAGGCACAGTGAGGATTGCACGGGATGGTAGAGAAAGAGTGTTGGGTGATCTTGGTGCGTGAAATAGGCCAGGGAAGACTGGCTAGGACATGGGATTTTAGGGGGCCCCAGGATCCAATGCAAGGAATCTAGGCCTACCGAATGACCAAGTAAGGATACATGGACTGTATGGTAGAGACCCTAGGGAAGGAACATGCATCATAATGACTTGTGTTCTTGTGTTTCATGGGTTTTTGGGGATTTAAAATTAGTAATAAGTCTAAGAAAATTTAAGAACAATATTCTACACTACTCGGGCTTAGGCATTCCTTGTTTACCTTGCAAATATGGCACCTGGGAGATGACCACGAGTAGTGCGGGCGATCAAGGACCAAGAGGTTGACTTGGCTGATCAGCAGAGGGTTGACTGAGAGGAGAAGGATGATCAGTGACAGAGGATGCTTTGTGCCTTTCAGCGGAAGTCCCTCGGGAAGTACGAGGGTAGAATCTCAAACATGGAGACAGAGAGATGGCTAGAGGAGCTGGTGATAGCTTTCATCTTGATCCAGGCTCCGAAGGAGTACTAGGTTCCTCTGTCTGTAAGCCAGATGCGTGGAGCAGCGCATCGATGGTGGACACTTTATCTTGGGGAGAAGAGGGAGGCTAAGGTTACGTGGGCTGACTTCAAGAAGGAATTCCGAGTGGAATTCCTCTCTTCCACGATGAAGGCTGAGAAGATGCAGGAACTACTCTCCCTCCATTAGGGGAGTATGTCAATGAGAGAGTTGGGGATCAAGATCAAGGATCTCCTTTGTTTTTCTCCCGACCTCTTTTCAGATGAGGAGTCTCAAGCGAGATGTTTGGAGGAGGAACTTCGACCTTCTCTCTAGTATGATGTAACTCCCTTCACCCTACCGATGAACTTGGATATCCAGAAGAAGGCTGAAGTGGTGGAAAGGATGCACACACTGGGAGGTGTATCGTGAGAGGGAATCCATTTAGGCTCGTCGAAGGGGAAAGCCGTCAGCAGTAGGCCTCCAGTGTCAGGGCCTTCTATGTTTCGACCAGCAGGAAGCAGGCCTCAGCAGTTCCAGTTCCGATCTCCAGGCCCTTGACCTTTACTTTCAGGCCCAGGGCCAAGATGATTCATATGTGGAAGCCATGGGAACCTTCGGAATCAGTGTCCAGACAGAATACATTATAGAGAGGGTGGGAAGGTTCAGCACCCACCTCGGCAGTAGTAGTTTCTAGCTATGGCCATTCAACAGCAGTAACAGGGGCAGCAAGCTCCCGCTCCTCCGAGGGTAGGCATTGTAGGAGGAGGCCTACCTCAGGATACTCCTCAAGGACCTCAACCAGGGCATGGTCGGGGAGGTGTCCGACAGCCGAGAGGTAGAGGAACTGGGCGTGGGCAGTTGCACGCCGTAGAGGCAGCAGTCCCAGTAGGGCTAGAAGTCGTCCGAGGTATGATCAGCTTCTTTAGTAATCTTTCTTATTCCATGTTCGATACAAAATCGTCGCACTCCTTTTTTGCACCCAGTATTTCACGTGCTCCAGGTTTAGATTCTGAGAGACTTCCAGTGCCCCTGGTGCTGAGCACACTAGTCGGAGGTCAGACAGACTTGTCTTTTGTTTTCTGAGGGTGTAAACTGATGATAGGGCCACATCAGTCTATCAGGGTTCTTCTACTATTGCAGATACATCCATATGATGTCATCCCAGTCATTTACTGGATGTTCTCTATATGTGCCGTCATTTAATGCTTTCGAGGAAGGTTTGTGTTTTCCGATTTGGGTGGCCGATGTGTAACCTTCATCGGCAAGCGATGTTCCCAGAAAAGTAGCAGGCGAGAGGATCCCCTCCATTCCTTGTTAGCTGAACTATCAGTGGAGACGGTGGATCCAGAAATGGGGGAAGTCTCAGGGATCATTAGTGAGTTTATAGACATATTCCCTTAGGAGGTGGAGACTCTACCCCCTCGACGTGATGTTGAGTTTGGGATAGACTTGCAACCTAGTGCCCGTCCAATTTTGATGGCTCCCTACCGGATGGAACCTTCCGAGTTGCGGGATTTGCAAATTCAGATTGATGATCTGATGAAGAAGGATTTTGTTTGACCATGTGTTTCACCATGGGGTACTCCAGTCATATTAGAAAAGAAGGCAGACGGTGGTCTCAGACTGTGCATAGACTACCAGAGACTCTACCAGGTAACAGTCAAGAACTATTACCCTCTCCCAAGGATAGACGACCTTTTCGACCAGTTAAAAGGGGTAGGGTAGTTCTCCAAGATTGACTTGCGGTCAGGATATCACCAAATGAGGTTAAAGGGGGGTGACATCTTGAAGACTGCCTTCATGTGCAAATATGGGTACTTTGAGTTTGTGGTCATGTTGTTCAGCCTTATGAACACTCCAGCTGTGTTCATGGGGCTCATGAACTCCATCTTCTGGGAATACCTGGATCGGTTCGTAGTCGTGTTTATATACAACATCCTGATCTACTCAAGATCAGAGGAGGATCACACTGAGCACCTGAGAACGATTTTAGAGGACCTCCGACAACACCAACTCTATGGGAAGTTTTCCAAGTGCACGTTCTGGATGCGATAAGTGCACTTCCTTGGGCACATGGTGTCTGATCAGGGAATAGCAGTGGACCCATTGAATGTCGAGGCGGTTGTTTCTTGGGAAGAACCCAAAACATGGTTGAAGTTCATAAATTCCTTGGACTGGTATGATACTACCAAAGGTTCGTACCCAACTTCTCTCGATTTGCATCACCTTTTGACAGCTTTTACTAAGAAGGATCAGGCTTTCATGAGGAATGGGCAGTTCCAGGAAGCCTTTAGCTATCTGAAGAAGAAGTTGGTAAGTTCCCTAGTGCTGAGGTTTCCGTAAGAAGGGGCGGCATATGAGGTGTTCTGTGATGCTTCAAGACAAGGCCTCAGGTGTGTGATGATGCAACAACAAGGGGTGATCTCTTATGGGTCAAAAAGTTTATGTCCCCATGAGCGTAATTCTGCCATCCATGATTTAGAGCTTGCGGCGGTCGTGTTCGCACTAATGTTGTGGCAGTATTACCTCATCAGGGAGCGCTTCATGGTCTTCACGGATCACAAAATCTTGAATTATATCTTCTCCCAATGGGACCTGAACTCATGGAAGCAAAGGTGGATGGAGTTCCTTCAGGACTACGACTTCGAGATTTCCTACACCTCTAGAAAAGGGAATATGGTGGCCGATTCCTTGAGCAGGAAGTCGCAGAAGGATGTGGTTCGAGAGTCGGTAGATGCTTGGATGGCGGTATAGGTTGCCTATATCAGATGATAGTGTAGTCTTATCTACTGTGGAAGGTGGAGGAGTCTTAGTGGGGAGACATAGAGAGTGAAGTGATGCGTGACTGGGTTAACCAAGGCTATGCTCTGGAAGGGTGGACGGAGGATGGTCAGAATCGGATGCTTTTCCGAGGGAAGTTGTTTGTTCCAGAGGAGATGCACAAGAGGGTACTCATTGAGTTCCACAACTCACCCCTAGTAGTGCACCCGGGAGTTTCGAAAATGTATCGAGGCTTGAGGGGTCAGTTCTGGTGGCCCAGGGTAAAGTGGGCGGTGGCAGAGTTCGAGGCCAAGTGCCTAGTGTGTCAGCAGGTGAAGGCTGAACACCGTGTTCCAGGTGGATTTTTGCAGCCTCTAGATGTCCCCGAGTGGAAGTGGGATGAAATCTTGATGGATTTCATCATAGGGTTACCCAAGGTTCAAGGAGGCTATGATGCTATCTGGGTAGTGGTGGACCGGTTGACAAAATCGGATCACTTTCTAGTGATCAAGGATTCGGGAACAGTGGATGCCTTATCACGAAGGTATGTATATGAGGTGGGGTAGTTTCATGGAGTTCTTAGGTCCACAGTCTCAGATAGGGATTCACGGTTTACCTCACGAGTTTGGATAGGATTGCAGCATGATTTTGGAACCCAGCTACGTCTTAGCACTACTTTCCATCCCCAGACAGACGGACAGATAGAGCGCATCATCCATACATTGGATGATATGCTACGAGCATGTATTCTAGATTTTGGGGGATCGTGGGTATGATATTATCCTCTAGTAGAGTTTTCCTACAATAATAGCTATAACTCTACCATTGGCATGGCTCCGTTCGAAGCCTTGTACGGAAGGCCATGTCGCTCACCCCTGTGAAAGACCGATGTTGGGGAAATAGGTGTTATTGTCTTAGAGGTGGTGCAGAGCACGATAGAGAAGATTAAGCTTATACGAGAGAGGGTGAAGGCGGATCAGGACCGGTAGAAGTCATATGCCTATAATAGGAGGAGACCCTTGGAGTTCGAGGTTGGGGAACACGAATTCTTGAAGGTCTTCCCTATGCGTGCACAACGGAGGTTCGGCAGGGGGAGTAAGATTTCTCCAAGGTTCATTGGACCCTTCGAAGTGTTGCGGCGGGTCAGAGAATTGGCTTATCCACTAGCGCTACCACCACCGCTACTAAGAATACATGACGTCTTCCATTTTTCACAACTCTAACGGTATCTACACGACGATTCACATGTCCTCGACTGGGGAAAGCTGGACATCAAGGCTGATGTGACGTTTGCGAAAATGCCTATGAGAATCGTGGGTTGTAAGGATAAGGTGCTCCGTGGATGGACCATTCCTTTGGTTCGTGTGTTATGGAGGCATGGAGGGCTCAAGGAAAGTACCTAGGAACGGGAGACGCAGATGCGTGCCCAGTACCTAGAGTTGTTTTGAGTTTTGTTCTGTTTTTTTGTACTTGTTGTGATGGAACGCTTTACATTGTTAAATATGGAACGTGCGGTTTTCCTTATTATGTGGATGTGTGTGAAGAGTCCTGAATATGTGGAGGGGAGGACCTAATCCCTAATCAAGATTCATTAAGGTGGATGCGATTAGAACTGTGTGGGCGAGTCAGTTCCACCCAAAGAGGATAGTATCTTGACATGGAGGAAGAAACTCCCTAATCCATATGACTGGACAGTTTTACCTTCGAATGTTGCCTAGTTACTCAAGGAAGAGGTGTTCCTAGATGTCGTTAAGGTTCACTCTTGAATGGTATCTTTCAAGGTGGTTGTTCAGAAACCATCTTTTCTTTGGGTCTAGTTTTGATTCTCGAGGGCGAGAATAGTTTGAGAGGTATCAGATGTAATGGCCCAGACCCACCTGGTCCATTACGTTTCCAAACACGGCTTCACCGAAATGGTGGAACCGGTCATGGGGGCACCAGTTAAGGTGGAACTGTGACAGATGCACACCAGTCACGGTGGCACCGTGATGGTGGCACCGTGAGTGTGGCACCCATCACGGTGGCACCGTGAGTGTGGCACCCGTCACAGTGGCACCGTGAGTGTGGCACCCGTCACGATGGCACCGTGAGTGTGGCACCCGTCACGATGGCACTATAACGGTCGTGCATCGGTCACGGTGGCACCGTAAGGGTGACACCGTGACGGTGGCACCTTAATGGTGACACTATGACGGTGGCACTGTGAGGGTGGCACCGTGATGGTGGCATCGTGTCCTCACCGAGCGGTCTTCATTATTTTTCCAGTTTCCAACTTTTTTTGCTAATATGACTTATCTTTTAGCGTAAATATGATTTAATTCCCCCTTTAAAAGACATTAAAATCCCATAAATAATATCTAAAATCCCCCAAGATTTTTTCAAACCTTAAACTTACCAAAACGTGTGGTTTTTCCTCGGTGTCACACCCTTTCCCGTACCTTCCAGTTCCACCCCCGTTGCGTGTTTTCCTCCATTTAAAAGAAACAGTTTTACGCATAGCGGTTATTCCAACACTCCAATGGGAATAATTGAATAAGAATTAATCCTATCGTGTGTAACCTCCCAACTGCATAGGAAACAATGATCAGACGTTAAAGCATTCAAATTTCCATATCCCATAACAACGGGATCTCATCTTTATATCACGCTAGAGTTTCTTCCTTCCCCTTCATGGCTGGATTTCATTCTTCTCCCCGGTGTGCTTAGAGTCCCTCCTTACTGAGGCTTGTGGTGCACCTATGCTGGAGTTTTCTACTCGTCCTTGTATTCCCTGGAGTTCCTCCCCTGGAAGTCGCGCATCCCCAGTTCTTGGCGCGTGGAGAATAACTTTGATCCTTGATCAACCAAGTAGGGTTTTCCTTCTTCTCACTTTACTATGTATCATGTGGGGAGGGTATGCTTTTGTTTCTATAGGATGGAAGAAACCAAACATTAAAAAATATAATAAATATACTTCTAAAGAATTAAGGGGGGTGTGATCGATGTTTTCTGCCATATTTCCTTACCCTTGATTATTTATTTTGTTAATTGCGTGGGCCTATGGCCACTGAAAATCATGGTCATTGGTGGTCTTTCTTTGTGTATTAATGAACCTCTATCCTCTGTGATGATTGTATGGCTCCAACATGGAAATTTGGTTAATTATGTAAACTCAGCCGATTAAATGAATGTCTTGTGAACATCAATCCATGTGTGATCACCCTATTTAACCAAACATAAAGAAGAAAACTTAGTGAATGGTGTACTTGAGTCTGGAAACTTCCTTACTCTATCTTGGTGGCGTGACTATGTTGTTCTGCTCGATGCTTATGGGGTGATGTGGATGAGGATGGGATTCTCTGTTGTGGCACGGTTGTTGGTTGTGAATCTGAAGTTGTGTGGGGTTGTATCTCGAGGCTTGGTTTGGTTCCCATACTTTGATAGATCTCACTGATCCCTTTGTTGTTGTGACTTCACAAGAGAACCGGGTGTGAATTCTTACATTGTTGTTTGGCTATTTCTCTCTCTTTGGATTTTGGTTATGCCGGTTAGTTTCCCAGTAGTGTAGAATTCACCTAAATGGGATCACTTGAACATGAAATCAAGAATAGTTTAAATGGGGAATTGGTTTTGGGAATGATTTGTGACTTGGTCATGAGTGATGTGCCTTCTTATTTGAATGAATAGTAACAAGGGTGTTGTGCTTAGGTTGGCTTTGGAAACCCTTGGTTGGGATGAGTGCTTGTTACCTATACATATATCTATAGTTTTTCTGTTTTTTATTCGTGCCCCACCCAAGTTGAGCACTTATTGATGAACACCCCCATTTCATGGGGGGAGGGTGTTTTTTCCAACACTCCTATGAGTGGCTGGTTATTAGCTCCTTTTCTTCTCCCTTTTTCGAATATCCCAAGACTCTTCGGGCAGGCTGTGATGGCCTGATTTCCATTATAGCCCAATATTCTTCGGGTAGGGTAGTTGTGGTGGTTGGCCCAGGTGTGTGTGGGAAGGTTGTTTCCCAAGAATCTTCAGGATGTGGCCCAGGTGTCTTCAAGTGTGGCAGTAGTTGTTCTGGACCAGGTGTTTGAGGGTTTGGTTACGTATCATGATTGTGGCCTAGGTGTTTTTGGGCGGCATGTGTGGTTTTGGCCGAGGTGTTTGCGGGCGGGATGTGTGGTTGTGGCCCAGGTGTGTGCGGGTGGGGAGTGGCAGTGGGACTGTGGTGTGAATGGTGGGATTGGTTCAATGCGTAGGATGTCTTCAATAACCAGTCGGGAAGTGGCACGGTGTACCCAAAGATCGATGTTTTATTACTATACTTTACTTGACTTGCGTTATTTGGAGAGTGTGCCTTATTTAGGCTTGGGTGGGTAG
The DNA here is from genome assembly GCA_963277665.1 of Viscum album. Lineage (NCBI taxonomy): Eukaryota > Viridiplantae > Streptophyta > Magnoliopsida > Santalales > Viscaceae > Viscum > Viscum album. The sequence continues at coordinate 948,937,958 of OY728127.1, forward strand.
TTTTCCTTGCTTGGTGTTTTGGTTATCTCTTTTTCCACGGGGCAATAGAATGTCTCCCCACTTACGCACAAGAGTCTTTGGTTTTCCCTACTGAGTATACTTGTATGCTCACCCTACATATATAAAACTGCTTTCAAGCTTCCAGGAGGACTTCAAGGATCGTGCGGGGTCGTACTAGCTCGGACGTTGGGATAGTTGCAGTTGATGTTTTTCTTTTCCTTGGTATTTTACCTTTTTAGTCTCCTTGTACTTGGTGGTATTTACTTTTGTAACATGCATATGGGAATGGTTTTCTTTTGGCTTTACTCTTACCCCCTATTTTTGGTATTTTTGGGATTTACTATCTTATCTCCCGATCCTAATAAAGAAAAAGGGTAATGCTTTCCATCTTGTGGGTGATTCTATACCCCTGGTTCTAGTCGCCACTCTAGGGCCTATTGAAGGCGGGTCTCAGGGGTCTTTATCTCTCCTTCAACTTGAAGAAGAAAGGGTCTAGAAATCTATTATCCCTTCCCTCGTCTTGGTGAAGGCAGGTCATGACAAGTTCATTATCTTGATTACATTTTGAAATTTATGATTAATCAATTATTATATCATTTGAAAGTCTCCCACTATTTTAAATAACCTTAATAGCTCACCCTATTAGATTCAAAATACTCTATCGCTTGAGTAATATAGTGGAAAGGACCATAGAAACCTCCCCCGTAGTCTACAAGCTATGGATATTCCACTACTCATAGGGATTTAAGGTAGGCACTAGGTTGGCCAACCATATAACTTTTGATTCCTTGTTCAGATGAGTAAAGGCCCAGCATTAGGAATCTGAACGTGATTCCCTCAACATCTTGACACTAAAGTGATAGCAAGTTAGCTGTGTCTAATCCTTTACTATTCACTTTAGTTAATTCGACCCAATTCTCTCATGAAAACACCCTGGTCGTAAGAGGCACTCTCAACTATGGGTGATGAGCACCCCAAACCCCCAATTTTGTTCAATAGTGAGTAATGGAAGGAATTTATGACTTAATAAATAACTTGAGGGATTTTCATATTTACTGATGAATATAATCCTTTTCTATTTATATGTCAAAACTAGACAGTTATGCTCAAAAATGAACACGAAATAGAAATATATTCACCACATCTTTATGAATTTTAAACTTGTTAACTATTATATGTGGTAAAGCAATAATAATTCACTCGCATAAAACAATAAACAATGCATAAATGTAAATCATCCAATCTTAATGATCATGAGCATTAAACTTTGATCGATCCTTAACGATATCAATCCTGACCTTAGGGTTTTCATACCTGAGTTGAAACATGACTCGTATCACAGCTTTCCCTCAGTGCATAGTGCTCAGATCCCATCTGGATTTCCACCTCAACTTGTTAGGGCCTATATCTTAGAACGTGAATTTCTTTTAACAAATATACTCTCGCGCAGGCGAGGGGGTCTATGGGTAAAAAATACAATAGGTGAATTTTATGAGAAAACCCTTATACATATTTTAATTAAAAGATGATTTGAAAACCGTCATTAATGTAATTAACTATTAAAATCATCCCACACATTGAATAAATAATTAAATAAATTAAACTAGACAAGCACGTGTCGGTCACTATCTCAAGACCAATTGGTATATATAATGTCCAATTAAAGTTTACCTGAAATAAATTTAAATAGTACGAGGGTGTTTTAATAAATTAAATGAATTTAAATAAATTAAATTATTTTATTTATCAGTTTCAATTTTTTAATTTAATTTTAATTCCAAAAAATAAATTTAACAATTAATTTATTTTTTTAAATTAAATTAATGTTTAATATTCTATTTTTTTAAACACCAAAATTAATTATAATTAATTTAATTTGAAAACTAAATTAAATAAATCAGTTTAAAATGATTACCCTCAACTAGGGAAGGAGTCCGGCAGGATTTCGAACTACCACAAGGGTGAATAACTGGATCTAGGCCGAATCGTGGTGTGAACGCGGCATGTCTGCCCGGTCCAGCAACACCCCCAGTAATGGAACTTGTGGGAAAGGGATGCCGACACCGGTTCAGGACACCCAGGCATGTCCAAATGGGAAGCGGCATTAGCATCCCAGGGCTCTAGAAAAGTGTGGTAGATCGATGAGCAGGTTGGGGGGAGGCATGTGGCCTAGACAGGGTAGTGGCGGTGAGCTCCTCCAGTGAGGCACAGAGGGAGGCAGGGTGGCACCTTACAATCGAGATAGTGGCGGTGGAGTCGGGTGATTATCCACTGAATGAGGCTAATATTAATTTTTAATATATATAATATTCATGTTCATTAATATTCACAAACTCCATTTTAGTTCATTTTTCACTTTTAACATCATTTCACATTATGATTGTAATTCCCCCTTAAAATGAACTATTACATGGTACATTTATGAACACCTCATAAAATAAAAAATGGCCTTGATTTTATTTTCATATTTTATTTTCAGGTCTCTAATGCTACAAGGAACAGTTCATAATTTTTATTTATTTTATGATTCACATTGGAACACCACCAATATGGGCATTCATGGAAACACATTTTGGGAAAAGTAAACTGGAAAACATATCAATAAAAAGACTATAGCAGCCAAGATACAAGCCCAATTATTATTAAAATTTAACTGAAGATAACAGAAATCCTGGGGAATATTTCATAAAATAGTGACAAGAGCTAATTTGGATTTTTTAATGGAGTAATAGGCAGCCTAAGTGGAAGATGAAATTCTGGACCAGATTCGGAGTCCCAAAAAAACCGCCCACAAATTTAATCATATCTCATAAACGACAAATTAATTTTGGTTGAACATTTATAGTGACTTATTATACATACAGATATTCATTTTTATCTTATATTGACCACTCCTATTCGGCCATCTAGAAAGTCATCTAGGTGCCTCTGTTCGGTGGAAGCAGGCTGGCTGAAACATCGGGTCAAGGGTGGAAAAGTCTCCTCTCCCTTACTTTCCACCACCCTAGGCCAACCATACTCTAGTGGAATGACATTTAATATTGGAGGCTCGACCCAAGCATCCTAAAATGGAAATTTAAGGAAGTTTTTTTGGATTATTTAGTCATATTTTGTGCATGGTTTCATTGTAGTGTTATGCTACAGCTTTGTATTTGTAATCGCATTTCATTATCATTTAAGTTATTCAATTCACCTCAGTTTCTTAATAAAAATTCCTTATTTACTCTTCTTCTGTTATTCTCCATATCACTTTGATACCATTACCCCAAGGTGTGAAATTATTCACACCATACCTTGTGAAATTTATCACACAACGGTGGAGTGATTGTTATTTCATAGTTTTCTTTTTTACTTCTCTATTTCCTCCCTCATGAGTCTACATCCTGCTTCCATTGAAAGCATAGCATCAATGGAGGGCTTACCCTCTTATGAGTTATTCCAAGGGAGTATAAAGGATCTGTATTGGATATTATTTATCACCACATTAATTTCTAATACCTTCTTTTAATTGAGGTTTTTATTTTATGATTTTAAAACTTCTTCAGCCTTGTCGAATTTTAAGGCCACATACTTAAAGTGATAATATGAACCTTTACCTTGGAGTGCACATGAATTTGATCCTCCAAGTTTATAGGTGATTAATATTAGGGTTTTAAGTCATTAAACTAGTAAGTTATTAAATTATTTGATCTTCTTGAATAAACCCATCTCAAATAAAATAAATTGAAACCATTAAAAAAAATTCATCTAATCCACCCCAAGTGATAAGCAAGGATCAACTCATTATTTTAAATTTAATTCACTTAAGACTCTTATTTTTCAACTAAAATCATCTAAAATAATCACAAGTTGGCCAATTTATAGCCAAAAATAGTCCATAGATTGTACGTGTCTATAGGTTTCTTCATAGGTCTCTTAGGATTCGACTACCCATGCTAAACTACAAGGGCCTCCTTAAAACTATAATCTTGGGTAAATTTAGGTGAGACCATATTTTGGTTCCATTTCTAGGGACCCAAGTAATTCATATGAACACCCATTCTATTCTCCCCCATGTCTTCAATTCTCATTCAAAATCTCTTAACTTTTCCCTTTCTCGTTTTTTTTCTTTTGGCGCATGTCCATCTACACCCATGACTAATCAAACCGTCTAGTTAGGTTAGATAGTCCTGGGGTTGGGGAGTCAAGTACACTAAGGGAACTCTTTACATTATATCCTAATATTCATAATAATCTAGAGTCAAAAATTGATCCCATTTCAATGGAAGGTCTTCAAGGAAACCAACTCATAATCCCGGGTTGGAACCAAAATGGAAATCCAAATGAGGAAGCCCCAAACATAGGGAATGCAGATGATTAAATCATGATTGACCACCTCAAACCTACCGGGAAAAATTCTCCCTCATGAATTAGACACAATTCCCTAATATATTTGACGAATCTTTGTCCTGTGCGCTCTCAAAAATATTTATACTAAGTGCAGCACAGTGGCTGACCTAGGTCCTTCTCTTGAGGAGCTTTTGTGGTTAATAAATCACTACTTCTAGTCCACCTAATCTAATTTTTTTTATTGTTTAATATTTTATGAGGTAAATGTAATTTAATAAAATAAATTAAATTCATAAATCATAAGAAACTAAAATTTAATTCTAAATTACCATGAAATGCAAAACAGAATGTAATTAGGGAAGAAAGGAAGTTCTCCTGAGAGAGTATTCAGGGAGCACCTTCATTGGCCAGTTTCAAATATTATTAGTGTACACACTCCATCGTATGTGTGCACACCTTATTCTACACTGGTTATGAATGAAAGGACTACTTAGCGGTCACCAAGCACACCTTCCATCCACCTCCTAAATCGAGGGAAAATGGTTGTAGATTAAGAGGTTAATCTTTAGACAACCACAGTGAGGATTACACCCACTATAAATTATCCTTATAATTAACTCAAATAATATTAAAAACATGGTATTGGGTTCAAGAACCTGATTAATCCCTTGGGATATTCCTTGGATTAGTTACTCATGATCATGAGTATTATAGTTCACAATGGTAAGATGAGAGGAAGAGAAGAGGGTGAATCGGTGGACACAAAAATAAAAACAATGCATGAATTTATTAAAAATATAAATTAAAATTGAAAACTAAAAATAAAGAAATGATATAAAATAAGAAGAAATGGGGAAGATTTGTGGTCAGCCTCCCTCGTTGGAGATCTCCTCCTTGGTTCCTTGAAGGAATGGATGGAGAATGGGATGCTTTGGGAAGGAGGTGAGGGCCTCCTTTTATAGGCAGAATTCGACCCCAGAAGGTTTACACGTGGTAGACCCCCTTAATGACCTCTTCACGAGTTTCAACATTCATTAATGTTGTTCATAAATATATTTTACATCTCTCCTACAAATTTCAGCTAAATTGGAAACCGGATTTAGGAGTTATGAATTTTTCATTATCAGTTTCTGTTTCTGGACGAAGCTTCCAGGAAGGTTCCTCCAAAAGTATGTTGTTCAATAGCCTTTTTAATGACCTCCAACATCCCCCAAATTTATTTTAGAGATGTCCCTATCTGTACTCGTGGTATCCCAGGTGGAAACACATCATTTAGATATGTGTAGGCCGAGTTTGATGTCCGTTATGTTAGGTGGATCCACGTTGTCCGCACGGAAACATTCCCAACTTCAACGAATTTTTAGACCCTTTAGATGACTGAATAAGCTCCTGGTCCAGAAGAGAAAAATGAAGGAAATAAAATAAGGATTATAAAAAATTTGAATCAGAAAATTTGGAATTTTATTTTTCCTTAAATGACCAAAATACCCCTGACGTAAAATTCTGTCAAAAATCCAGAATTAGTCTGTTTTCACATTTGGGCTCAAAATAACACTAAAACCTAAAAACATGACAATTACCCATACAATAACACTTTTGTGGGATTATAAAAAATTATTTATAATATAACATATATAAAACTATGAGCTCCATCACTCCCCCACAATTAAACATTGCACTCCTAGGCAATCATCATACATCAAAATCAATTTCCACACAACAATCAAAAATGAGAAAATATAAATGATTTCATCCAAAATAGAATTCAATCATGTCTCATATATGAATAATAATTCTCTATTATTTTCATTTCAATCACTAAAATTTTTTCAACCTCATAAATCAATCCATGGCCCAATCACAACCTATCTCACATTGAATTTTATGTCACTCTTCACTAAAGAGAAATTGAATCTATAGTTATACTCATACTTGAAAATCGCATGTATCACCATAGGTTTGTGAAAATTATCATTTCTCCACAGTGTGAAACATGAAAATGAATTTAATCATGATGGATTTAATTAATGGTTCAAATGATTCTGTGGCTTAGGGTTGGTGGGAAAATTATTGAAAAAAGATCCATGCTAGAAAGAGGAGGTTTGACTTTTAAGTAAAATGCATGATTAATTCAAGTAAAAACACAGGAAATTTCTCACTCAATCCCACTTGAAAATGTGAAAAACAACACCACCCCCTTTTTATGACATGGTAAATGAGCCAATAAGTGATTATAATGAATGATATCATCTATGTTCTCCTCTTTTTTTCAAAGCTCTAGAAAGGCACATCTTTATTTTCTTTTTTCTTTTTTTCATGGAGGATGAGCTGAAAATTGAATACAATAAATGAATGACAATTCATGCCCTTGATTTTTGAGAGGGAAATTATTCATAAAATAATTTACAATGAGTAATTCATGCTCATATCCATTTTTTGTTTTCTTTTTTTAGGAGAAATGGATGAAACAAATAAAGCAAAATGAAATGAAGACACATGCCCAATTCTCTTATTATCCATAGCCCAAAATATTGACACACACTTCACACTACCCATAAATGATACACATCCTAAGGAACGCACACAAAAGGCCCTTCCCCCACACTCAAACTTGAAATAACCATGAAAAAATACTAAAAGTGCTGGTAGGTAAGGAAAAATTGGCTTGTAATGTGGCTTAAACCTATAAGGAAATTCTTGGAATCTAAGGGATTAAGAAGGATAAATGTAAAGGTGGGTCTCAGGATAAAATGTGGATTGTCATAGAGATGCCTCAATCATTTCAAATACATTCAATGAAATCCAAATCTTCGAAAAAGAATATTCACAAATTCTAGTTCTCACACAATATTCAATTTTCCCTCATGAAAGTGTGGGTATTAAGAAGAATATGTAAAATGGTTTAGAATACCTCACAGGATTGGAAAAATATTTTGAGTTAGTGTTTCATGGTCATGGATTTCAAAGATCAGCCAAACTCATAAAAATGATTGATAATCCAATTCAAGAAAAAAAAATTCACGTCAACAATCATTTAAAATCCATTATTTCAAAAATCATTTCAACTCTTTAAAAATAAATTGATGTGTGAAAAGTGATAAGAATATTCATTAAATCTCAAAAGTCCTAAGAATATAATAAAAAAAATTAAAAGCACACAAGAAGAACTAAGCAGGTTGTCACTCCCCCACACTTAAATTTAACTACCCCTTATTTCAAATCAACACAGTATAAATATAAAGGTAGAAAATCAAAGGGAAGGAAAGATACAACCTAAAATTATTGTAGAAGTGGATTCCTTGAGTTAAGCTTCTAGAAACAGACACTTTAAGACTACAAGAAAGTAATGAAAATAAATAAGAAAAATAAATAAAAAGAATTAGAAAAGGAAAAGAAAAGAGATAATTCTTGGTTTAGACCCCCAAGCGGGTGCTAGGTTTTTACTTCCCCTAGTCAGGCAGTTTCAGTGGATTATCCCCAATCAGAAGGTGGGTGTGGTTTCTTTGAGATGAACCACCACATATGAGTTTTAAAAATGTCCATGATTAAACACTGAAAGTAGAGAACCCCAAATAAGATAATAATCTTCACAACCCCTGATAAATAATAAAGAGGAAATTTGAGGTTCGGAGTGGGAGGGAATAAAAGATAAGGGTGATCCTAGTTAACTTCGGTGGTGTCCTACTCTATGTGATATGGAAGATGATGTAGAGGAGGTAGTTGCTCAACCACCACCTTCCCAGGTTCTTCTCCCTTGATTACCACCACTTTGGTGGTCTCGTCATCAAAATCCAAGGCCTGATCCATTGGTGTTTTATCCAAAATTTCAGGAAAGGAGAAGTTAGAAAACAATTCAGTTTGAATAAAATTAAAACATGATGAATCAATAAAGAAATCTTCCTTTTCAAGTAAGTCATCTTGGAAATTTATTTCTTCTGACAGGACCACTGGAAACTCCATCTCAGCAGGTGCATATTCTTCTTCATCTTCCAAAGCAAGAGTGAGGTCAAAAGATACTTATTGTTCAATATCAAGCATGGGATGATCATGTATCATGTTATATTCGAAAAATTTATTCCAAGATTCTTCGAAAAAATGTTGACCTCCCATCAGTGAAACAGTTCGAATGTGTACTTCTGGGACCTCCTTGAGCAATGGTTGAGTGCGGGATGATGTGATAAGTTACTTTAGAAGTTATTTCTCACCCACCTCAGGTTCTTTAACATAAAATGTGATTTGTGAAATCTCATCCACCACTCGTTCTAGTTCAGGTTCCAGCTCAGGTTCCGGCTCAGGTTTGGGTTTTTCCTAGGATGTGCATACATATTCTGCAATCTATTCTATTTGGCTCTCCAGGTTTTGCACTTTATTGCTAATCCTATGAAACTAAGCATCAAGTTCATTGTAAACATTTTCTTGCATTTGAGATTGCTTAGCCCATGCATAATAATCATAATTTTAATACATCATGAACGAATAAGATTTTTTTAGTTTTTGGAATTTATGATTTTTTATTGTTTTTTTAATGAAAGAAAAATTCTTTACAAAAAGTGACTAAAAATATTGAATGAAAACCACTTTGCTCCCTGGAAACAGCACCAATTTGATGAAGCATTGTCCTGTGAGCTCTCAAAAATATTTATACTAATTGAAACACAGTGGCTAACCTAGGTCGTTCTCTTGAGGAGATTTTGTGGTTAATAAACCAATAATTCTAGTTCACCTAATATAATTCATTTGGTTGTTTAATATTTTATGAAATAAATGTAATTTAATAAAATAAATGAAATTCATAAATTAGAATAAACTAAAATTTAATTCTAAATTACCATGAAATGCAAAACAGAATGTAATTAGGGAAGAAAGGAAGTTCTCCCGAGAGAGTATTCAGGGAGCACCTTCATTGGCCAGTTTCAAATATTCTTAGTGTACACACTCCATCGTATGTGTGCACACCTTATTCTACACTGGTTATAAATGAAAATACTACTTAGCGGTCACCAAGCACACCTTCCATCCACATCCTCAATCGAGGGAAAATGGTTATAGATTAAGAAGTTAATCTTTAGACAACCACAGTGAGGATTACACCCACTATAAATTATCCTTAGAATTAACTCAAATAATATTAAAAACATGGTCTTGGGTTCAATAACCTGATTACTCCCTTGGGATATTCCTCGGATTAGTTACTCATGATCATGAGTATTATAGTTCACAATGGTAAGATGAGAGGAAGAGAAGAGGGTGAATCAGTGGACACAAAAATAAAAACAATGCATGAATTTATTAGAAATCTAAATTACAATTGAAAACTATAAAGAAATGAAATAAAATAAAAAAGAAAGGGGGAAGATTTACAGCCATCCTCCCTCGATGGAGATATCCTCCTTGGTGCCTTGAAGTAATGGATGGAGAATGGGATGCTTTGGGAAGGAGGTGAGGGCCTCCTTTAGAGGCATAATTCGACCCCCAAAAGTTCTAGCATTGTAGGCCCCCTTAATGACCTCTTCACGCATTCCACCCTTCATAAATGTTGTTCATAAATATATTTTCCATCTCTCCTCCAACATTCATCTAAATTGGAAACCGGATGGAGGAGTTATGAATTTTTCATTCTCGATTTCTGTTTCTGGATGAAGCTTCTAGGAAGGTTCCGCCAAAGGTATGTCATTCAATAGCCTCTTTAATGACCTCCAACAACCCCCAAATTTATTTTAGAGACGGATGTATCCATCCTCGTGATATCCCAGGTGGAAAAACATCATTTAGATATGTGTAGGCCGAGTTTGATGTCCGTTATGTTGGGTGGGTCCACGCTGTCTGCCCGGAAAAATTCCCAACTTCAATGAATTTTTAGACCCTTTAAATGACCGAATCATCTCCTGGTCCGGAAGAAAAAAATGAAAGAACTAAAATACGTATTATATCAAAATTTTAATCATAAAATTAGGAAGTTTATTTTTCCACAAATGACCAAAATAGCCCTGACGTAAAATTCTATCAAAAATCCAGAATTAGTCGGTTTTCACATTTGCGCTCAAAATAACACTAAAACCTAAAAACATGACAATTACCCATCCAATAACACTTTTGTGGGATTATAAACAATTATTTACAGTATAAAATATATGAAAATGTGAGCTTCATTAAGATTCCAACTAAATCTTTAAACACCATGTCCTAAACCCACTTCCCACATACCATGAAATGGTGTCTAAGATGCCCTACCTTCACGTTAAGGAGTTCAATGACTTTATAGAAACCATGTTTCCCCCACATAAATTAGAATCAGCTAAGATGAGACTATTTTATTTGTCTTTAAAGGATAGATTAATTAATTGGTTAAAAAATTCTAGACCATCATCCATCAACTCTTGGGACCAATTACAATGATAATTCTACAAAAAATACATTCCCCGCAACAAAACAATTTCACTAAAAAAGAGAATCCAAAAAAATTTTAAAAAGAGGGAGATTCATTCTACGAAACATGGTAGAGGTTCAATTACACTCTAAACATCGATCCACATCATGGTTTTTCTATTCATGATCAAGTAAGAATTTGAATTTAATGGTTGGGTCTAGGTAACAAACAATTCATTGACATGATGTGTAATAGAACATTCAAAAACAAAGCCCCAAATGATGATTACGAGTATCTAGAAAGCCTTTCTGAAAAAGAAAAACATGGGGAACATCACCTTACTATGAGAAGCCACCCAAATCTGGTGGAATTAACACACATAGGGAGGATTAAATCCTTATAGAGAAACCTATTGCACTCACTAGGAAGGTCGATGAGATCGATCTTAGGAAGGTCTATGAAATTCAAATTGTTGACCCTTTCTAAAAAAGTTGTGAGAAACATGACCAAAAAACTGAAAAATTCTCAACCATACATTCCATTAAATAATTTATTCTAGGAGTAACACCAGTGGAGGTCAATAAATCTGAACTTTCTGAAGCCACAGCACCAAAATACTTTCAATCCAAAGTACAATGACCATCCAGGATTCTATTGGAAATATAACCAACAACCCAACCAACAACCTAGCAAGACACAAGGACCAAAACCCTACCATCCAACAAAATTTTTAAAACCATAACAAGTTCCAAATACAACCATCCCAATACCAACATCCTCATGGCCAATACAAACAACCCATCCAGCAACACATGAAACAACCAATCCAACAACAAAAGTATCCTCCTAGGATAAACCAACCAGCACAAGCCCCTACTCAATCTGTCCCTCGTATAATCCTTCAGTAGTTGTGTAAAAAAATGTGGAAAATGAACTCAAAAGTCTCATCCCATAAACATGAACTTCAAACCATTAAAACTGGGATGGAACCCAAGCCTACTCAGCTGGTACCATCCTCCCCTTTAAGGGGAGAATCTAGTTACACACAAAACTATCATGATTAACTCAAAGTAGTAACTATTTTAAGAAGTTGGAAATCCATTGAGAAACCTAAAAAAGCCATTCCAAAACCATTAAAAGATTCAAAAAAATCATGAAAATGAAGAATAAAGACCCATAGAATCTAAAAACAAAACGAGAATGTGAACGAACTACAACCACACCAAACAATAAAACAACCTGCTCCCTTCCCTCAATGCATGAGAGGAAAATCTAAACCATAACTGAATCAAACTTTGAGGGAAATCTTCTCTCAGGTTAAGTTGAACATTCCACTTCTTGATACAACCCAAACCATTTCTACCTAGTTAAAGTACCTTAAGGACTTTTTCACTTTTAAAAGAAAATTTTAACATAAAAACCAAGTCATTTTGGCTGCTAATGTGAGTACCACCATTCAAGGGACCATTACTCCAAACTATAAAGATCTAGAATGTCCATATATCAATGTTGAGTTAGGAGAGAACAAAGTTGTCAAATATATTTATGATCTAAGAGCAAGTTTGAACCTCATTCCTTCTTTAGGGTATTTTCAATTAGGGCTTGAAGATCTCCAACCCACATCTGTCACTCTTAATCTTGCTGATCATAGTGTTAGATTTCCAAAGGGGGTCTTAAAGAATGTTTTAGTGAAATTAGAAAATTTCATTTACCCAATTGACTTCATTGTCCATGACAATCACCCAAGCTTAGGTCCTAGGGAGTAAACTATAAGGACCCAACCCTAGTTGCCCAGATCCGGTGCCTTATTTGATTATATTGTCATAAAAATAAGGAATAATCATCCCAAAGGAGCAAGTATTTTAGTATTATTGGAAACAAGATACATACATAAGTTCGTCATTACAACGTGAAATGAAAAACAACATAGAAACTACTTAGACAACTTCCATAACTTCTAAGTTATTTCTACTTGTCATTCATAATAGAATTCTTCTTGATCTGTGGAAATGAAACATAATAAAGGTGTGAGATCAAATGCTTAGTAAGGGTATGAAATACAGTGTAATATAACATAAACATTAGATATGGTGAATAATTTAAAACACATGCCTTTAAAATAAACATGAACATAATATGGCAGAAATATGAGATGAGTAAATATTGCCATAACATAACAATGGGTATTCTTATAGTCGAATAAACACATGAACCATCAATACTATATTCATAATGAGTTAATTCATAATTCGGGACAACATATCTGTACCGTCAATACCTCGCTCCAAGACCATAAATAATCATTTTATCAAGGCCTTGTGCCAATACCGTAGTTTGTCTCATGAGACCTACTGATGCACTGAGGGGCTATAGCAGGCCCCACTTGACAATTACTATTTAAAATACATTTCTCATATGAACGGGGATAAATATAAACAACATACACATTAATATATTAAATGTAAATAGCTTTACTGAACATTAATCCAAAACACTAACCATTCGAAGTAAACTGATGAATGGTTTAAAGATAGAACATAAATAGACAAAATAATCATAAACCATTAAATTGGATATGGTAGATGATAATATGGAATACTAAGCCCAATAATACATATGAATCAAAAAGTGTGTTGAAATAGAGGAAGATACTCTTATAAAATCATCGAGTAATTCTTGAAATAAATAACCTTTTACTTTGAAAAGAAGAGTTCTTTTGGAAAAATAATTGTATAAAACCATAAGTGAAGTAAGATATTATTTTCATAACATAATGAGTGATTTTATAGATATATTTGTTTCCAGAAATAGATTAGATATTTCTCTTGAAAATAGGTAACAAATTGATATATTCTCTTTAATCGGGCTTGTATTTCGGAAACAATTTGAAAAATCCTTTTAAAGAATGTAACTAACCATAAAATAAAGAAGGATTATAATTTGTGTACATATATAGAACACTCACACAGAATTTATGATGAGTATATAATATAATACATAAGAATTTAATTGAGGTAATTTAGACAATGAAAATTACCCGAATGGAAATGAAAGTTCGGGTGGAAAACCCCTTACCTTAAATATAAATGTGTTCCCCTCCAGAACTTAAGGTCTTGGAATATGAAATTATACATATCAATAACTTATTTAATAACCTAATATACATGTATTTAGTTTATAATAATTCTTTTTAGTTCATTCATTTTATTACTTATAAGTTATTATATTGAATTATGTCGTTCCAAAGTGTTTGTTTTCTTGATTTTCATAATTGGATCACTTGTTTTTAAGTAATGAAGCTCATGTGGAATGGTTGTAAATCTCCAGAATTGAAATTAAATATTATTTATGAACATCCGTAATTGTTAATGTCCATTTCTATCATTTGGATACATGGAATGAGTATGAATCCATAGATAACAATCACTTCGATTATTTGGCGGTATTTGGATTATTATGAACTAGTTTTGTCACATAAATTAATAATATGTACATATACTGGTTCCTGAATATTGATTAGGTTTTAATTCATATATTATATTCTGGTTCAACCATAAATATGGTTTCATGACCATAAATGAAGGAAATATTGAAGAATGAAACTTCGTCATCCATGAAGGTTATAAATTGGAACCTCATGGATGTTGATTTCGTTTATAAAAATAAAAGGGAGGGAGTAAGAATATTGATGATGGTTATTCCATTAACATGATATAAATCCAGTATATGGATGATTCTGGATTTATCATGGTCATTTGGTTAGAGGATGTGATGAGAGGATAGCAAAATAAGATAAACTCAAATGAAACTCAAAGAAAAAGAAAGGTGCTTCACCTCTTGAAATAACTTCCTCAAGAACATCCTTAAGGGAAGGGATTTAGGACTTTTGTCAAGAACAAGAGATTCCTGGTCATGGGTAGTTACCAGGGAAGATTATTTGGGTAGAACTTTGATAAGCTTTAAGGCTTAGAGGAGTGAAGAGAAGAGGGAGTGATGGGGGTTTTTATAGTGGAGGAGAGGGTAATTTTTGAATATTTAATTCATTATTTTATTATTTCCCTCAAGACAACCAATAGTATTGTTTAATTTGACCCCTAATAGTACTAAGTGCATGTGATTTAGAACAAAGTGTCCTTGCATCACTTGTGATGTCTTGAATAGTGTATTTAACTGATAATTTGTATATACGGTATTTTATCGTATTTCACTATTCATCAAAAATTATAGAATTTTAGAAAAATCCCAAAAATTTACCCCTACCATTTTTCGATGTTTAGAATTCAAAAATGAACTCCATTTTACAAAATTAATTTTTTAAATATTATTAATTTAATTTTTAACTAAAGTAAAATTTAATTCAAAAAATAACAATTTTAGAGGTATAATTAGTTTTATGTAACATTGAAAAATTAATTAAGATCCCTTATCTTATTACCTTAATAAAATAAAATAATATCATTATTTACTATTTATAAGGGTCATATTACTATTCATATTACTATTCATAAGGGTATGTTACTATTCACCAAAAATCAAGTTTGTTCTATCATACTCTAAATGACTTACTGGTCACAACTCTAGATGACTGTTATTTGAAATTCAAAACACATTAGAGTAAAAGTTGTGTTTAATGGCTAGATTATAAAATGAATTAATTATTTATTTTTAAAATCATGGGGTGTTACATTCTCCCCTCCTTACAAAAAATTCATCCTCGAAATTTCATTTTACAATCTAGGCCAAAAACAGGTGGGGGTACTTTTCCTTCATTTCTTCCTCTAGTTCCCATGTTGCCTCTTCATACTTATGGTTTCACCATAGTACCTTGAAAAGATGAGTAGTCTTGCTTCATAGAACTTTGTCTCTACGATCCAAGATTCTCACTGGCTACTCCTCATAAGAAATATCATCCTCCAACTATACCACCTCTGAAAAGAGTACATGTAAAGGGTCTGGTATGTACTTCCTTGAGAGGGATACATGAAAGACATCATGTACTTTCAACATGGTAGGTGGAACTGCCAGTCGATAGGTCACAGCTCTGACTCGATCAAGGATCTCAAAGGGGCCGATATACCTGGGACTTTGCTTTCCCCTTTTCCCAAACCTCAGGACCTTCTTCCATGGAGATATGCATAGAAATACTAGGTCTCCAACTTTGAATTCAAGGTCTCATGGGCAGTTACCCACATAGCTCTTCTGTCGACTTTGGGATGCCTTGATATGTTGCTAAATGGTTTTGACCTCCTCAACCATTTCTTCAACCAATTCAGACCCTTGCAGCTTTTCCTCACCGACATCATCCCAACACGCCAATGTTCTACAAATCTTCACATAAAGGTCTTCATATGGTGTCATTCGGATGCTCGAGTGGAGACTGTTGTTGTATGGGAATTCAACCAGTGGAAGATGTTGGTCCCATCCTCCTTTGAATTCCATAGAACATGATCTCAACATGACTTCTAGTGTCTGAATAGTTCTCTCAGATTGGCCATCAGTTTGAGGATGATAGGTCATACTGAAGTTCAGTTCAGTACTTAGTGCATGTTGGAGACTCTTCCAAAACATTGAGGTGAATCAAGGGTCACGGTCGGATACAATAGATAGTGGTAATCCAGGTAGCATTACCACTTCTTTAATGTAAATCCATGCAAGTTGATCCAATGAGAAGTCCTCTCGAATTGAGATAAAGTGAGTTGTCTTTGCAAGATGATCCACAATGACCCATATAGCATTGTTTCCTTTGGATGTCCTTAGAATTGCAGTGACAAAGTCCATGTTAATGTTCTCCCACTTCCATGTTGGTACGGGTACTGGTTGCATCATCCCCTTAGACTTTTGCCTCTCAACCTTCACTTGTTGGAATACCAGGCACTTTTATGTATAATTAGCAATCTCCATTTTCATATTGTCCCACTAAAAGTTTTCTCAGAGATCTCGATACATCTTTTTGCTACCAGGGTTTATAGAGAAATTAGAGTTATGTGCATCATCCAACAGTTCTCTCTTTAGCTCAGGAAAAGTGGTAACACAAATCCTCTTACCGAATTTCAAATTGACACCTTCATATGCGAATTCAGTCAACTTCCCATCATTTAAAGCTTGAATTTTCTTTTGAAAATCCTCATCATCATCGTGAGAATTTTTTATCCTCTCTAGTAAAGAAGTTTGGGCATCCATTTGAAAAAGTATTGATGTGTTACCTTCCATGATAATTCCCATATCCATCTTTACTAGATCCATGAACAAAGGATCCCTTTCAACTCGTATCTTTTTCAGAACTCCACGATCATTTCTTCTCAAAGCATCTTCTGCCTTATTTTCCTTCCCCAGGTGGTAGTGTATTGTGCAATAATAGTCTTTGAGTAGCTCCATCCATCTCCTTTGTCTCATGTTGGGTTCTTTCTGTGAGAATATATATTTCAAACTCTTATGATCTATATATATCTCACATTTTTCTCCATAGAGGTAATGTCTCCAAATATTCAAAGTAAAGATTATCGCTTCTAACTCAAGATCATGAGTTAGATAGTTTTGTTCATTAATATTTAGCTGTCTAAATTCATATTCAATCACTTGATCATTCTGCATAAGGATAAAACCAAGTCCTTTCTTTGATGCATCGCTATAGATAAAAAACCCATCATTCCCCGATAGTAGGGTTAGGATCGGAGCATTCACTAACCTCCTCTTCAATTCTTCAAAACATTCTTCTCATTATTTTATCCATACAAACATTACCCCTTTTTGTGTGATCATGGTCATTGGTTTGGATAAACGAGCGAATTTCTGAACGAAACACCGATAATAACCTGTAAAACCAATAAACCTACATACATAAGTTATGTTCGTTGGAGTAGGCCATTCTTTCACAGCCTTTTTCTTCACAGGATCTAAAGATATTACATCCATAGAGACAATGTGGCCTAGAAAGGAAATTGATTGGAGAAAAAAATCACACTTTCTAAACTTCCCATATAATTTATTTCTTCTCAGAGTCTTTAGAATAGTGCGCAAGTGATTTTCATGTTCTACATATCTTTTAGTGTACACCAGGATATCATCAATAAAAACCATCACAAATTCATCAAGATATTCCTTTAAAACTATATTCATCAAATCCATGAAAACATATGGTGCATTATTTAGTCCAAAAGGTATTACTGTAAACTCTTAATGCATGTACCTAGTTCAGAATGCTATTTTAGAATGTCTTATTTCCAGACAACTAACTGATGATATCCAGATCGAAGATCAATCTTCTAAAAATATTGGGCTCCATGAATTTGATCGAATAAATCATCAATTCATGGAAGAGGATACTTATTCTTTATTGTATTAGCATTGATTTCCCTGTAATCAATGCACAACCTCATAGACCCATCTTTCTTCTTGACAAAAAGAACAGGGGCTCCCCATGGAGAAATGCTAGGGAGAATAAATCCTTTATCACTCAATTACTCTAGTTGTTTCTTCAACTCCACTAACTTGACAGTGGTTGTTCTATAAGGGGTCTTTGATATGGGCCTTGAACCAGGAATTAAGTCAACGGAAAACTCAATTTCCCGCTCTGGAGGGTGTCCAGGTAAATCCTCTGGAAAGACATCATTATATTCTTGCACGACAGGTACATCTTCTATATGTACATTCTTCTACTCACCAATATTTATTTCATTCCCTTCCTCCCCAATAATTGAATTCAGTAGAGCTACTCGGGGTGGATCAAGCTGAGAATCACATGGTGAGTTTTATGCTCTAAAAATAATGGATTCTACCCTATTCTCGAAAATTGTAACTTCCTTCTTCTTGTAATAGATCATCGCATCATAATTTGAGAGCCAATCCATTCTGAGAATTATAACATAGTCAACCAATGGAATGATGATAAAGTTAGCAACTAAAGCACATTTATGTTTTACGATGGGGATTAATCGACACGCCTTTGTTGCAATGATACATCCACTAGGAGTTTTGACTGATAAGTCCTTTATTAAATCAAATTGGACATATCTAATTTTCTTAGAAAATTGGGAAGATATAAATGAATGCGACGATCCAGAATCAAATAAAGTATTGGATAAGTTGGATGAAACAATCAATATACTTTCCACCACTTTATTAGGAACTTCAATCTCCATAGTTGTAACCACATAAGCTTGGCCTTTCTCCCTTGGCCTTCTTAGGGGAACATTTCCTTGACACTTAGTAATTTCATGTGCATATTGTCACATCTCTCTAAAATTGTAGCACATAACATTGGTAGCTTATTTTCTTCCCCTTACAATCCTGAGATAGGTGACCTTTTTCTCCGCACTTGTAAGAGACTCACATTCCCTTCAGGCAATTTCCAGGGTATTTCTGCCCAAAATTAATGCATAATAGAAGTTCAACACTTCCCTTCTTCCCCATTTCCTTATTTCCTTTCCTAGAATTTTCAGTTTCCCTCTTCTTCTCTTGATTTCCTTTAAATTCATTAGACTTAGAGAATTCATTTTCTGTCTTGATAGCACTTGAGATTATATCTTCATGTGATTCAAATCTTTAGGAGACAAGATCCCTTCAAAGGAATGATTTTAAACCATCAAAGAATCAATCAATTTTTCTCCTTGGATTATGTATGTAGTCTGCAAAATGCCTTGCTAGACTTGTAAATTTCTATTCATACTTCGAAACATTTTCATCCTCCTTCTGCCTCAGATTCATAAATTTCCTCTCCATATCTTCTCTTTGTTCAT
Organism: Viscum album; assembly: GCA_963277665.1. Lineage (NCBI taxonomy): Eukaryota > Viridiplantae > Streptophyta > Magnoliopsida > Santalales > Viscaceae > Viscum > Viscum album. The sequence continues at coordinate 948,957,389 of OY728127.1, forward strand.
GATGGAAATACTTTTCAAAGAATATTTATTTAAAATCCTTCCATTCCATCTCTTCTATTTCTTCCTCCTCATTTTTATTTTGGACTAAGGACCACCACTGATCTACATCACCCATTAGACGATAAACAGCCATGAAAACCTTCTCACTTTCATTACATCCCAAGGCGAGAAATATCTTCTCAAGGTAACATATCCACTACTCTGCTACAAAATGGTTTGTAGTACCATTGAATGATGGAGGTTGATGTCGCATAAAGTGATCTAACATAGCTCCTCTACGTGGTGGAACTGGATGCTCCATATGAGTAAGGTTATTATTCATAACCTGAGTAAGTTTTCCCAGTATAGTTATGAGTTTCTCAGCACCAAATCCAACATCATTATATTGTATTAGAGGGAAATACCTACATGGAACACGTGTGTTCATGCAGTTTCCATTCCTTCCACTTGGCACCATCACTAGATAATGGCATACACTAGATTAGGTTTTGAATCATAATGTATAATCTTAACTTAAAAAAATACTTAGAAAAAATTGAGATCTTACTCATGGATAATATCATATTAAAAAATTGTTTCTTTAAGGAAAATTTTACATTTCAATCCTTCATAATGGCTTGTAAAGAAAATGTGAATTATCTTAAGCATATCCCCCAAAAGTGTCGTAACCAAGAGTGCAGCAAGGCCTGTTGTCGTGCACCAGTTCCCATTCGATTCTATTTCAAAGCGGTGTTTTTAGGTTTTACCCCTAGATACATCTGTGCCAGAGCAGCCTCTACCTGCTCGTATCCAAACAGGGATGTATTTCTTGAAATATCAACATAATATATTCCTTACCAAAATACTAGGACGTTTTTGTATGTATATCCTCAAATACTAACTTAGGTACTCTTCCCTAATTCTATGTTTTCTAAATCTAGTTTGCATGTATTCTACTAAAATTTATCTGATACCAACTGTAAGGACCTAACCCTAGTATCCTAGAGTTGGTGCCTTATTTGATTACATTGGCATACAAACAAGGAATAAGCATCCCAAAGGACCGAGTAGTTTAGTATTATTGTAAATAAGATACATACATAAGTTCATCATTACAACTTGAAATGAAAAACAACATAGAAACTCCTTAGCCAACTTCCATAACTCCTAGGTTATTTCAGCATGTCATTCATAATAGAATTATTCTTTCCCTTTGGAAATGAAAAATAATAAATGGGTGATCTCAATCACTTAATAAGGGTAAGCAATACAGCAGAAGAAAAAATAAACATTAGACATTGTGAATAATTGAAAACACGTGTCTTTAGAAATAAACTTGAACATAATATGGAAGAAATATGAGCTGAGTAAATATTTCCATAACATAATCATGGGTATTATTCTAGTCAAATAAACACATGAACCATAAATACTATATTCATAATGATGGAATGCATAATGTGGGACAACATATCTATACCATCAATGCCTCGTGCCAAGATCATAAATAATCATTTTGTCAAGGCCTTGTGCCAAGACTGTAGTTTGTCTCATGAGACCTACCGATGCACCGAGGGGCTATAGCGGGCCCCACCCAACACTTACTATGTCCAATGCATTCCTCATATGATTGGGGATGAACATAAACAACCTACACATTAATATATTAAATGTAAATAGATTTCCCCGAACATTAATCCAAAACACAAACCATTCGAAGTAAACTAATGAATGGTTTAAAGATATAACATCAATAGACAAAATAATCATAAACCATTAAATTGGATATGGTAGATGATAATATAGAATACTAATCCCAATAATAAATATGAATCAACAAGTGTGTTGAAATAGAAGAAGATACTCTTATAAAATCATCGAGTAATTCTTGAAATAAATACTCTTTTACTTTGAAAAGAAGAGTTCTTTTGGAAAAATGATTGTATAAAACCTGAAGTGAAGTAAGATATTATTTTCATAAAAAAATGAGTTATTTTATAGATATAATTGTTTCCAAAAACAGATTATATATTTCTCTTGAAAATAGGTAACAAATTGAGATATTCTCTTCAATCGGGCTTGTATTTCGGAAACAATTTGAAAGATCTTTTTAAAGAATGTAACTAACCAAAAAATAAAGAAGGATTATGGTTTGTGTACATATATAGAAAACTCACACAGAATTAATGATGAGTATATAATAATACATAATAATTTCATTGAGGTAATTTAGACAATGAAAATTACCCAAATGGAAATGAAAGTTCAGGTGGAAAAACCCTTACCTTAAATCTAAATGTGTTCCCCTCTTGAAATTAACGTCCTGGAATATGAAATTATACATATCAGTAACTTATTTAATAACCTAATATAAATGTATTTAGTTTATCATAATTCATTTTAGTTAATTCATGTTATTATTTATAAGTTATTATATTGAATTATGTCATTCCGGAGTGTTTGTTTTCTTGATTTTCATAATTGTCACACTTGTTTTTAAGTAATGAAGTTCATGTGGAATGGTTTTAAATCACCATAATTGAAATTAAATATTATTTATGAACATCTTAAATTTTTAATGGCCATTTCTATCATTTGGTTACATGGAATGAGGATGAATCATTAGATGACAATCACTTCAATTATTTGGCGGTATTTGGATTATTATGAACTAGTTTTGTCACATAAATTATTAATATGTACATATACTGGATCCTGAATATTAATTAGGTTGTAATTAATATATTATAGTTTGTTTCAACCATCAATATGGTTTCCTGACTAGAAATGAAGGAAATATTGAAGAACGAAACTTCGTTGTCCACGAAGGTTATAAATTAGAACCTCATGGACGTTGATTTCGTTTATAAAAATAAAAGGGGAGGAGTAAGAATATTGATGATGGTTCTTACATTAACAATATATAAATCCAGTATATGGATGATACTGGAGTTATAATGGTCATTTGTTTAGAAGATGTGGTGAGGGGATAACAAAAGAAGATAAACTCAAATAAAACTCAAAGAAAAAGAAAGGTGCTTTACCTCTTGAAATAACTTCCTCGAGAACCTCCTTAAGGGATGGGATTTAGTTCTTTTGGCAAGACCACGAGCTTCCAGGTCATTTGGAGTGACTAGGGAAGATTATTTGGGTAGAAATTTTAGGGGCTTCAAGGCTTATAGGAGTGAAGAGAAAAGGGAGTGGTGAGGGGTTTTATAGTGGAGGAGAGGGGTAATTTTTGAATATTTAATTATTTATTTTTTTATTTCCCTCAAGACAACCAATGGTATTGTTCCATGTTACCCCTAATAGTAATAAGTGCATGTGAGTTTGAACTAAGTGTCCTTGCATCACTTGTGATGTCATGAATAGTGTATTTAACTGATAATTTGTATATACGGTATTTTATCATATTTCACAATTCATAAAAAATTCTAGAATTTCAGAAATATCCAAAAAATTTACCCCTACCATTTCTAGATGTGTAGAATTCCAAAATGAACTCCATTTTTCGAAATTAATTTTATAAATATTATTAATGGAATTTTTAATTTAAGTCATAGTTAATTCGAAAAATTACAATTTTAGAGGTATAATTACTTTTATGTGACATGGAAAAATTAATTAAGATCCCATTATCTTATTACCTTAAGAAAATAAAATAATATCATTATTTACTATTCATAATGGTCATATTACTATTCAGATTACTATTCATAAGGGTATGTTACTATTCACCAAAAATCAAGTTTTCTCTATCAGACTCTAAATGACTTACTGGTCACAACTTTATATGACCATTATTCGAAATTCCAAACACAATAGAGGCAAAGTTATGTTTAATGAATAGATTATAAAATTAATTCATTATTTATTTTCAAAATCATGGGGTGTTACATAAACACCCATCATCCTTGGTCATCCCTTCTTAGCAACAATCAACTCAGTCATCCGAGTTTGAAATGGGAACATAACAATAACCTTTGAGAACATGGTCTAGACTTGAACATCTACAATAAAAACTCTCAAATTGTGGACTATGAAGAGATCCGTGAGGTTACTTGGATTGGTACTGTTGATAGTGAACTCGAGGAAGATCAATGAATTACTGAAGTATGTTTAAGTCAACAAGGGATTTATTTTCTTTGTTTACATTAGGGAAATTTTTCTCCTTGGCTTCAATATCTTTCAGATAGCTCTATTTATTATCTTATAAATTCACCAATAAATGATACCATGGGTGAAATCAGTAATATTGAGTCTATACCCATTCATGAAACTTCTATGGCTAATTTAGTTGATAAAAATTATATTCTCAAGGAACCAATTCTGTCAAGAAATCGGAACAAAGAAACTGAGTTCAATAAAATGTCTCATCCTTTCATGGAAAGTGATATCCAATCTGATATCTAATTTAAGATCCTACCTTCTTCACTCAATTATGCATTCTTAGGGGAAAATCAAGCCTTTCTAGTTCTCATTTATTCCTCTCTTGAACCCAATAAATTGATGACGATTCTAGATGTCCGAAGAAATCATAAGAAAGCAATTGTATGGACCCTTTCTGATATTCTTGGGATTAGACCACTCATTGGAACTCATAGAATTGTTCTTGAATCTGGATCCAAACCATGTCATCAACCTCAGTGGAGACTCAATCCAAATCTTACGGATGTGGTAAGGAAAGAACTTCATATGTTATTGAAAGCGGGTATCACCAACCCCATAGTTGAGAGTGAGTGGGTAAGACCAATTCAAGATGCCCCAAAGAAATTTGGAATCACTATGATCATCAATGGGGATGGTGACCTCCCCACAAGGGTTACTAGTGGATGGAGAGTCTGTATTGACTATAGGATGCTCAACTCTTGTACCAAGAAAGACCATTTCCCCTTGCCCTTAATTGAACAAGTCCTCAAGCGAGTGGAGGGTCATCAATTCTATTGCTTCCAAGATGGATTCTCAGGGTATAATCAAATCGAGGTATCCTTCAAGGATCAAGTAAAAACAACATTAACTTGTCCATTCGGAACTTTTTCCTTCAAGTTCATGCCCATTGGGTTATGTAATGCTCCTATTACCTTCCAGTGGGGTATGATGGGAATATTCTCGGACATGGTAGGGGATTCTTTAAAGGTCTTCATGGATGACATCTCCATACTTGGGGATACTTTTGGGGGATTCCTTATGAATGTTAAAAGGGTTTTCTCAAGATTAGAGGATAATAATCTCATGCTAAATTGGAAGAAAGACATTTCGTTGTAAATGAAGGACTTTTTCTAGGTCATCTTATATCTGGTAGAGGGATTGAAGTTGATAAAGCTAAATTAAACATCATTCATCACAATCCCTCTCCTAAAAATGTTAAATAATTTAGGTTCTTCTTAGGAATAGAAGGGTTCTATAGAAGTTTTGATTAGAATTTTAGCTCTATTTCTTGACCACATTGTGCTCTTTTAGTGAAATATGCTCCATGTTTATGGACAAAAAGCTATGAAGAGTTGTTCTCTACACTCATGTTATCTCTTATCTCTCAACCTATCATGAAATATCCAAATTGGAAACTTCCATTTGAACTTATGTGTGATGAAAGTGACATCACTATTGGAGCAGTATTAGGTAAATGGTGTGATAAAACTCCATGTGTCATTTCTTATGCAATAAAATATTTAATTGATGAAAAATAATCTACACCTACACTAAGAAAGAGTTGATTTTGTTGCCTTTTCCATAGAAAAATTCTGGTTTTATCTCTTAGGATCACTCATAATTGTCTTCAATGACCATTCAGCCTTGAAATACCATTTACAAAAAAAATATTCCAATGCTAGATTGATCAGGTGGGTCCTTCTTCTTCAAAAAATTGATTTAACCATTAAGGATAAAAAGGGTGTTGAAAATTTTATATCTGATCACATATATATGATAGAATTAAAAGACAAACCACATCACCTTTCTACGTCTGGTTCATTTCTCGATGAGCACCTCTATTCATTGAGTGATTTCCCATGGTATGATGACATCGAAAACCACTTGGTTACGGGTTTCATTCCAAAATTTCTCAAGATCCAAGCTAAGAAGAAATTTCATTCTGATGTCAAACACTATGTGTTTGATGATACTTACCTCTTTATTTTATGTCCTGGTCAAATCATCAGGATATGTGTTATTGAGACTGAGCAAGAGTCCATTCTAAGATTCTATCATTTAGAGGCATGTGGAGACCACTTTTCCACATAAAAACCACCACAATGGTCCTACAAAGTGGTTTCTACTGGCCTAACATCACTAAGGATTCCTTCCAATTCTACCAAAGTTGTCCTCGATGTCAACAATTAGGATCCCTTACCAAAAGGAATCAAATTCCCCTCACTCCCATTCTTATCATTGAAATATTTGATTGTTGGGGAATTGAATTAATGGGACCCTTTCCAAATTATAGGTGATACCTCTCTATCCTCTTAGCTATTGATTATGTCTTGAAATGGGCTAAGGCCATTCCCACCAAGTCCAATGACCATTATTTTGTGATCCTATTTCAAAAAGAGCATATATTTTCTCGATGTTTATTTCCTAGGGCTATAATCAGTGATCGAGGAACCCATTTCTGAAACCACACATTCTCTTCACTCATGTCTAAGTATGATATTTCTCATAAATTTTCCACTGCATACTATCCTCAAACCAATGGTCAAGCTATGTTGGCGAATTGGGAGATTAATAAAATTATTGAAAAAACTATCAATCCCTCTAGGAAAGATTGGTTTGATAAACTTGTGGATTCCCTTTGGGAATATTGTACAACATTCAAAATCATCCTAGGAATGTCACCATATAGGTTTGTTTAAAGAAAATCATGCCATTTACCTATTGAAATTGAGCATAAGGAATTTTGGTAAATCAAATAAATGAATTTTGAAATTTCTTTTTCCAAGGCAAAGAGGAAATTAGATCTTAATGAACTTGAGGAACATAGGATAGAGGTTTATGAAAATTCAAGGATAAATAAAGCTATAGTTCAATCCTACCAATCCAAGAATATCAAAGTCAAAAATTTTGAATCGGGGAAATTCTTGCCCTTGTATAGTTCAAAACATCATTTACACCCAGGAAATTTAAGGTCTAGATGGTCAAGTCCTTTCATAGTGCATCATGTGTACCCCCATGGGACAGTATATATTTAGGATCCCACAAGTGGTCACATTTTCTAGGTCAATGGACACAGATTAAAACCATTCACTGAATCATTCAATAAATAGGAAATAGTGGTTTAGTTCACTAAGCCAACCTATGAACCAGAAAAAAATTGATAGATTTAGGATCCATGTTGGGCTAAAGACGTTAAACAAAAGCATTTCACTAGAAAAAACTTGTGGTTTTCATGCCTCCAATCTTTTTGAATCATCTTTATATTTCAAATAGGATTAATGAATAATTTTTATATTTTAAATATATATATAATATGGACCTTTTCCTATATTATGAGTATGGATGGGTATGAAAGGGGAGCACCATATTCATCTGTGTCACATGGTGTGATCCTTGAGTAATACCTTACCCAGAAATCTAAAAATAAGATAATGTATCATTATTCATTCTATTTTTAGTTGTTTTTAGGTTAAAATAAAAATACAAAAAAATAATTAAAAAAATAATAAAAGGACACATTGTAGGTCATGGGGAAAACCCTATCACAAACGGCGAAGCCGCGGTGACTTGATTTCAGGACCGAAGGTAGATAGGGGAGCACGCCTACCACTGACCTACGACTTATTGTGCTTCCTTATTCTATGATTTTTATATATATACTTATATTATACATTTTTTATTATAAATATATATATATATATAATTTTTTGTTTTTTGTTTTTTTTTTCTATTTTTTCCACTAGGGAAATTCGTGAGTAACATGGATATCAAAGGACTAAATTGGAGTATCACGAACTTCAACTTCGAAAACCAGGTGACTTCATTCCATGATCCTCGTTTTCAATTTCCTTTTTGAACTCCCCTTATCTACCTCTATATCTTATAAATTTTCTTTTCCTCAATCACTAGGGATAGTGATATTTTATGTTGGGAGGAGATGACATGAAAAATTTTCTTTTGTGTAAAAAAATTGCTTTTGTGTGAAAAAAATGATTTGAAAAATTTTGTTCTGTAATGGAAGGAAAAGTTCCTTTAACCTTGAACATGATAATACTCATTGCAGACATTGAAATTTAATATCAAATAATTTATCATGCCTTGATTCTGTTTTTATTCCATGTATATTTCATGAGCATAGATTTTGGAAAGTGTGGTTTTCTGATGTGATATTTCATTGTTTATATTTTCATCCAAATAAAAAAAATCACAATTAACGTCTTTTGGATAGTGGGGTTTAGTTTGAGGTCATTGGTTCCCCCAAATAAATAGCATAGGTCTATTGATTATTTTAGTTTTAATATGAGTATTCAAAAAAATCAAAAAAATAATAATAATGAAAACAATAAATTGCACGTAGAGTAATAAAATGACCTAATGTGTGGATTTCAAAAGTTAGGGATCATGACTCCATAGTTTTTTTGGCCTAGAGTTAGTAATTTTAATGCTATTTGTGGTCATTTTACTTTGTTTTTTAGTGAGTTAACTCAAGATGATGTAGGAGTATGTGGGCTTCACTTGGTTCCCTATGTTCTTTGAGCCTGTGAGTCATCGGCAAAGTCTCGCTACATGGGTTGAATCTATTGAGTTCGATTTCAATTACCGTGGAAAATTTTCCAAAAAACGAAAAAAATATACAAAAAAAAGAATACCCATCTTAATAATTAAATTTCATTCCACCTAGCGCTTACATCATTTCCCCCTTGAATAATGATGAACCCCAATATCTATTTTGATACACAACACATCATCATGCTTAATTGATATTGGATGAAATATGGAGATGAATTTGAAAAAAGGAATGGGCTGGGGATTAAGATATTCTTATAAAACTATATTTTATTAAAATATTTTGAGGGGTTTAATGATTTTTTGGTATAAGGGTTCTGGGTGATCATTGTGTATTAAAAAAATTTTGAAAAAGGGAATTCGTATTTCATATTGTTGAGATATATTTTTCTCGGGACTAGCAAAACTCAATTTGGGGTGTGATTATCCACTAAATGAGGATAATATTAATTTTTAATATATATAATATTCATGTGATTTATTATTCAGAAACACCATTTTAGTGCATTTTACACTTTGAACATCATTTCACATTATAATAGTAATTACCCATAAAAATTAACTATTACATGGTTCATTTTTTAACACCTCCTAAAATTAAAAATGGACATGATTTTATTTTCATATTTTATTTCAGGTCTCTCATGATAAAAGGAACAATTCATAATTTTTAACTATTTGAAGATTCACATTGGAAACCACCAAAATGGGCTTTCATGGCAACACATTCTAGGAAAAGAAAACTGGACAATAGCCCATTAAAGAGACTGTAGAGACCAAGATACTAGAAAAATGATTATAAAAAATTAACTAGAGATAATGGAAATCATGGGGAACATTTCATAAATTAGTGACAAGATCTAATTTGTGTTTTTTAATGGATTCATAGGAGGCCCAAGTAGAAGATGAAATTCTGGGCCAGATTCTATGGCCCAGAAAAACATCCCACAAATTTTATCATATCTCGGAAACCACAAATTATTTTGGGCTGAAATTATATAGACTTAGTAGAAATATAATGATTCATTTTTCTACTCTATGTCCCACTCCAATTAGGCCATCTATAAGGTCATCTAGGAACCTCTATTCAGTGTATGAAAGATGGCAGCAACTTCAGTTCAAGGGTGGAAAAGTCTCCTTTCCCTTACTTTCCACCACACTAGGCCTACCATGATCATGTGGGATGAAATTGACTATTGGATGACCCACCCATGGATCCTAAAATTCATATTTAAGGTAGTGGTGTTGGAGGATTTATTCATCTTTTGTTCTTGGTTTCATTGTATGGTTATTCTGCCGCTTTGTGTTTGTAATCACATTGCATTCTCATGTAAGTTGTTCAATTCACCTTAGTTTCTCAATAAAATTTCCTTCTTTCCAATTATTCTGCTTTATCCATATCATGTTGATACCATTTCCTCAAGGTGTTAATTTATTCACACCATACCTTGTGAAATTTATCACACAATAGTGGAGTGATCGTTAATTCATTGTTTTCATTTTTTTACTTCCCCATTTCCTCACCCATGAGTTGACATCCCACTTCCATTGAAACCATAGAATCAATGGAGGGATAACCCTCTTATGGGTTAATCCATGGGAGTATCAAGGGGATGGATTGGATGTTATTTATCACCCCATTAATGTCTAATCACTTCTTTTAATTGATATTTTTATTTGATGATTTTAAAACTTATTCTTCCTTATTGAATTTTAAGGCCACCTACTTCAAATGCTAATATGAACCTCTACCATGGATTGATCATGAATTTTATCCACGAAGTGTATAGGTGATTAGTATTAGGGTATATAGGCATTAAACAAGTAAGTGATGAAATTGTTTGATCTTCTTGAATAAACTCATCTCAAATATAAGAAATTTAAACCGATAAAAAATAATTTCATCCAATCCACCCCAAGTGATAACTAAGTATCAACTCATTATTTTAAATTTATTTCACTTAATACTCTTAATGTTCACTTAATCTCATCTATAATCAACCCAAGTAGGCCGCATCATAGCCAAAAAGAGTCCATAGAATGTATGTGTCTATAGGTTTCTTCTTAGGTCTCTGAATATTCAACTACCCAAAATAAACTTCAAGCGGCCGCTTAAACATAAAATCTAGGGTATATTTGTGTGAGAACATCGGGCCTCTATAGAGGTGATGGTCGAGGGTGGCATGAAGACTCGGTCGGCATCACGGTGAGGGGAGGACGGGACGACACAAGAATGGGGCAGCCCCGAAAGGTCCGACATGTGTGGCCTCCGGCAGAGGATGGGATTTGACCTGGTGAGCTCAGAGGGAAGAAGGGGGTGTGGGACCTCTGGCCAAGAGAGAAAGAGAGAGGTGACACGACACCTCTAGTTAGGCCTATCTAGGGATGGGGGTGAAGCCTCCTCATGGAAGAAGACCCACGGGTCTTCTTCTTTGATTTTTTTCATCAGTTCCAAATGTAAAATATACTTTTTAAAAAAATATAAATTCTAAAAGACATTAATAGAAAAATAGAAATACTTCACCAAAAGCCTAATAGGATATTTTTTATTTAAAATATAAAAAAATTTGGAAAACCAATTATAAAAGATAACTTGGTTTTTTTATTAATTGAGAAAATTAAAATAAATTAAAATATTAGTATATTTTATTTAACTCCTAAATAACATGTCCACAAAAAACATTTTGTGACCAAATTCCATCCAAAACATGGCTGGATTCTGGTACTTTGAGAAACACATAAATAAATTAAAACATTGCTCTTTAAAAATAAAAATCTGAAGAACATAAATCCAATTAATTATTTTCAAATGACCATTACATGGTCATTCGAAAACAGAACAACGTGTGGTCGTATCTGACAGAACCATTTTAACACCCCATTCTTAATTTTTAATTCAATTTAATTTTTCTTTGACTATGAAAAAATAGGAATCTCTTTGATAACACTGCGAGGTGTCAGGAGGGGAATCAAAAGTGGATGCGCTAAGAAATTAAAAAAAATCATCACTGGAGAGACATAACATCTTCGACTCTACTGATCTTATCCTACAATAGTCTTGGGACCATGTGTGGATCTAACATATCACAAAATAAAATTTGAACATGTACCTCATTCGGATCAGATGTGTTGAACCCCATCACAAGATGTTTGCAGCCATTTATCATAAACTCCAATGTCAAAGCCCTCTGGATCATCCAAAAATGCCTTTCAAATCCTCTTGTGCATTGTTCGTCGGAATCTATGAGCTAGCACAGTACCCCAATGACCACTTCAACGTAGCTATGATCATCACTATTAAGCATCATCGATCCAAGAATAAGGAACTTGAATATCTTTATTTCCTAAGATAATCTCTCTCTAGAATTCAAGAGGAAAGAGAGGATATGAATTACAAAGAGTGAATAGTTTCATGGGATGTGCCTATCTCTTACACTTATATGGAATATCAAAAATAACTTGTATGGGTTCCCATCCCCCCGTCAAATAAATATTCACACTATAAATATTTATTTCTGACAAATTAAATTATGCCATAAATAATATTTAAAATTTCATCACTAATTTTAATATTTATTAAATATATATTGCATGATAAAATTAAGTCTTTAACTCGAATAAGATCTCCAAATAATGTTAAACGAACCCAGGATGTTTAAATCTGTTCAGATAATATTTTATCATGTTATTTACTTAATCACGTGTAAATACATTTATAAATAAATTCAAAGAATTATTCCCAACATGAATAATTAAAAAAAAATATTTATTACATGGTGATCTATAGAACTAGAACAATACTTGGACCCCATGGTGGGTCCCACAATGTTCTATATTTTATTTCCACAAAATAGGATAGATTCTCAAAGTTTTATAGTGTTTAACCCTCTAGGACATTATCTCAATAGTAGTGAATAACATTAACCGACCAAGAGCGGGGTTTAGAAACTCATCGGGGCCCCTATAGAGATAATGAAAAAATTCAAAGAAACCACTACTTTCCTACAAACATGGTCTTTGTAATATAATCTCTCCATCATTGAATTCTCAATAAACTAGAATTCACACTAAAGTCATCATCCTTTATCTTTCTTTATTTTATTTTCTGATCTATTCGGATGGTCTTACAATCGACTACTACAGTTGTGGATTTAATGAAGGTGATACCATCCTAATCAACTAGGCCCAATATATCTCTTCCTCAAATAGGAGGCAAAAAATCCTATCTTGATCATTCAATCAATGTCACGTCACAAATGGCGTACCCAAAAAACTACCTCACCAAGACTTCATTTACATGGTTTTCACCATGCATCAAAGTGTTCAATTAAATGACAGATATTGATAATCATCTCACATCTGGATACCAGTACACATTTCGGTATATAGGAACGAACAATGACACCTAAAACATGTGGTGTTCCTATTTTTTCAGCCAGTCCTAATGATCTCAATAACTAGAGATCATCACATGAAAACATCATGAGAATAAGTCTCAATTATTATGATTCCCTATCACCTAATAGTTACACATCATTTGTGTCCTTTCCAAATGATGTAACTAGACCATAGGACATTACTTCAATATTACTATCATAGTATCTCATGGTTCTCATTATAGCATGGGATCTACTATAACCCTTTGATACGACATATGACCTAATGAAACTGCCATAAAAAGTGGATTAAGAAGTATCTACACTATTATGGAAGGATAAACACGTGTATATTTAACAAACTACATATATGTAGTGGTAATCAATGTAAAACACATGTTGGGTATAGGGAACTCACTTTCAACACTCAATCACGCCTCCCCATATGCTAATGCTTTTCAAATAGGAGTGAGATTTTAATGGGATGCATGGGGAGAATTTACACTCCATATTATAGTAAGCCACAATAGATAACAATAAGAAATAAGAAGACAATATAACCAATGTACAAGCATTAACAAAAATTTCCCAAAACTGGGTATAATCCCAACAACAAATAATAAATTTGTTCTGTCATGTCATACAGTGCTAGGTGTAAAGAATCCCCAAAATGGATAAAACTGATGAGTCCCCAAAAATGGTTGTGACTCTAGTTATGGATCCCTCCTCCATACACATCCCATGTCAGCCTCTACCATCTCGCATTGGTCACATTACATTTTCCTGAACAATAACCATGGCGTGTTCTTGATTACCGAATGGTGGCCTGATTAGGGTGTAATTAAAACTCAACAGGACACTTACCTCGGAGCCTTGGTCCTGGTAGTCTCATTACATGAAATCATTAAGGTCATAGAGACTTAATTAAACTCCCTAACTCATGCATTAAATTGGAGGGGTTTAGAGCCCTAGGATAACCAAAATTGTGGGTATCAATCTTCACTTCCAATACCCCGCACATACCACCAAACCATGTGAACATGATTCTTTAATCATTTAGCACATATACCAATTCACAAATCATACTCATAAAACACACAAATAGTTTACAATTCTTAATTTCATTAAATACATATATAATCATCATTACATAACCCATTAAGACATTTACCATTTACAATTCATGATTCATTATGTAGATATACAGGTTTTTCACTTTAAGACTTTGGAATATTTCTAGGAATGTTTTCAGTGGCAGGTGTAGAGACAATGCATGATTTAATGTCCCAGTTTACCCAAAATTAATTTTAAAAAAACATTAAATATATTTTTAATTAGAAATCATGGGTTTTAATAATTTTTTTAATATATATTTAACAGAATCTCAAATCAAAAATCTAATGGCATGGTTGAGTATGAAATGTGGATTTTACCCTATGCACGACATAACTGCTGTCAATTAGGGTCATCGATAGAAAAATTCATTGAGGACATAACCATAAATAAAATTATTAAGTAAAATTATTTTATTTTTAACACTAATATAAATAACTTGTGAAATGGGACTTGTATTGGAAATATGAGACCACTATTGAGTTTGTAATGTGGTTTCTTCCCTAACCACGACCTAAAGTTGTTTGACATTAGACATTCAGATGAGACAACTATTTGGAGTATGTCCATTGAGTTAATTAATTAATATAATTAATTAACTAATTTTTTTTGACCAAGATGGAAAATATATCTATATGTCATCATGGAAACTTTCTAAGGGTTAACCTCATAATCCTGATGATTTTCATAGAGATCTCTCCTTCCATCTATTGGTGGGTCATGAAAAAAGACAATGAGACTCTAGATCATAGTAGATCATGACACAACAAATGTAGCGGCATCTCTCGAGTCGTTGAAAAATGCATTCTTCAATAGTGATCGATCCATAATCAAGGTAGGACTAGTTATATGTGGTTTTCCTCCCTTATAATTATGAAATTAATCATGATCAATTCCCTCATATTAATATATGTTAATTTGAACACCCTTCTCATGGTGTTGGAGATTTAATTAATTTTTGATTTTTTTTCATCTAACCCTGGTGCCCCATTCTTGATCGCTAGCCATGAACGTTTGGTTGGTGATGTTTAAAACATTGTTAATGGTGTTTTCCCCCACCATTCTTTCCATTCTTCATCTTTAGACCACGACGTCACAATTAGACATTTTTTAGGCAGGTTTGAGTGCAATCGAACCCCCAGATCCATTGTGATGGCAAGAACAACATGAGAATCGATAATTTGGGGAATAATTAACAAAAAAGTGGGATGGTGTTCGATGAATAGATCGGATTGGCACAACGGGTTTGTGTTTTTGATCAGAGGTGGTTTGGGATCAGGTTGATTACCCATGTTTTCTTGATTGGAACATGACGATGATGTGAGGTGTGATGGGTTTAGTTTCAAACGGAGGCCAGGTGTGGGATCTCATGGTGGAGGCTGTTTGGAATTGACATGATGATGTTTGAACAAAGATCACTAATGAGGTGGTCGGATGTGGTCAATGAAACATGCATTATTAATAAAAAATAATAAAAATAATTAAAAATGTTAATAGATTGGATAATAAAATTTAAAAGTGATTTATTTTTTGAAAGATTTGATAATAAAATTTAAATGAGATTAAATTTTTAAATTTAAAGAATAATTAAAAAGGATATCAATTTTTAATTATAAATTTGATAATGAAGTGCCTTGGAGGAGGCCACATGGGTATGCATCCTTATGTTGGGACTTTCATTAATTTATTATGGGTAATTAATTAATTAAACATTTAAAATGGATGATGATATCATACCTCAAGGTGAATGGAATGAAGTGGAAAAGGACTCGTATGCATGAAAGGATATGGGGCATGTGACTAATTAACATGCCAATGTATTATAAACATTTCTTGATTTTAATTATTGAAGGAAACAATTTGGAAAGAGGTTTAAATTGGTGGAATGTGCATTTTACATGGGAGAAATGAGTTGAGTGTGGCTCCTCACCATTTGGATAAAATGTATAAATGACAATATTATAAAATATTTTTATTTTTATTTTGGTTCATAAAATCTTGTTTCCAACATAAATCCTTCAAACGACATTAAATTGACACACCATTAATGGCATCATGACCCTAGAAGTGAGTAGGTAATTTTAAGACCAATATTGGATAGCTTTTTCATACTCAATACTTGGGTCAATGAAACACTAAATAATTATAAAATTTATTATTATTGAAGAAATTTGTACCAGAAACATCTCTATCATACTATATCAGAATGAAGAATTGTCTGCGATGCTGAAATCTTGAAATTAAGGCAGTCATTTTAAAACCAATTTTAGGTATTTAATTTAGGCTTGTGACTTGGGACCATGAAGCACTCTTCGTGTGTGATGTGGTGAAATGTGTCCTTTTAACTGGGTGTTTGATTGAGGCTAGTAAATAGTCGATCTCATGCATTTTTCTATGAGGATCACAACAGTGCAATACATATATTTTATTTTTGGATCGAGACATGGGACCCATAAGAAACTATTTATGTGAAAAGTTGTGAAATACAATTTCTTCACCGGGTCACAATAGTGTGATCAGTTTGGTTATCCCTGACCATTTGGGGAGGCATGTCAGTGAAATTTTGTTTTTTCCAATTGGACCAATGACGAGCATCGTGTGCTCATCAGCCTTTTAGAAATATATGTTATGTACTCTAGTAGTACATTGGCATGTTTAGAGGTAAATTTACAAAATATAGATCCATAGTATGGCCAGGTACACTGCTAGGTAAGGAGGTGGCTCACACATCATGTGCGTCCCATACACATTGTCTACCTCATTATGAATCATCTACCTCTCATATCTCCTTGTTTTGAACTCGGATTTTAGACTCCAAGTATACTATTAGGAGTTTGTTTCTCTATAAAACACAATGGTTCTATCTATATTGGATTTTGAGATATGATACAAGTTGTTTCAGCAGTTCCTCTTATTTAGGAGACATCTGATGATGGAAGTGATCAGGAACTAGAACATCAGTGTATCCTGGGCTTACCCTCCAGCAGGGCTTGGCAGTGGAATTTCTCTATGGTAGTACCAGGCATACACTCTAGTTGGGCTGGGATGTAATGTTCCCAGATGGAAGTTCTAGGATTACCCTCTAGTAGGATTAGGCAGTGGTGCTCCCAGATAATATTTTTGAGTTACCCTCCAGTAGGAATGGGCAGTGGAGTTCCTCATCGTTCAAGGATTACCCTCCATCTTGGTTAGGCAATGAGTTTCCTCAATGATATCTTCTAGTCATAAACCTCTAGTAGGGTTGGTTAGTGTCCTTTCCCTGATGAAACATCAGGCTTACCATCTAGTAGGGTTGGGCTATGGAATTTCCCGGTGACCTTCCACAGTGGTATCCTCTAGCTAGCCTAGGTAGTGGTGTTCCTTGGTGAGTACTAGAGTAGAACCCCCCAAATGCACCAGGGCGTGAGCCATGTACATTGAGTTTTTGTCCACCTAGCTATGTGGATCAATGACAAGAGGTGGATTGATTTACCTTTGGACTCATAAGAAATAGGGACTCTTTCCCCACTGAGACATGTTCTTGTGATGTGATATAATGTCACATGGAAGAGTCAGTGCCACCCAAAACAGATAGTATCAAGTTGTGGTGATTGTTTCCCTTCAATTTGTGTGTTATAGATAGACACATGAGGCATTAGCAATCATAGATAGAATTACCTTGGAATTATTTTCGATTCTTCTTCTTGAGCTGAGATATGAGATGGAGATCCCCATAATATCACATTTGAGATTCTTTTATTGAGTATATATATATATATATATTATTTATTCTAGTTCCACTCCTTGGACTCGTTACACACCTTCCAGGAGAGGAAAATATGTGTGGGGTATGCCACACAATTTTTATGTCTAGCTTTTCATGTTTGGATGAGTATACTCTCCTATTATAGGTAGCGAAGACTTGTCGATAAGTTCATCTTCTCACCATTTAAAGATCCTTGTGTTTGGATGAGTTTACATTCTCTCTATTTTTAGTTTGAGTTGTACTTTTTTTACCATAAAATGTTCTCCCTACTTCTTCCCTCTTCAGTGTATCTCTTACAACTCCCCCTTCACCTTTTTCGAGCATTGTACTGGGTATATAAATGCTCATCCCTAGATGAGCTTTACTCAACATGTGTTGCATATTTTAAAAATGATGAATAAGTTGATTGTGACTTTATAGGATTCGAAAGATATGTATTTTTTTACTATGTGAGGTGGTCTTAGCATGGAGACTAGAAGTTGGTCTCTCTCAACATTTTAAATTTCTAGTTTTTGTGTTGTTGGTACATCTTTCTTGTTGCACGTGTATTTTCACCCTTTTCATTTTTTTATACATTATTTTACTCTTGTATTCCTTAGTGTTTATTTATATGCATTGTTGTCACTCTATTCATTGCATCTTTTTATTTTATTCCTATGCACTTGTGCATTGATATTATTGGGTGCACGTGTATAGGTACATTAGGAAAAGGCCTCCCATTTTAGTTAAAAGTTTTGGTGGTTCTTTAATTCCCATGGACAGTGGAGGTGGTCTTGGTGTAGTTACGGCAGACCTTCCACCTACCAAGTGGGCTTTGGTTGGTGGGTTTGTGAATGATTGGTTTTTTAGAAAGTTCATTCCTTGGGACATTTTTCAAACATACCCACTTAAGAGGATTTTTTGGGTTTAGGGAAACACCGTCGATGTTTCTTTAGTGCGGCTCTCAGGGAAAAGAGTCCAATGTTAGTGTGATGGCCAAAATATCCATTCACCATGATCCTGAATACCTTCTTGTTGATGAATCTTGCCGAGACATATGTTGTAGTGGTAAATTTTACATGCATAATATAGGATTGATCCTTTGACTATCCTTCTTGACATATCTCACCATTATCATTATATATATTCTTATATGAACAAAGTAATCCTTAATAATTATCAAGATTCCTCTGTGATGACATCTATCCAAGATAACAGCTCTAGTTCATGAATACGATCCTATGAGCGATGTGGCCTCATTTTTGGGTCCATACCATGATACCATTTTTAGAGATGGGAAGGTAGTATAACCTCCACCTATTGAGTAGTAGATAATTCTAGAGTAGCATGATAATGATGTTTGTAGGCTTAGTGTTCTTTGTCAGTTTCAGTTCCAGAGACTGATGAGGTTCCATGGCGAGACAGCCCCCAGAAATAAAAGGATTGGCTGGAGTTGGTGATCAATGTTTTTAAGCTTATCCAGAAACCAATAGATTGTATTATTCCTCTAGCATCCATTCTTTTTTCCATGGAGTAGTAGGGTGTTAGTGGGTATAGTTATGCTGATGCACTATGAGTTGACATTCTCATGGGATAACTTCTAGAAACTATTTTGTGATGAGTACTACCCTCCTACTTATGCTCAATTCAGATCTAGGAGCATCTAAAGATGAAGTACGTAGAGATTATAGTGGATGTGTATGCATCTAGGTTCATAGTCCATACATGATACTCTCTCAACATGATACACAATGACTACTTCCAAGCACATATGTTTCAATAGGGACTTGGCAGAGAGATCTGAGCTAGCTTTGTGCCCCTGTGTATCCCCACCTATGTTAGGGTGCTAGAGGAGACACTAGTGACATAGAACTTTCTGTAAGAGGGGTTCTAGATAGCTATAACTGTAAGAGAAGTAGAATCATATATGGGTGGTTTACATTTCTAATAGATCCTTCAACCATCACAAATAGTTCCACATTAGTCTCCTGGAGCTGGCGTTCGAAGCTGTGAATAGCCATAGGATTGGTATGTCTTTGATTATACAACACACAAGATGATAAAATCTATGCTCTTTGTATATTCTACTATATATAGTAGAAATTGTTAGAAACTGTGTGAGTTAATATTTTCTTTCCACTCCTTTCTTGAGTTTTATGATGGGATGACCTATGGCATTGATGTAACCATGTGTTGGTGTTGTTCGTTGTAGCTTTGAATGCATGAGGAAGAGGGGTTCTTCCCCCACTGAGATTAATTTTTGAGACATGAGAAAAATAATGAGTTCCAATCAATGTGTCCCAAAGTAGATAGTATCGAGGTGTAGTGGATGATTCCATCTAATTTTTGCATTCAGGTTGAGGTTGTATAATGGTGTGTCAGAGCAGGTCTCGGCATTACTGGTGGAGTTTTTCTACATGAAACTTTTTTCATGTGATGCCACTAGTGGGTGTGGTGTAGTGTCTGGGTTGGGGACACTCTCCTTCTAAGAAAGACGAAGACGTTCAGGGTATGCCAATAATTTTCATTTCTATCTTTTCATGGTTGGATGAGTCTACTCAACTACCTTGTTCATCGGTACTCTTGTGTGCTCAACATCATCCAAGATGCAGTGGATTACAATTGCAAAATACAGGTTGAGGAAGTTGATACCCCATTGATAGAACAATGGGACTCCCTACCTATAGTTGGAAGTGGTAGACTTGATTCTGAGAAAGGGACGATACTACATTTTGGGAGAGAGAGTTGTGGTTTACTCAGACCACCAAAGTCCCATGTGCGTCTTCACTCATTGATACCTAAACTGGAGACAATGACGATTTTTGAAATTCAAATAGGAATATTACATCAGGATAGTATATACTCTAGGGAAGGGACACTTTGTAGTAGATTCCCTTAGCAGGATGTACCAAACTGGCTTAGTACTGGAAGATTTAGAACAGTTAGCTTCTCTATAGCGGATCCTTGTGAAGAAATAGGGTAATGATGTTATTAATTATATGGTGTTGACTCCTTCACTTCTCAAGAATGTGAGAGAGTTATAACTTGAAGACATCGATTGAAAAAATATTTTGTAACTAGATATCCTTCTGAGTTTCACCTTATGAATTTTCTAAAGAAGGGAATCACATCATCCTTTTCTACAGACAAATGCTGATTCCAATCATGTTTTAAGAGAGGTGATGAGAGATTTTCACACTTCTCCTTTGTATATACATCCCGATGTAGGGATGATCCATGTGTAGGCTCAGTGTCCCCATCAATTTTATTATTCTGTGCTTGTAATGGCTCGGACCTCTCCGGCCCATTCCTTTGTCAAAAAGAAGGACACGGTGTATTCTAGAGGGTAAAATGGACTTTTCCCACACTTTCCAGAATTTTGTAAGTACATGTCGTGTAGTGTGAGTACACTCCATGTTCCACCTCTCCGGGTATACCCCGTGTTGAAGGCTGTGTCCTTTCCGTGTGAAATAAATGGGTACATGCCATGTACCCCACACTACATGTCGTGTACTCCCTCCTCGCGTACGTGTTACCCTCAAACAGTGTGTTGACCAGTCAACGGTCATGTGCCATGTTGGAGTCGTGTCCTTACCATGTGAAATAAATGGGTACACATCGTGTACCCCATAAAACACTCTGTGTAGTCCCTCCCTGCATATGTGTTACCCATAAACCATGTGTTGACCAGTCAACGGCCGCGTGCCGCGTAAAAGGCCGGGTTGGAAGCCATGTGGTGACCGTGTGAAATGGCCGTTTACACATCGTGTACCATAAAGTACATGCCATGTACCATAAAGTACATGTCGTGTACTTTTTTTCTCGCCTATAAAAGGAGGCGTCCCCTCCTCCTTTTCAACTCACCCATCTCGTCCCCATTCCTCTGAGCAGAGCTCTCCCAAGATACTCGAATGGTCCTTTTCTTCCATAACTTCTTCGTCTGAGCTCCGGTTTATGATCCGTCAGCAGCCACGGGATCGTAACGATGAGACGGAACTTCTGAGATTGGATCTGTTGACTTTACTTCGTCCTTTCATTTACAACTTCCACCTGAGGAGGTTTTTCTGGGACTCAACAGAAGTGACGGACGCCGACGAACATCTTCTAAAGTTGATCAGGGGGGAATGTTGTGATCAGAACCTGTTGAGGTAGGGATCTTACCTTCGTCTCTCTAAATTTTTGCATCATGCGGGTGGGTATCCTCTGGTTTTCATGGGAAATGGTTGAACCAATAAACGAAGATAATAACTGGTTATATAATGGGTATGGGGAAGTTGTTATGTTTATCTTTATATCATGTGATATTATGGTGTGAATTGAATAGCCTTATGCCTACTGAAAATCATGGTCGTTAGGGGCCTTTTCTTGTGCAATTAAATGTTGCCCTATCTTTCTAGACCATTTTTTTTTATGGAAACTTAGTTGAATGTGTAAATTTGGTTAATCACGTAAAGTTGGATGATTTAAAATATGCAACCCTTGTGTGATCACCCCGGTTGAACAAAATGGAATAATGAACATGTGGGTGTTGGCTTGGATACATGGCATGTGATGGGGGGTGTTTTGTAGGTTGTTGTGGATCGGGTGAGCAGCGGGGCTACAGTTGGCTTGGTTGTCGGATGGTGTGAATGCTATGTTAGTGATGGGCAGTGGGGCTGCGATAAATGGTATCAAAGTGACGATGATTTATGGGTTTCGGTGTGATTATGGTTATGATGGTTGGCAGCGGGGCTGCAAGGATGGATCTAAATGTGAAAGAACTATGGGTTGTGAATAATAAATAAAAAGTAGAAGAGTTAATGAATGGTGGGTCATGGTAATGGAACGGGATTAATAATAAATGGGTTATTTGGTTAACAAGAAGGGACTTATTGTGCTGCTTGTGTTTTCCTAACTTGATTTGTGGATGACAGGGATAAGTTTCACGGAGGATTGGTATGGTTGGTTGTGGTTGGTTTCCTAGTAGATAAGAAACTAAATAAACTAATTCTACTGAAATGTGAAAACCTAAATGGGGTTGGTATTGTTTGTTGTATGCATGCTTCATAGTAGTAGTGTTGAGGAACGTGCTTAGTTTCTCTGTTTAGAATCCATAGGTTGGGCTATGTGTTTGGTATACATATATGTATTTGTATCTTTTGTGTTTTATAGCACCCCGCCCATGTTGAGCACTTAGTGTCGAACACTTCCATTTCATGGGAGAGGGTGTTTTCCTCTTAGTTACTTGCTCCTTCCTACTCCTTCTTCCCTAGGCTGTGATGGCTTGAGGCGACCTTACACCTAAGACCCTTCAGGTAGGTTTCGATTGGAGTGGTTTTAGCCCAAGACTCTTCGGGCAGGTTTTACTGTTTCCCAAGAATCTTTGGGATGAGTCCTAGGTGTGTGTGGGTGGGATACGTGGTTGGGAGGCCCAGGTGTGTGCAGGCAGGATACGTGGTTGTGAGGCATAGGTGTGTGCGGGCAGTATGTGTGGTTTGTGAGGCCCAGGTGTGTGCGGGCGGGGAGAGTGTGGTAGCGTCAGGATGTTCTCCATTAAGAAGAAAATCTAACTAATGGGAAATGGTCCGGGGTACCCAATACTCTTGTTCTTATATACTACTACTACCTGTTGTGATTGTGTTTTTGGTGAGTGTGGCTGGTGAGGTTGGGTGGATAGATTTCCCTGTTAGGTTTCTTCTGTTGTTCTCACGGTACATTAAGATGTCTCCCCACCAGTGCACGAGAGCTTTAGGATTACATACTAAGTATACTTGTATGCTCACCCTATGTTTAATTTCAGGTTTCCAGGAGGATTACCAGGTCCGTGCGGGACCCTACTAGTTGGGACAGTTGGAGTTGTTATAGTTGTTGTAAACTTGTTTCTTTTGGTATTGTACTTTTGAGCTTTCTTGTACTTGTAACTTGTTTCAGAACTATTTAAACATGCATGTGGGATTGGTTTGGGTTTATTTCTATACACTTTTTCTTTTCCTTTTTGGTGGTTGACTTGTCCTATTTCTCGATCTTAAAGAATAAAAAGGGTAATGCCTCCCATATTTGTGAAAACTCATACCCTTGGTGCTAGTCGACTCTCCGGGGCCTACTGGAGGCAGGAATCGGGGGGTCATTATCTCCCTTTCACCATCACCAGCTCAGGAGGGGCGTCTTTGGTGGGAGGGGGTCATGACAGAATGGTATCAGAGGTGATTGTTGAGAGATAATATGGATTCTTGAGTTAGGAACATTGAGGATTGCATCGGATGGTAGGGAAACAGTGTTGGTTAATCTTGGTGCGTGACATAGGCTAGGGAGGACTGACTAGGACACGGGATTTTAGGGCCCCTTGTGATCCGATGCAAGGACTCTGAGCCTACCGAACGACCAAGTGAGACTACATTGATTGGAGGGTAGAGATCCTATGGAATTTACATGCATCATCATGATTGTGTTTTACTTTATTTGGGTGTTCTGGGAAAGAAATTTAAATAAAACGATAAAATAAAACCCTGAGAAATTTTCCTTACTACTTGGGATTAGGCAATCTTTGTTTACTGTATAGCTATGGCACATGGATGTCATCCCTGGGTGGCTCAGACGTTCGAGGCCCAGCTGATTCAGGCAGTCGATCAGTTGGGTATTGACCAAGAGGAAGAAGATAGCCAGTGGCAGAAGACTATCCATTCTTTCCAATGGCAAAACCTTAAGAAGTACGAGGGTAATACTTCGGATATGGATGTAAAGACCCGCAAATTTCAAGGAAATTTTTTTCTTAATTTTCTTTGGAATTTTACAAGAGCGCAGCTTCAGACGGCACCTGATTCCGAGGCCCGGTGTGCCCGGAATCAATTTCCGAAGTTTGGCTCGGGTACGTTCAGTGAACGGACGAGCGGGTTTTTCTATCTTTTGAACCGGTGCCCGGAATCAAATTCTGAGGGCACCGATGAAATCGCAGCGCCGGTATTTGCTTAGAAACGCCTCTTCCGGAGTTGCGTTTGCTCAGACGTGGTTTTTAAATTTTGCGGCTTTAAGTCAGAAATAAAATAAAGTTTGTGCGAAAACTTTATTTTATTTCACTTAAACTACTTGGAAGCCACTTAAAGTCACTTAAAGGCGGCTTGAACTGAGTTGAACTGGATAGGATGCTATCCAGAAATATCCTACCCCTTGGTAGGATATTTGTGCGGTGGGACCCGCACGAGCCCCGCCGTTTCTTTCGCTAAGTAACGCACCCGCGAAAACCCGTCAAAGTAACTGAAAAGTCAACCGACGCGTTTTCTTTAATTCTTAACAGACCATTTAATTGGGCGGTTTATTTCGTGAATTAAATGGACTGTTTCTTCGTGAATTAATTGGGTCGTTACTTATGCGTTTTACGTTTGTTGGCAAAATAATAAAATAGACAAACTTGTCTATTTTGGAGGATTGCTATCGTTGTGCAATTCCTCTGAGCCTCCACCCTCTCCGCGAAGAACGCGAAGAACGCGAAGAACGCGAAGAACGCCGGAACCGGAATCCGACGACGCACGATCCGCGACGTCAACATCTTTTCCGCGACCTTCTTCTTCTTCTTCTTCGGCGACGCTCTTCTTCCACGGCCGATCCTCGTTCGGCAACAAAGGTGAGAATCGAATCTTTTATTTCTCTTTTTTTTAAATTTCAATAACAACGGATTTAATTAATTAAATCCGTTTGTTCTTGATCCGGAGATTGGCGACGCGACGCTGGATACCGCGACGACGCAACGATCCCCCTTCTTCCGCGACGAGCGATTCCGCGACGACCTCTCGTCCGACGACGACGACAAGGTAAGGGTTGATTGGAATATTTTATTTCTTTTCCCGTGTTTATTCTTTTCAAATAAAGAACCCGATCGGAACAATTTTAATCTATTTAAAATTGTTGATTTGGTTAATCCTTTTCCTCCCGATGGTTTTGTGACTAACGCGGAGGGTGCGGGTCTAACGAACAAGACGCGGCAACCCTCCGCCGATCTTCCTTTTTGCGGATTTGGCGGGCGACGGCAAAAGCACGACGCAAGGGCCATTCGTGGTTTCCGCAGTGAAGATCGCCCCCCGGGAGGAGCAACGGCGCAGACGGGAAAGGAATCGGGCCACCGGAGCATCTCCGGCGGCCCGCGGAAGGCGGCGGCGGCGCGGGTCGCCGGCGCGGCGGCGCCGGCGACCGGAGGCGGCGGCGCCCGGCGCGCCGCCGTGGAGGAAGACCGCCGCGGCTGAAGCCGCGGCGGCGGCGGCAGCCGGTTCCGCGGCCGCGCGGAACCGGGAACGGACGCGGCGGCCCGGCCGTGTCCGCGTGACAGGCGGCCCCCCCGCGGGGGCCGCGTTTCCCTCAAAGCCGCGGGTTTGACCCGCGGCGGCAGCCCCTTCGGCCGCTCGGCCGAAGCCGAGCCGGCCGGTCCGGTCGGCCGGGCCGCGCCCAGGCCGGACCGGACCCGGCCTAGCCGGGTCGGGCCGACCCGGTTCGGCCGACCCAGGGGGGGGTTCGGGCCGGGTCGCCCCGGGCCCAGAACCCCCGTTTCGGGCCCTCTTCGGTCTTTCGCCCATATCTTGGGCCTGGGACCTCCGATTGACGAACCGTCGGCGGCTACGCGATCCTTGGATCGAGACGGTCGTTTCGGTATATTATAATTAAGGTTTTGGAAGACTTTGGGTATGGCCGGGTTGGTTCGTACACGAAACCAACCGGGCCCTCGGAGCGGAAACGCTCATAACTTGAGCTACGGACGTCCGAACGACGTACCGTCAGCCGTGGTAGTTTCCTCTAAGTGAGACGGAACTTTTGGCATACTCCGCCCGAGGATCGGATACAGGCGGAGTACGGTCGGGTCGGTTTTTCCCTAAAAACCAACCGGGCCCCTGGGACGAAAATGCCAATAACTCTCAGACCGGGCGTCCGATTGACGCGCCGTCTGTTGCGTTGAGATCCTGTTGTCGATACGGAACTTTTGGATACATCAACTTCGGACTACGTGTCAGTTGATGTATCAGCCTCTCGGCTCGTGGAGCGGACCCTCCTAAACGAGCTCGCTTTGTGCGGGAACCCTAGCGCTGGCTGTGACTTCGACGGCAGAGCAGAGATCCTTCGTGGACTGCGACGACGGCAGAGCAGAGATCCTCCGTGGACTGCGACGACGGCAGAGCAGAGATCCTTCGTGGACTGCGGCGACGACTGTGCAGAGATCCTCAGTGGACTGCGTCGACTACTGCACTCAGCGATCCCATGTGGATCAGTGCCTACAGGTTCTGTGTGAGCCCGATCCTACGTGGGTCCTTACTACTGGTTCTGTGTGAGCCACTGCCTACAGGTTCTGTGTGAGCCCGATCCTGTGTGGGTCTTTTGCGGGGGTTAGTACCTATCGATCCTTCGTGGGTCCGACGACTTAGATGGATCAGTGATCATCTTTGACGTCATCTGAAAAAGTATACCTGGTTGAGCTGAATCTTATGTTACTCTCCTATGTGGATTGTGTTGAACTATCCTAAGTGGATTTACTGTTTACTCTCCTTTGTGGATTGTGTTGAACTATCCTTTGTGGATTTTACTGTTTACTCTCCTTGTGGATTTGAGTCTTGCTTTCCTTCGTGGATTGAGTTGTTCTTGAGCTCGTGAGCAGAGCTAGAATTGGGGACTGAGGTATATGTATGGGCATATACCTAAGTCGAGTCAGATGTTACTTCGTGATTGCATCTTTCTTTTGTGCTATATCCTTTGTGGATTTCGGGAGACCTTCGGGGGTCTCGGGGTCCTTACTGAGTAGCTTGTACTCACCCCTGCACGGGCTATGCCCGCACCTTGTTGTGTTGGTTGCAGACGACGGATAGCGCTGATCACGGTTGGGGCGTGGAGCAGGACGGTACCTGGAGGTGGACCACTGGGCGGGACGTGCTCGGAGCGGACGTGGGACCCGAGGAGCCTGGAGGCTATCTGTACCCACCCTTCAGGTGGGATTGCCAGTGGACGACACGAGGCCGCCATCTTTTCTTCAGTTGCTGTACTTTACTTTTCAGTTGTACTTTACAGTTGGGCTTGTATTTCCGGCCCCCTTTACTTTTCTGCACTTTACTTTCCGCTTGCTGACTCTGTGTGGTTGTTACTTATAAAGGCAATGCCTTCCCTGTTTACTGGGATTTTACGCCTTGGTGCTAGTCGCCAGCCCCTGGCCTATGGAAGGCGGGCTTGGGGTAGTCACGGCACGGGCCCCGAGGACGGGTCGTGACAAATTGGTATCAGAGGTGGTCGGTTCTACCGCAGACTCTGATCGTCCTTTCTTTCTATGTGAAGCAATAGTGTTTAGTGTATTGAGTGTGGTTATCAGTTCAGGGAGCCCAGTGTTGGTGCGGCGGCCGACGTATCCGTACACCAGGACCCTGACTCCTGATTTCCGACTTAATGCATGAAAACATTGATTGCGTGTGTGTTTCAAGTTTTTCTTTGTGATTACTTGTGTCAGCTCACCGGGTATACTGATCTGCTTTATGAAAGTCTCAAGTTTTCCTTGTGATTACTTGTGCCAGCTCACCAGGTATACTGTTCTGACTGAGGTGCTCTTGTTCTCCTTTTCAGGATGGCCCCGCGACGACTGCCAGCTAGGGTTCCGAGTGTAGGGCGCGACGGCAGCCCACCGAGCGACGAGGCCTCGGTGTAGGGCCCTTTGCCAGCTGTGGCACCGGCGGTAGCTTTACCCGCCGAGCCACCGATGCTACCAGTACCAGACGCTGACGATGCACGTCGCCTCAGGGCACTGCATGAGTTTCAGAGCCAGCGACCGCCCAGGTTTCGCGGTGAGGCGGACCCCCAGACCGCCGAGGACTGGCTAGAGGTGGTGGTACGGATCTTCAGACTAGTGAGGACACCAGCGGATCTCATGGTGATTCTCGCAGCGAGCCTCCTGCAGGCGGCGGCAGGACGATGGTGGAGCCTGATGCTCCAGGTTCACGATGAGGCATCCCTGCTCTGGACGGACTTCGAGAGCCTCTTCCGCTCTGAGTTCGTCCCGGCCACCCTCCGAGCGGTGCGCATCCAGGAGCTTCTCCAGCTGCGCCAGGGCAGCATGACGGTCGCTCAGTACGCGGCGAGGTTCACGGACCTATCTCGCTACTCGACCGACATGGTACGGGACCCCTTCTTCCGGGCCCGGACCTTCGAGCAGGGCTTGCGACAGGAGATTCGGGCGTCACTGATCTCCCTCAGCATTCCGACCCAGGCGGGAGTGCTGGAGCGAGCCCTCCTGATCGAGAGCTTCCTGGCAGAGCCTTCTTCAGCGGCGAGACCTAGCGCAGGGCGGCAGGTAGCTGAGTCTTCGGCAGCAGGTAGCCGACGGATGACTCACGGGTCCAGGCAGACCAGACCCCCACGCAGACGGCCTCAGGACACCGGCTCAGCAGTACGAGGCACACAGCGGAGTGCCAGCCTTTCGAGAGGCAGGCTGTGCTACTCTTGCGGCGGGCAGGGTCACATGGCCCGTGACTGCCCGACTCGCCGATCAGAGGAGCAGCAGACGGTGGAGGGGCCACCCAGGCAGAGGCAGAGGGTCGACCGTGGCGGTCCGCAGGGAGGAGGCGGACGAGGCAGAGGAGCTGGCCGAGCAGCGGGTGGTGGGCGACGCTTCCAGGCTCTACCCCCACCACCACCAGGAGGGCCACCTCGACCACAGGGAGCTGGCGGGCAGGGACAGGCCCAGCTCCAGGCAGTGGAGGCCTACGACCCCGACTTGCCAGAGATGATTCGAGGTACGATCTGTGTCTATTCCACCCTTGCTGCAGTACTTATAGACACAGGAGCGAGTCACTCTTTCATAGCCTCTGCCCTTGTTCGGAGCTCGGAGATTCCGACTGAGCCGTTGGCTCGATCCTTACGGCTAGAGACTCCTACGGGAGCAGACTCGACGATTACGCACTGGTGCCGGCAGTGTGAGCTTACTCTAGGAGGCGAGAGCTTCGGCTGGGATCTCCTTGTAGCGGCGTCGAGGCCTTACGACGTCATCTTGGGCATGGATTGGCTATCCACGGTTCATGCCCAGATCGACTGTTTTAGGCGCAAGGTGCGATGTGTTCGCACCGACGGGAGCAGGTTTACCTTCACCGGCGAGAAGGGAACCTTTGCAGCACAGGATGGACTTCCGCGGAGGAGAGTGCAGCCCATCTCTCATCAGTTGGCTAGCCTCATCCTAGGAGCAGTGGACGTGCGGAGTCCGGCTTTTCCTGCAGTGGTGGACCAGTACGTGGATGTCTTTCCCGACGACGTTCCAGGGCTACCTCCTCGTAGAGAGGTAGACTTTTACATCGACTTGTACCCCGGGACAGCCCCGATATCTACTCCAGCATATCGGATGGCCCCCGCCGAGCTTCGGGAGCTGCGGGTACAGTTAGAGGACTTGCAGAGCAAGGGGTTTATCCGACCCAGTGTTTCACCCTGGGCTTCCCCGATTTTGTTCGCCAAGAAGGCGGACGGGAGCTTGCGACTGTGTGTCAACTATCGTCGCCTGAACCAGGTGACAGTGAGGAACAAGTATCCGCTGCCACGGATTGATGACCTCTTCGATCAGCTCAAGGGAGCGCGGTGGTTCTCGAAGATAGACCTCCGGTCAGGCTATCATCAGCTCAGAGTTCGAGACGAGGACGTGCAGAAGACGGCCTTCAGGTGTCGGTATGGCCATTATGAGTTCTTGGTTATGCCGTTCGGCGTAACCAATGCTCCAGCAGTGTTCATGAGCCTCATGAACAGGATCTTCCAGCCTTACCTCGACCGATTTTTCATTGTCTTCATTGACGACATTTTGGTATACTCGACGACTGAGGAGGAGCATGCCTACCACCTGCGAGTTGTGCTAGACACACTCCGAGAGCACCAGCTTTATGGCAAGCTCTCAAAATGCCAGTTCTGGTTACGTGAGGTCCATTTCTTGGGACACGTCATCTCTGAGGCGGGAGTTGCAGTGGATCCCGCGAAGATCGAGGCAGTGCTAGCTTGGGAGCCACCCAGGAGCGTGACAGAGGTGCGGAGCTTCTTGGGCCTAGCAGGATACTATCGGAGATTTGTGCCGGACTTCTCCAGAGTTGCGGCACCACTCTCAGCTTTGACAAAGAAGGGGAAACCCTTCGTGTGGTCAGACAGATGTCAGCAGAGCTTCCAGGAGCTGAGGCAGAGATTGACCAGCGCACCTATCTTGAGGTTGCCTGAGGAGGGAGTTGGGTACGTAGTTTACTGCGATGCATCAGGGACTGGACTCGGGTGCGTCCTGATGCAGGAGCGGGCCGTGATCGCCTACGGATCACGTCAGTTGAGGCCGCATGAGCAGAACTACGCCACTCATGACCTGGAGTTAGCAGCAGTGGTCTTCGCTCTGAAGACGTGGCGGCACTATCTGATGGGCGAGCGCTTCACTGTCTTTTCTGACCACCAGAGTCTCAGGTATATCTTCTCTCAGAAGGACCTGAACCTGAGACAGCGGAGATGGCTTGAGTTCCTCCAGGACTATGACTTTGAGATAGTCTATACTCCTAGGAAGGGGAACGTGGTAGCCGATGCCCTCAGCAGGAGGACGGGCATTCAGCTACTTGAGGAGGCGACGGAGCAGCTAGCCTCCTTGCAGATATCCTTCGTGGATAGAGACGGAGCAGCCTTTCTTCAGTCTCTCACAGTCTCTCCTCCACTTCTACAGCGGGTCAGAGAGGCTCAGCGTGGGGACGCTGACTGTGAGACCCGGCGTGCACTGATATCCTCAGGTCAGGCGCCTGATGGTTTCTCCCTTGGAGCAGAGCACGACATCCTTTTCAGAGGGCGTACCTTCGTACCAGTTGCTTTACGAGAGGAGGTGCTGAGAGAGTTTCACACTTCTCCCTTGGCGGTACATCCCGGAGTGGCGAAGATGTACCAGGATCTCAGACGACAGCACTAGTGGCCGGGCATGAAGAAAGCTGTGGCAGAGTTCGTTTCACGATGCCTCACCTGCCAGCAGGTGAAGGCAGAGCATCAGGTACCAGCAGGTTTGGTACAGCCCTTGGAGGTCCCGGAGTGGAAGTGGGATAGCATATCTATGGACTTCGTGACTGGACTTCCACGCACTTCCAGAGGTCACGACTCCATTTGGGTGATTGTCGACCGACTTACCAAGTCGGCACACTTCTTACCCATCAGAGAGCAGGGCTCAGTGGAGAGCTTGGGACGTCTTTACGTCCAGGAGATCGTACGGCTTCACGGTGTGCCATCATCTATCGTCTCCGATCGAGATGCTCGTTTCACTTCCCGGCTCTGGAAGGGGTTGCAGGAGGCGTTCGGGACGCGGCTCCATCTGAGCACAGCCTTCCACCCTCAGACGGATGGTCAGTCGGAGAGGACCATACAGACACTCGAGGACATGCTCCGTTCATGTGTCCTCGACTTTGGTCGCAGCTGGGAGGACCACCTACCCTTGGTGGAGTTCGCGTACAACAACAGCTACCACTCCACCATCGGGATGGCACCATACGAGGCGTTGTACGGCAGACCCTGCAGATCACCGTTGTGCTGGACAGACCCTGGGGAGTCAGCACTCGTGGGACCAGAGATGGTTCGAGCCACGACAGAGAAGGTCCAGATCATCCAGGAGAGGATGAGGACAGCTCAGAGCCGGCAGAAGTCATATGCTGACAGGAGGCGGAGGCCACTAGAGTTCGAGGATGGCGACCACGTCTTTTTGCGTGTCTCACCTCGACGTGGTTTACGGAGATTTGGCCGAGGCGGCAAGTTGTCTCCACGCTTCATCGGGCCTTTCCAGGTCCTCAGCAGGATAGGAGAGGTGGCTTATCGCCTGGCTCTACCACCTCAGTTGCACCGGGTGCACGACGTCTTCCACGTGTCTCAGCTGAGGAGATACGTGCACGACCCGACGCACATCATCGACTTTGGGGAGCTGGACGTGGACGATGGGGCGACTTTTGCGGAGGTCCCAGTGGAGATCGAGGATCGACAGGAGCGGGTCCTACGTGGGCGGTCGATTCCTCTTGTGCGCATTAGATGGCAGCACGGGAACCTCCAGGAGAGCACTTGGGAGCGGGAGGCTCAGATGCGTGCTCAGTACCCCCATTTGTTCCCCTAGTTTTGATGTATCTTTACGGGGACGTAAAGCCCTGAGGTGGGAGTAATGTAAAGACCCGCAAATTTCAAGGAAATTTTTTTCTTAATTTTCTTTGGAATTTTACAAGAGCGCAGCTTCAGACGGCACCTGATTCCGAGGCCCGGTGTGCCCGGAATCAATTTCCGAAGTTTGGCTCGGGTATGTTCAGTGAACGGATGAGCGGGTTTTTCTATCTTTTGAACCGGTGCCCGGAATCAAATTCTGAGGGCACCGATGAAATCGCAGCGCCGGTATTTGCTTAGAAACGCCTCTTCCGGAGTTGCGTTTGCTCAGACGTGGTTTTTAAATTTTGCGGCTTTAAGTCAGAAATAAAATAAAGTTTGTGCGACAACTTTATTTTATTTCACTTAAACTGCTTGGAAGCCACTTAAAGTCACTTAAAGGCGGCTTGAACTGAGTTGAACTGGATAGGATGCTATCCAGAAATATCCTACCCCTTGGTAGGATATTTGTGCGGTGGGACCCGCACGAGCCCCGCCGTTTCTTTCGCTAAGTAACGCACCCGCGAAAACCCGTCAAAGTAACTGAAAAGTCAACCGACGCGTTTTCTTTAATTCTTAACAGACCATTTAATTGGGCGGTTTATTTCGTGAATTAAATGGACTGTTTCTTCGTGAATTAATTGGGTCGTTACTTATGCGTTTTACGTTTGTTGGCAAAATAATAAAATAGACAAACTTGTCTATTTTGGAGGATTGCTATCGTTGTGCAATTCCTCTGAGCCTCCACCCTCTCCGCGAAGAACGCGAAGAACGCGAAGAACGCGAAGAACGCCGGAACCGGAATCCGACGACGCACGATCCGCGACGTCAACAGCTTTTCCGCGACCTTCTTCTTCTTCTTCTTCGGTGACGCTCTTCTTCCACGGCCGATCCTCGTTCGGCAACAAAGGTGAGAATCGAATCTTTTATTTCTCTTTTTTTTAAATTTCAATAACAACGGATTTAATTAATTAAATCCGTTTGTTCTTGATCCGGAGATTGGCGACGCGACGCCGGATACCGCGACGACGCAACGATCCCCCTTCTTCCGCGACGAGCGATTCCGCGACGACCTCTCGTCCGACGACGACGACAAGGTAAGGGTTGATTGGAATATTTTATTTCTTTTCCCGTGTTTATTCTTTTCAAATAAAGAACCCGATCGGAACAATTTTAATCTATTTAAAATTGTTGATTTGGTTAATCCTTTTCCTCCCGATGGTTTTGTGACTAACGCGGAGGGTGCGGGTCTAACGAACAAGACCCGGCAACCCTCCGCTGATCTTCCTTTTTGCGGATTTGGCGGGCGACGGCAAAAGCACGACGCAAGGGCCATTCGTGGTTTCCGCAGTGAAGATCGCCCCCCGGGAGGAGCAACGGCACAGACGGGAAAGGAATCGGGCCACCGGAGCATCGCCGGCGGCCCGCGGAAGGCGGCGGCGGCGCGGGTCGCCGGCGCGGCGGCGCCGGCGACCGGAGGCGGCGGCGCCCGGCGCGCCGCCGAGGAGGAAGACCGCCGCGGCTGAAGCCGCAGCGGCGGCGGCAGCCGGTTCCGCGGCCGCGCGGAACCAGGAACGGACGCGGCGGCCCGGCCGCGTCCGCGTGACAGGCGGCCCCCCCGCGGGGGCCGCGTTTCCCTCAAAGCCGCGGGTTTGACCCGCGGCGGCAGCCCCTTCGGCCGCTCGGCCGAAGCCGAGCCGGCCGGTCCGGGCGGCCGGGCCGCGCCCAGGCCGGACCGGATCCGGCCTAGCCGGGTCGGGCCGGGTCGGGCTGACCCGGTTCGGCCGACCCAGGGGGGGTTCGGGCCGGGTCGCCCCGGGCCCAGAACCCCCGTGTCGGGCCCTCTTCGGTCTTTCGCCCAGATCTTGGGCCTGGGACCTCCGATTGACGAACCGTCGGCGGCTACGCGATCCTTGGATCGAGACGGTCGTTTCGGTATATTATACTCAAGGTTTCGGAAGACTTTGGGTATGGCCGGGTTGGTTCGTACACGAAACCAACCGGGCCCTCGGAGCGGAAACGCTCATAACTTGAGCTACGGACGTCCGAACGACGTACCGTCAGCCGTGGTAGTTTCCTCTAAGTGAGACGGAACTTTTGGCATACTCCGCCCGAGGATCGGATACAGGCGGAGTACGGTCGGGTCGGTTTTTCCCTAAAAACCAACCGGGCCCCTGGGACGAAAATGCCAATAACTCTCAGACCGGGCGTCCGATTGACGCACCGTCTGTTGCGTTGAGATCCTGTTGTCGATACGGAACTTTTGGATACATCAACTTCGGACTACGTGTCAGTTGATGTATCAGCCTCTCGGCTCGTGGAGCGGACCCTCCTAAATGAGCTCGCTTTGTGCGGGAACCCTAGCGCTGGCTGTGACTTCGACGGCAGAGCAGAGATCCTTCGTGGACTGCGACGACGGCAGAGCAGAGATCCTCCGTGGACTGCGACGACGGCAGAGCAGAGATCCTTCGTGGACTGCGGCGACGACTGTGCAGAGATCCTCAGTGGACTGCGTCGACTACTGCACTCAGCGATCCCATGTGGATCAGTGCCTACAGGTTCTGTGTGAGCCCGATCCTACGTGGGTCCTTACTACTGGTTCTGTGTGAGCCACTGCCTACAGGTTCTGTGTGAGCCCGATCCTGTGTGGGTCTTTTGCGGGGGTTAGTACCTATCGATCCTTCGTGGGTCCGACGACTTAGATGGATCAGTGATCATCTTTGACGTCATCTGAAAAAGTATACCTGGTTGAGCTGAATCTTATGTTACTCTCCTATGTGGATTGTGTTGAACTATCCTAAGTGGATTTACTGTTTACTCTCCTTTGTGGATTGTGTTGAACTATCCTTTGTGGATTTTACTGTTTACTCTCCTTGTGGATTTGAGTCTTGCTTTCCTTCGTGGATTGAGTTGTTCTTGAGCTCGTGAGCAGAGCTAGAATTGGGGACTGAGGTATATGTATGGGCATATACCTAAGTCGAGTCAGATGTTACTTCGTGATTGCATCTTTCTTTTGTGCTATATCCTTTGTGGATTTCGGGAGACCTTCGGGGGTCTCGGGGTCCTTACTGAGTAGCTTGTACTCACCCCTGCACGGGCTATGCCCGCACCTTGTTGTGTTGGTTGCAGACGACGGACAGCGCTGATCACGGTTGGGGCGTGGAGCAGGACGGTACCTGGAGGTGGACCACTGGGCGGGACGTGCTCGGAGCGGACGTGGGACCCGAGGAGCCTGGAGGCTATCTGTACCCACCCTTCAGGTGGGATTGCCAGTGGACGACACGAGGCCTCCATCTTTTCTTCAGTTGCTGTACTTTACTTTTCAGTTGTACTTTACAGTTGGGCTTGTATTTCCGGCCCCCTTTACTTTTCTGCACTTTACTTTCCGCTTGCTGACTCTGTGTGGTTGTTACTTATAAAGGCAATGCCTTCCCTGTTTACTGGGATTTTACGCCTTGGTGCTAGTCGCCAGCCCCTGGCCTATGGAAGGCGGGCTTGGGGTAGTCACGGCACGGGCCCCGAGGACGGGTCGTGACAATGGAGATGGAGGGGTGTCTTGAGGGGTTAGGGATCACTTTTACCTTGATTCGTGCTCCGAGGTAGTACTGGTTTCCCCTAGCAGTCAGTCAGCTGAGAGGTGTGGCGCGACAGTGGTGGATGCTCTACCTCGGAGAGAGGATAGAGGCAGAGGTTTCATGGGCTGACTCTGATGAGGAATTCCGAGAGTAATTCCTTTCTTCCATGATCAAGGCAGAGTATCAGTAGGAGTTACTCTCCCTTCAGCAGGGGAGTATGTTAGTATAAGAGTTGGGGATCAAGTTCAAGGATCTCCTGCGCTTTTCTCCAGATCTCTTTCCGGATGAGGAGTCTCGAGCGAGACGTTTGGGGGAGGTGCTTCGTCCTTTGCTCCAATATGTTGTCACCCACCTCACCCTTCCGACGTACATGTCATTATAGAAGAAGGAAGAGGTTGTAGAGTGGATGCACTCGCAGGGAGGTGCACCACGTGAAGGGGATCCAGCTAGGTTCGTCGAAGGGGAAGGCAGCCAGCAGCAGGTCTCCTACGATGGGACCTTCTAGGTTCAGGCCGGTGGGGAGAAATCCCCAGCAGTTCCAATTCAGATCTTCAGGTCCTCATCCCTTTTTCACGAGCCCAGGAACAAAGTGTTTTTCTTGTGGAGGTTTCGAGCACATTCAGAGTCGGTGCCCGACTCGAGCTCAGTACGGTGGTGGTGGGCAGGTTCAGCGCCCACCTCAGCAGCACCAGTTTCCGGCAAGGCCCTTCCAGTAGCAGCAGGACCATGCTCCTACAAGGGAAGACTTTACGGGAGGAGTCCGACCTCAGGGTTCTCCTCAGGGACCTCGACCAGGGCATGGTCGGGGAGGTGGACGACATTAGAGAGGCATAGGATCTGGGCATGGATAGTTTCACGCAGCAGAGTTGACATCTCTGGCAGGACCAGAGGTGGTGTGAGGTACGATTTGTTTGTTCAGCACTCTCGTTTTTGCCTTGTTCGATTCGGGAGCTTTGCACTCCTTTGTTTCACCTGGTCTAGCTCATGCTTTGGGACTAGACATAGAGAGACTTTCCGTACCACTGGTGCTGAGTACACCAGTTGGAGGCCAGACCAGTGTATCTTGTGTTTTTCGGGGATGTGGGCTGACGTTGGGACTACATCGATCTAGTGGGGACCTTCTTCTATTACAGGTGCAGCCATACAATGTCATCCTAGGCATCGATTGGTTGTTTTCTGTTAGTGTCGTTATCGACTGCTTCCGAAGAAGGGTCGTGTTCTCCAACGAGGATGGGCAACGTGTATCTTTTGTTGGCAAGAGGAGCTATCAGGTGGGAAGCCGGTGTGTGGATCCTCTCCTTTACTTATTAGGTGGGCTATCAGTGGTTCCAACTGATACAGATATGATGGATGTCCCGGAGGTTGTTGGGGAATTCCTCGATGTTTTTCCCGATGAGGTTGTGACTCTACCCCCCCCCCCCCCGACGTGACGTTGATTTCGGGATAGACTTACAGCCTGGTGCCCATCCGATTTCGATGGCCCCTTATGGAATGGAACCTTCGGAGTTGTGGGAGTTGAGGATTCAGATTGACGATCTGATGGAGAAGGGTTTTGTTAGACCCACCGTATCGCCATGGGGTGATCCAGTTTTTTTCGTGAAGAAGGAAGATGGTGGTCTTAGGCAATTCATAGACTACCGAAGGTTGAACCAGGTAACGGTCAAGAACTATTACCCCCTTCCAAGGATAGATGATCTCTTAGACCAACTGAGGGGAGTAGGTTGGTTTTCTAAGATTGATCTACAATCTGGATATCATCAGCTGAGGGTAAAGGATAGTGACATCTCAAATATGGCTTTCAGGTGCAGGTATGGGCACGTCGAGTTTGTTGTGATGTCGTTTGGAGTTACGAATGCACCGACTGTGTTCATGGGACTTATGAACTTTGTCTTCCAAGAGTTTCTGTACCAGTTCATCGTTGTGTTTATCGATGAAATCCTGATCTACTCAAGATCAGAGGAGGAGCACGTTGAGCATCTCAGGGTAGTCTTGGAAGTCCTTCGACACCACCATCTTTATGGGAAATTTTCAAAGTGTAAGTTCTTGACGCAAGAAGTAAACATCCTTGGGCACGTGGTGTCTCAGTATGGAGTTCCAATGGACCAATCGAAGGTGGAGGCAGTTGTTTCTTGGGCAGCACCCAAGAGTGTGGCAGAAGTTCGTAGTTTCCTGGGGTTAGTAGGTTACTATCGGAGGTTCGTTTCGGACTTCTCTCAAGTTGCTACTCCATTTACAGCTTTTACTAGGAAGAACCAGGTCTTCCTAAGGAGCGAGCAGTACCATAAATTTTTCAACTACCTGAAGCATAAGTTATTCAGTGCTCCTGTGCTCAGGTTTCTAGAATAAGGGTTGTTGTATGAGGTGTTTTGTGATGCTTCTGGCCTTGGTCTGGGGTGCTTGCTGATGCATAAGAAGGGAGTGATCTGTTATGGGTCTAGGAAGTTATGCCCTCACGAGCGTAACTATGCCACCCATGACCTAGAGCGTGCAACAGTAGTGTTTGCACTGAATTTGTGGCGACATTACCTCTTTGGGGAGTGCTTTGTGGTCTTCTCATATCACAGGAGCCTACGTTATATCTTCTCTCAGCGTGACCTGAACTTATGACAGTGTAGATGGGTCGAGTTCCACCAAGACTATGACTTCGAGATCTCTTACACTGATGGTAAGGGTGACGTTGTGGCTGATGACCTGAGTAGGAAGTCGCATGAGGAAGTGGTTCGGGAATCCACTGATGCTTGGAAAGTGATGGGAGAGTTGGCCGCCTTGCACTTAGATGCAAGGTAGAAGGTGGTAGAGGTTGTTTGTTTTAGATGACGGTGCAGTCCTCCTTGTTTCAGTAGGTGGAAGAGTCTTAGTGGGGGGACTCCGAGGTAGAAGTAATGCGGGATCGTGTCGATCAGGGAAACGGTCCAGAAGGATGGTCAGAGGACAGCCGACATCGGATGCTTTTCCATGGAATGTTGTTTGTTCCGGAGGCGATGCGTGAGGTAGTTCTCTGTGAGTTCCATAGCTTAGCCTTGGCGGTACATCCGAGAGTTTCAAAAATGTACCGAGGCCTGAGGGAACAGTTTTGGTGGCCCAGGGTTAAACGGGTAGTGGTGGAGTTTGTGGCTAAATGCCTAGTGTGTCAACAAGTGAAGGTTGAACACTGTGTTCCCAGTGGTTTGTTACATCCTTTAGATATCCCTGAGTGGAAGTGGGATGACATCTCAATGGACTTCGTCAAAGGACTACCCAGAGCTCAGGGTGGTTATGATGCTATCTGGGTAGTGGTGGATCGATTAACGAAATCAGCTCACTTCATAGCAATTAAGGAGTCGGGCCCAGTGAGTACCTTAGCACAGAGGTACGTGGACGAGGTGGTGCGTTTTCATGGGGTTCCGAAGACTATCATCTTAGATCGGGATACTCGGTTTACCTCACAAGTCTGGAGGGGGTTACAACATGCTTTTGGAACCCAGTTATGCCTTATCACTCCTTTCCACCTCCAGACCGATGGACAAATAGAGCGGACTATCCAGACGTTGGAGGACATGTTGCGAGCATGCGTTCTGTATTTCAGAGGATCATGGGTACAACACTTGCCTTTAGTAGAGTTTTCCTACAACAACAGCTTCCAATCTACTATTGGCATGGCACCGTTTTAGGATTTGTATGGAAGGCCATGTCGTTCACCCATTTGCTGGGAAGAGGTTGGTGAGACAGGTTCTCTTGGGCCAGAGGTAGTGCGGAGCACCATAGAGAATGTCTGGCTTGTACGTGAGAGGATGAAAGCGGCTCAGGACCGACAGAAGTATTATGCTGATCATCGGAGGAGGCCCTTGGAGTTCAAGGTGGGAGATCATGTTTTCTTTAAGGTTTCCCCTCAACGGGGGTAGTGGAAGTTTGGAAAAGGGAGCAAGCACTCACCTAGGTTCATCAGACCTTTTGAGGTGCTGATGCGAGTCGGTGAGGTAGCATATCAGCTAGCCCTGCCACCTCAGTTGGAGAAGGTTCATGACGTCTTCCATGTCTCCCTGCTACGTCGATACTGACACGACGACTCTCACATTATCAATTGGGGAGAGTTAGATATGGGAGAAGACGCGACCTTCGAGGAACGACCAGTCAGAATTGAGGATCGTAAAGAGAAGGTGCTTCGTGGATGAACCATTACCTTGGATCGTGTGTTGTGGAGGCATGGCGGACTTGAGGAGAGCACTTGGGAGCGGGAGGCCCAGATGCATGCTCAGTACCCGGAGTTTTTTTTACTTGTGTTTTTCCTTGTACTTCTATGCTTTGTGTTGATGTTATACTCTATACCTTTGATATATAGAATGATTGGCTTGTCGGTTATGAGGCCTTTGGTTTCCTTGTTCTCTGGAATTGTGTAGAATGTCCAGATGTGTGGGGAAAGGGAAAAACATGACTCTTAATCGAGACGCATTAGTGAGGATGCGATTGAACTCGTGCGGGCGAGTCAGTGCCGCCTAAAGCGGATAATATCTTGACATAGGAGAAGGAATTTTCCCCAAACCACCTGTTCGGGAAATGTGTGGGTTGTACGGTGTTGGGAGCAGTGTAAGTTGGAAAAAGTCCTAATATATGGATGTGGGAAGGCCCAATCCTTAATCAAGATGCATTAATGTGGATGCAATTAAACCTGTGCAGGTGAGTCAGTGCCACCTAAAGTGGATAATATCTCGACATAGGAGAGGGAATTCCAAACACCTATGATTAGGGTTGTTGGTTGGGTTCCTGTTATAACAAGAACCCAAAGAGGTATCTTGTTGGGTTCCTCCGGGTTGGTTTTTGAATTCTCGGGGACGAGAATGTTTTAAGAGGTATCTGATGTAATGGCTCGGACCTCTCCAGCCCATTCCTTTGTCAAAAAGAAGGTCACGAAGTGTTCTGGAGGGTGAAATGGAATTTTCCCACACTTTCCAGAATTTTGTTAGAACACGTTGTGTACCACCTTGCCGAGTATACCCCGTGTTGAAGGTTGTGTCATTTCCGTGTGAAATAAATGGGTACACGACGTGTACCCCACACTACACGTCGTGTAGTCCCTCCCCATGTATGTGTTACCCTCAAACCATGTGTTGACCAGTCAACGGTCGTGTGCCATGTTGGAGTTGTGTTCTTGCCATGTGAAATAAATGGTTACACGCCGTATACCCCATACTACATGTTGTGTAGTCCCTCCCCATGTACGCGTTACCCTCAAACCGTGTGTTGACCATTCAACGACTGAGTGTCACGTTAAAGGCCGTGTTGGAAGCCGCGTGGTGGCCGTGTGAAATGGCCGAGTACACGCTGTGTACCAGAAAGTACACGCCGTGTACCATAAAGTACACACCATGTACCATAAAGTACACACCGTGTACCATAAAGTACACTCCGTGTACTTTTGATTTTCTCGCCTATAAAAGGAGGGGTCCCCTCCTCCTTTTCAACTCACCCCTCTCCTCCCCATTCCTCTGAGCAGAGCTCTCCCAAGAGACTCAAAGGCTCCTTTTCTTCCATAACTTCTTCGTCTGAGCTCCAATTTACGATCCATCAGTAGCAACGAGATCATAAAGACGAGGTGAAACTTATGAACTTGGATCCGTTGTCTTTCCATTGGCCTTTCCTTTCCAACTTCCACCTGAGGAGGTTTTTCTAGGACTCGATAGAAGTGACGGATGTTGATGGACATCTCTAAAGTTAATCAGGGGGGAATGTTGTGATAAGAACTTGTTGAGGTAGGGATCTTACCTTTGTCTCTCTAAATTTGTGCATCATTCGGGTGGTTATCCTCTTGTTTTCATGGGAAACAGTTGCACCAATAAACGAAGATAATAACTGGTTAAAGAACGGGGATGGGTAAGTTGTTATATTTATCTTTATATCCTGTGATATTATATTATGAATTGAATAGGATTATGCCTACTGAAAATCACAGTCGTTGGGGGCCTTTTCTTGTGCAATTAAATGTTTCCCTATCTTTCTAGACTGTTTTTGTGGATGGAAACTTCATTGAATGTGGAAATTTGGTTAATCATGTAAATTTGGATGATTTAAAATCTGGAACCCTTGTGTGATCACCTCAGTTGAACAAAGTGGAATAATGAACATGTGGGTGTTGTCTTGGATACATGGCATGTGATGGGGGGTGTTTTGTAGGTTGTTGTGGATCGGGTGATCAGTGGGGCTGTGGTTGGCTTGGTTGTGGGATGGTGTGAATGCTATGTTGTTAATGGGAAGCGAGGCTACGATAAATGGTATCAAAGTGATGATGATGTATGGGTTTCGGTGTGATTTTGGTTATAGTGGTTGGAAGAGGGGCTGCAGGGATGGTTCTGAATGTGAACGAACTATGGGTTGTGAATAATAAATAAAAAGTGGAAGAGTTAATGAATGGTGGGTCATGGTAATGGAATGGGATTAATAATCATTGGGTTGGTTGGTTTACAAGAA
This sequence comes from Viscum album, assembly GCA_963277665.1. Classification (NCBI taxonomy): domain Eukaryota; kingdom Viridiplantae; phylum Streptophyta; class Magnoliopsida; order Santalales; family Viscaceae; genus Viscum; species Viscum album. The sequence continues at coordinate 949,000,405 of OY728127.1, forward strand.
GGGACTTGTTGTACTGCTTGTGTTTTCCTAACTTGATTTGTGGGTGGCTGGGATATGTTTCACGAACGATTGGTATGGTTGGTTGCGGTTGGTTTCCTAGTAGATAAGGAACTAAATAAACTAATTCTTCTGAAATGTGAAAACCTAAATGGGGTTGTGATTGTTTGTTGTATGCATGCTTCATAGTAGTAGTGTCGTGCCACGTGCTCAGTTTCTCTGTTTATAAGCCATAGGTTGGGTTTTGTGTTTGGTATACATATATTTATATGTATCTTTTGTGTTTTATTGCACCCCACCCATGTTGAGCACTTAGTGCCGAACAAACCCATTTCATGGGAGAGGGTTTTTTCCCCTTAGTTACTAGCTCCTTCCTCCTCCTTCTTCCCTAGGCTGTGATGACTTGAGGCAACCTTACACCTAAGAACCTTAAGGTAGGTTTTGATTGGGGTGGTTTTAGCCCAAGACTCTTCGGGAAAGTTTTACTATTTCCCAAGAATCTTCGGGAAGAGGCCCAGGTGTGTGCGGGCGGGATACGTGGTTGTGAGGCCCAGGTGTGTGCAGGTGGGATACGTGGTTGTGAGGCCCAGGTGTGTGCAGGTGGGATGTGTGGTTTGTGAGGCCCAGGTGTGTACGGGCAGGGAGAGTGGGGTAGCGTCAGGATGTTCGTCATTAGGAAGAGCAGCTAACTAATGGCAAATGGTGCGGGGTACCCAATACTCTTGTTCTTATATGCTACTAATACCTGTTGTGGTTGTGTTTTTGGTTAGTGTGTCTAGTGAGGTTGGGTGGATAGATTTTTCTGCTAGGTTTCTTCTGTTGTTCTCATGGGACATTAGGATGTCTCCCCACCTGTGCACAAGAGCTTTAGGTTTCCCTACTGAGTATACTTGTATGCTCACCCTACGTTTACTCTTAGGTTTTCAGGAGGACTACCAGAGTAGTGCGGGACCCTACTAGTCGGTACAGTTGCAGTTGTTGTAGTTGTTGTACACTTGTTTCTTTTGGTATTGTACTTTTGATCTTTCTTGTACTTGTACCTTGTTTCATAACTATTTAAACATGCATGTGGGATTGGTTTTGGTTTATTTCTATTAACTTGTTCTTTTCCTTTTTTGTGGTTGACTTTTCCTATTTCCCGATATTAAATAATAAAAAGGGTAATGCCACCCATATTTTTGAAAACTCATACCCTTGGTGCTAGTCGCCACCCCGGGGCCTACTGGAGGTGGGAATCAGGGGTCATTATCTCCCTTTCACCATCGCCAGCTCAGGAGGGGCATCTTTGGTGGGAGGGGTTCGTGACAGTGCTTTATGTGGATGAATATAATTGAATAAGTGAATAATTTAGTGACATTGGTTTTTAAATATAAGACTCTGGAATATTTTTAGTAACGTTTTTGGATCTTGGAGGTGATGCGATGCATGATTCTGAGGCCAAGTGTGCCCAGATATAATTTTATAAAAATATTAAATACAGTTTTTACGTGTGCACACAGTTTTTTCATAAATAATGAAATAACTCTTAAAGGGAAGCTCATATAAAAATTACAATGGTTTTCATGAGTATGAAATGTTGTGTTTTCCCTAGGTGCGACATAACTACTGTTGTTGCGGGTCATCTGAAAAAAAAAGTAATTGAGGATGTAGCCGTAAATAAAATAATTAAATAAATTATTTTTGTTTGAACACTAATCCAAATAAATCATGAATGGGGACTCAGATTCAAAATTGGAGACCACAGTTGACTTCATAATGTGGGTTTTTTCATAGGCATGGCCTAAAGTTGGTCGGCACAGTATGTTTGGATGAGACAGTTGGTGGTGATACGTTCTGTGAGTTAATTAATTAATTAAATTGATTAATATTTGATCTAGATTGAAAATATATAAATATATCACATTGAAACCTACCCAAGGTTTTCCTTATAATGCTAATAATTTTCCAAGATCTCTCCCATTCATTATATTATCGAATCATGACAAAAAATGATAATACTCGAGATTAGAGAAAATCTGGATGCCGAGAACGCAGTGACATCTCTCGAATGTTTTGTAAACACATTATTCAACTATGATCAATCAATAATTCAGGTAGGAATCATTATATGTGGTTTTCCAATATTATAATTAAAATATTGAGCAAGATCAATTCTATCTCTTTGATCTGCATTAATTTGAACACCCTTTGCATGTGCCCATTTTTGGTGTTTTAATTACTTTCTGCTTTTTCATCTAAACTTAGTTCCTTGTTTTTGATTGGCAGCCGAGAACACTTGGTCAGTGATGTTATAACTTTTTTATTGGTGGTTTTCCCCCACCAGTTTTCATGTTCTTCATCTCTAGACAATGTGGTCCTAATTCGACATTTCCATAGTGGGTTCGAGTGTGATTGAACCCCCTGATTCATTATGGTGGCACAAACAACATGATAATCAATGATATGTGGACAAATTGATAAATGAGTTGGATGGTGTTCAGTGAATGAATCAGATCGGCACCACATGTTCCAGTTTGTGATCAGAGTGGTTCGAGATTGGTTCAATAACCCCCATTTTCTTAGTTGGTGTATGACAACGACTTGCAGTGTGATGGGTTTGGTTTCATTTGGAGTTCATGTGTGGGATCTCATAGTGGAGGTTATTTCACAAGGATGTGACAATGGCCGAACTCAAATATCCAGTGAGGTGGTTGGTTGTGGTCAATGAGATGTGTGTTAATAAATAATAATAATGATGAGGATGATGATGGTGATATATTGGATAATAATATTTAAATGAGATTTAATTTTGAAATATTGGATAATAAAATGTAAATGAGATGAAATTTTTAAATTTAATGAATAATTAGAAGGGATGTGAATTTATAATAATAAATTTGATATTGAAGCACCTTAGAGGAGGCCACCTGTTTGTCAACAATTATGTTGTGATTTTGAATAATTTATTTCAAATAATTAATTAATTAAACTTTCAAAATGGATGTTGAGATCATACCTCAAGTTTCATGGAATGAAGGAGAAAAATACTTCTATAGGAATGAATGGAGATGGGGTGTGTGACCTGTTGACATGCCAATGAATTATAAACATTTCACCATTTTAATTTTTGAAGTAAATTTTTAAAAAGGGGTTTAAATGGGTGGCATGCACGGTGTACATGGGATAAATGAGTTGAAAGTGGATCCTCATCTTTTGGATTCATAAATAATAATATTATAAAATAAAATTATTATTTAGAGTCGTAAAATCATGTTTCCGAAAAAATTCCTCCACACGTCGTCGAATTGACACACCATTAGTGGAATCGTGACACTATAATTAAGATGGTCATTTTGAGACCAATTTTGGATATTGTTTTTGAGCTCGTCCCTCAGATCAATGAAACACACCATAATAATAAAATTTATTATCCTTGTGAAACATTGTATCTAAAACATCGCTCTCATATGGTGTTAGAATGGAGAACCGTATATGATTCTAAGACCCTAAAATTAAGGCGGTCATTTTGAGACCAATTTAGGGTATTTAATTTGTGCTTGTGGCTCAGACCCATGAAGAATCGTTTATGTGTTATGTGGTGGAATTTTCATTTTTCACCGGGTTCCCGATTGAGGAAAGTGAATTGTTGATCCCATGAATTTTTTCATGTGTATCACAGTGGTGTAATCTAGATATTTCTTCAAGATCAATATGTGGGCCCCATGATGTACTATTCGAGCACAGTGTTTTCAAATGTAGTTTCTTAACTGGTTGTCCAATTAGGGTTAATGAATAGTATATCCTATGTGATTTCCCATAAGGATCACAATGTTGTGATCTGTTTGGTTATCTAGGACCATTTGAAGAGGCATGTTAGTGAAATTTCATTTTTTCTATTTGGACTGACGATGAGAATCGTGCACTCATCAGACTTTTGGCCAGAAATTCCATGTACTCTGGGAGTATATTGGAACACCTAGGGGTACATGTAAGAAATTTACTACCCACAATTGTCTAGGTACATGATTAGGTGACGAGGCAGGGTCACACATCATGTGGGCCCCATATGCACTATGTACCTCATTTTCTACCCCTCATATCTCTTTCTTTTGAACTCATATTTTGGACAAACTGTATCCTATCATGAGTTTTGTTTTTCATGTAGAACATGATGTCACCCTCTACTATGTCTTTTGAGATATGATACGAGATGTTTCAGGCATGAAAATTATTCAGGTGATGTATGACGAATACATTGGTCATGAACTGGAATATTATAGTATCGAGGGATTAATCTCTAGTTGGGAAGTTTAGTGGAATTCCCTCATAGAAGTATCAGTCTTACCCTCCAGGTAGGATGGGAAGTGACCTTCCCTAATGATAGTTTCAGGCTTACCCTCCAGTAGTACTGGGCAGTGGTGTTCGCTAATGATTTTTCCATGTTACCCTCTAGTAGGTCTCGACAATGGAGTTAGTTGATGTTCCTTGATTACCCTTTAGTTGTGAAGGGCAGTGGCATTCCCCGATGATATCTTCTAGGTGTAACCCTATAGCAGGGTTGGGTAGTGGTGTTTCCCTAATAACTCACCAAGATTACCCTCCAGTAGGACTAGGTAGTGGCATTCCCCAATAACCTTCCCAAGTGGTACCATCCAGCTGGGATGGGTAGTGGGGTTCCTCGGTGACTACCAGAGTAGGACTCCCCCTGTTACGCACTAGGGCGCAAGTCCTATACATTGAGTTTTGGCCCACTTGGTTGTGAGGAACAATTATTAAATGTGGATTGATGTACCTTTAGACTCATGATAAAGAGGGATTCTTTCCCCATTAAGATTTTTTCTTGTGATGCAACCTAAAACCGTGAGGGTGAGTTAGTGCTACTAAAAATAGATAGTATCAAGGTTTGGTAATTGATTCCCTTATATTAATGTGTCCTAGGATGATGAATAAGGTGGTGGGCATCATAGATAGAGTTACCTTGGAACTATTGGTGAATCTTTTTCTTGATATGATCTGTGAGATGGATATCCCCTTACTCTCTCATTTTAGATTATTTTACAGAGTAAATATATATATATATATATATATATATATTATTTCTTCTAGATCCACTCCTAGAACTCGGTTACTCTTTTTCCAAGAGAGGAGAAGATGATTGTTGTATTCCATGTTCTTTTTAGGTCTAGATTCTCTTGGATGAACAAGTCTAATATTCAACTATAGGCAACGAAGACTCGATGGGAATTTCATCTTCTCACCATTTCAAAATCCTTGTGTTTGGATGAGTTTAATTTCAATCTCTTGTTTGGTTGAGCTGTAATTTTTTAATGTATCTTTTTCTCTATACTGCTTCCCTCTTCAGTGTATCTCTTATTGTCCCCCCTTCACCTTTTCTGGGAGTTCTAATGGGTATGTATATACTCATACCTTCATGGGATTTTCCCAACATGTTTTGTGACTTTTATAGATGGCGGAAAAGTCGATCAGGAGTTCATAGGATCTTGGGGATAGGTGTTAATTGGACCACTTGTGGTGGTCGTATCTTGTAGATAAGGAGTTGGGATCTCTCAGTATTTTACTTTTCCATTTTTTCATTTTAGGAAATATTTATTTTTAGGAATGAATTTTCCATTTTTTTCATTTTCATATACACTGTTGTTCTCCTGTATTCCTTAGTGACTATTTACATGCATTTTTATCACTCTAGACATTGCAAATTTTTCTTTTATTCCTCTTAAATTATTCATTGATATTGTTTGATGTGTGTGTACATTTACATTAAGAAAATTACTTCTACTTTAGTTATGCCTTTTGGTACTTGTCCCCAACCCCTAGCCTATGGAGGCAGGCTTGGGGTAGTTACAGCTTGACCTTCCACCCAGTAGGTGGGATTTGGTAGGTCGGGTCATAACACATTAACACATTAACATTATATAAAACACACTATTATGATATTATCTCAATTAAACACAATTAACGTCAATATAATTTTACAATTACTATTAAAAAATTAAACACAAAACTCTTAGATTTTATTTCATAAACACTTGTTAACATGATAAGCATAACTATCATAGGTTTTATCTCTTGGACCCTTCCAATTAACATTCACATACCCCAAAACTATGTTCACATATACGTCACATGCCATGGTTGGACTCTTTCCTGGTCTGGTCAATTTCAATACATCCCACAATGATCTTAATGGGTACAATTCATTATCTAACCAACTAATTTATCATTTCTTACTATGAGCATCAAAATAATAATGAGAAAGCACCAATTGAACAACCAAATACACATAGATAAACATAGATAATATGGTATTTAACATGTATAACACCTAAATTGATTCTGAATACAACCACAAACTAATCCTTAGCCTTTGATTATGATTCTAACACAATTTGAATCCCGAACCGAGGATCCAATAGAAAAAGAGGGGTTTAGGGATTCAAAAGAATAAGGACATATATACAATCCCTAATCTGAAAAAATTGTAAGACTCACCCGAATATTTGATATGAACCTAATGGCGCTCCAAATGGATTAAAACGAAAGAGATTTTTCCTTGGGAAGATTGGGAGAGTTTGGTTCATCACTATTGCATTCAAAGGAGAAATGAGGATGAAAAATGGGTAATTTTTCATAAATCACAATGGGAAAAATTGTCAATTTCCCCTAATTTAATGAGGAGAATGGTTTGGCCCCACAGATGGCCAAACCATGTGCTAACCATACGCCACCCTCTATCCAAGGGTGTTCCATGTCACAAAATCTCCTAGGGTGCCCAAAGGATTTGAAAAAAACATGTCGTAATCAGGAGAAATGGCTATATCCATGACCACATGGTTTTACCTTCCCCTTTACATGGTTTGGTTAACTATTTTCACTCCTCTAGGAAAGCATTTTAAGGGTTCATAGTTACTACTAACCATGCTCCAATCGTGGAACATCCACATGATGGCTACATTCCCACCAATTTTGTGTCCTGAACCCCAAGAACACCACTGAGTCTCCACATACACTAAGGAAACACTTTATTATCCAACTTAAAAGTATTCAAACAAAAACATGAACAATAACATGCCCCAATAGAAGTCTTAGATCGTATGACCTCCCCACGTTATAATAGATTGTCCTCGATCCTCTCTCCAAAGCATTACTGTGTTTTAGAGGTAAAGATATCAACACACTGGGCCCTCATATCCATATATGTCTCTAAATATTAACCCGAAACACCACCATGAAAGAATAACACTCAATCCAATGACAGAGTCCTTCCTCTATATAGATTTTATCTATGATCCACAAGACAGACTGGATGCTCCTTTAATGAAGCATCAGCCTCATGCTTAACATCATCAACATCAATCAAATGAAATGGGTCGAGGTGATAATTTTGATGTTGTGACTTCTGAAAAATTTCACTCATTACACGAAACAACTATTGATGAACTATTCAGTATGACACCAATATGATCCTCTCCAAAATCTTAAATAGCTCTATGTATATGGGTAGGAAATTACTATGTTTCTGAATCTGACAGTGACCCAACCTTGGTGACACTAGAAGGAACACACTATTGCCCACCATAAACTCAAGAGGTCATCAACCCCAATCATTATACGACTTCTACCTACTCTGAGCTATAGCCATATTTTTTCGAATCAATTAAACCTGATCCAACATCTCATGTACTAGACTCTGTCATAGCCACTCTAATTCCCCAACCACCATCCAACATAACAGTGATCTACATGACATATCCTAGAGCACATCATATGGTTCCATATTAATCATCATCTGGAAACTATTTTTATATATGAACTCATCAGGTAATAAGATCTTCTCCAAAGATCCACTAGAATCTAGGACACATACCCTCAATGCATCCTCTAGGACCTAAATAATATGCTCTGATTTCCCGTCTATTTTCAGGTGGACGGTCGTAGTAAAAAAATTTATGTAACATTATCCTTATATAAAACATTCCAAATAGTGGGAATTAAAATGTGGTTAATGATATAAAAACAATAGTTCTAGGTACCCCATGCAGCCATACTATCTCTTGAATTTTCAAATCACCCAACAGGTCAATAATGAAGGTCTCTTGAATTGGTAATAAATGTGCCACCATAGTCAATCGATTGAAAACTAATTAGATTGCATCATTCTTCTGAGGTGTCCTTGGAAGACCCAAAAAAGGCCCATAAATACATCATCCAATTTTCATTCTAAAATGGGAAAAGATTTTAAAAACCACTCAGTCACTAATGATTGGACATCACCTACTGACAGCTATAGCATTGCATCATGAAACCTACAACCTCTTTCTATATCCCTGGACACCAATACTGTCTATAAAGACCACGATACATTTTAGTTAAACTTTGATGAACCACCAACATAAAATAATTTTAATCTTCCATAATCTCTTCCCATATACAAGTAGGAATGATAACACAACCAAAAACAAAAATTATATCATCATCACCAATAGTTCAACTAGAAGGTGACTCCCCACTTTCAAGAATTTCATGTAGGGCCACACAATATGAATCATCATATTGAATCTTCTTGATTTAGATCAAAAGAATGGACTCAATATCTAAGTTTGAAAGGGTCACCTTCAATTTTCCATCCTGAACCACTAGATACATCTTAACAAACAATACCATCATCCTCCACTAAGAACCATATGCCTAAACCACCTGATTTTGAGTCATTAGAATCAAAGCATCAGCAACACCATTTCTTTTTCCCAGTATGTAAACTAGATCAAAGTATATGTACTTATTATAATCCACACACCTATGTTTCCAAATATTTATGTCACTATATGAGAATATGTACATAAGGATTTTATGATTGGTATACACAATACACCTACCTCCCAACAAGTAATACAACCAACATTTAAAATTATAATCCAACATGAACAACTTAAGATCATGTGTAGGGTAGTTTCATTCATGAGGCCTCAACTATTGTGTCCCATATTCTACAACATGATCATAATACATTAACAATGACCAAATACCAACATCATATGCATCCCAAACCATGATATACTCCTTATCTGGCTCTTATTGGATCAAAATTGGTTTCGTAGTCAGCCTCTTATTTAACACCTTGAAATTATTCTCACATTCTTCATAACATTCAAACATGATTCTATTATTGGTCTATCTAGATATTAGAGCTATGAAATGAGAATATTATTTGTTTAACCCTCAAAAAAATTGCACAAAAATGAGAAATATTTCGATTTCACAAACATTCATGGGAACTCCCAATATAAAACACCTTTCACTTTATCTGGGTCCATAGACAAATTGTCATCAAAGATTATGCGACCCAAGAAATATACCTTGTGAATCGTAAAATGGAACTTAGATAGATTGGAATATATCATATTCTCTATTAGTTTACTTAGTATCATGTAAATATGTTTGTTATGATCATCACGAGTCTTGGAGTACACTAATATGTTCTACACAAAGAAAACTAGATACCGGTATAGGTATGGTTGGAGGATTTTGTTCATTAGGGAAATAAACATTTTTTGGTTCATTGGTTAAACTAAATTACATCCCCACATATTCATATAAACCATACCTACTTCAGAATGTAGTCCATGGTATATCAAAAGGTTTCACTCACAGCTGATGGTACCCTGATCTCAAATAAATCTTAGAAAACATATAATCACCTCTCAAATTGTTAATAGGATCATAGATTCATAGAAGACTATATTGATTATTTACCATCATATGTTTGAACATTCAACAATCAACAAACAACTACAATGTCCTGTCATCCATCTTGGAATTCAAAATTAGAGATCCACAAGGTGATGCACTTGGAAAAATACACCCCTTATTCTCCAGTTCCTATAACTAAGTTTTATGTTCCTTTATTTAGGCTGATACCATTCTATATGGAGGAATATAAACTGGTTTTACTCCCGGTAGAAACTCTATTTTCAACTCAACAAGTCTCTTGGGTTGAAACCCAAATAAGTCCTTAGGAAACACATCTTGAAACTAGACCACCATAGGGGGGTGTACAAGCTAGTCTACTCCACCATCACCAAGAATAAGACAAGACACTTGGGATATGAGTTCACCGAACTACTATTATATTGGCCCTTCATGCCCCTCTCTAATATCTTATTCTCCTCGATGAACATAAGTATTACCCTATAGGGATTTCAACATTAAATTATAGTGGTAACAATAAATAATGACCAGATAAAATAGTAGCTAATACATCCCTAATTTCATATCAAAACCTGAAATTTCGAGCACAAACAAGTCCCAAAAAAGAGATACCCACCAACCTTAAGGGAAAACTCCTTAAATTTCAATATATTCTCTACGTGTACCTATAATGGTGTATCAGTAAATATAACCCCATATATATGCCCCACCACTTGTCCCAAAACACTCAAAAACAGATCAGATATAATGGAATGTGAGGCATAAGTATCGAAAAAAGCACTAGAAATCATAGAAGCTACAAGAATCATAACACAGACTGTCGATGTTCAAACCTCACCACCTCCACAAGTAGGCCAAAATACATGATGCTAACCCACCCCACTACCCTGGGCTCCATTATATGTTCTTGGTGTTGCACTAACCTAATGATTTGGATGCTCTCATCCCAGAGTACCAAGCCCACCACCTCAACTAGTATTACTAGTATAACTCCAACCACTTGCCTGGAATGGGGTAATCAACCCCCTACCTACACTCAAAATCAAGTTTTCCCACCATCAGTTCCCAACTGTCATGGGTTCCTACTAAACCTATACACATTCCCTATCCAACCACATGCTAAACACACTACTGGTGGTCACTATAATGAAAATGCATGTGTCCCAGCCTACTTCAATGATAGGAAAGCATTGGTCACCACCCTGATAGGCGCGTCCTCTTCTCTGACTACTCTATGCACCGCCAACCTGATGATGAATCATAAAAAAATGATTTCTACCATTTTAAGTTTCACTTCCGGATCGTCCAACTAGAACCAGATTTACACCACAAAAATCCTCATTTAATTTACATTCTGAAATAATGGCCCAATCCACCACCTTAATGAACATATTTAAATGAAATATGTTTACCTAGGACTTGATATCATGTCTATGTCCATCCTAAAAATGCCTCATCATAGTTGCCTCATCCCATGCCAATATTGGAAAGATGTGTTGTATTTCGGGGAAGTGGAGAGAATAATCCATTGCTAACATAGACCCATGGGTCAACCTCATAATCTTTGAAGCCTTCTCATTTCTCAAGGGCTCTAAATAGAAAAGTTATAGAAAATTTTCCTTGATGTTTTTCCATAACATACCATTCCCCTTCTCAGTCTAATCCAAAATATCCCACCAGTGCTATTCTGATCCCTGCAACATATAATCTTCCAACTTGACTCTCTTCTTAGGAGGAGTCTCTAGGTGATCCAAAACCATTCACTTGGACTATATCCAAACTTTTCGGCCTCAATTATACTATCTAATGAAAATATTAGAGGTTGATGCAACTGAAAATCTCTGGTCATATCAAACATACTTGGCACAACCTTCCCTAGGTCAGATTCCATCATCTTAAAAAAACAATAAAAGTGCCCATGAAAATTATCCTCCTCTCAGTTACCCGGGAACAATAGGGTTTCTTGATCAGCTATTGGTTGATCATTATTAACAATATCCTTATATATCTTAACCAACACACATAGTCATGGTTTAATCTCTCTATAATTCCAACAACACATCTCAGAACACATAAAATAAAACGTTCAAAAGTTTCACAAAAGAAGTATCTCTAATAACATTAAAAATGTAATTCTCATGCACTATCCTAACAGATACAATCAAATAACTATCACTACCCTAAAAAATCCCTATCACATTCGATGCTTATGCTAGGTAAAAAAATCACATAGTCGAAACCATTTAGTAGATCCCCCTTTTTTTCCAATTCCAAATTCACAACACAATTATTTCTTATTTAGGATCCTTTTTATATTTTACAACTCATCACCACTAGATTTTAAGACATTTATGACTCATTGTGAGGAACTATTCCCTAACCATTATTTCACATTCTTCCCATTTACCCATTTGAATCATATTGGTTAGAAACTATTTCAATCAAATTTCAAGGAAATAGAAAACATTATATCCCATAAATCCTGTATCTCTTTCCAATGTGTTCCTACCATGATACATGTCACATATATCCCAAGGTGACTAAAATAATTCATGTATTCACAACCACATTCGATTTCTTCCATGATAAAAAATACCATAAAATAGTCACAGCACAATAAAATTTCAGCACCCAACGGTGAAATATTATTCAATCATAATAACACACATCAAGAACAATAATCCCACCCCAGGTAATTAGGTTTTCCCTTATATATGGGTTAACTACCCCATCCATAAGCTCATTCCCCATGACATAAAAATCTCCCATATACCGTCCAAAAATAGTAAGGAAATATAAAATATAACCCCTATGATACATAATTGTAATTTCCCCAACCGATTAGCCATTATACATGGTGCACCAAGATGGGTCTCCACATGACCTCAGGCACACATCTCCATAAAAAAAGGCTTCTGACTAGTAGTGAGGTTCTAATTAGATGTGTGGGGAGAATATACCCTATTTATCAGATTAGGGAACAATATATGATAATAAGAAATAAATTAAATTGTATAACCAATGAACAAGAACTACCAAACATTTCCCAAAATTGGATATAATCCCACAACCAAATTGTAAATACGCTCTATCATGTCATAGAGTTACATGTGTAAGGGAAAAAAAATGAATACAAATAACGAATCCCCAAAATGGGTCCCAATTCTAGGTATAGATCTATTTTCCATGCACATACCATGTCATACTCATCCATATAGCATAGGTCCTTTTCCATTGTTTGGAACTACAACCATGAAGTACACTGGGGTACCTAATGGTAGCCTAGGAATGTTGTGAGTACATATCAATTGGCCACCACCAACATGATCTAAAAAATATCCAGTCTAAATAGATAGTGCATACAAGTGAAAATGATAAATGAGATAAGAAAGAGATAAACTGGGTTCCCTTAGTAAACAAGTTTCACATTATCCACTTTCTTCATCTGTTTTATTGGTTGGGATATTTCATCAAATACAATTTGGACAATGATGATCTCATAAAAAACTCATATGGGGAAGAATCATGTTCCCTACATCACTGGGGAAATGTTTTTTAAAAATAATAGATAGCAATTACCTTGGAGGATTGGACTAGGTAGTCTCATCACATGAAACTGTTTGGGACATAGAGCCTTAGTCTGACTCCCTAACCACTTCATTAAAGGGGTGAGATTTAGAGCCTTAGTCTATCCCGAACTGTGAGTGTAGATACTCATGTCCAATTCCCTTAAAATACCAACATCCCATAATAACATTCTTCTGTAATCATTTACCACATATAACAATTAACAAATCATACTCATTTAACACACATACCATTTAAAATTAATAGTTAGTTAAATACATAAATCATATTCCTTCCATAACCCATTAACAAATTTCCCACTTACAATTCATGACTAATTAACTCAATAACATTATACAAAATTCCCCCTTATTCCATGTTATCTATTAAACACAATTATCATAAATTTCATTTCACAATTCATGTTAACAAATCAGACACAAATCACAATGATATTCGTTCATAAACCTGTGTTAATATGAAAAACAAAACTATTTTATGTTTTATCTAACAGCCCATTCAAATTCAGATTCAATTACCTGAAACCATGTTCATGAACATGGAAAACCCCTTGGGTGGCCTCTTTCCCAGTCTAGTCAACCTTAATGCATCCCATGGGGATCATGAGTGGTTTGATTCATCATTTATCCAACAAATTTATCATTTTTCACTATGGGAATCTAAATCACTAAAAGAAGGAACCAATATCACAACCACATACACAGATACAATCATAAAGACTATGGGATATAACTTTTATACTACCTACCTTGATCATGAAGATAACTATCTAGTCAACCTTGTCCTTTTATTTGGATTCGAATAACTTTTTAATCCCCAACCATTGGTCCACTAGAAAAGTGGGTATCAGGGATTCAAAAGAAGAATAAAAACTATACAAGACCTAATTCTAAAAAAGGAAGGAAGTTGAGTCATAGAGTAAACCATATTATGAATACACACCCAAAAACACTCAAAATGGATCTGAAATGAAGGAGAATGGTCCTTGGGAATATTAGGAGAGTTTTTTTCATCACTATTATATTGGATGGTAAATGAGGAAGAAAACGAGGTAAGGCTTAATAAATCATTTTGGGGAAAAGGTTTAATTTCCACTCACTTTAATTAGGTTCATGTATTGGAGAAATGGTTGGAAAAACCTTGTGTCAACCATGTTCCACCATCTGTCCAAGATGATTTCATGTCACACTATTTCCTGGGGAGCCCACATGGCTTGAAAAACTGTGTTGTAATTGTAAGGATTAGGTTTGTCCATGCCTTCACAATTTCCCATTCACATTTTCATCATTTAATTAACTATGTAACACTCCTTCAAGAAATCATTGTTAGAGAACATCATTACTGTAAACCATGCGAAAACTATGAAATTTTTACTTGATGGACACTTTTTCAACTCTTTCATGTCTTAAACCCCCGTAACACCCTTGATCCTCCACATACACAAGGGAATCAATTCATTACAAAAAATAAAACTATTAAAACAAAAACATGTACAAGAACATAACTCACTAGAATTATTGGATCATACATTTTCCTTTTGATGTTGTAAGTGTTGATTTAAAAAAAATGGTCACCTTCATCAGTATCAAAGATGGAAATGTAATTTTCATGTTTTCAACACTGGATCAAGGAGTGTAGGTTTTGGGTTATTATAAATACTCACTATAATATTCAATATTAAATATCTATGATGTGGAATCCTCATTCATTCTCATTCATTTAATTCATTTTCATTATTAATTTTCACTGATTGAATCATGGGTACATAATCAAATCATAATATTTTAGTCTTGAAGGAATATAATTGGAATCATCTTATCTCTAATTTTATTAAGAATCTATTTGAGTAATTTCATTGAAAATGGGATTATTTTATTTTTAAAATTTATGAATAACTTGGTATATATTTAAATGTTTGTCTGTGACTTCTAAATTTAAACAAGATTCTTTCATAAGTCTGATGTGGCATGAAATTTTGATTCTCAAAAAGTCTTACATGTGTGAATGAAGACATGCACATTTCCAAATGCATGAAAATTGTAAATTCATAGACCCAGCCTTCTTCTAAAATTATACACTATGGTATGAAGTATTAAAGTCTTACAATGATTTTATATGTCTGAAATTTCAGGATAAATTCATACACAATTAAATTTACATTATATGCACCTAATATATCCATTTCCCAGTCTCATGCACAGATCTTCAAGATATTACTTGTTCTCACCTCAAATCAGACCAGAACCTCTAAAAGTCTTCACAAACACTTAAAACATAGAATATGTTTTTAGAATTTAATATATTAGGCCTTCAAAAACTATTTATAGCTAATTCAACTTGGTGCACATTATAAGGAACATTGAATCTTCATCTCTACTAAGCCAGATTCACCTCATAAAGATATATTTACAATATCCAACAATGGATAATATATCCCATCTGCCACCAAATATTTTATGTGGTACTCATAAAAAAAATTACTTTTACACTATGAATAGTTCACCAATCAATAAAAATAAATATGTAATACTTGATTATTGCAGTACAAGTTATTCATGGTTGTAGTATAATTTATAACTCCACATTCCTTATTCTTTATCATATGGATAATGGAGGTAGAAACTAAGACATATTATAACAGGTAAGAACTAACACTCCAGGATTCATTTTCGAAATCATATACATTATATTTCTATCTTTTATTCCAAATAATTTGACCCGTTTTTTTCCATCCAAAACATTAAACATCAACAAAAAAATTGGATTCACTTAAATTAGAAAAAACCTTTTATGTTTAGTGTTTTATGAAATCGTGAAAAAATATCAAATAAACAATACCAATTTTATTAAATGATCATTTCTCCCAATTAACAATACTTTTATAATTTCACATTAAGCCATTATCAACATCAATTTGAAATCATTATAAAAAAAATTCATTCAATGTCATTTTTAATAAGCTATTGAAAAAGAAACATAAAAATTTTGAGCTGAAATTCTCAGAAAGGGTAAACATATTCATTAAAAAATTTAATTTATTCAATGGAAATAAGAAGTGTATAATGGTATGATGACATAATTAGAATTCCTAATAAAATAATAAATGAACTCACACCCATAATACTTGAATCATCAATCATGAAGCATGGAAAAATGATTTCATAAAGGCAAGAGTCATCAACATAAATAATCACGAGTCATGTTAAATTAATAATGGTCAAAGGAAACACTATAAACCCAAGGAAATAAGAAATAAAAAATATTGGTACATTCTAAAATTTTCACTGTTGAAGAACCCTTAAAATTAGAATAACCATATGGTTGACTGTTAATATAATCTTTGTAGAACATAATAATTACCCAATTCATTAGACCACTATCTGGGCGCAACCATCACTTACGATATAATAGACTCACACGGTGATAACATGGGTTCCCAATAGTATAATATTTAATGAGTTCATATGACACTATTAGGTCCACCCAATCATATATGTTTCAATTGTCACGCCCAACACTATACAAGCCACCACATTGAATAAGATGTAATGTTCTCAACCGACACTATTTGGGCTTCCCCTTTATATATAATGTCCAATATCCACAACATGAATAAACAAAATAGATATTTAATTTAATCATTAAACTCATAGAAACAATAATTAGTACTTTTATAACATGATTAACCCATGAAAAATAAGCAGGTTTCATGTAAATATCTTTAAAACATTATTGAAAAGTTGAAAGGTAGTGAGTTCCATAAAAATATAGTTGAAACATGGTTAACTTTTGTAAAAGAAATGGGTTTTATAATAATCTCATTTAAACAACCATAATCAATCTAGGGAAATAATGGAAGTGGTATCATATCAAAATATAACAATTATTTCATATGTAAAATATAAGGGATTTTGACTTTGATAAATGAAAATACCATTAAATGACCATGAAACCATGTTCTCTGGAAAACAACCTTTTCATTCTAAAAATACATTTTTTAAAAACCGAAAAAAATAGTGTCAATATCAATTTTTTGTAAACAACCATGGATGAATAAAAAAATCTTTGAAAAATCATTAAAAACATTTCATGCAGGAAATATCAATTCCATTTAGAAAAAAACATTTCAAAACATTTTTTAAAATCATTTTATTTTAAAATCACATAGAAAAACTATATTATTTTTTTTCAAATAAAATAATAGCGATGAAAGCGTAAAAAAAAGTTCATGTCGTACACATTAAAAAAATATTACTTTCACAGTTTTGGTAAAATCAAAATGGCAATTGTTTAAAAAATGACATAAATATTAATTTTAATAAATTTATAGAAAAAAAATTGAGTAAAAATTTTAGTTATAAATCATTTTAATAATGTTAAAAATAATATTTCAATATGTTTTTAGAAGATATTGTTTTTGTAATAAAAAGTGTTTTTGACCGAAGAGAAAAATAATAATGATTTTTCATAATTTTTGTTAAACTCTTGAGTACATAAATATATGATAATAATGGGAATACATTTATTCTCATGACATAACCCAATAATAATAAATTTCATGAGAATTATTGATAGGTAGATCACATGATTTTATTATTGGATACTTAATCAAAAATCATAACAATAAACAATGATATTGAAACATATAACTATTACCACATTGGTAAATTAAAATAATAAGGACCATGAAAGAATAGAATTAAAAAAACTCAAAATAAAATTATAATAAATAGATACATGCTATTAAAATTAAATGGGGATGTATATACACATCATAAAATAAGATAAGTTCACAAAATTACATAAGTCTATAAGAAGGAAAATGAGAAAAAGGAATCCCTTAATTCTTTAATAATATTTCGAATAGTAATAACAAATGAATAATATAAAACATGAAACTTTAAATATACATAAAAAATTTTATTCGTGATATTATATGTGAAATGGGAATTATATACACCAAAAAAAACAAAGTGGTGATATTTAATATGTCCCAAATAAGTAAAAGATATATGAGAAAAACCCTTACCTCATGCTTCCTATAGGTTAAATGTTCTTTTACATAATATATAGGTTTTTTATAAATTTTATTAACTTATAAAAGAATAATATTAATATTTATTATATCATATATTATCATTTTATAATATATATTAACTCATTCATTAATAATCGTTCATTTTTTCGATTTTTTCAAGTGTTAATGGCTTTGTTTTCTCAATTGTTATTTTTTATGAATGGTCTAGTTAGTGTGAATATTATATATATACATCTTAATTAAAATAAAAATCCTGACAAAATTCTCAAATTTATACATCAATTGTATTTTTTATACCAAGCATGATTTATAGTTTTGAGAAATGAAGTATGTTACGATCATGGAGACGATATGCCGTATGTACGCATGGGTAACATTACCTTTTTTCAATGATAGTTATAGAAAGAGGTTATATTATAGTTAAAAAGTGATCATAATATTATTTATACACTATTTTTTATTTAAGTATACTTATATATATATCATACTTTTGGTGTTTCGACAAAAACAGAGTCATATCTCTTCTGTGAAGGCAGTAGTCCACACATACATGAACGACGTTTTCAAATTTTTAGTGTAAAAAAATTTTATATTATATTTAAAAAATGAAAATTATTTTATAAATATCATAATTATATCATTCATATCACATATATTAATGATCATTACTCTTATTACCTTCCATGTAACATGTTAGTGGAAAACGAATCACATCGCTTCGTGAGGTGGTAGTCCACCATACACATGATTGATGATATCGTATCCCCTGTGGAATGGAATGTAAAAAGTTTATATATTATATAATTAATACATATGTATAATTTTGTTATAAATAATATATATACATTAGATACATCATTATACCCAACTGTGACAGTTGGTTATGGAAAAACGAATGACATCGGTTCGCAAGGTGGTAGTCTGTTGTACATATGAATGATGATTTCAAAATCCATTTTATGGAAGATGGAATGGATTTAGGTTATAATAATATATAATTATATGTAATATACTTATTTTATTAAATAATCAGGGTTTTAAAGAACTTTAAGAGTTCGATAAAGAAATAAAATAAAATCGCTTGTCAAAAATGTTAAATCTTCTTTAGTTATCCACCACATGTTTCCATAAAAATCCTTACTAGGATGGATTTCATCCAAAAATAATGATTCTGGGATGTTATAAGTGAATTAATACATTTTTTTTAGGTATTTGGAAAAAAAATGTTTGAATGATTGTATTGGATAGGAGTGGGCGTGTCCTTTTATAAGTGAGGTGAGTGAAACACTTTTAATTTTTTTTAAAGATTCAATCATACCCACATTTTCATTATTCCAAAAGCTTAAAAATGGTAAATTATTAGTCCTAGAAGAGATAATTTTAAAATATCATCCGAAAATGTGTGTTGGAAAATTTTTTAGGTCACTTTTATCCCTTATCTTTTAGATTAACCCCCCCCCCTCAACATATCCTTTTTTACCTTAACCGTGATAAATATTTTTGACTATTTTTACTGTTAATTTTGATAAAAATTAATTTAACCATACTATAAATTATAAATTATTCTTATTTAAAATATGGAATCAATTTTTCTAAATTTAATTCACAAAAGGAAAAAATGTAAATTTAAATTAATCTTGCAGATGCAACGAGAATGAACATTTTCAAAAGGAAAAAGTTCCAATGTTTACATTTTTTTCATATCAAATTTCATTATTAATTTTATAAAAATGAAATAAATTGGATTAATATATATGTATATTTATTTATTTAATTTAACTACTATTATATTTAAACAAATTTAAAATTTATTTTAACTTTATAAATAGTCTACTAGAAAATGATGTTTTCAGTTAAAATTCATTATTTTTCACTATTTATAAAAATGAACCTTTTCTATAAATTCACAATAATTAACCCAATTATGATTTTTAAATAAATATTAAAAAAATATTATTTTTAAAATTATTTTTCTAAAATAGGTAAAAAAATCAATTCAATACAAATCCCACAGATGTGAATAAAATGAGGTTTTTTAGTAAGTGCATTTTTCAAGAATAAGATGATTTTATATTAACTCGATGTATTATAATAATACTTGTATAAGTTACAGTTAAATTTTTTTGATATATAATAAATAAATTTCATTTAAATAATTCTTCATTATGGAATATTTTAAATAATTAAAAAGGGTAAACATTATTTGATTTAGAAAAAGTTCCAGAAAAAAAAACAATTTTTCAAACTCCAAAGTAATTTTATGCTAAAATACAATATAATGTAGACAAAAAAGTTATTAAGTAGAGTAAATATATGAAAATAATACATATTTTACATGAAAATATTTTCAAAACATGTTGGTGGTTTTATATTTTTTAATTCTTTTTAAAAATAGTTTTTTACAAAAAATTGATATTTTTCACGATTCACTAAAAAATTGACATTTTACAAAAATACCAAAATTTCACCCAAATTAAATTTTTATAATATGATTGAAAAAATGAAGATAATTTTCCCAAATAAATTTTCTAAAAGATCCAAAATTTGGTTATTAAATTTTTTTCATGAAAATAAATTGAATATCATTAATAAATACAATCTAATTTTGAAGAATAAAACCATTTTACTAATATTGGTTGATTATTTAATAAGTATTTATGAATAATTTATATTTATTAAGAAATTTATATATATATGTATATATTTCCTAAAATATTTAATAATATTCATAACAAAATATTTAATGGTTGTGTAATAAACGTTAAATATATCAATGGTCATTTAAGATTGTTGTTGCTTGTTGAATATGCTATAGAATATAAAAAATAATGGGGTTTCATATACCAAAATCTATTGAAGAGATTAAATTTATTTATAAATAATTATATCATAATGTATCAGGGAGTTACATTATTGTATATGCTTAATGTTTCATGTCATTTATAAAATCAAATATAATTTAAATATTTTAAAATCTCAGGGTGTTACATACCCCCAATAAATAACATCCTCGTAATTTGAACATTATCAATGTAATAAAAGGTTTGAGATTTGAAAACAATTATTTGTTGTAACCCCAATTAATAAAATTTTTTAATAAGGCATCCAAGAAAGGGAACTGAGAAGTTCATATGGAATAATACATACCAAGGTTTTCAAATAGAAAAACATAGGTGGGAATATAAGAAATGCATAAATAATTATAGAGGGTGATTGAGGTCATTGATCAAAAGTAATCGAATGATGAACGAAATGTGAAGGGTCTCAAAATAATAAATTTATGATGATCTAAAAGACTATATGATTCATCTAATATGAATTTAATAAGATAATAATTTGATTCAAAATACATTTCATAAATTTTAGGAATCCATTTAAATTTAGACTAAGATCATAAGAAACAATTTCCTACTATCTGAGTATAATTCCATCATTTTTACAATTTTCACCACAATCTCATATTTTTATCTAAATGATGAGTAGTCAAGATGAACTATTAAAACATGAAGCACTAAAATCAAATTTTAAATACCCAATAATAATAAATGTGATTACAAGCTATTATACCCATCATATACGTTAAAAAATGGTAGAAACATTGTTAGATAATTCAAAAAATCAATAATCCTTCATAAGATGCATTAATATTTTGAAATTCAACAGTAATACCCAAAGTTGAATCTAAATAATTCCATGACTCTATATCCCAAATAACCTCAATTACCTAAAAATTAAAGATTTCTTTAACCTTAATGGTTATCTCATACCTTTCATATTTCAAGACCAAAAAATAATGATCCTCTTTTGTGGTAACATAGGTCATATAGTCGCCAAAAAAAAATCAACCATGGGGTTATCTATATGAGAAAGATTATATAATCAATATATAATATCATATTATCTCTAAATTATATAAATACCTTAAATCTTATTTCTGAAAATTTTCAATTCATGATTCATGTCAAACCATGAGTTTAGAACTACTTAAAACTTGTTTAACATATCGTAAAATTTCATTAATCACTTTAAGATCTCATCACATAAAAATTAAATTGGGTGTCTAAGACATTGAACTTGTGATCATATTTATGCATATATGACTATGAAAAAATCCATAACTCTTAAGATAAACTCACTTGGAAACATCATAATATCTGAAGTTATCTAAATTGTCATCTTATGCCAACTATAACAACCCCTAACATATACTCTTGTATCTATTTCTGAAATCATAAACATTATATTTATAGATTTAATATCAAATAAGATAACCTAATTTTTTCCATCCAATACATAAAACATAAAGAGAAAAAAATTGATTCACTTACATTATCAATGACCTTTTAGGTTTATAGTTTTTGATAATTAGGGAGAAAATATTCCATAAGAAATATCCATGTAATTAAATGATAATTTCTTCCACATAACTTATATTTTCTTATTTCATGTTAAGTCATTAACATAATCCATTTTACATCGTTCTAAAAACAATTCATTCAATATCATTTTTGATATCATGGGAGAAAAAGCATAGGAAGGTTGAGCCAAAATTATCAGTAAAGGTAAACATAAGAATTAAAAATTTAATTTCATAAATGTTAATAAGAAGGGAAAGTATTATGACATAATCATAGTTCATTAGAGAATCATAAATGAAATCATAAACAAAAATATCTGAATCATAAATCATGAAACATAGAATAAGGATTTAATAAAGTAAAGATTCATCATAATTAATAATCATGATCCTTGTGATATTAATCTTGGTCAAACTAAAAACTATAAACCCATTATAAGAGTAGATTGAATGTGTTGGAATATTAGAACATCATCACCATATAACACTTAGAAAAACCATTCAATTGGAATAACCTTATGGAAAAATAAAAATATAATTCACTTCTGAACATAATAATTACACAATTCATTGGAGTACAATATGGTTCCATCCATAATTTAATCTAAAATAGTCTCACCTTATGCTATTTTTTCCACCCCATCATATAATTTTTAATGGACTCACCCGCCACTTCTAGACCGAACCATCATATAAGCTATAATTGGATCACTAGGAACTACCAGGTCCTCCCTATATTAGATAATGTCTAAAAACAAAAACATGAATAAATTAAATAAAGCTTTTTTATAATCCTTAATCTCATATAAATCACCATTATTACATTTATAACATGATTAACCCATAAAAAATAAATGGGTTTCATATCATTCTCATTGAAATAGGATTGACCCATAGGAAAGAAATGGGTCCCATAAAAATATATTTTTAACATGGTTAACCAATGGATGATAAACAAGTTCCATAAAAATAAATTTTATATTATTATAATATATCTAAAGAAATAATGAGGATGTTATAATTTAAAAATATCCCCATTAGAGCATAAGTAACGACAGTGGTTGTTGATGTAAATGAAAAGAAATACCATTAATATATAATAAAAAAATTTAGGATAATAACCATTTCATTTTGAAAATAACATTTTAGAAAATAAAAAATCAAACAATATCGCCGCAATATGTTTCTTGGTAAACATCCTCAAAATCATATAACAGATTCTTTACAAAATTATTCAAAACATTTCATGAGGAAAATTTACTTTCTAATATTAAAAACACTTTTTAAAAAATTTTGAAAATAATTTTATTTTAAAATAGTGTTGATAACATATAATGGATGTTTCATATAAAATAATGTTCATGATGAAAAAAAATTTCATTTATACCGTACACATTAAAAAATGATTCCCTTTACATTTTTAGTAAACACGAAATGAGAATTTTTTGGAAAATGAAATGAATATTCCTTTCAAAAAAATTAAAACATTCAAACATGGGTGTAAATTAATTTCATAAATTATTTTTATAATTTAAGAACATTTTTTGAATACATTTTTAGAAATCATTCTTTTATAATGAAAATTGTTTTTCAGACGAAGAGAGAAATAAAAAAATTCATAAAAATATATTCTCAATCTCATGTGTACATAAAGAAACTAAAATAAAGGGAAAAAATTTCTCATGATATGAACAGAGGAGAATAAAATTAATGAGAATAATTGAAATTAATATTCAAATAATTCAACATTTGTGTCTTAATCACAAACAATGTCATCAAATAATGAGATTGTAATAAAAAACATACCACATTCGTAACTTTGAATCACAAACATCGTGAAAGGATAACAATAAATGAAACTTAAAATATCATTATAATAAATAAATTCATAATATTACATCTCATTGGGGATTTAAATAAACCTCATAAAATAATATATGTTCATAACATGACATAAGTCTCAAAGAAAGAAAATTGAGACCAAAATCACTTACCACAATTGTAATCTTTTGAATCGTAATCCAAAATAAATCATAACAAAAAAATGAAACATTAAATATAATTAAAATAATTTTATTTATGATATATCATTTAATATGGGTTGCATATACACCACAAAAAATAAATTAGGGGTGAATATAGAACATGTCACAAAGAAGTAAAAGACATAAGAGAAAAACCCCTTACATCAGGCTTTTTTTTGGTTGAACATGCATTATCTCTTTGTATAGTGGTTTTAAACATGTTATTAAATTATTATAGAACCATATTAATATTTATAAAATCATATTTTATCCTTATATAAAATCTTATCACCCATTCATTAATAGTCATTTATTATTTTCATTATTTTGTGTGTTCGCTGCCTTATTTTCTCATTTATTCATTATTATAAATTTTCATGTTCTTGTGCATAATATATTTTTAAATCATCTTTATAATAATATTCCTGAAATAATTATAATATTTATAGATATATTATTCTTTTAATACCAATCATGAATATTCATATTGAGAAATGATGTATGTTATGATCTTGGAGATGGTAGGTCGTACATGTGAATGAGTAAAATTTCAATTTTTCAATGATCATTATTGAAAGGAGGTAAGTAATAATTTCTATTTAAATAGTGATAATAATATTATATATACCATATTAATTAATTAAATATACTTATATATATATATCATCCTTGTGTTTTGGTGATGAACAATGTGTCACATCAGTTTGCACAGGTAGTTGTCTACTCGTACACGAAAAATGTTCTCAGCTTTTTAGTGTGAAAAAAGAAAATCATATATTTAGTTTTACTAATGATAAATATGAATGAATATAAAAATTATTTCATTTAAATCACATATATTCATTATCATTTCACTTATTAACTTCCATATTATGCGTCATTGAAAAAAAACACATCATTTTGTGAGGAAATTGTCTAAAATACACACAAATGATATTATCATATCCCCTAGGAAATTGAATGTAAAAATGTATATAATATATAACGATTCCATATGTATAATTATTTTTTAGGTATCATATATATACTTTATATCCATTATTATACCCAACCATGAGATGTTGTAATGGAAAAATGAATGAAATCGGTTAATGAGGAGGTGGTCCACTGTACACACAAATGATGACTTTATTACCCATTTTACAGAAGAGGTTAATTATTTAGGTTATAAAAAAATTTCACTATATATAATATATTTAGTTTATTATATAATCATTGTTTAATATGAATTTAAGTAGGTGGATAAAGAAATCAAATAAAAATGATCATTGAATAATGTTACCTCTTCTTCTAATCCACCTTTGGTTTCCTCCAAAGACCTTCATAGGTTAGAATTTATTACATAAATAAGTGATATAGTATGATATTATGGATTATGATAAGTTATTTGTTTAGTTGTTGGATTAAACAAAAGGGTTTTAAGCTGTGAAGTGGAAAGGAGATGGGGTGGACTTTTATATGTAATGTGAATGTCACACTTGTAATTCGTATCAAATGATTCTATCATACCCACATTTTTATCATGCCATAGGCCACCCAAATGGCCCATTTTAGATCATTGAAGATATAAATTTTTACTACGGCCATCCAATGGTTGTTGTAAAAGTTTTTATCTCATTTTTAACCCTTATCTTCCTAAATTAACCACCCATGGTAAATCTATTTTTACCTTAACCATGATAAATAACTTTTACTATTCTTAATGTTTATTGTTTTAAAATATTAATTTACATTATTAGACATTATAAATTATTATTCATCCAAATATATATTCTATTTTATCAAATTAAAATCAAATATGTGTATATTATATTTCAAAATTAATATTGTAGATGTGATGAAAAAACATATTTTCAATGAGAAAAAGTTCAAAAGATTACATAGTTTTCATATCCATTTTAAATATGAAATTTATTAAAATTAAGTAAATTGGACTATTATATATATAATTGATATAATTTTACTTACAAAAACAGTGTTAAATACAATTTAGCTTTTTAAATAATTTAAAAAAAAATACGAATTTCAATTAAAATTCATTATTTTTCACTATTCATCAAAAAACAATCTTTTAATAAAATTATAAAACCCTAACCATAATATAATTTTGAAAAATTGATTAAAAATATTAATTTTATTTTTCCAAATAAATATTCTAAAATTGGATAAAAATGAATTTAAATCAAAACCCACAGATGTGATGAAAAAATGGGTTTTTGATAAGTGTATTTTCACGAAAAAGATAGTTTTATATTAAATCTATATCTTATAATAATAATTGTATGAATATAAATTAAAATTTATTGAAATATAATCTATAAAATTCATTTAAATAATTTATTATTAGGGAATATTTTAATTAGTTAATATGAATAAACATTTTTCTCTTTAAAATAGTTTTCTAAGAAATACTCAATTTAATCCAAAAAATAATAATATACTCAAATCCAATATATATTTGATTCAAAACTAATTAAGTAGATTAAATATAAATAAAAAAATACTTTCTTACTTTAAATGACATTCAAAACATATTTTTACCTTTAAATTACTTAATTTATTGAAAATGAAATACTTCTTACAAAAAAAATTTTTATTTTTCACCATTGATTAAAAAGAATAGTATTTTATGAAAAAACCAAAAAATTAAACCAAAGTAAATTTTGATGTTCTGATTACAAAAAGTATGTTAATTTTATCATAGAAATTTTATAAATGTTCCAAAATTTTATTATAATATTTTTTTCATGAAAATAAATAATAATAAATTTTGAATAAAATGTATTTCTAAAGAATAAAATCAATTTACTAAAATTGATATATTATTTACCAAACATTTATTGGTAATTTATATTGATTAAGGCGTATATATATATATGAAATAAATTAGTTAATACTATTCAATAAATTCAAAATAAAGGAAAGGTTATAATAGTTATATATATTGTGGGTCATTTAAGCTCGGTATTTCATGTTGAATACGCTATCAAAAAAATATTTGGGTTTTTTATACCACAAGATATTGAAGAAATTAAATTTATTTATAAATAAATATGTCATAAATTATCAGGGTTTTACATACATGTATAAGCTTATTTTTTTGTTGTTTATATTATCGAACAAAATTTTCTTCTTTTAAAATCTTGGGGTGTTACTAATAATCATTATTTACATAATGTGAATCAACTCCATGAATCTCATGGAAACACTTTCTTCATTCACAGTTCATTTACCTCCTAAAAAGTGATTTAAGTAAAACTCCTTGTATTAATATAATCTTCTCATTTAGTGATTTCATTATTGTGAATACAATGTTATTCTCTATAATATTGGGGGCATCTAAATAGATTGTATGAAACATTTTATTAACATATTGATATGAAACAACTTTTTTACTTACTGACGAAAAAATGAAAAAAAAAGAAATATGGGTTAAAAAATCTCTCCCTTTGTATTTATTGTTAATAGCTTCAAGAAAAAGATATTTCAATATATACACATTCCTCTGGAATCTCTCATATTTCTCATTATTATATTTCATTTTATTCTATCAACCTTATTAAGAAAAAATAAAAATAGAACCATAGATTATATGGTATAATTTAATACATAAGATATTTTCCATAAATCATTCCACTCTACAACAACATTAGTCATTCTAATCATAAAAAATAATATGTTTTAATTCGGACAACAAAAGAGTCCTCTATGAAACTAGATATGATAAAAACTATTATAGACATATAATAATTATTATAATTACCGAATCGCTATTTTTTAAAATGTATTTAGGTTTTCATCAAGTAATAATCTTTTGGTTTGAGTGAGTAACACAAGATGGGGTTATTAAAGTTCCCAATAAAATTTATATTTAAAATAATTTAAAACTAAATCCACCAATTTATTTAAAAAAAATTCATTTATTCAAAACTCTATAATTATATAATATTGATCTTTTTAATAATTTATCAAGGTGCGATTGAGTTTTTGTTAAAACAATAGTTGAAATCACATTAACTGTTAAAAATCAGTTACTTAATATAAACATTATATAAATACAGTTTAACTCTAAAGAAAAATGTAATTTTATATTTATATATTTAAATAAAAAATATAGATTTAGTTTAGAAATAAAAAGTAAAACTCATAAAACATACTGAGGAATAAAACAATCGGTTCAGTCTCAAGATGAGACTTAAGACCCTCCATTTAGATATCCCCTATTTCCAATCAGTTTATTATTACAATAAAATATATCTATCACCTGTATAGGGTTTTACAATCAAAAGCACAACATCTTTTTAGGAACAATTTCTCTTCTACATTAATATTTGGTATGAAAAAACATAGGCCATTTAGGTCTTCTTACACAATTATTCATGGATTAAAAAAGGGTTCAAGAGAATATTAAGTATTCTCTAGTTCAAGAAGATGAGAAAGAATGTATGAATAAATATATTACAATAACACACTACTCAAAAGTAAAGCATAAATGGATAGAGAAAATTATTAGAGATTAGAAGATGTGATGTTTCCCATTCTGAATAGTTTCATATGTTTAAAGGCCATTATATTTTTCATTATAAGAATATCCAATAGGTTTCTCTTAATGTGTAGGAAAACAGAGTGTCATGGATTTCTGATAAGTCATGTTTTTTGTCTTTCGATTTTTATAGTTGATTCGTTATATAAATTTTTTAATATCTATAGATGTAACACTCTATTGGATATCTCCTCTTTCACATGATCCACCTCCCACACATGAGGTAGATCTTTTAAAAATATATCTCTCCAGGTCCATTTATCCACTGAATACTAATAATTAAAATAAAATGGATCAAATTACTCGACACCAAATTAGGAAGTACAGATTTTCATTCAATGCATACATGGATTAATTTAAGAATAATGACTCTTAAATATACATGTAGGATAGTGAATTAAATTCCATAAACCAGATATATGAGGAATTGAATTATAATTAATAATCTGAAATTTAATGGTAGTATACTAATGGTAAATCGTCATTGATGATATCATAGAACATTGGTATATTTCATCTGACCATAGCATATGCCAATGATGGGTATATTGATAGTAGATCAATGTTTGAGGTATATATGTTCTATAAATAGATCTAGACTAGAGTTAGATCTAGTGTAGCGGTTGATCATCACTGAAAGTATATCTATTCTGGCATTGGATCAGATCTGTCTGTAGAATAACTCTAATGGTAGATGGTCCAACGGTTGATGTAGTTCACCGGTAGATTTGGTTCAAATATGGGTGTAACATCACATATAGTAAAAGATATCATGGACTAACTATAGATTTTCCCAATAGTAGATCCACCAGTGGTAGATTCAAGAAGTAGATATATCCCGCTAGATGATCTGATTGAACTAACAATAGATCTCTTCAACCTAATGGTAGATTAGTACTTTAACAAATTTGATCACATAATTAATTAGAATATTTTTTACTATAAAAAACATTAAACTTTATAGAGGAATAATATTCCTCATTTGTTAGCATTAATGTATATAAGTTCTAACTATATCCCCTTTTTGATGATAGAAAATCATGTCATTTTATATCCATTTGTATGAAAATAAAAATAGAAATAAGTAGGGATGAATATAAATAATGTTATCCTTAACATTGGAAATGGAAAAATTAATACAAGTAAATAGATTGTTAAAAATCCCAAATTCCATCTTAATTCCCATCTAAAATTTACCACCCATTTGGGATTATAATTAATATTATAACATTAATATATATTTTAAGAAACAAAACAAAAGATAAATCATATAATGTACCATTCAAATATCAATGTAAATGATTATAGGCCTAAAATTAGTACAGGGGAAAATAAAATCCATTTCAAAGACTAGTCCAAATTAGAATCACTCTCATCTAGATGAGATGAAGGACCAATATAGTCCTTGACTCTACCCATGACAGGAGGCACAAATTTAGTGTATGTGTTTTTATATGTAGAAGTAGGAGGATCCCAGTTCACAACTAGACATAAATGTCAAACTACTTCAATTGGATACATTCTATAAGGTTAAAACCAAAGTTGGAGGAGGTGGAGAATAAGGATACAAAGTGAAATAAGAATTAAGAATAGCATAGGTTGCCACCACTATAGTCCCAGATATATATAATAAAGGATCCATCATGTCCCGAAATTCCATAATGATTTTATACCTCTATCCATTTCCTTAAAAAAATACTTCTTATCCTCCATAAAAATTTTGAGAAGAGAGAAAAAACATGAAGATTATTTAATTACAATATAATTCAATGTGTTATAGTGGTAATCCTTAAATTTTGAGCAAGAAACATACAATTATAATTATTCTCATTCTTAGTATAAATTCTATAGTGGAAGAATTTTGTGGATTTAGTAGTAATCTCTATATCACTTCAGGAATCATTTAAACACTTACTAACCAAATATATATGTGATCAACATGTTTTCATATCTACTAATGTTCCTCCTAATTTGAAGTATTGATATCACCCATGATATTATACTATTCATCCCTTACAATATCTCTGATCATCTATGTATCAACTGAAGATGTAGTAGGTGGAGTACTATAGGTAGAAGTACAATTTGGTGATAAGGTGTCCAAACTCTTCATAAGGTATTTCTGACCTAAAACAAAACATTATCTCATATACTCCATGATATTCTTAACTTCCTCCATATCATTATAAAATCTTTTATTCTCAATCTCCACTTCTTTAATTTTCAACATCATCAATGGTTGAATGTGGAAAATAAATAACTCAAATAAATATCTTGTATCATCTTTACTAAGATGAGTTACTTTAGGAATTTTTTTATTTAAGATTCCAACTTATATCCTAATAATCTTAACTATGAATGTATAAAAATCATCATTAGTGACGTAATCAT
Organism: Viscum album; assembly: GCA_963277665.1. NCBI lineage: Eukaryota > Viridiplantae > Streptophyta > Magnoliopsida > Santalales > Viscaceae > Viscum > Viscum album. The sequence goes on from OY728127.1 coordinate 949,032,048, forward strand.
TGGGAGGAGGAGTAGAAGGTATAAGGGATGGAATCCTCTTAGGTAATAAAGCATCTACAATATCAGATCCAGAAGTAGAAACATATTATGTAAATTCATCAAATTGGTCAACCACATTGATTTTATCCACCAAAGATCTCTTAGGATCTTTTTTCCCAATATTTATGGCAATCACACCATACTCAGGGGTAATTTCATGGTCTTCATCATCACTATCACCACGTTCACCATCTAAGTTAGGGTAGGGGATTCCTAGTAGCTTGGATCCATTAGATGGATCCTCCGTGGTTAGTGAATTAACCTCAATAGTGTAAGAAATACTTAGTTCATAACTATGAACCAATATCTGACTATAAGTGTCTAAGGATTCCTCCACCTCAACAAGTTTCTCTAGGATCATCTATAATTAATACAACATCAACAGTAGGAAAAATCTCAGAAACTCTCACATTATCACCATTCTAACCTAAAGTAAAATCAATTTGAGATTTATGGGACTAGTCTTCCACACCAGTATCATCTAAATCATCACGACCATTAGAGGCTTGAGGTCCTTAACAATTCAAATTTCCATATCCATTCGTACTGTATAGAAATTACGCTACATACGTTTAGGTTTTAGAATAACTATACACTTTTTCTTCACTTGATACTTCACTCACTTATTCTTCACCTTCACAAAATAAGATATCTCTCCCAGGAAGAGAAATATAGGGGCTTGCAGCACCATTAGAAACATAGGGGCTCTTCAACACATCTGGGATGCTCTCTTCCTAAAATGGGGGAAAATATTTTTATCATTTTTCATCTTCTTCTTCTTCCACATCCTTATTAGAGTAAATCGCAACTTTATATATCTCTATACTAGGATTAACTATATATTAAGGTCTTAAAGGGTCCTACGTAGGATTAAAATATTCCAATAACTTTTAATTTTCCATAGACCATTTCTTTAACTAGGGATTCCAATTTACCGTCATCTTCTTACAAGTAAAATGGATCAAATAAAAACCACCACACTTTACTATAGCTTCTTCATATTCATCGACCAAGCCTTTTTCTTCCAACATGCATGAGACGAACTTAGGATAAATAAAGGGATTAGTCCAAGAGTAGGTATTTCTCATTTCCATCATGTGTACCATTAGATATCTACAATGGTTTAAATTATCCCCTATTTTCAAATCGAATAAAATAAAACAATCTCAATACATCTTCATTATAAAGTCCCCCATCCTGGGGAAAATTATTTTTAGGATATAAGAAAAAAATTATTCACCCTATCACTCAAAGGATGATGAACTAGTTCCTGTTTCATAATATGCCTTATCAGAGTATGTGATATGAAATGCTTATAAACATGGGATTACTTATTGTGAAAATTTAAATTATATATGAACCTTGATCGATACTTAGGTTTGTTCATTATGTAACACAATGGACAAGACCATATCATATTAAAATTATTGACACTATGAGCGATACTCCAGTTCCACTTTAAGAAACACCATAAACGATCTCATGAGCTAATTTAGATTATAATAACCATGATAAATACTCAGGTTCCTTATACAAAGGGCCTCAGATGAGCTCAGAGGTGGATTTTTTTATTCCTTTAGTGACACTTGGGATTCATCTTTATGGAATACCTTGTAAATGTTCATAGGATAGATGAAATTCCATGTGCTCAGAGCGATATGTGGTTTTTCATGCTACAGAACTCCATGGGCTAGATCATAGATAAGTTAGATGTTATGATAGATACTTGGGTTCCCTATCTACAGATCAACTTGGATGGGATCACAAACAAACAGCATCACTTGACACCTTGATCAATACTTTGTTCACATATTATGAGATACCTTGGAAGAGCTCATTGGATGATCGATTTATACCATTAATGTTTATATTTACTTATGAATTTTGGTATCTTTTAATATTGTTATTATACTAAGATTCCATAGTTATATAACTCGTGTCCTCTAGTAGTTAATGGACATATGTTCTGTTAAAGATGACTCACTAGAAAATCTCCATGGCTTTAGGTACTCCCTTTTCATTGGAGCTTGAGTTACGCCTTGGGTCCTAGAAATTAATACTTATCTATCTATATATATACTCATATTTTAACATGGTGACTTATGTTTAGAGATATTCTAGATCATGATAAAATTTTTATGGTCATACATGTGTCTGTATGGAACATAAGCCCACTTGTTTTTAATGTTTATTTATTTATTAACTACATTATATATCATACTATTACACTATTGTATTTTATATTCACATACTGCATAACATTATAAACTATTAGTGGTGTCCTACTAAGTATATCTCTCAACTTTTTTAGTCTACCATTGCATTGGGGTACCCAAAAAAATCTCCTAGTTACAGGATCAGGTTTGGGATTTGGATTGCTCACTATTATTATTGGATAAGGGAGTTAGGATAATATGAATGAGTCAGAGCTTAGGATACAAACAGAGTTAGAGCTTATTTATTTTATTCATTTCCATTTATTATGTATTGTACTATATTTTATCTCCCTCTATTTTTTTACTACTTATTTTTATGTATTCTCTTTCAGAGATGGATTCATAATTGTATTCTTGGCATTTTCCATCTTATCAATTATTATTATCCTATGCTACTCTATCTTTTATTTATATTACTTCCATTAATGACTAATGTATTTATTGTTATTACATTATTCTACTCTAAACTTGAAGGTATAATCTCCCCACTATACAATCATTTGACATTTTCTTCTAGTTAGAATCCTCTAGCATATGGGGAGGTTCATTTGAGGCCTAATGGAAAACTCGCTTGATGAACTGTTCTAAGTGGATCTTAGGTTGGTATTCTTGAAGTGATTTCAGAGTTTTTTTTATTTTCCTTTGTCTTATAAATTTGGGGTTGGTAGATATGATACAAGGAATTTGTTAGTATTTGTAATTAGTTTTTTTGAGTTTGATCAACCCATGCACGGGAAAAAGACTATGTGTCCAGATTTGGGAATGTTGTTTATGTTGTTGTTTGTTATAGTTGATGATTAGTTCAGCATGATTGATTAGTGTAATTATTATAATTATTGATGGATTATATTTACGATATTTTTTCCTTGTCTTAGTATGGAAGGGAATTAAAATTAAGTTAATCATTATAGGGACATTTATATTCATATTCCATGCATATTCCATGCCATATAGGTTGCAATATTACACTACCTAATATACTGATATCTCCATTGAGTTTTACGACATGCTTATTTGATTTACTTAGGATTTTTTCCTATACATTATGTTTTAATGATTATTTTTCTATGTTCCATTATTATTTATCATTTATATCTTATTACCATTATTATGAAATTAAATTCAATAATTATTTTTATTTATTAATTAGGACCGCATGCATAGTTAAAAATTTGATATATAATTTGTTATTAATTTGTTAGTATCATCCAAAATGGTATATTACTATACATATTGATAGTGAAACCTTATGTAACCAATCGTTACATGTTTTAGCCATTAACCGTTGGATACATGGTATAAAACATAATGGTTGAAATTAAATGGGATCTAATTTTCAATCTGTAAAGTGTATGGGTGCTTTAAAATTTTGTAAAAGGTAACCTGTATAATCAAACCATCATGTATTATACTATGAAACCAATGGTTAATGGATAAAACAATGATTGAATTTTTGTAAAATAGATTAAAAAAAATCTTCTCATCATTTTCCAAATGATATACTTTTTAAATTTTTCCTAAAATGTGAAAGGAATGGTTTTTTATAACTTATATGACATGAAAATAATTTCTCACCAACATGAACGCTCATTGTTTTATTTGTTTATTTAAAATTTTCCACAATTCTTTTGGGATAATCAATTAGGAAAAACTCAAAGCCATACTTTTAAGGGCTATTATCATTCCATTGTTCATATAAAATAAATTTCATCATGCATGAATAAATAATAAATATTGGTTTTCTTTATTATCAAATAATGATACATTTTACAACTATTACATCAGGTGTCGCATGTATATTGTAAAAAGATATTCAATATAACCCTCATGATTTATTTATGATAATGGTTTTATCAATAGATCTGCAACATTATTCTCTATTTCCACCAAGAATATATTTACATGACCCATCTCAATAATATCTCAAATGATATGGTACTTCAAAAGGATGTGTTTGATCTTTTTGTGAGACCAAGGTTCCTTGGCCTGAGAAATATCTCCATTATTGTCATAATAAATCATGCTTACTCCCAAGATGTTATAAACCACCACTCTTTCATAACTGAACTTCTAGATCCAAATTATTTTCTATCATAGTATCTTATACGGCATTATACTCTACCTCTATTGTTAAGTCCACTATGGCTGATTATTTCAAACATTTAGCTGTGGTTTTTCCGCAGTAGTTTCGAAAAATGCCACTAATTGTTTTCCTAAAAAAATATCGGTGGTTCTTAAAACCCCCACTAAATGTTTTTTTAAGATTTTTTTAAATTTATTTGATTTTTTTTCACAAAAAAATTAATTTTTTTTAGCAGTGGTTTTTTAACAAACCACTGGGAAATAGAAGTGGTTTTAATAAACTACTGCTAAATTAAAGGAAAAAAATAAAAAAATTATATTTAATTATGATTTATGATTTATGATTTATGATTTATTATAATTTGTAGTTTATTATTTTTAATTTTAAATAATTATATTGTGTTAATTAATATATATTTATAATTTTTAGTTAATAATTATTTAAAACTTATAACAAATGTTCAATAAGTTGAAAATCATATTTCTGCATCAGTTGACCATAATTTTTGATCTGGGAGTCCGTTTTAGCTCCAAAACTAGTCAAATAAAAGATTATGAAATGAAATAAAATTAAATTAGATTTAATTTTTTTGGTAATTAAATGAATAAATGTTGTTATAGTTTCATGAAATGTAGTAAATTTAACTTGAACATCAAAAGGACATTAATTTTTATCTGGGTATCTGTTTGGGCTCTACCACATATCAAATTGAAGAATGTGATAAGATCTATGCCACAATGTATATAGGGAGACCTGATCACTATTTTTATGAGGTCAAAAGAGGTGCTGAAGGCCTCTATAACTGAGTTTTTAGTGGGGGTATCCAAATTTTTTAACATTCAATGGAATTTTATCCTCATTTAAGGGGGTCTTATTGTCTTTTTTCAATGGGGACTGAATTTATTCTTAGGTCTTAAATTCATATTCATAAAATGGTTTTGAAGTTTTATCATTTTTTACAATGTAGTTTTATTTATAATGAAATATATACATATTTTCTTGTATTTATTTAGAATAAATCACTTGTATAAATACATATTTACATAGAAATGTATTTTTAAACAAATAAACCAGATGGAAATAAATATTTTTTTTCATTTCATTTAAAATAAATAATTATTGATTTTATTTACCATATAAATATGAATTAATTTATATCTATATATATCTACAAAAGTAATGTTTATATATAAACATGTGTGTGTCAATAAAAAATTCCATATTTTTTTGTATATTCTAATATATGTAAATATATATATATATATATATGTAAGTATTTCTATATATTTATATATATTTGTAAATATTTATACACATTTTTGCTTATATATTTTTATAACATATATGTGTAGATATATATAGTGATCTTTATATTTACTTGTGTTTATATGTATATTTATATTAATATGCAATTATTTATCTAAGTGTGTTTAGACATATTTATGTAACATAAATGTGTGTTTATATATATTTAGGTAAATTTTTTTATATTTATATATGTTTATAGATATTTATATTCATATATTATTTTATTCTTTATTATATATTCTTTATTAATTATTGTTTATTAATTTACTATTTCTTATTTGTAATTTGTAATTTATTATTTATTATTTATTTATTTATTATTTATTATTTATAGATTTATTTTTATTATTAATGTATTGTTAAACAACTATTTAATATTTATTTATTTCTTATTTTTTATTTTCAATCATTTATATTATTTATTATTCATTTATTAATTATTTATTTTATTATTTATTGATTATTTATTTTTTATTTATCTATTTAATATTTACTTATTATTTAATGTTTATTTATTATTTATTATTTATTATTTCTTTAATATTTATTTATTTTTTACTATTTACTTATTTATTTATTATTTATTAAATATTATTCATTTAATATTTATTTTTTATTTATTTTTATTTATTTTTATTTTTTTATTTTTTTATTTTTTATTTATTTGTTACTCATTTAATATTTATTCATTATTATTTATGTATTTATTTATTATCATTTATATTATTTATTATTCAATTATTATTTATTTATTTTATTATTTATTGATTATTTATTTATTATTTATTTATTTAATTCTTATTTATATAATATTTATTCATTATTTATTTATTTATTTATTATTTAATGGATACTTTTTTATTATTTATTATTTTTTTATTATTTACTTATCATTTATTTTTTTATTATTTATTTTTTATTATTTATTTTTTATTATTCATTTAATATTTATTATTATTGTTTATTTAATATTTATTTATTATTTATTATTTATTATCATTTTTAATTTTTTATCATTTTTTATTTATTATCATTTACTATTATATATTATTATTTATTTATTATTATTATTTACTGATTAGTTTTTTTATTTTTTATTTAATATTTAATTATTATTTATTTATTATGTATTTATTATTTGGTTAATAATTATTTATAATATATTTATTATTTATCTATTATATATTATTTATTTATTTATTTATTACTTCTTTATTATATATTCGTTATTTATTATTATTTAATATCATTATTTGTTTTTTATTTTTATATGTGTAAGTATATTACATACTTGTTGGACTCTTCTTGTTTTAATGCTCACAAATCATGAAAATCAGGTAAATCCCGCAAATCATGTCAATCAAATAAATCATGTAAATCATGTTTAAATCTTATAAATCATGATTACTCTTGTTCTATTATGTTTTATTACGATTATGATTAACCTTAATTAATTCTGTGAGAATTACTTCTTAAGATAGATAGTAGATATTTGACTAAGTTTGAGACACTGTTTAGTATCAAAATCAGCAAAGTCCAGTACACTGTTTCCCTGACACCGTAACTATGCTACCAGTTCCAGAATTTGCAAAGGACAAGACACCATTCAGAAGTTTAAAAAAGGGAAATATACAATTTCTATGACACCATAACAAGATACCATTTCTATGACACCGTAATAAGACATAGTTCCAAGTCACAACTTATAACTCACTGTGACGGTGGCACCACTTTTGTCTCACCATCAAATGTGACATCATTATTTATTTTACAATTTTTCTATCTTTTTCAATTAAATTTAAAGGTTGATTCTAACGGTCATATTTGATTCATTTTATTACGTTGACATAATTAATGATATTTTTTAGATATGACACTGAATAGTACAAGGTACGTGGTGTATAGATCATGCTTCTTTTCGGCCATAACACAAGCACTCAAGATAAATATAAAAAGTAGCACACAAGATAAAAGGTTTTTTGAAGTGATGACTAAAAAGTTATGTTAGAGTAAACACACATGCATGAAAGAACATACAAAATAACACACGAAGAACTCTCATTTCCTAGTAGTTGTAGATTCAAACTTTATACATCCTTACAGAACCTACTCAAAGAAGAATAAGAGCTATAAAGAGTTACACAATAAATCACTGGAAACCAGAACACAAAACTCACAACACACTATTTCTGATTCTGGTTTTAGAAGAGGAACCAAACATCAAATTTACTACATCCTAGAAGTTTATAGTTTTATAGAACAACACTCATAGTATTTCTAATCCCTTCTTATTATATTCTGCTCTGTTGTGTACTGTTTTATTAATATTTCGAGTAGTGGGTGTGTATGTACTAAAAATACATAATGTCTCCTGCACTAAACTTTAGAATACAAGATATCCTCAAACAAATATATTTTACAGCTTATTTCTCCAACATATAACTGTGGAAGAGGTCCTTTATGACAAGGCTATTTTATTTCCTATGTAGAACTATGGTAGATTTCAAGTGACCTAGATAGCTCTATATGCTATTGTAAACCTTGATCTAGGGTGTGGATCAAATATTTATATATATTTTTTCTTGGTGGCAGGCGATCACCAAGTGGAGTGGATTAGGTCTCGGCCTGAGACTGAACTACTTGTTTTAATCCGTTGTGTTTTAAAATTTAGTTTACTCTTTTTTAACTCATTTTTCAGAAAACTAAGATTCAACTTTATAGTTAGTCATGGATAGTATTTATAACTATTTTGATTTAGTAGATTAGTTTCAAAAGTTATATCAATATTTAATATTGTTATAATTGAGAAATAATCAATATTCTAAGAAACAATTTGAATAGTCGGACTATTATAAATTCACTAGTTTGATTAACTTGCATATTTTTTTCAAATTGGGGGATCTTCAAATAATGTGTTTAACAGAAATTTTTATAGGAAATCAATTCACCCCCCTCTTGAGTGTCCTACTCCGACCAACATTTGGTATCATAGGTTGTTTTTAAACTATTATTTTCAAATGTTTCAATGATTTTTCAAATCTTTTCAACTGTGATTTAGTTGTGTTTTAACGATCTCTAAATTTCCATTAGTTCTAAATTTATAGATCTTTCAAATCTATCCTTTATTATTTGTTATGGATAATATACAGGAAGGTTCTACTAAAAATATACCTCTCTACTTTAATGTAACAAATTATTCTCAATGGAAAATTAAAAGGAAAATAAACTTAGAAAGTATGGGCTTTGATATTTGGACAGTAATAGAAGAAAAATATGAAATACCAGAAACTCCAAGAACTACATTGAGTAATGCTACAAAATCTACATATAATAATAATTTTAAAGCTATGAATGCCTTGTTTTGTGATTTAGGGGATGAAGAATTTAATATAATCTCTGCATGTAAATCTTCCTATGAAATTTGGGAAACCATTGTTGTCTCACATGAAGGAACTACTCATGATAAAGAAATGAGACTTAATAAATATATTGTTAAGTATGATAACATTAAGATGAAGCCTAATGAACCCATTTCTAAAATGTATCTCAAGTTTAATGATATAGTCAATATAACAAGCTCTCTTTGAAAGCGAGTGGATTCCAAAGAACAAATCATGCTGCTACTTATACTTCTACCCAAAAGATGGAGAGGAACCTCTTTATCAATTAGTGAATCCTGTGACATCAGTAAGTTTCCATTCAAGGAACCAATAAGTAAATTTATGATGTATGATGAATATTTAAAGGTAAACAATGAGGAATATGATGAACCAAAGATAAATTAAGTGTATTTTAAAACCACTACATCCAAAAATAAAGAAAAGTAATGGTTGTAGACTCTTTCTGAAAGTAAAAGTAATGATGATTCACTATCAGACAATGATGAGGAAATGTATCAAATATCCAAAAGGTTTAAGAAGTTTTATTGAAGGAATAAAATATTTAGAAAGCCCAGATATAAGGAAAGTATGATCATAAGGGAAACTAGAAGAAGTACTGGAAAAGGAATGAGAACTCAAATGAAATAATCTATTATGAATTTAAGATAAAGGTACTTGTAAAAGCTGACTATCCCAAACTAAATTATAAGAAGTAGAACATGCACAAAGATATAAATTAAAAAAAATCAATGAAACTAACATGGAGTTATTTTGAGGACTGATCAAGTGACTTAGAATATTCACAAGATGAAAAGGATTAAAAAGCCAATATGTGTTTCATGACAAACACATTATAGGTAACACTTGAGTTTCCTGTTCAAAATTCTTATTATTCTAGAGATTAAAGTGATTCTGAAAATATTAATAATGAACAAATGTTCAAATACTACGAAATTCTTGAATATACATTCAATTAATTAAAATATAAATATAAATCTCTAAATAAACAACATGCTCTTACTTGTACTAATAAATTTAATCTTACTATAGAAAAGGAAAAAATTCTCAATTACACAAAGAGAAAAATAAACATAAATTATATAATGAGAAATTGAAAATGAACTTAGAACAATTTACCAATGTCAAGAATACTCTAACACAGATTCTTAGTAAACAAGTATCTTCTAGGTATATTATCGGTGTAAGATACCAACCTAGATAGAGGAACATAGCTAAAAAATTTATAACAAATATGTAAAATCATTTTTCATACCCAGAACAGAAAACCCAACTAGTTCTGTCTTTGGGATGTCATTCAATGCTTCTAATTTTTCATGAACAAATAAAGTTTACTTTTACAATACTTTACAAACTATGTATAGGAAACCCATGAAGCAAGTATAGGTTCTTAGAGCTCTTATTACTAATGTTACTGGACACAAATAATTCTGGGTACCAAAATTGTATCTTTATTAATTCTTTTATAAGAAATATATTTCAAGAGCTCTTATATAGGTCTATGGTACTTAGATAGTTGATGTTCAAGACACATGATATGAGATTACTCATGCTTCAAGAATCTGATAAATATAGATGGTGGAAATATCAATTTTGGTGACAATGCTAAAGGAAAAATAATTGGACTTTTCCATATTGGTAACTCTAACTCAGTTTTAATTTCTAAAGTACTTTTTTATGGATTAAAATATAATCTTCTTAGTATTTCAAAAATATTTGATGATGGTTTCCATGTTAAATTTGAAAATTATTCTTGAAACTTTTCTAATTATAAAATTGAAATAGTATTTTATTCTTTTAGAAATGAAAATTTTTATGTTGTAAACTTAGATTCCTTAGTTTCTCAAAAAAAATCATGCTTAAGTTACTTTCACAAAGAGTCTTGGAATTGGAAAAAAAGACTAAAACATTGTAATATACACTCCATTAGAAAGATTACAAGAAAAGTCTTAGTCAAAGATCTATCCAAACTTGAGTTTACAAATAAAAAAGTTTGTAATCCTTGTCAAAGGGGTAAACACCAAAAAATGTCTTTTAAGATAAAGAAATAAGTTTCATCTTCTCAACCTATTGAGTTGGTTCACATGGACTTGTTTGGACCATCTAGAGATTCAATTCTTAATTGGAATCACTATTTCAATGTTCTTGTAGATGACTATTCAAGATATACTTGGACATTTTTCTTAGCTCAAAAAAGTGAAGCTTGTTCTCATTTCACCAAGTATCCTAGAATAGTAGAGAACCTAAGTGGTCATAAAATTAAAACCCTATGAAGTTATCAGGACTGTGAGTTTGAAAACCAAAAAATTGAATATTTTTTCTCCCAAAATGGCTATAGTCATAACTTCTCCTCCCCCATGCCACCTCAACAAAATGGTGTTGTGGAAAGAAGAAATAGAACCTTAAAAGAAATTGAAAGAACCATGCTCAATTAATATGACTTGCCTATCTACTTTTGGGATAAATCTGTGAATACATCCTACTATATTATTAATAGAGTCTTAATCAGAAAAATTATTAAGAAATCTCCCTATGAGTTGTGGAATAATAGAAAATGAAAATTTAATTACTTCAAATGCTTTGGTTGAAATTTTTATATTCTCAATACTATGGATAATCCTGAAAAAATTTCATCCAAAAGTGATGAAGGAATTTTTGTAGGTTACTCAATCTCTAGAAAAGTCTATAGAGTCTTTAAAAAAAGAACCAAATTTGTAGAAGAATCTTTACATGTAAAATTTTATGAAACAGATCAACATGAACCTAATAACTCCCTAGAAAATCTTGAGAATAATCTATCAAATTGATATATAAATAAAAAATATTTTGACCCAACTATCAAGATATCTATAAAATCTTCCAGTTCTAGAAATTCTCCAGATTATACTCATGATGAACCTGAACCTGTTGATAAACCTGAAATCTTTAGCCCTCCTTTTTCTATATCTGTTAGAATCCTTAAGAACAATTCTTTAGATACTGTTGTTGGAGATTTTGATAAAGGAACCCAGACTAGAGCTTCTCTAAGAAATCAGGTTGAACATCAAGATTTCTTGTCAGAGCTTGAGCCTAAGAACATCAATGAGGCAATCTATTATGAATTTTGGGTAATGTCTATGCAAGAATAAATAAATCAGTTTGAAGAAATAATGTCTGGAAACTAGTGGATAAACAAAAATACACCTTGACCATAGGCACTAAATGGGAGTTTAGGAATAAAGTAGATGAAGCTGGTAATATTTTAAGAAACAAAGTTAGATTTTTTGCACAAGGTTATAGTCAAGAAGAAGGGATTGACTATGAGGACACTTTTGCACCATTTTCTAGACCTGAATCCATTAGAATATTACTTGAATATGCATCACATATAAATTGAAAACTATATCAAATGGATGTTAAGAGTGCATTCCAAAATAGTTATATGGTTGATGATGTTTTTCCTGAACACCCCCAGTTTTACAAACCACCATTTTCCAATAATGTATTTAAATTAACAAAATATTTATATGGTTTAAAACAATCTTTATCAGCTTGTTATGACAGACTAAGTAGTTTTATTATTTCAAAAGGTTTTAAAAAAGGTATAGCTGCTCCTACTCTCTTTTTGAAAACAATTTCTAATGATAGTTTAGTTGTTCAAATTTATGTTGATGATATTATTTTTGGATATTCAAAAAATTAATTATGTATTGATTTTTCAAAAATGATGCAAAATGAATTTGAAATGAGTTTAATCTATGAACTGAAATTCATTCTTGGATTTAAAATATTTAAAAATAAAGAGGGTGTTATTTTGAATCAAAGTAAATACACCAATTTTCTTCTAAATTTTTTGGGTTGGGATAGTACTAAAAGTAGTGACACTCTAATGATTACCACCTATAAGTTGGATCTCGATGAGAATGTTAAATCTATTGATCAAACAACATATAGAGGAATGATTGGGAGTTTACTATACTTAACTGCTAATAGACCTAATATTATGTTTTGTGTCCATATGTGTTCTAATTTTCAAGAAAATCTTAAAGTGTCACATATTCTTACTATTAAATGAATTTTAAAATACCTAAAACATAATACCAACTTAGGACCATTCTATCCTATAGGACAATCATTTTATCTAGTTATCTATTCAGATGCTGATTTTGGTGGTTGTAAGTTAGATAAAAAATTCACCTCTATAACATCTAACTTTTTGGGAAAGTCACTAGTATCATGTTGTAGTAAAAAAGAAAAATTTTGTTTCTTTATCTACTTCCAAAGCGGAATACATAGCTACTAGTTGTTTATGTGCTTATGTTTTGTGGATGAAACACACATTTCTAGATAATGGATATAAATTTAGATATGTACCTATAAATTGTGATAACACAAGTGCAATTAGAATCTCTAAGAATCATGAATTCTCATTCATGAACAAAACATATTGATATTATGCATTACTTTATGAGTGATCATTATCAAAAGGGTGATATTACTTTAGAATTCATTGGCACTGAACAATAGCTTGATGACATTTTCACTAAGCCATTAAATCATTAAAGGATGAGTTACATCATTCATGAATTAGGAATGATCATTCTTGAGTAACTAGTTTACTATCTCATAGTTTACATTCTCATAGTTACCGTCTCATAGTTACTATCTCTCAATTTCTGTCACTCAGTTATTGTCTTATGTTTGTTTTCTCACTAGTTACATTCACACTGTTTAGAGTCATGTTGAAATGTTGACATCGTGACTGCCTGTTCCAGTCTCACCGTTATGACTCAGACTTCTAATTTTTAAAATATTTTTCTCATATTTATGTATTGATTATTTTATTTATTCTATACTATGTTTTTGTGTTTTGTGATGTTTGATCTCCCTAAATGATAAAAATATGTTTTTTCACTTATCTCTTCACTCGTATGTTCTACTCCCGAAGACAATCTCTTTTCTCTCAAACTTCTCTTCTTTCTTGAGCCTGTGTTGAATGCCTAGGATGAAGTGTCCATATTCATCATCTGCTATAAATCATCGGTCTTCAAAGAAATAGAAAAAGGTTCTGACTACCATGCCCAAGAAACCACTAAACCTAGGTCTTGAGGATCATAAAGTCAAGCCAGAGAAGGAAATATGTGAAAACTGGCTCCTATCAAGTAAGTCACTTTTTTAAAGTCTATGAAGAATAGGGATGGTTATAGTGGTTTACAAAAGAAAAAATACTTATCTATATGAAGTTCTTTTTGAATTTTATCAGCATGTTCAGTTCTATTTCAACTATGAAGATGATTTTGCAGTTATAAGCTGGGTGAATGGACAGAGATGTACCTTTTCTTTGAGGTTGTGGGATTACTTATTAGGAATACCACATGAAGTAATTTTTTATGACTATCAAATAGGTCCTCCTCCTCTAAGTGAAATATTTATCCCAGAAGAGGCTTTGGGTGAGTAGACAGAAACAAAAAATAATAGAAGGCCTATTGATAATAAACTGGATGGAGAGACTAGAATGCTGTTCAAATTTATTCAACACCTAATATGTCCAAGGAAAGGGTACTTTTCTACTCTTAAGTATAATTACTTTTTTTTATACATCTTCTGAAGAATAGTCACAAGATTAATCTGTGAAAGTGCATTATCCTTCACATTTGTGACATGATCAAGACAACATCAAAGTAAACTTCTCTTTTCTATTCAAGGTTTATCTCTGCTATGATGCTAGCCAAATGTGTGGTTGGTAATAATGAATAAGTGGTTGAAGATTATGATTTTCGTATGTATGAGGACACATGTAGACAAATAAAGATTAGTTGAAATCCATGGAAGAGATCATGGATTGAAGATAGTGTCAGATTGTATAAGGATTTTAATCCTATTGAGTACCCTTCAAGGACAAAGAATGTCACTGATCCTAGTTTAGAATCTGATGAGATTTTAGAATAATCAGATGGAGGAATATATGTTAATAGAACTGAAGGAAAAAAAATAAACTGATAAAGTTTAATTAATTATGGAAAAATATCATGAACCTTCTTAAATAGTTCCCTCGAGAGAACATCCTCTCTCTAAAGGTGATGAAGATACTAGTAAATAAAGTAAATTTGTTGTTAAATGTAATGTTTCTAGAGAGGAAGAAGAAAATGCTCCTTTGGAAGAGCATGTTTCTACTAAGAAACAGATAGAGGAAGAATCTGTATAAACAAAATTGATTTTATCTATTGAAGAAATAATGGAGCAAGCTTTTCAATTAGCTAGAGATGTGGATAAATATGATATAGTAGAGGGTGTGGAAGCTGTTCCAGATATTGAGTCTCTTATCCTTCAAGAGATTCATATATTGAGGGGGATAAAAACCCCATCTTGGAAAGGGTTGAAGTGCCAAACCCTTTGGACTCAAGTTATGTAGATACTTGTTACAGGATTCCAAGGTATTTTGATGTTGATGAGTCTCAAGGAATCTCATTTTAGGGATTAGATATTTCAACCATGTTTCAGCTGAAACCAGTCTTTGAAGTTATGTCTACTAAGGAACCAGAAATTGTTTCAGTTCATGCCCCTGAACCTTCTAATGAAACTTGTAGTTATGTAAGTCAATCATATAAAAACATTTTTGGATAAAATGTGTTGTCTAGTTTTGAGAAGCTCATGAAGTATCAACCTTCTCATGTAACCATTCTCCTTGAAAGGGATTTTTCATTTCATATGGAGAAATTCATATGGCAGATCAAACCCGAGATGCTTTATGAAATTCAAGAAGTCCAGATTCAAAACAATCAGTAGAGTGATGAGGTAAAATCTTTAAAATCTATGGTTGTCTAAATGAGGAATGACTTGAAAGTTTCTCAAGATCATGTTGATCATCTCAGGGAGGATGATGCTAATAAGATCCCAAAGAAGGTTGTATCTCTGATTCAACCTAACTTGATTGTTGTGTATTAAAGGTTGGTTGAGAACAACACTAAATTAGATAATGAGATGCATGGGATTGTCTTTGGAATCAATAATCTGAAAACTGAGTATAAAGGATGTTTATAGACTATTCTAAATCATCTTAAAGCTCTCACATCAGCTGTTTCGACTCCTTCTACTTCTGCTCAGCCATCACAGCCTTTGGACACTGAAATGATCAAATCTGTATTTAAATAAGAACTCATGTCTATCATTGAAGGAGTGACATTGCCATTACTTAATATTGCTTCTACCACCTCCACTTCCCCACCTCTTTCTTATACTCCTAATTTCTCTGAAAAGGATGAAGTGAAGTCTATATAATATGAAGATAAGTGAAGGATAATTTTTGATATGGCTTGTGATGTATTCTATTTTTGTGAATGTACCTAAACTCTGATTGTATATTCAATGAAAAGTTTTCTCTCTCTTTTATTCACTTGTTGGTTTCATTTAGTGTCTTTTTTTCTTGAATCTTATTCTCTTTTTTATTATCTCAAAGGATGAGAAATTAGAACTATCTTTTAGGAATTTATAGGAAAAGAACCTTTATGGAAGAAGAACTATATTTATGTTATTTGTAACATATATTATTTAATACCTTGATATGATAAGAAATCTATTTATTCCTTTCTAAAATGTATGTCATGTAAATTCCAGGATTTTTTATCATAAAAAAGGGGTATATTGTTGGAATCCTCTTGTTTTAATGCTCAAAAATCATGAAAATCATGTAAATACTACAAATCATGTCAATCATCTAAATCCTATTAATCATATAAATCATCTTTAAATCTTATAAATCATGATTAATCTTGTTATATTATATTTTATTATAATTATGATTAACCTTATTTCATTTGGTGAGAATTACTTCTTAAGGTAGATAGAAGATATTTGACTAAGTATGCGACATTGTTTCTCTTCCCAAACGATCTCACCATTTAGTCTAGAGATCAAAAAATTCTATGACATCATTTCCCTAACACCATAACTGTGTTACTGGTTCCTTAATTTTCAAAGGAGTAGACATTGTTCAAAAGTTTGAAAAATGACAAGATACTGTTTCTATGACACCATAAAAAGATACCATTTCTATGACACCGTAACAATACACAATTACAAGTCATAGCTTCTGATTCACTGTGACTATGGCACTACTTTTGTCTCACCGTAAACTATCACATCGTTCCTTACTTATAAATTTTTCTCTCTTTTTCAATTAAATTTAAAAGTTGATTCTAATGGTCATATTTGACTCATTTAATGACACTAACATAATTAATCATATTTTGTAGAAATTACACCTAATAGTATGTGGTATGAGGTGTGAGCACCCTGCACCTTGTTGGTTATAACATAAGAACTCAAGGTAAATATACAATGTGGTACACGATCTGAAAGGTGTTTTGAAGTGACGACTGAAAAGAGATGTTAAAGTAAAGACACATGAATGAAAGAACACATAGAAGAACACACAAAGAACTCTAATTTACTACTAGATATAGACCAAAACTTTGGACATCCTTGTAGAAACAACTCAAATAAGAATAAGTGATACAAAGAGTTACACAATAACTCACTAGAAACTAGAACATAGAACTTACGACACTCTATATCCGAGTCTTCTTTTATAAGATGACCCAAACATCAAATCTGGTACATCCTAGAAGTCTAGAGATGCATAGAACAACACTCAAAGCATTTATAATACCTTCTTATTATATTTTTCTTTGGTGTGCACTATTTTATTAATCTTTCGATAAGTGTGTTTGTCTATACAAAAAATAAAAATTGTCTCTTACACTGAACTGCAAGATACAAGATATCCACACACAAATATATTTTACACCTATCTTTACTTATGTATAACTGTGGAAGAGGTCCTATGTGACCTGGCTATTGAATTTCCCACATAGAACAATGGTAGAGGTCAAGTGACCTGGACAGCTCCATATGCTATTGTAAATCCCGATCCAGGGTGTGGATCAAAGCTTTATATATATTTTTTACTTGGTCCCAGGTGATCACCAAGTGGAGTAGATTAGTACTTGTCTTAAGATTAAACTAATTGATTTAATATACTATGTTTTCAAATTTAATTTACTCTTTTTTAACTCATAATTCAGAAAACTAAGCTTCACTTTGATAGTTATTCTTGGATAGTTTTTATAACTGTTTTTATTTAGAAGATTAGTCTCAAAAGTTATATCAATATTTCATATTTTTATAATTGAAAAATTATCAATCTTTTGATAAACTGTTTGAATAGTTAGACTATTATAAATTCACTACTTTGATTAACTTGCATGTTTTTTTTATATTAGGGGATCTTCAAATAACGTTTTTAATAGAATTTTTTACAGGAACTCTATTCACCCCCCCCCCCCCCCCGTTGAAGTGTCCTACTCCAACCAACAATAATATTTACTCACCATATGAATAGATTTTTGTAGTGGAAAAGTCTTTGCAATATTTCCAAGAGGTTTGGGGTTCAAATCTTTCCCAACGCATATATTTTCTAGATTAATGCATGCATGGTAGGATAAATAATAAGTAAATAATAATAAATAAAAAATAATAACTAATTAATTAATTAATTAATTATGTAAATTATAAATAAATATTAATTAATTAATTAATTATGTAAATAAAAAATAAAAAACAAAAAACCGCCTCTATATATTTAGTGGCAATTTAAACCGCCACCAAATGAAATGTTGTGGAATGAAAAACCACCACCCAAAAATCATTGCAAAATGATTCTAAACACACCAATATGTGTAACTTTTAGAAAGCATTGTGCATTATCTATTAGTGGTTTAAACCACAACTAAATGCCAAAAAAACGTCCAAGAACACTGCATTTTTTTTGTAGTGATCGTTATAGTATTCCAGGAAAAGGGATTTGTGGAATAACTTCACAATCACTCAAATGAATAGTGAATTTCTACCTCAAGTATTCACTACCATAATATTTTTGAAAAATATTAATACATTTTCTCAGTTGATTTTCAACTTCGTTCTTAAACTCTTTAAACGTTTCAAAAGTGTCGTACTTCTGTCTCATCAATAACACAAAACCATACCAACTTAAGTTTTCAATAAAATATCTGAAGTATACAAACCCACAATTTCTCTAGTTCTCATTGGTCAATATATATCATTGTGTATAATATCCAATAGTCCACTAACCCTTTCACATTTTCCACTAAAATATGTGTCGGTCAGTTTTTTCAAATAAATAGTATTTGTACCTACCAAATGATTTAGAATTGAATGGTTCTAAAAATTTATCTCTATAAAGTATTTGGATGAATTTATCATTTATATTTCTAAGGTGGAAATTTCAAAGATAGTTGGGGTAAGAATCAACCTTAACATTATTATTCTAAAATTTATAGATATAATTATCCATATACATAATGTATAAACCATTAATCATATTCATAAATCCATAAAAGATTTCATTTATATATATATAGATGTAATTATTTTTAATAACAATCAAGAATACTATCTTTTAAAAAACAAGATACATAAATTAAATTTCTATTTATAGAGGGAATTAAATAATAATTATCTAATTCTAGAACTAATTCACTAGGTAGACTTATATCATAAGTTCCAACCTCCAATACAGTAACTCTTTATCAATTTTTAGCACATGTATCTACTTACCCTATCAAAAAATACCCTCAATATGACCCCCAAAGGATGTATTAATGAGGAGAGTTACTCATTATTCATATGTCTAAAAAACCCAGGGATTGTGAGTAGTGTTAAGGGTATAAAACATACTACTATGAGGCATTTTCCTTGTATTTCCCAAGAACATGATAATAATTCTACCAATAATTGATATAATATATTATATAATTAACATCCCATCATAAGCCACAATATATGAAATGTAATATATATACAAGTCTCCATAAGAAATACAAAAAAAATAAAACTTCTATGTTGGTACACTAACTATAGCTCCAATCTTTGAGTTAGAAATTTTCAACTCATTCTCCAAAATCACCCTAGAAACCTATAAAAAAAATTATATATATAAGGTTATAATAAATTTATTCTCTGTAGAATTATCCCCAAGACTTGTCATGAAAATGTGGTAGAAGTGTACTAATTCTTTAGTTAATAAATAGTTGAACCAACAAGAACCTACCATATAATAAGCAAAGATTTTAGACCCATTAAATTAATAATATCTTTAATAGCTTGTGTCACGTGCAACAGCGATCTATCGTAACACTTGACTAAAATGAAATGTGACATATTAGATATGAAAATCAGAACAACAATAAAACTTATATAATATAAAAATATAAAAAAAATTATAAATTCACACAAAATAGGATTAAGAACACTTAAAGTTTTAGGAGGGAAATTGTTAATAAAAGTAGTTTTTCTTTATATATTGTATTTTCATTTAAAAGATAAATTTATAAATATTAGAATTTTAATTTTGAAAAAATTAATTTAATTATTATATTAATCCTTATAATATTATCTTGTGATTAATTTTTGATATTTTAGTAAAATAATTGATTTTTTGGTGAATAGGGAAAATAACGATTTTTCTAATACTAACAATTTTATTAATTAAAAGTATTTTAATCATTTTTTTATAAAAATATATTTTTTTTACATTAAGATAAATTATTAAAAATACAATTTTTAATTTATAAAATATGTGTTTTAAATTTTGTAAAATCAAGTAATATTTCACAGTAAAAAACTATTTTTATACGCTTGCATTAAAAATTATATTTTATCACTCGTAGAAATTAAATCTAACAAAATGGATTTCTTATTTTATATAAACATTTAAATATTTTTTATAATGGTAAATTTCATTTCTAAAGATAAATATTAGATTACTGGGATTAAATTTAATCACCATCAGAATGGTAAAATTATTATTTTCAATGAATAGTTGTATTAATATTATTTAATTTTTATCTAATTATATAAATTAATATCTTCTAAAAATGAAATTAATATAATTTTTAAACCGATATTTAAATATATTATCACTTATTCAATTAATATTCAATACTAAATAAAATTAAGTACACTATATTTTGAAAACATCATTTTTCTACAAAACAGTTTTTCTATATATAAAATGTTTTGATTTAAAATTTAATTTTATAGTTTTTAGAAAATGTATTAGATTAAATGAAGATTAAATTTAGGTTTAAAACCCAAAAATTTGGTAAGAGGGTTTATATTATTTTTCTAGTATAATATAATTCACATGGGTAAAAACTAGCTACCTGAGTAAAAAAAAGAAGGTAAAAGTAAAGATATAAGAGTAAATGAATTCAATAATGTTTAAAACATGTTTCTAAATACATATTTATGAATTTATAAGAAAAATATCACCGAGATCTCTATTATTCCAAAAAAAATGATTCATTATCCCTTGAATAGTGTAATGGTATCAATGAAAAGTAATGGGTATTCACAAAAATGCCATTTTCTTAACTTATAAAAGGGGGTCATTTAAACCCTTTGAATGATACATTTTCACTTAAAAATATCCTTAAACCCTTGACCAATTTTCATATCCTATAATTACCATTCATGAACTAAATCCCATGGTCACTAAAAGTTATCCTAATTCCTTGAATTCTAAGGATTTTATTAAGAGTAAGTTCAAGATCATGGCATAAGTATTACTTTCTCCTTATATTTTCTTCTTAATATTTACCTTTAGAAACTACCCAAGACATATTAATATAATAACCTCGGTATAATTAGCGTAATATCTTAATTTTTTTAAAATATAATAAAAACCCTCTTAATGATAATTTATTTGTGTTTTATGAGAAATTTTTAATTTTTCAATAAAATGAACTTAATAATTTTTTTAAGGTTTTTATGAAAGGGTAAAAACCCAGTTAAAACCTTAGAATATTCAATAAAATATTTTAATGTTAGGAACTAAGTAAGTGTAGGATTCTGAGGCCCATGGTTCCTTAGTGTAGTTGGAATAAAATTATTATATATCTTAAATTCTGTCCCCATTATTTATTCAATGTAATTGAATATCTCTCAAATGGTGTGTCATGTGAGAAATTTGGTTCTACCTTTAGTTATGAGACATGAATTTTACCCTAGTAAGTGTATAAAATTTATGCACATTGGATGTTTGGTCAGGTCTCTTGTGAAGGTAATTTATTTAGTATTTTTATTCAATTATTTGAATAATTAATTAAATATCTCACAAATGTTGCATCATATGAAAAATATGGGACCATTACTAGATCCATAATCTGGTGTTTACCTTAGGTGTGTTTTAAATTTTATACATTTTGGGTTTTTTGAAACATCACACAAGATAAAACCTTTTTCATATTTAATTATTTTATTACTATGTTTTTTAAATAAAAAATAAGTAATATCTCTCAAACGGTGCATCATATGAGAAATATGATACCATCATTAGGTATATGACTATCACAGATGGATTTTCAATTCCATTATTTGTTTTGAATCTTCTTTTGGTTCTTATTTTTCTCTTTCTTTCTGGGTGTTCTAGGATTAAATTTGGTGTCTCAGGTGTTCTAGATATAGGTCATTAGTCTTGGAAGTCATGGATGGTATTTGGACTTGTTTTCTAAAAGTTAATCTATAATTATGAGGTTTCTTGGAATTGAATTTGTGATACTCCTATTAGCACCTTTTATGGGTATATTTTTCGGGGTGGTTTCTTCAAAATTTTGGCTAAACTATGATCACATTTCCAGATTTAAAAACAATTTTTTTCTATAAAAAATCCTTCATTTTTCAATATTTTTCACCCATTAAACATCCAAATTGGCCTAATATGACCTATTCAAACAACCATATCCATTTAAAACCCTTAGTATCATAATCATGGTGGATTTGGGTGATCTATTCAGGCATTAGGCCAACCCGTGAGCCCATTTCCAGATTTAAGGAAATAATTTACTTCTTTTATATCTCATTCATTTTTTTACATTTTTAGATAATTAAATCTCTCAATCGATCCCACAAACCCTAAAAGCACCCCCATGTTCCATTTTCCCACTTTAAACCTCATCGTCATCGTGGATTAGGGTGAATTCACTCAAGGTTTCTCAAATCATCCAGATTTGAAAAGGGAATTTTTTTTCTTTCATAAATCATACATTTTTACTATTTTCCCCCCATTTCAGTCCCCAATAGACCTTATCAACCTTATTGGAACCTCCATTTCAATTTTGGCTACTTGTAGATTCAACTATTGGTGTATTTTGGGTGATTTCCTCAATTTTTCTCAAGTGAATTACTCTCTTGTTCCTTCCATTTCATTAGGGTTTCTCCCCTCTATGATGTTATAAACGTCCAAAAACTAAGGTTTTGTACCTAGGGTTTTATTATGAGTTTATTGTTCCAAAATTTTGGTTTTAGGTTTGTTAATACTCCCTTGTGGTGCGGTGGTGGGGCGGTGGTGGTGCGGTTGAAGGTTTGCACAAAGATTTGGTGTTTTTTACATCTTTGGTAGGTCATTCCTTGTTTAAGAATTTATTGATGAGTTAGATTGCTTGATTTATTTATTTATAATGTTCTTAATATGTTTTTTATGGTGAAAAAATCATTTTTTGTATCATTAGTTAAGCATTTATTTTCAAAGTTGGATTTTTTCATGAAAATGTGTGTTTTTCATGTGTAAATTTTGTGGTATCTATTGGGGATGTTTTATGGTTCATAAAATATTTTTATTAAATGGTTTTAGGGATGAAAAATCTATTTTGGTTTGATATTGACAAGAATTTGGTTTTTAAAGAGGGGTTTTAGATGGATTTTATGTGCAATTCTTGGTTATACTTCTTAGAATTTTTTTAGGAATATTTTAATGGTTCATTGGTTTATAAAAGAGGTGAAATCATATTGGAAAACTATTTTGGTTAGACTATGTTTTTGAAATGGTCCATTTTTTGGTGAAATGGATTTTATGTGATGCTTATCATCTTTTAATTTTTTTAAAAAAAATTCTTAAAGGATTTATTGAATTTTGAAAGAGATATGAAACATGTTGCGGGCTGGTTTGGTGTGAGTATGATGTTAAAATTAATTTGAATGAAAATGGGGATTGTGTAACATGTGTGTGGGATTTTTGGTGTGTGTGATTTGTAAATTTCATGTTTATACACAAATGGTATTTTTTATGATGTGTAATATGATCAAGCACAATGGGGGAAACTCTGATATCTAGGTGGGTAGATGTGTACTATTATGCTAATGATCTGGAGTGGTTTCATCCATGTTTCATGTAGAAATTTTGATGATGAAAACACTAAATAAAATTTTATGATGATGTTGGATAACACTAGGTTATGGGTATGTTCCCTACTACTGTCTCGTTCACGAGAATGGATATTTTTTATGGTTACTTTCCCCCGAGATACAAGGTACTTGGGGCCCATAGCTAGCATGTTCCTAGGGGTGTTCCCATGACTATTTCTCATTAATTATTTTGTATTCACCATCTACATATAGTGTGTTTGACTGGAAAATTCATTAGCATGTACATTTTCATTAAAAGTGTTTGTTCCTTAAAGTTTCTCCATTAAAAATGGTTTTAATTTGTAGTTGCATCCTTTTCAAAATTATTACTTGCATCTCTTATTTATAAAAACTTGCAAGATTTTTGTCTTAAAATTTCTATCACATGGAATATATTTGGGTGGAATCCTAATGGGATTAGGCTCACACCCTACTTACACCTTTTTGTGTAAATATACTTGATAATTCTTTTCACAGGTTTGGGGAAGGCTTTTAGAACCGGTGGTTCAGGTTGTTATCTTCCATTCTTAGTGTAGTGTTGTGGATAAGGATTGGGGATGATGGAACCTTGTTGTGTGGTGTTCCTTGAGTTTTTCTTTTTTCTAATTTTGATTTTTGGACCTCTTGGGATTTGTCTAAAACTGTGTATTTTAGTTCTAAATTTTATTAAAGTCTTGATTGGATTAAATTTTCAGATTCAGTTTATTTATTGTTTTTGGTTGTTTAATGCTTCTAAATTCACATAAATCGTTCCCAAGCTCTTATTTATCATTCCCATGCACTTTTTCTAGCCCTTGGGGATAGGGAAAACCCTTATTTATTTGTCACGTACTGGGTCTGGTCCCGGGTTTGATGGAGACCTGGTCTGATTTGTGACAAAATGGTATCAAAGGAGGTTCTCTTTTTTGGGTCATGTTCTTTTGGGAATGAGTCTGGGTAGACCAGAGCTAGGATTGTCGGAATTTGATGTTCTGGTTACAAGAAAGGTGTCTGGACAGAACACCTCATGTTAGGACTTGAGTTACCAGGGGAAGTCGGGTTTCATCTAAGTCTTTTGGTTCTTGTGGTTCTTCGTTATTTGGGAAATGAAATAGGAGTTAGGTCAATGGTCTAAGTGAGATCAGAGGGCCTAGCAAGCCATGTGGAGCTACGGATATTTTCCTAGAACACTATTTTTGATGGTGTTATGACTGGTATATGGCCTCCAAACATACATCTGAGTCACCCATAGACATTAGTTTTCCCTGGATTCATTCGGAATCTTTTTGGATTTTGGAAAATCATTATGGAAATATTTTTTTGAAATTTGTGGAAACTATATTTTAAAATGGAAATGGTTTTGAGTAAATGGTGTTAAGTTTATTGAATGTGTATTTTCAAAATTTTAAAAAAAAATTATTGAAATTAACTATTTGGAAAGTGTAAGTTGTGTTAAATAGGTTTTTGGGAATCTCTTTTAAATGGAATTTTAATATCAGAATGGTATGATTTTCAAAGGGATTGAAAATGGGTATTTGGAACAGTTTTGAATGAGGTTTTGAAAAGTTGGATTTTCATGAAATGGTATTTGTGTAAGTTGATACTGGACTTTTATAATCATAACTTTTGGATTCACAAACTCGATGGTTTAGAAAAAATTATGATTTTTAAGTGGGTTTTGAAATTCTGTTTTGAGTGGAATGAAATGTTTTGGTTTTGAAAAGTGTAATGAACTTTGTTTTGATCCTTGTTGTTATCATGGGTGATAACATGAATGGGTTATGTGTAAGGAAATTTGGATGAGTGGAATTAATATTTTATGTGTAAGTAAAAGTGGATGAGTTCCCTGGTTGTCATGAGGTGGGTGCTTGTAGTGGCACGAAAACATGAATGTGTGAGGCCCATGAGATACCATTGGTGAATGCACTAACTAAAAACCCCATTTACATTCAAAGAAATTGTTTTTTTAAGTAAATTTTATGTTTTGATAACCAGTTTTTGGGTTCGGGTGTCTTATGTTTTTTTGTGAATGTTGTGGTGTGGTGTATTGAGTTCGAGAACCCCTATTGTTTGAATGATGTTTTGAGTTTTTTTTGTTAGTAAGTTTGGTTGAAGTGTTGACGGGTGTCCCTTTGTGAGAAAAATTTCGGGAATCCCTTGTGGTTTCTCCTCTCATGTGTTCAGTTCTAGTTTGTGGTATTTTTTGACCAAAGGACCAACACATTTGAGTAATTGTGTTTTCTTGTTGGCTAGGGTACGTCCCCATAAAGAGTTAATTCACAATTGATGTGTGGCCACGAGTGATTTTACATTGAAAGATCCTTTAGTTGATCAACATAAGGACTTTCTTCTGGAGATTTGGATAGTGACTCAACCCCTCATATTTTTTTGGTTAACTAGATCCTCATGTAGTAGTATATTGGTTGTGGAAGGTTGAAATACACCTTGGTTCCCTAAGTTTTCTGAATCTTCAAAGGATAAGTTTAACATTGTTATGTCTATTGGTTCTATCTAGAAGTGGTAATGGGGAATCTTATTTATGAAGGTGAAAGATGTTCAGGGTTTTTAGTGTATAATGATGTCTTAAAGGGCCCTTAGGTATTTTTTCACTCTCATCGAAGCAAGAGTTTATGTTAGGCACCATTTTGGAAAATCTAGTCATTTGAGGCTGTAATGGTTACTTGTAGTAATATCATGTTACATAGAACTCTATTCAAGGTTCCCCTTCTGGTAATGACTCTTTCACTTACAAGAGTCATGTTTGGTGGTGTCTTGTTGTGTTGTGTTTTCTTATAAGGAAAAAAGGTGGATGTTATAGTTAATTTTGAGGGATTATTCTTAAATGAAATCATGTTTTTATTTTGAGAATTTTAAATTCCTTATTCTAAGTGAAGATGTCTTCCATTTTTTTTCCTTATGTTGTTTATTTTTGGGAGTGAAATAGGTGATGGATGTGCATCTCCCAAGTCCATGTTTGGGAAAAGGTTTGTTTTTTGAGCTAGTGAATTTTTTGGGGTGGTGTGATCATTAGCTTTTGACTATGTCATAGAAGATGCTACAAACATAAGGTCTCCACCCATAGGCCTCAGAGTAAATATTTTCACCAAATCAAGAAATCTCCAAGGGTGTAAGGGATCTTGGTTCAAGTTCTATCTCTAGTGTTGGAGGTGGAGAGATTTTGAGGTTTTGATGTGTTAGTTTCATTTCAAGTGGTCTCATGTGGTGGGAGGGGACATGGGGACCCTAACCCTCAAGGTTGTAATCCACATTGGTGGGGAAGCCCCTCCTTTTTTATAGGGAGGTGAGTTGGTTTTGTCTTCTGAAATACATTTCCTGAACCCTTTTGGGTGTAATTATTAGTATGGTTGTTCATGTATGAATATCCTTGTAGGATCTTTTTTATCTCAGTTTTGGTTGGACTAATATGAGGATGGTAATGTTTGTGGGAGTGATGTAATACTTAGTTTCTATGTTGGTATAGAGTTTCGTTGATCAAACAACCCCCATTACAGTGGGGATTGGGTCTTATGGGATATTTTTCATGTTAACCCATGCTTGTTGGTTAATATAGTTGGTACTTATGGTGAGGAGACACACCATGGGACTCATTTAGGTTCTCTTGGAATAAGTCTAATGTTAGCCTATCCCTTATGGTGGGGAGTCTATTCGGGCCTCCCCCTGTTGGTGTCTCAGTTCTGTCTCAGGAAATCATGTTGGATCTTATGGTGGGGAGTTCATTCGGGTCTCCCGATATCAATGAATCAGTTGTGTCCTTGGTGCTATCTTGGCTATGGGTAGTCTCGTTCAGAGCTATCTAACCACCAATTTCTTCCTTGGGTAAACATTAGGGTTAGGGAATTACCAATAGATTTGCTGAAGTATGGTTGTGGTAATGTTGACCATTTTAGGATAATGGAGTAAATCTTGGTTGGTGAGGGTACCCCATCCTATGTTTGATCAACTAGAGGTGTTTTGGACTTTTTGGGGAAGATGAAACTTGAAAAGGGAGTCCATCTTGGTATATAAATTGTGTTTTTTTGCATCTAGAATTGTTGTGGATTTCTGGGAGAGGAAATATTTATAGTTGGGAGAATTTTAATACTTATATTTTCAATTCCTATCATTTTTTCTAATATTCTTTTAGTTCTTAGTTTTCTCTTGGATTCTAGGTGTTCGGAGTTTAAATTTGGTGTCTCGAGTGTTCTTGATCTAAGTCATTAGTCTTGGAAGTCTTGGATGATATTTGTTCTTGTTTTTTAAGGTAAATTATAAGGATTATGAGGCTTTTAATTGAATTTGTGACAATCTATTTGGCACATTTTGTGGGGTATGTTTATTGGGGCGGTTTCTTTAATATTTGGTCCAACCCATGATCTCATTTCCAGATTTAAAAACAAATTTTTTTCTTTTATAACTCCCTAAATTTTCAATATCTTTCACTCATTAAACTCCCCAAATAGCCTCCCCTAACCTATTCAAACCAACATATCCATTTGGACCCCTTAGTAACTCATAATAATGTTGTATTTGGGTGATTTATTCAGGCATTGGGCCAACCCATGAGCCCATTTCTAGATTTAAATAAATAATGTATTTATTTTATATCTCACTCATTTTTTTAACATTTTTTAGTCATTACACCTCTAAATTGAGCCCAAAAATACTATTCACAACCCATGTTCCATTTTCCCTCTTTTGAGATCATCTTCATCATGTATTAGGGAGAATTTCCTCAAGGTTTCTTAAATCATCCAGATTTACAAAAGTAATTTGTTTCTTTCATAAATAATTCACTTTTTACTATTTTTCCCCCATTTTAGTCCCCACTGAACCTTATCAGACATATTATAACCTCCCTTTAAATTTTTGATACTTTGAGATTTAACTATTGGTGTATTTGGGGAGATTTCCTCAATGTTTCGCAAGTAAGGGAATTCATCTCTTGTTCCTTCAATTTACTTAGGGTTTCTCCCCTCCTTGAAGTTATAGATTTTCATCAACTATGGTTTCATACTTGGGTTTTGATTTTTAGTTTCATGGTCCAATCTTGTGTTTTTTGTTTTTTTTCACTCCCTTGTGGTGCAGCGGTGGTGCGGTTGAAGTTTCGCACAAAGATTTTGGTTTTTTAACAACATGGGTAGGTGATTCCATGAGTAATAATTTCTTGATGAGTTATCTTGATTGATTTATTTATTTATCATGTTATTAATATGTTTTGTGTGGTGAGAAAACCATTTTTGGTATCATTGGTTAAGTTTTTAGTTTTAAAGTTTCAATTTTTCTTGAAAATGTGTGTTTTTCATGTGTAACTTTTGTTATATCGATTGGGATTGTTTTATGGTTCATGAAATGTTTTTATTAAATAGTGTTAGGAATGAAAAATATTTTTGTGTTATATTGGAATGAATTTGGTATTAAAAATATTATTTTTAGATGGATTTTATGTGCAATTCTTGGTTATACTACTTGGAATTTTTTAGGAATATTTTAATGGTTCATTGGTTTATATAAGAGGTACAATCTTATTGAAAAACTATTTTGGTTGGAGTATGTTTTTGAAATGGTCCATTTTATTGTTAAAGGGTTGTTATGTGATGTGTACCATCTTGGAAATGTTTTATAATATTATTTAAAGGACTTATTGAATTATGAAAGATATATGAAACATGTTGTGGGATATTTTGGTGTGAGTATGACGTTAGAATGAATTGGAATGAAAAATGGGATTATGTGACTTGTGTGTGGGATTTTTGGTGTGTGTGGGATTTTTGGTGTGTGTGTGATTTTTAAATGTAATTTTCATGTGGAAATGGTATTTTGTAAGATGTGGAACTTCATTCATCACAAAGGGGGAAACCCAGGTATCTTGGTGGGCGGATGTGTACTAGTATGCTAGTGATCTAAAGTGTTTTTTTCCTTGTTTCACGTAGCAAGTCTAAAGATTAAAACACTAACTAAAATATTATGATGATGTTAGGGACCACTAGGTTATGGGTATGTTCCTTACTAGTGGCTCGTACATGAGAATGGATATTTTTTATAGTTACTTTCCATCAAGATATGAGGTACCTAGGGGCCATAGCTAGCTAGTGCCTAGGGGTGTTCCTGTGACTAGTTCTCATTGATTATTTTTTATTCATAATTGGCATACGATATGTTTGGCTGGAAAATTAAGAATCATGTACATTTTAATTAAAAGTTTTTTTCCCTTAATGTTGCTACTTTAAAAATTATTTTAATTTTTAGTCACATCCTTTTAAAATTTATTACTAGCATTTATTATTTATAAAAACATGAAATATTTTTGTCTTAAAATTTTTATCACATGGAATCTCTTTGGGTGGAATACTACTAGGATTAGGCGCACACCCTACTTAGACCTTTGGATGTAAGTATACTTGGTAATGTTTTTTGCAGGTTTGGTACAGTGTTGTAGAGAAGGATTGGGTGTAATGGACCCTTGCTGTGTGATGGTCCTTGATTTGTTTTTGCTGATACTTTTGAGTTGTGACCCTCTTGGGATTTTTCTAAAACCATGTATTTTAGTTCTGATTTTTATTAAAGTCTTGTTTGGATTAAATTTTCAGATTCATTTTATTTATTGTTTTTGGTTGTTTAATGATTCTAAATTCAGGTAAATCATTCCCAAACAATTATTTTTTATACCCAAGAACCTGTTTCATCCCATGGGTATAGGGAAGGCCCTTCGGTCCTTGTCACAGACCGTGTCTGGTGCCGGTTTTAATAGAAACTAGATCTGGATCGTGATAGGGACGCAGTGTTTACCCTATCATAGGTATAACATTTATGGGAGTTGGGTGCTTGGAAACATCACATGTGATAATAATAATAATAATAATAATAATATTATTATTATTATTATTATTATTATTATTTGTGTTAATGAAAAATAAAATGGAAATATACATGTGAAATAAAATATTTTGAATTATATTAATTGATGGGTTATGTTTCTCCATGGATGAATATTTATTGGGACACTAGGTAATAATAGTGATATTATTACTTGATCTAAATAAATATTAGAATGTGTGATTATTAATTATTTTTTTAATATTTTTGTAAAATAATTTTTATTTAAAATTTTGTGGAGAAATGTTGCATGAGATTTAATAATAAAAAATTTTATAATGATTATTATTAATTTTGAAAAATAAATTAACATATATTTTAATGAGATTTTGGTAACCCCCATATGGGTGGCCCAGTGGTAAGGGTTGAGGGTTGTGACCATCAGGTCCAGTGTTCAATTCCTGCTGGTTGCAGGTTTCGGTCAAGGTAATTTCACCACAGCGCAATTTAACGCCTCGACGGTGCAATTCAGTGTGGGGAGGCTAGTTTTCCCTAGTCCAGTTATGGTTACCATTCAAGACTCAGGGTCTAGTACACCCATATGGAAATTGGCTATAATGGGAAGAGAATTAACATTATAGTTTGACTTGGGATTCTATACAAAAAATAATAATGAGATGTTGGAGTTCATGAATTAAAAGGGAAACTTAAATATATAAAAAATGATTGTAGGTTGGGGAAATGTATGTGTAATGTGAAGGGAGTGATTTAAGTATTGATGGTTTTTTTGAGGAAAATATATATTTGGAGAAATAGGGAAATATGGAGGGCTTTGGCTCAACGCCTAAAGGTATTCCTCAACCCACTCATGTCTATCTATGGTTATCATCTAACTCTCTCCTAACTCTAATATATATATATATATATATATCATCAATATTATCTCTTCAATATCTCCTTCAATACTGATCATATTTAATCTTCATTAGTTCTATTGGGTTTGTCTCAACAAGAAGAATCTAAATCCTATTTTTATTTTGAAGGCAGGGAGTTATTTTCCAATATGATTTTTATCATTTTAAATGGATCATTTAAAATAAATTATTAAAGGATGATCTCATTGATTTATCAAGATATAATTTATAAAATTCATATATGATAATTGTTTTGAATTATTAAAATACAGTGACATGTTTTATTGAAAATAATTATCCAAAAAATATTAAAAATTATAAAACGATAATTTGTGGAAAATAATTATCATAATATAATTTAGAAATGATAAGTTTTTTAAGGAATAATTATTAGAATATGATTATTATAATTATCAAAGAATAATTTTTTAAAATTATCAAATTATAATTGATATATTATCAAATGATAATTATTAAATTATCAAATGATATTTGTGAGATTATCACTGATAATTATTAAAATTATAAAATGATAATTGATAGAGTGTAAAAATATAATTTTAAATGGATTATTATCAAAATATAATTAAAAAGGATAATTTAAGATAAATTATCAAAATATAATTAAGTTTATGACCTACAATAGCCATAAAAATGGAAACATCATTCATGCATACGTACGGCCTACTGTCTCCATGAATGTTGAATTTCATTTCCAATCACTAAATTTTATGGATTACTATAAATAAATAAATAATGAATATATATGATATTTATATCATGGTTTAAATTTTAGATATGATGAAACAATAATCAAATTAAGTGGACTAAAAATAAAAAATAAAAAACATACACGAAAACAAAGCAGTTATTTCCTAAAACATGAATTTAACATGGAATTGTTAATAAAAAATAATGGGTCATGATCAAATAATATATGGTATTATAGACATAAATATGTTTATTAGATAGATTTATAATAAAATTTTATTTAATATAAAGTGATTTTTAATGAGTATGACGGAATTTAATACTTAAGGTAAGGGATTTCTGCCTCAATTTTCCTTCTTTGAGACGTATATTATGTTATGAACCTATATTATTTCTTGAGGATTATATATATCCCCTTGAAATGTAATATCATGAATTAATTTATCCTTAGGATA
This sequence comes from Viscum album, assembly GCA_963277665.1. Taxonomy (NCBI): domain Eukaryota; kingdom Viridiplantae; phylum Streptophyta; class Magnoliopsida; order Santalales; family Viscaceae; genus Viscum; species Viscum album. Next base: position 949,065,204 of record OY728127.1, read on the forward strand.
TTATATATTCCATTTTATTGTATTCCTTTATGAGGATTATGATTCAATGTTACCAAATTTGTAATGATTTTATATTACAATCTCATTCTTTATCACGGTTATTTAGGATTATGTTTCTGATGATAAAATATTTTAATCAATATCACAAGAAACTAAATAAATTTATTATCCTCTGGTTATTCATGATATTTTCAAGAAATAAAATCATTTTTCCACTCATTGGTACTTAAAATAATCAATTATTTTTTTAATAAAATCCCATATTATTTCTCTCTTCGGCCAAAAACTCATTTTCTTCCAAAACCATGTTTTATAAAAATGTTTTATTATTACCCTATAATTTTTAAAAGAAATATCTACCCATGTATAATCTTTAAAAAAAAATTAAATAATAGTCATTTAATTTTCCAAACAATTCCCATTTGGTTTTAGTGAAAATTTTAATGGAATCTTTTTTTAATGTGTATGACATGAAAAAAAAACTTCCTATCATCATTACCATTATTTTATTTAATGATTCCTTTATAAATTTTTAAGTATATTTTCAAAGAAAACAATTTTCAATAGTTTTTATGTTGTAAAAATTATTTTCATAAATAGAAAGGATATTTTCCTCAAGTAATGTTAAATAATTGATCAAAATAATTTTCTATCTAAGATGACATTTGTTGATGTTACCTATTAGTTACTAGGGATATGATCTAATGATAGAATTCTTATTCCTTTTGTTAATGTTTTATGTTAATAATGGAATGATATTTATGAAACCCATTTCTCTTCCATGGGTTATACCATGATGAAATTTATATTAAACCCACTTCTTTTTACCATGGGTTATGTTATGATGGATGATGAAATGATTATGAAACCTATATCTTTTCTATAGGTTATGATATAATGAAATGTTCATGATACCCAATTCATTTAATGGGTTATGATATGATGACTATTTTATGATCTTGTGGCACACATAAATATGGTCTTCATTATGAGACGGGTGGGACCTATATCTCCCTACAATACATTGGGTAAAGATTTATATCTCATAAGATATAAAGTACTGGAATGGGGAGTGAACCCGGTTCAGTAAGGTACGTTTTCTACTATGACGATCTTGGAAGTGAACCTTGACTTATATGATGGTTTAGAAATTTAAACCATTCCACTATGATTTTCTTAGAAATTATACATGACTAATATTGAAATGATTTTATATATTTATGTGTATGACACAAATATTTGTCTTATGAAAATGTTATGATCTCATGGATCATTTTCTTTGATTCCCTTATGATTTATGTCTTATGAACTTCCAATATTTATTCTATGACTCAATATTATAGTCTTTGAAATGAAGGGTATGGTTTTCAATATTTATTATCATGTTTTCATACCCTTATGCTCAATTTATGCTTGCATATCTCCCTTATTTTCCCTTACTGAGTATCTAAGCTCACCCTTTCTTATGTTTCATTTCCTAGGTTATAAAGAAACTTATTTGTTTTGATGTGTCTATGAAGTTTTCAAGTTATAAGTAATGCAGTGAGAGATGATGTAGTTTACCTACAGACCAGTTCATGAAGTTTTCAAGTTTCTAAAGACACTAATCTATTATTGTACTCATGAATGATTTTGTGTAATGTAATTAATATTCATAAAAAATGATTTCATATCTATTTATTTTAAGCCTGGGCCTCTATATATAAATACTTGGATTTTTTCACAAATTAATGGGGGACATACTTGGATTTTTTCACAATGCATTCCTATGATTATGGTTGTGAGGAATTTTTATAATACCTTCCATTATAGGTTATATTACATTTCCATACTATGCTGCAGTTTTATGCTTATCCTTATAACTATTTAATACCCTCATGAATCATGTTTCCACACTCTCTTGATTCACTTATTATATTATGTCAAATTATATTACATGACATGTTTTTTATAATATAATATTTATTTGGTAGGTTTTCCTTATATACCTTGATCATACCCACTTTCTCAATATATTCTCACTTATTATAATTGATTATTATCATTTATGTTTACCCTTAATGACTGTTTTAGCTCCCACCATTCTTATGTTTTCATTTTTCCATGTTATGAATAAAATAATATGTATGATGTGTCTAAAACAGTATCTTGTATTGATAATTTTTGAAAGAAATTAATGAATTGTTATGGATTAATCAGTATCTTATATAGCATAAAATTTTCCATTTGTTAAAAAAATATTATTTTTTATTCAATTTTTTTTCTTAATTCACTAAGGATCTATACCAATAAGATTATGAGATTATATTACAATTAAATACTTTCTCTAAGTCACATAATTGAGATGTTCGCATCTTTGGGTTGTTATATACCTGGTAAACTGTCATTCAACCTCACCAAGTCATGCACCTCAAATATTATATCCAAGTATAATAACATAGTAATAAAATAATATATCTAAATGGAACCCCATAAATACTTACCCACTAGTTTTTCACTATCATGACCTAAAAAAAATTCATGGTGGAATCACCCCTTCCATATCAGTATAAACACATTCGCATATCCTCATAACATGCATCCACATAAAACCAAAAAAACACGTCCATGACCACATGCCACACACCATAGACACAATTTCAAACCACTACATTATAATCGCTAATGATATCCTCTTCATAGTAGGGTATCATGAACATAATGGACATCAACCACAATCCCTCCTCCTACCATGCATGGCCCCCACTATATGCCACATCCTCTTCCACGTAACAATCCCATCACCTCAATCACACTAGATTCCGAAAACCATAGGTGATACCATGTCAAAAGGGAGAGAAAAGGAGAGGGAGTAGTCATCCATCTATTCCCTCACTAAACTGATTGTTACAAAAACACTTAAAATACAATACATATGGGTATCAATGTGGTTATCTAACTTAGGTCAGGTGTGTATAAAAATAAAATTTAAATTCATCATATATATATATCCACACACAATAAAAACCCAAAGGTTATACACCAAAATAATACTACCACACAATAAATACTACCACACCATCAATGGCCCATGTTATCATGACTTCCATTTTCTATACCAAAATTCATCCCCTCTTCCCATACAAAAAAGCCACAAAAACCAATCAAAATTACTATTAAAAATTATTATTTAACCATTTCTAGATTACTACTTACCATACATATTACATTCATTTTTTTATTTTATTCTATATTTAATGAAAACCCATTCTTATACATTAGCCACATGTAAACCATTTATCACCCATTAAATTTACTTATTAAAACTCAATTCAAGAACCAAAACAATAATTTTTTCAATCATTAACATCACATTCTATTAATACCAAGAAACAATAAAAAAAATCCCAACAATAATCAACCAAATACTACAATACTATCTCAGAACATGGTTCAAAAGCCCCCATAACAGCCACACAACACATCCTCCTCCACAAAACCAACTGTACCATCATTCCATATCAATATTCATATCCCTTATTTTCATTCATAGAAATGTATCCATAGGACTAATCCATAATCCACATGAATATCATAAATTAAACCATAAGATATTCTCCAACCAAGGCCAAACAAACCACAACACTACAATAAACTGTCTAACAGGATGAAACAACAAGTTCCAGTAATAAATAACTTGCATGATCTCTTTTCAAATAATTTTTCTTAGTAATTCAAGATCTATTATACAATCATCATTACTTAAATTTATTATTCTACATAATTGGTTCATTAATGTCTTTACAAGATTAAAATTCTATGAAGGGTGATTCCATCATTTAAATAAAAAAAGGCATATATACATAACTCAGTAGAAATATTTTTTCTAGATAACAATGGTAGTCATCAATCACATAAGAAAAAACATGGAAACACTTGAACCCATATGAATCACCCCATTCCATAAATTTCCTTTAGTCTGGTTCATTATCGTAATTAATATAAACAATACTATCCACCTAATAAAATAAAAAACATGAAACTTCCACCATTCACACATAAAAAATGAATGATCTCAAATCTACAATTCTAATCAATGCTTTAAAACACTATGCATGAACAAGGTGAAGAAGATATGATAAGTTATCATAAATCAAGCTAGGGAATCTGAAATAATCTAGGACACAACAATCCTCATAAAATTGTTGACTTAATGTCAATATGAATTGAATATAACTATTGTAAAATCTATCCATGAAGGAATAATAGGGAGGGAACTAAGAAAATATATGAGGAACTCACATAATATTAAAATTGGTTGATCTATTAGAGATGAGGAACAAAGTCAATCAAAGAACCCTCAAGGACCTCTGAAATCACAAAAAAAATAAAAGGTATGGGAGAAGAATGATAATAAAAAGGAAGTTAGAGGGGATATCATATTTATACCCAGGATGAAAAATAAAAATACCTTGTTGAAATAGGAAGGGCCACGTTTCAATGGGGTTAAGTTGATAAAATCTCTAAAAATCACATCATGTGTCGCCCATATACCACCCCTTTTAAACTTAGTAAACCCTATAATCTAATTCGACCAAGGAAGGGTAGTAGTTAAAGGACTATCCCCATGCCACAACATCCTAATTCAAAAAATTATAGTGAAGTTTTAAAACCAAACCATGGCATGATACAAGTACCACAATGTAGAAATATATAAAAGTGAAGAACGATAGATTCAACAACCCCATGATCCATGATGCAGTAATAATAACCAAGATACAAATCCATGTCCTTCCTTTAATCCTAATCAAACACAAACTAAATCCATATTATGGGATATGTACTACAGCGTAGAGACTCTAGGAATGGAATAACTTGGGATTTAAACCTCAGAAAATCCATGGTTTAACTCCCGTGTCCACATTTCAACACACCAGATAGAAGAGCTACCTAGTTCTAACCAACTAACCATGGTGCAATGCCTAGGTCTATGACATAATTCACTTTTCCCACATATAATCATGGATTTAAATCCACATTCTTTCCTCAACCCGCCTCTCGGTACCTCCAACACCCATAAATTGTAATGTAAGAGGCCATAAGTATTAAGATAATTATATTAGATGCCTTTAAAATGATCCTCTTCACCAAGAATAAAATCCAAACCCATAAATAGACCAAAAACATCCAACTCGTATAGTCCCCATGGGATATACCAATCAAATAGAACAATTTCGTCAAAAAAACACAAGTAATACTAGAAAAATTCAACTCATGAAAAATAGACATAAAACCCCATTATAAAAATTTCATGAAAAGGTCAACCCTCACATCATCAAAACAAAGCAGAGCTAAAAATAACTTAGGGTACTAAGTGATCATCTGTGACTCATATTCCCACATATATTCCTCCAAACTATCACATCTCCCTAAAATGTGAACCAAATGAATAACCCACCTTTATAGAATATTCTCTCAATGATTTCAGATCTCAACTGACCACTCCCTGAATGGTGTGTCATATTCTATATCCATCTCTCCCCAATAAGTTGAATGAGAATCATAATGAAGATATTGATAAAGACTCGACATATAGAAAACATCATGGATTTGGTTTAGCTATGAAGGACGTGTTAACTTGTATAAAACCTCACCAACATTTCCTAACACCTCAAAAGGGATAAGTAAATAGGGATAGAGATTAATCCCCTAGCTAGACCTCTATTGATCATGATAATAGGAAACCCTTAAGAACACTTGATCTCCAACCTCAAACATCAAATGTGTCCTTATTTGAGTAGTATAATACTTTTAATGTTCCCTTCTATGTTTATCTTCTCAAGAGTCATCTAAACATTCCCATTCATGCTCTAAACTATGTATTTCCCAAGGATCAATAACTATCAAACCTTAGTTCATCATAATATAGATATGAAGGTCCTCCCAAAAAATTACTTGAACACAGGCATGTTAATAGAATATTTATAGCTATTATTATAAGAAACATCAACCAATGGAAGCTGAAATACTCATAGTATATCCATTATCATCGGGATTTTCTACTTCATATTATCATATATAGGGGTGGAAATCCATTCTAATTCATATGTGAGATATAAAATCAAACTGAAGATTTATCTAGGCTCATGAGGTAAAATTTAGATCCTAATTAGAGATGAAAATCCTTATTACCCCATGAAACTACACTATATCATCTATGTACTACCTCACTAAAACATCAATGGAACCTGAATTCTAGATCACTAGGAAATGAGGTAACTTCCTAAACCAATTATTGATTTCTAAAATACTATCACATCCTCTTTAAGCTTGAGGTAAAATTTTTATGAATTCCTTTGAGATTTACTCTCACTTACACTCAAAGAAATCCAATTAATTCTATAATACACCTAAGATATGATGCTCTGCCTTCACCTGCAGATAAATCTAGCATCATGACACAAACTCCAATATCAACCACTTCATCCCAAACCATAAAAACTAACTATTAAATGAAATATACTTATTGGATATACTAGGATTCACTTACAATTGTGAGATATGAAACTCAAGAATAACTACCTCCCAGATCCCCAAAGGGACATTCAATCTCCCAAACATCTAATGTAAATCATCCTTTAACCATCCCTCTAGAGAATCACCATAAAGAAAATGATCTCTATCTATGATTCTCCCCACTAAGAATCATCCACATATTGAAACAATGACAATTAAATTTCCATTTTCTATAGGAATACTCTATAACCAACCATCTATAAATCAAGATTCATCATTGCAAGCTCCAACATCACTCTACAAACATCTCCAAAATCAAAAACAATTTTTCTTGTCACCTTTATAATCATCACATCAGCAACCAAATTCTCTTTACCAAGGGTAAACAATATCTCAATGTTACGGTCTTTCAAGAACTCTATTAACCACCATTTATACAGATTCAGATCTTATTTAGAGAAAATATACCTCAGTAATATATACACTATGAAGATAAAAAATATCTCATTGATGAGGTAATGTCACCACTTATTTATAGAAAATAAAACCACCACCAACATAAGATCATTGGTGGTATAGTTATGATCAAGGAGATGTAACCACATAAACTTATATGAGATTACTTCCCTCTACTGCATCAAGAAACATTCCACCCTGAGATGAGGAGAATCATAAAAAAACATGAAAATCACTCCCTCTTCTAGAAGCAGAATAATGAGAGAACTAGCTAACCTATTTATTTAGACATTTAAAGTCTTCTTATCACTGATAAGTCTATAAAAAATCCAATTCATTCATATTAAAGGCTATAAATAGGACCAAACCCCAATATAAATTGGATATGAGCCTCTGATAGTGTTCAAAATATTCAATAAAACTACATAAATTTTCATCATTCTTGGGTTCCACCTAAAAAACTACCACCTCAATCATTGAGGGATTTAATTCCACCCCCTATTGTCACACCACATGCCCAAGAAAATCCAACTATCATATCCAATACATACACTTGGATGACTTACCATAGAGTTGATAGTGTATAAAGACTTGTAAAAAATATTTAATATGATTGAAATGTTCCTCTTATGACTTCAAGTATATAAGAATTAAATCAAAAAACACTATCGTGAATTTATCCAAGAACTCACTAAACATAGGTTTCATGAGTACTAGTAAAACGTTTTGTAAGTACATGAAACTTAATGATATAACTACAAACTCAAAGTACCCATAAAGACATTGGAATGTAGTCTTTAGGATATCCTCCTCATTCATCCACAACTATTGATACCTAGAATGCAGATAAATCATTAAAAACCTGTTATATCTCTTCAAATGGTTGAAAATATCATAAACCCTTGGAAAAGCATAATGGTTCTTGAACACCCTATAATTTAGTTATTGGTATTTTATACACTATCTTATTCTACCATCTATCTTGTGGGAGAATGAGACTAGAGCATCCCACAGTGATACATTGGGTCAGATGAAACATTTTTGTATAAAATAATCAATCAGAATCCTCAAATCCTATATCTTGAGTGGTTCCATATGATAATGATCAATTAAAATCAAGTGGTCACTAAGATAAAACTCTATCCCTAACTCAATATCACGTCGAGGGGTAAGGATATAACCACTTTGAATAAAACATATGGAAACTTGTCAATGACTCTCAGAAAGTCCACCACATGTACCTCTACTAAATTCAAAGATAATTCCATTGATTCAGACGATAATGGATATGTACACCTATGACCTATCTGATTGTCCCACTAGCCAATGACCACCACAAGCTACCTACCAACATTAGAAAACATGGTTCTCCAGTGAAAAAATATATTACTAAATGAATACAATAAAACCAATCTATGTTAATGATATAATTATATGGTTATATCTACAATAATAAAAATCCATATTTGACTAATACTTCCCCATAATCAACTAACAACCCCAACAAACATCAAGAAAACTAGTATGACCCCTAACTAGAATGGTTAACACTAGGGGAACAGGAAGAAACCCCTCCTTGAGTCCTATAGAATGAAACAAGGTAGGTGAAATGAAAGAGTCAGAATCTATTAAATAAAATAAAGAAAAATATGTCATATACGAAAGGGTGAGAGTACCTCGAATGATCAATTCCCTATTTTGTGTTAGTGCCTCCATGGAATTCAACTACCCATGTATATATCCTTTAACTCACTGTAAATGACCACCCCCATTGACACACTCATCCCTATGTCCATGAAGGTGTATAATATCATGGGGATATCCTCTACCATCTCAATATCCTTTTAGTGTAACAATGAAATGTTTTCCCTACTGCTAATATGGCCACTAGGGTAACTACTAGTAAGGATGGAATAGAAACAGACTGTCTAATCTACATTCACCATCAACAATGGATGGTCACTATAATTAATGGGGGACATGACTTCCATAAGAAAATAACACTACATAAATCTCCCAAGTAAAGAAATATAGCTACCAGCTTTGGGGAAGCAAGAATAAAATTATAGAGGATGATCCTTTGTTGACTGTAACCTAAACTGCCCCAACATCTGTGATCTTCTCATAATAACTATACTCCTCAGGGGTCCCTTATCAAGTTCCTATTAATATGATCATTTTTTTTCATGAATTTTATCAACCACCTAGGATTTCTTCTTCACCTCTAAATACATAGGTGATGTAAATAGGGTAACTATATATTGAATAACCAGGAATAGTACCTCCTCTAAATGAAATATTATAGACTCTTTATTGGGGAAAATATTAATGGGGAAATAAAAGGAGGTCGTTAAATCTGATATTGATCACCTTCACACTCAGGATCCCCTGCTAAAGGGAGTGAAACTCTAACTTATTCACTACTCTTGCTGTTGATGACAAGAACTCGACATGAAATTCGCTCTAAAAATCATCCCATGAAATTTCCACCACATTATACTCCCCAAGATATAGATTCCACTATAGGTGAACTACCCATATCATCTATTTAATTTACAATGGAACCTACTACTCTACCCTATCCTGGATCAAACTGAAGGAAATCTCAAGATCCTCTAGCCAGCACCCAGTCTCCAAATCAGAGACACACCCCTCATACTTATACAATTCCTGACACTAGAACTTATATAATGTCTTCCTCAAAGACTCATACTCTTTATCTAGATCAATACTATAGTGGTTAATTGGATCATCCTATTTCACCTTTTTTACCTAAACAACACACAAAAATCTATCATAAGGAATTTCTACAATAAATGGAAACAAACATCTAAGTCTGATAGTAGGGAATTGATTTATTATTAGTTTAATTAGATTAATTTTAACCTTCCAAAAATCACTTCAATTCAAACACACACAAAATAAATCATTACACATGCACATCTACTGTGAATCTACCCTATAATCCACCTTATCTATCCTAGGGTGTTCATGAAGCTTATGGTCCTTATGTCAGATCATAGGGGGCCCAAATCACCTGTATCATGGCCAGTATCCCTTTCTACATCACACACCATATTTGACTAAAATAGTTGGCCTAACATTCCCATTAAATTCTCACAAATTCTTTACTATATTCTCTCTCTTAAATATTATTCGTAGATCTAATTTCACTTTTTCATGACCCTCTTCCACCAAGCACCCCTCTTTGGCATGTACTGTAGATAAGAGTGACCCTAATTCATGATGCCAATATGACCTAGGTTGGAGACTATCACCAAGGGTATAATATATATAAATTGTATTAATTATACACATATATTTTAGGAACATAATAAGAATTTCACCAATCAATTTCATTATATAAAATAAATACAATATCCTGTAATAAACCACAATGCATGAAATGTTGTACAAATACAATTCCCTAAAAGAAATACCAAAATAAAAAATCCTAAGAAATGACACCAACCATAGCTCAAAGATTCAAGCTATTATTTTATAAATTAATCTCCAAACTCACCCTAAAAACTTATAAAACAATTTTATATACATATGGTTGACAATACATGTGTATTTAGTAGGATAATCCTCAAGATGACTTGTTGAAATTTTATAGAAGTGTACTAATTTTTAATTGAATAAATAGAAGAACCAAAAAACACCTACCAGGTAAAATGCCAAATGAACTCACTAAGGTACACTCAATAAACATCATAACCTAATATAATAACATAATAAAAAAAGAATATGTCTAGATGTAACCCTACAACCACTTCCCCACTGGTTTTTCTCTCTCACACCACAAATGGAAACATCATGTTGATCTCATCCCTTTCATATCATCATAACCACATCCACATATCCACATAATACCACAAAACCACATATCTATGGGCATGTGCCACATACAATAACCAAAACAAAATACCACTGCATCATAACCACTCCCCATATCCTCAACATAGTAGGGTACCATAAACCTGAAGGACATCACATCATTCCCTCATTATACCATGCACTACCCCTGCCATATACCACCTACTCTACCACATCATCATATAATCACATCAAGAACACCAAATTTAGGCCATCATATTTGATAAAACGTATGGAAGGTTGAGGGTTGATTCATTGGTCATCTATTCCCTCACCAACATGGATGTTGGGGAACCCACCCAAAAACCAAAATATTTCAATGTTGATATGGTTATCTGACTCAAGTAGGGTGTGTATATAAATCACAAAGAAATACATCAAATATATAGCTAGCTCTAAACCTAGTCCAAATGGGGTACATAAAAAATAGTACTTCAACGCCATCAGAACCACCACACTATCACTACCATATACTATCATCATTTCTATTTTCTATACCATAAACCTTCCTTTCTTTTCACCAAAAATAGATATAATAACCAATCACAATTCCCATTAAAATCATCATTTAAACATTTCAATATAACCATTTACCATCCATAATATGTTCTTTATGTCATTCAATTCCCTTTTTAATTGAAAATCATTCCTAGCTATCACTTGTGTTTAAAACCTCTATTACTCATTCAATAAATTTATTAATATTATATTCACCACCCACACCCATAACCATTTCTATAATTAACATAAAATTATATTTCTACCAAGAAAATATAATAAATACCCATATCCATCAAACAATTTCCACACAACCATCTCGGAACATAGGAGAACATCCCCCATAATAGACACACACCACTTCCCCATCTACAAAACCTATCATACCATCATCCCACATCAATGAGAATATACCATATTTCCAATCAGGGAAAGGTAGTCATATCCCCACATCACAATTCAAGCCAATATCCTAATACCAAAAAAAATTCTCTAACCAAGTTCATTGAAATAACAATACTACAATAAGAATTATAGCAGCACACAATAACAAGATCCTGCAAAAATGAACTTAAATATTCTATTTTCAAAGAATGATTTCATATTAATTCATAACCTCTTACAAAATAAACATTAATTCAATTTCAACTTTAAAATATTCAGTTCATTACATTATTTAAATGATTAACCTTTTATGAATGGTGATTTAATTATTTAAATCACAAAAAAAATTGCACATACAAATCTCATTAGTAAAAGATATTTAATAATAACCAAGTAAATCATCAATCACATAAGAAATAAATTGAAACATGTAAAAAAATAAGGCTCATACATTCAATTTTCTTTAGTCTAGTTATTTTATTCATTAAGAAAATATATATTATCCACTAAATGAGATAAAAAAGTAATTTTTACCATCCATACATAAAAAAGGAGTTTTCTCGAATCCTCTACCTAAAATTATTCTTCACAACTGCTATGTGAGGATAATACGAAGAAGATATGATCACTTGGATAAAATCATGCAAGGGAATCCTCAAAAATTTAAGAAACAAATAATACTCATCAAAACCAAGACCTAAGGTCAAACTAAACTATATACAATAGTTGTGTAGCCTCTCTAAGAATGAAGAACATGGAAGAAAATAAGAAAAAAGAAGAGTAACTCACATTGGGTTATAATCATTTGATCTCTTGAGTTTGAGGAAAAAGGTTGATCACATAACCCTTAAAGGCCTCCAAATCCCCTCCAAAAAGTACTTAAGGTTCAAAGGAAGTAATATAATTAAAAATTACTTAGAGAGGAATATGAATTTACACCTAGGATAGAAAATCTTACAACCACGGTTAAAATGATAGGGACACATTACAATGGGGTTAAGTCAAATAAATCTATAAAAATTACATTTCAATTCTACCATATCTCCCTGATATGAAAACATGATCAAAACATTAATGTAATTCATCTGAGGAAGGTTCATGGTGCAAGAACTATCCTCAAGTTATAATATGAAAGTTCCTGAAATCATTGGTAAGTCCTTGAACTCAACCATGGAACAACACAATCACCACAATGAAAATAAGTATAAATGAGAAAAACCATATAATCAAACACTCTTGAACTCATGTCTTTGTAGTGATAAAAACACCACAAATCCCAAGTCTTCCCTTCACTCTAGACAACCCCAAACTAAGACCATGGTGTGTACTAAATGTTATGATGTAGAGACGCTTAAAATTAAAGGACTGTGGATTTATAGCTCTAAAAATTCATGATGCATCTCTCATAGCCACATCATAGCACACTAGGTAGTAGAACATCCCTATTCTAACCAACCACCCATAATGCAGTGCCCATTTCAATGATGAAATACACTCTTAACAGCTTAAATCTTAGATTCAACTCCACCTTCCTTCCTTAAACCTCATTTCGTAACCTCCAACACCCAAAACACAAAAATTAATTAAGTGAAAAGTTACAGGAAATTATATCAACTTTATTTAATTTAATCATATCTATGAGTCTATATTTATAATCACAAATTTGGGATACACACTAGGTATCTAATAAAAATGATATAGAGTTAAATAAATTGATCTTTATGAAATTCACATTCAAATGCTCAAAATAATTCTATTTGATAACACTTATTAGCCTTAGATACTGATCTATAAATATTTTATAGTTAATACCGAGAATAAATCACAAAATGATTAACATTATGTATACCATAATTTATAAAAAATATATATATGGGTGAGTTTCATGTTTTATATCTTTTCATCAATTTCTTTTAGTTAAATTACTCCCACTAAAATGATGAACCCATGCATCATATCTATTTAGTGATCCAAGATCCATATTTCACTAAGTATTGATTCCACTAGGGAATCCCTCTCACCACTTTAGTTATTTAGGTAGAAAAAATCACCAATAATATCACATATGGCTCTTAGATTATTGAGTTGAAAACTATTTTCCAAAATCCATCATATAGATATAAATCTAACTCTATTCCCTGGGAAACCTAGATCTTAGGGGTTCCTAGATAAGTGTCACCCAGATATCAAAGTGGTATTTAGTTACTAAATCCTATGGTTAGTTATTTCGACCATGTCTTGAACAAGATAATAAATGGGAACCATGTTACGGTATAACCTACTCAGTTGGATGATCAAGGTATTTACATGTGATTTATTTAGAAGTAATATCACACTTCGTATTTAAGGGATTTTATTTCAATGCCTCGCCAACATAATATAAATCACATGAAAATTAAATTCATAAATATTATATCACATGTAATGTTTATTGTCTCATTTTTTTTCCTTTATGTGTCAATTATTATAATGATTTAGTTTTGGAATCCCTATTCCATCCACTAACTTAATATGGTCAGACCATATTAATACGTATATATTTTCACAATCCATAATTTATTTTACTCACCCATGAATAAAAACCAAACATATTCACGCATATCTAAATGAATTATGTGTATAAGTTACATAAAATTTTCATGTAAGGGTTTAGAATTATGTGATATTGACAATCTCTATATGAGTAATCCTAAATCCATAGATATCTAACTCACACCTTCTAGAATAATTTATTATCCTTCAGGCCTATGGGAAGTATCACCCAAAGTCTCTCAACCTGGTGATTATTTACTCAAGTGGTAATATAATTCATTATAAATTTACTACCAATATATATAAACTATATTCAAAAACTAAATTCAAATTAATAGCTTTAATTACAAAATAGTTTCAATGTATATGAATAATAAATCCTATGTTGTCCTACCTAGCATATAATGCATGGATTTACAATTTAAAATAATAAATTTTTCATAAAAAATAAATCATATATAATATTCACATTTCATAAACAATTTATAAAAAAGGAATATTCAAAAGGAATAAACAAATAAATAATTATTTTATTTATTTTATAAAAATGAGATATTAATATTATCTTTTTATATTTAATTTAAGAATAAAAAAATCTTATTTACAATAACTAACTCATAGAATTTATAAACAACTTATAAAATATAATAAATTTTATCCAAAATATAAACTTGTAAAATTTTAGGCTATATCTCTTTTTAGGATTGATAGAAGGGGATTATCAATCATAATCATTGATAAGGACAAGTTATAACCTTTACATATCAGTTTATTTTTGGACAAGGGAAGACTCTTATATGGTGTATCCCATACCAAATAGTAAATATCATGTAAAGAAAAAACCATTACATATAGGGTCACCCATACATAAAAATAATAATTCCAAAAAGTAACTAATCTTATGTATTGGGTAACACATATGTAAAAGTAACAGTCATATAAAGGTAGAAACATACTATTATGTTTAGACTATTCGTAAACTATAATATACAATATATCATAACTATAACTCAATGATCTACTTTCACAAAACCTTCTTATGAGTCATAGCCTATGATTAAGAAAAACAGTAATATGATACCTTATATTTTAAATCCCTAGTATCTAGTGTCTCACATTCATCAGCATCATATCATATGATATGATATGTCCTCAAGTAGATTACAATAAAAATTTTCTTTATAAAAACAATAAAATAACTTCTTAATTCATTGATGTGACTAGATCTGATTCCACTGATTGGTTTTGAAAGATCATATGATCATGGAAGTAAGATAAATCCTTAAAATTCATGATATATCATCAATGGAATAACATAAATAAATATGTATACCTTTATCACAGTGATCAAATTCTCTGTAAATTATATTGGAGTACACTTGTCTGAGATCACCAAGTGAAAACTAAATGATCCTCGCCTCAAAAGGTGTCACACCAACCACTAAGATACCTATTTATAATTAGAGGACCCCTAAACACCAAATGTGTGCCAGAACCTTCTCCATGAAGATTAATGGTGGATAGATATAAAGAGAGAGATTAAACTTATTCTAGAAAATATCATGCCACTTATAACAAAGGGATACCATCAATTTTATAGACTTCATTCATTAAATTTAGGGAGTCAAGCATCATTTAACAACACCTGATAGATGACACATGTTATAAAAACACATACACTTTAGAGAATCATAATCTTTGAACACTTAAAAAACAATTACATGTTTTTATTTGTATAAATTAATCAAAACATTGATTTATTATTTAAGGAAGATGTGTGGAAGATGTGGTTGTGAATCAGTACTCGATATCTCATGTTCCTTTTCAATCATACACTATAATATATACTATTTATATTCTATGATAGAATAATATTCATTCTACTATAACTAGAAATGACATAAGGGATACTATAAAATATGATATCCCTATTTTAGTGTATTTACAACTATAAGTTGGTTTTTAAAAGAAAATATGATTCGAATGGAAACAATCAATATTTTAAAGCAAGATTGGTTTTAAAAGGATTCAAAAAAATTGGGTATTAATTATTTTAACACTTATACTTATGTGGATCATATTACATTGATAATGATTTTTTTAAAATTAGATTCCATTAATCATCTATATATTCATCAAATAGATGTTAAAATGCCTTTATAAATGGTTATTTATAAAAATAAAGTTATATAAAACAACCCAATAGTTTTTTACAAGGAAATTATCATAAGGTTTGTATATTAGTTAAATTTATCTATGGTCATAAGAAAGAACCAAAAATATGGAAGGAAAAGTTTGAATTTTTTAATTATTCTACTATGTTTAGATATAATAATGTTGATAAGTTAAATTTCTTAAAACATAAAAGATACTATGGAGTTTCAGTTTTCCTCTATATAGTTGATTTATTAATTTTTGGAACCAATATGATTTGTATAAGTGAGATCAATGGATATCATTATTATATGTTAAAGATGAAGGATCGAAGAATAGCTAATAGTATTCTAGGAATCAAAATTTGGAAACATAGTGGGAGTTATCACTTGAGTCAGTCACATTATCAGTAAAATGTTGAATAATTTCAATCATTTGGTTTTAATGATGCAAAAACTAGATTTGACCCATGTGTCGAATCGAATACTAATATAAATAAAGATATATAAAAACATAAGTAAGACAGTGATATTTTCTATATCATTCATTCAATGCATTGAAATATGCCTAATATTTCTTTTTCAATGTGTAAATTGGCTATATAATCACAAATATCGACATCATTGTAGCCATCACATCATCTCCACATCATCACAGTCATCATAACAAGCCAGAAAACTAGAAATACCATATAACAACCTATGTAAACCATCCTAATATAATTCCAAACATGATCGCATTATGTCCACCATATCACCACATCATAACCTCAATGACTTTTACTATAACCTCAGCCCATCATAGCATAAATATAGGATATAGTCCTAAGCCATCACAGATAGGTGAAATGTGTACATGTCAAAACCTTAATCCATTAAAACCCATTTATAGGTTAATTTTCATAACCTTGAACCATTATAGCATGAATACACATGCACACACACACACAACACTTTAAGCAATTACAATTTGTGTGTGTGTGTGTGTTTTTAAATTTATATCACAACCATAAGTCAATTAAACCCATAGATATTATATATGTGGTAACAAAGATGCATTAAAACCCATATATAGGTGAATTATTCCTCAATACATTATATCTCAAGTAATTAATCCTAGAAATAAAATCCATTATAGCCTGAATCTATAGTACCACATCACAAATAAGAAAGAAAACAATAAACCATTAAAAAATAAATCAATCAAGAAAACAAAACACATTCAATCAAAAAAAACATGTACAATAATAATAAATATACATTAATATGTATGATAATAAAAAATTATAAGGCCATAACTTATAAATAAATTACACCAATTAATTATCCAATAATCATCACCAAAAAATTTAAGATATCATTATTAGATATTATAACAAGGCTATGGTAATACCACATATATTATTAATTATTTGTTTACTCAATTTTTTTAAATGAATTTATTATTTAAACACATATTCCTTAATATGAATAACTAAAACATAACTATAAATTATTTATATACTCTATTCTAACTAAATATTCAATTATTTAAAATAAACTAATTAAATATGAGTTACTAGGTAGTTATATAAACCTAGTAATACCATAACCTCTCTTAACCTAAGAAACACTCTATATACACCAAAAATTATATTATCCAAAACCGTAATTGCACTATATAATATTGATTCCAAATTACCATGTAATTACCATTTAAATATTATTTCCTTTTACTTATATAAATTATGCATAGTTTCTTCAATTCAACATAGCATCATATGAATATAGAGTTCCATCTAAAATAAGAAATTCAATGTCGCAATAAACACTTTTATATTTTTACTTAAAATCATCAGTCAACACAACATCATATATTAAATATATAATCATCTATTTAATGCAGTTACACATGAAGAAATATTAATAAAAAAATAATAAAAATATATTTAAGAATTTTTATCTTTTTATATTCTCCATTTTCATTCTTGAATTATCATTTCAATCATATCTACACATTTCATTGCTTACATCACATGGGATTCTAATTAGTATCAAAGATAGAAAAATATTCCATATTTATCATAATAGCATGGTATAGTATTATTAACATCCTTAAAATATAAATTAAATAAATTTAAATAAGAGTGTGATAATAAAAATTAATAAAGTAAAAGTTAACCCCTCCACTCAGACCCAAAAAATAATACATGTCTAAAGGAGTGAGTAATAATATGAATTAATAAAATAAAAAGAATAAGGAGAGAGAGTAACAACATACTGTATCTGAAGTCTTAGTGAGTGGTGGATTTACAAAGGTTTTAGTGGAGAAATAGAACATATAATTTTAAGTTTATTATGTGAGTTTCAATGAAATTATATAATTGATATGCCAATAATTAGTGTAAATAATCTTACAATAAAAGGAAAGTGACGATAATTCCAAACATTTGTTTTAATAATAAAATAATCAAAGGTGTTAGGTCTGACATGGGAACTTAGTGTATTTTTCTACATGTTAAGAAACATTAAAATCTAGAAGATAGAATAAATTCATATAAATCACATACATTAATAGTTTATTCAATGTGTTTCATTGTTAATCCTTAACTACACAAATTTATTGAAATATGTTCATCATTGCCGACCATCGATTCATCACCACGGAAGAATGAAATTCTTAAATATATTGGAGGATAAATATTTTTGAACCATAAAGATACCTGATCAATAATACCTTTATTTATAATATAAATATAACCCACAAAAAAATTATTTAAAAAAATGTTTTAATAAAATTTATGGTTTCATCAGTACTGTGACTAAATTTTATAGTTTTAATACCTCAATATTTTAAACTATATTTCTTTTAAATAAATTTAATCTCTTTGATATATTCTGATTCACGAAACCCTAAGAATTTAAAAAATATCATTATGTCAGATATTTTATATAAAACATAACACAAATCTTAATTGTCTCATGAAATATATTATTTAAATATGATCATTAGAAGATCATATTATTCTTGAAAAATTCATTTCTTGAAAAACCGTTTTTCGACACGTTAGTGGGTTTTATTTGAAATTTAATTATGACACTCGTACAAGTTGAATTTGGAATAATATATTAAATATTTTTAATTTTAATAATTTATATTATATAATAATGTCAAATTAATTTGTGATAATACTGAATGGTGAAAATAGTAAAAATATTTTACCATGGTTAAGGTGAAAATGGGTTTATCAAGGGTTAAACTAACAATATAGGGGTTTAAATGACCTAAAAAATTCTCTAAGTCCAATTGGATTACATATCTCAACTTTATCACATCTAAGGTTAAAGAAGGATTTTTTTTTGAGCCTTTTAGAATTTCAAAAACATGGTTATGATATACTCTTTTAAAAAATTCCTTGTGTATCCTTCTCCTCAATTATAAAAAGGAACTCCCTCCCTTTACTTATTCACACCTCTCAAGACATTTTTATCAAAAAACCCCCTTCAAAAATCTCTCCAAAACATCCTTATCCACTTTCTAGAGGTCTTTTTCTTCCAAAACTTCCAACCCTTAGGACCTTAATAATATATCTAAAGGAGGTTCTTTTAATGGAAGTTAATTTTCTTCAATGAACTCTTTCTTTTTAATTATTTATTTCTATATTAAATTATGTATTGACACTTATAATATAATAAATAAATATTATAACATATAACTATATGTTATTATATTTACGGAATAATATTTATCCATCTCCTCCTCTATAAAAATGGAAATAAAGAAATCACTTGTGTGTATGATATAATATTGCCTCAAGAACTGGTGTAATTTTTTTCCATCACTGAATCACATAGATAGTCATAATGATGGAAATAATAAATTATATAATACATATGACATTATATTAATTTTTTAAAATTATATAATACATATTACATGATATTAATTTTTTTAAAATTAATATACCGTCCATTTTCTTACTCTTTTACCCATTAAGGGAATGATATTGTCTCTCATGTAAGTGTATGACCGACTATCTCCAAGAAGTGATGTAACTCATTTGACATGTACAAATTTCTATAATGGATTTAAAAAATGTATACAATAATTAAATATGATATTTATAACGTTAATAAAATTTTATATATGATAGAACTATATTTTGATCACAAGAACCAGAACTTTTATGAAAAAACATGCATGAGAAAACAAGTCAATTAACCCCTGAAATAATAATAATAATAAACTATTGTTAACAAAAATGTGAAAAGATGTTATAATAGGATCATATATGATATTAAAACATAAATATGTTTTTTTATAAATTAATAACATGCTTAAAAACATTATACAAGAGGTTAAATCATGTTTAACCAATAAGAAGTATGTGGTAAAGGACATCATCTCAATTTCCCTTTATTGAGGCACATTTTAATGATTTACACCTAATTTATTTTATATGGTTTATATCCTAGAAATTTTACATTTAAATTAATTAATAATTTATAATTCATGGTATTTTAATTTTATATTTGAAATATGTTATCCATGGATATTTGAATTGAAAGTTACCAAGGGGAAAAGAATTTCTTAATTGAATTTCTTTTCATTAGGTTATATTATTATTCATTTTCATTGATATTATAAGATTATTTGTGTAATGAAATTTTATTATCTTATGTCGTATTTACAATTTTTTATGTGGATTTAAATTTGATACACCTTATCGATTATTTTATTAATTCTCACTTCAATTTTAGGATCATTGTAAGGGTCTCTCATTTCAAATCATCTTTATTAGGACATATGTCATGTTATACTTATATTTTTTTATGAGGTTCATATAATTCCCATTTGATATTATATAACATTAATTTCTTTATATTAAATTTATTTAATGTATAATTTGATTCTATCCCTTTCATGGTGATTACGATTCAAAATTTACCATAGTGGTAAGAGATTTATGTTTCAATTTCATTTTTATTAGGATTTTTTATGATTGAATATCCACAAAAGGAAATTATTTGATAATTTTATAATAAACCAATTTAATTTCCCTATACTCTTGTTATTAAATAATTTTTCAAGTAATAGTGCCATTTTCCTCTCTTTCATACTTAAAATTATTGAGAAAATATTTTTAACGAAATCTGACATAATTTCTCTATTTGGTCAAAAAAAATCATACAATTTAGTGTTTTCTAAAAAAACATTTCAATTTTTTTTTAATAATATTGTTTAAATTAATTTTTAATCATAATTTTATTTTTATAAAAATGTTTTAAAAGGAATATTCGTGTCATTTTCCAAAAAAAATTAAATTTACTTATAAAAATGTGAAAGGAATCTTTGTTTTAACATACTCAGTATGAACGAAACCTCAGATTCATCATGAACACTCATTTATTTGAATATTACTTTATATATTCATAAGGTTCTTTTAAAATAAAATTTTTTCTAAATATTTTTAAAATTTCTAGTTTTTAAGAGTTATTTTCAAAGTCAAAAAATTATTTTCATCAAAAAAAATTAATGATATTTTCAAGGTATTTCTATTCATCAATGAAAAACAAAATTTATAATTATACCCCAATGTGGATATATTGTAATGATATCATCCTTATTCTTTCTTTAGAATTTTTATGATCAATTTAACCAAGGAAAGTATTTACATTAACTTTCTTGATTAATTTTTGTAATCATTAACTTTTCCTTGAAATATCCACTTTCTTATGATCATTGTACATTATATTTCCCCTAAATATCCATATTATTTATCATAGATATTATTATTTAATAAATATTATATCATTTCTACATATAGTGTTTGACATTGAAAGTTATTTGATGAATGGTAAAATATTTATATTTTTCTTTCTTTATTCAATACAGACATTTATTGATAAGTTATTTTGTTCATTAATTAAATTGATCATTTGATATATGAGGAATGAATTGGAAATGTAGTGATAAGTGTGGATCAGAATAATATAGGACATTTATGCCTCAATAGTATCATATGGAGAATCAGTAAACTAGCATTAAATGGGTTTTCACCCATAGTTTTGAATTGATTTTTTAAAGTTCATGATGGTATATATATCATAATTTCTTAGATCATAACATCTAATATTAATAATTTACTTCCTTATGACTTCACTTATTATTATCTATTATATTATTTAATGAATATTATTCATGGGTGTATTTTGTGCTCAAGTTATTTATTAAAAAAAATGTGTGTTCAGTTATTTACCTTTCCATATTGATTATGTCTTTTCTAATCATGATAGTCATGTAATTGATTAAATGTAAGGTTTTTTTAGATATTTACATTTTCATATTAATTTTCCCTTATTGTTTATGATTTATTTATTCATGATATCTTCCTATTTATGTAACTTTTTCTGAACATTTGAGCTCACCCTTATTTTCTTTCCTTTCCATGGGATATGAAAAAGGAATCTTTGAATGAGTTCAAGGATGCAGAATTTTTACTTCCACTGTATTGTATTAAATTTTTTAAATTTTAATTTGATATTCAAGCATGTTTCTAGTTTACCAAGACTACTAAACTATTTTATTCTTTAGGATTTGGTTTCTTGTATTTAACACAAATGTAACAAACCATCGACTCTAGGATACTAGGTTTGGGGTCTTTGCAAACTGTAACCTAGAAAGTTTAGAAGAAACCATGGGAACAAGATTTAAGAAAACATATATTAGAGAATATAACCCTATGATATACTTTTAGGATAAGTATAAAAAAACATACTAATGTTTTGGTGAGGAAGAGATTGTGTTATTTTCCTAGAAATTCATCCTTATCTAGATACAAAAATATACATGGTTTTGGTATAGTTTTACCTAGGGGTAATAACTCTAAAAATAGTCCATTGGAATTTGACTCAATCATCACCTAGTGCATAATATCGGGCCATGGTTCACACCCTTTTTGACACTCCTAATGGATATTCCTTGGATAATTCAAATTTTCTTTAAAAAACATTATGAAGTATTTACATATATGATGACAATAACTGAGCTAGGATAAACCTAAGTTTTATTTGAATGAAAATTATGTGTCATGATTTTGAAATACTATAAATTATTATATGTTTTTCACACTATGATTATTATTTATCAATCTATTATTTTTTGTTTTAGTAAATGGATGAAACCTGAATTAATCATGTTAAAATTGAATATGATGGAAAATATAGTGATTTGGAGCAATCATATGGGATGATGACTAGAGTCATAGATACAATGATTATTCCTAATAAGTTGTAATGATATGTGATTAATAATATATACCTTAACCAACTCTTAGAAAAAACAAAAAAGAAAAGGATGGAGTCTTATAAGATCTCAAGTGGTGGAGACCATGGAGGAAAAAGGTCTTGATTTCCTTCATGTCAAAAATTTATAAAGCTACACACATAGGAATGCCTCAAAGTAATAGTAAAATGTTTTATGTGTGGAAAATAAGGTCTTAGAGTGATGAATTTCCAAAGAAAAGTGAGGATTTCATTAGAGATAAATAAATTTCATCCTAGGAATCTATTTTCATTTCATTGTCTAGAATGTGGGGAGTCTGATCATTATTCAAGTTAATGACCTCTTTTAATGGTTAACTACTAGAACAAGAAAGGACCTATGTTAAAGTAAAATGGTTGAATTCTTTATATATTGGGATTTAAGAATTAAATTTTATAATTATTTTTATCATTGGTATTTTGGTTATAAGAATCATGAAACATATAAGGATTGTGTTAATTTTGGAAGCATATATGACTTCAAATAATATTAACTCTAAAATTATGGATACCATCATGGAACTATGATTTTATGCTTGATAAATTTAAATTTCTTAAACATCCATTTTTTAAGGTTTTTTGTGATGGGAGTTTATCAAGAATAAGAATATTTTCAAAGAAATTTATAGAAATACAACCCATTGGTTTAACATATATATATAAAGGTTATTTAAGGAATAATTCCTTTAAATTTTTTGGATATAATATTAAATGTAGTGGTAACCATTAAGTTTTATCTTATTAGTATTATTGTAGCAATTATGGGTAATTATAATTTAGGAGCATTATAGGAATAATGTTAATTTATTTTTGGAAAAATTATAACCTGCATGTTGGGTGTCAACCCATCACATATGAAGAGGACATAGGGATTGAACCCACAACCAAAGGGTGATAGGTGTTTAGTTCCTACCACTAGCCTACATGATGTTATAGTAAATATGTAATTTTTTTATTTAAATCATTTGGCACATAAATATTAATTTTTAACCAGTGGTGTTACCGTTGAGATTTATATATTAATATATTATATTAGAAAACATGGGTTAACCATATTGGTTTCAGAAACTATTTAGAGATAGACAGAAAAAAATTTCACTCTTTTATGGACCTTATGATCCATTTAAAGTTAATTTTATAGCTTCAAGAAAAAAATTAATTTTGGATATTCATTTCTTAGAGTAAGAGATAAATTTAAAATTGATCTAAATACAACCAATTGATGAAATTCTGCTTAAGAAATAGAAATATATAAAGTGATTTTATTTCTTTATATAAAAAATTGGGTACAACCGCGAAAGCGGCACACAACGCAAGGAAGAAAATTACATTAAATTGCAAGCCCGGGGACTTGACCCCATGACCTACCCCTCACCCCCCAAACCCTTACCTTAATATATGATGAATCCAATGGTCTTTTAATTCATCACATATTTATGGTTTTTTTTACTTTTTCTTTCTCATTCTCTTTCTCATGATCGATGATCTTTATCACTCTCCATAATTATTTTGGATTTTCTTCCATGCCCATATTTTCACTTACCACCACTATTCTCCAACTTTGAAACCTAATAATGTTTTATTCTATATGACCTTAACACTTCATTTTTTATCTTATCAAGATAAATTTGTGTTAACCCTTTTTATCATTTGGGTTTTCAACAAAGGAGTTTTCAAATTTCAAACCCTTGATTTCCAAGTACTAGTTCAAATTGTGAGGACGCAATTTATTGAAGTTGAGGAGAATGTAACACCCCAAAGTATTAAATTATATTTTTTAAAAATAAATTCAATCTCTTTGATTTCATATGGTCTATGAAACCCCTATACTTTAAAATAAGAACATTATGTTCGATGGCTTATGTGATACAAAATCCTGAGCTTAAACGACCCGTGAAATATATTATTTAAATATGACTATTATATCCTAGTCATTGTATTAGAAAGAATGAATAAGACAAAATAAATTTTAAATATATAAATATATAGGTCCCAATAAATACAAATTCATTGATAACAATCACTCAAATTTTATTAAAGTCAGTTTATTCTTCAAAAAATTTGTTTTTCCAAAAATGATTTTTTTACAGCTCTTTATGAGAAAATAATATAATTAAGTTTTTTCACTTTTGTAAAATTAATTTTTTAAAATGAAATAAATAATTAAAATATTAATATAAAAATTATATTAGGGTGAATTTTTATTATTTTTCTGAAAAGTGTGATTTTTCTGTGAATAGTGAAAAATACCGATTTCTCAAATACTACTATTTCTTTCAATTAAATTTAGTAATTTTAAAATTTACAATCTGATTTTAATTTTATTTAAAATTAAAACATGTATTGTTTTATTATATTTAAAATAATCAATTAAATTTCAATCTTATTTATATCTAATTTTGATATAAGTTTATTTTTAGGCTTAAAACGCAATTTTTTGAAAATTGGTTTTAAATTCATAATGTTCCCCCATTTTAATTAATTAAAATAATACCTGAGTATAAATTATTTAAATCAAATTTATAGATTATATATAAAAATATATGAATTAAATTCCATATCATGATTATTACTACTCATATAGTTAATATAATATCATTTTATGCATGAAAAATGTATTACTTGAAACCCCATTTTCGACATATCTATGGGTTTTATTTTAAATTAAATTATGCCACTTATATTAATCTAATTTATAAAAATTGAATAAATTTTTTTAATTATAATAATTTATATTATAAAATAATTTGAACTTAATTTTTATTCATAATTAATAGTGAAAATAGTAAAAATATTTTACCACGGTTAGGGTCAGAATGGGTTTACTGGGGGTTAAACTAAGAATATAAGGGTTAAAATAACCTAAAAACTTACCTAATTAATATTTTATATCCATATTTAAATATTATCACATATAAAGTTTTTAAATGAGTCATTATGGAGACTTTTGGAATGTAAAAAATGTGGTTATGATGTATTCTTTTCAAAACATCAATTTGAGTCATCCTCCTCAATCATAAAAGGGCACTCCATCCCCTCACTTCTTCACACCTCTAAAGTCATTTTTTGTAATCATAACCTTCAAAAATATCTCACCTACATCTTTATCCACATTATATAGCTTTTTTAATTTCAAAAATACCAACCCTGTGGTCCTTAATATGATATCCAAAGGTGGTTCTTCTAAGAAAATGTGATTTTCTTCAATAAGATCATTCTTTTTAATTCTTATTTTTCCACCATAAATTATATATTATCACTACCAATATAATAAAAAAGTATATAAAATATAATAATATGTTATTATAATAATTTTTTTATTGAATAATATTTATCAGTCTCCTCCTTTATCAAATGGGAATAAAATCCATCACTCATGTGTACAGCGGACTACCACCTTTCGAACCAATGTAATTTGTTTTTTATAACCGACTCACATGGATGCTTATAATGATGTAAATAATGAATATATATAAATAATATGACATGATATTATTTTTTAACAAAAAATTACCAGCCAATTCCTTACCATTTCACCCATTAAGGGAACTGTATTATCGCTTGTGCGTACGTACGGCATGACATCTCTACAAAGCGATGCGACTCATTTTCCATGATTAAATTTTAATAATTTTATTAAAAATGAATAAAATAAGTTAATATAATATTTATAACATTAATATAATTATTTATAATATGTAATTATATCCTATACATAGGAACATGAACTTTCATAACAAAACATGCATGAGAAAACAAGGCAATTATCTCCTGAAAAAATAATAATAATAATAATAGATTATTTGTGAATGGGTGGGAATATGTTATAATAAAATTTTATATGATATTATATACATTAATATGGTCCGATTATAAATTAATAACATTCTTAAAACCATTATACATAAGGTTAAATAATTTTCAACCAAAAGGAAGCATGAGGTAAGGGGATTCATCTCAGATTCCCTTCATTGAGACACATTTTATTAATATACTCATAATTTGTTTTATATAGTGTATATAATTCCCATTTAAAATTTAATATCATGAATCCTTTATAATTAATTTTATTTTAAGTTTCAATTTTTAATTTTTTATCCAAGTGTATTTGAATTGAAAATTACCAAGTAGTAATGAATTTCATAACTCAATTTCTTTCCAATTGGTTATATTACTGCTTCATTGTATTTGATATTCTAAGATTATGTGTATAATTAATTTCAATTATATTATATTATAATTATAATTTTTTATGTGAATTTAAGTTTTATAAAGATAATCTATTCATTGATTAATTATTAATTCAACGTTATGATCATTATAAGGGTTTCTCATCTCAAATCAACTTCTTTGGAACATGTGTTATTATATACCCCTATCTTATTTTATAAGGTGTATATACATCCCCTTTGATGTATTATATCATTAATATATTTATATTCATGGTATTTAATGCTTCATTTTATTTTATTCCTTTAATTGGGCATACGATTAAAAAGTTACCAAATCGGAAATAGATTTATGTTTCAATCTCATTTTTATCAGGATTGTTTATTAATAAATTTCCATTGAAGTAAATTATTTGATAATTTTCTAATAAACCCAATTAATTTTATTATAATCTATTTAATAATAAATTTTTCAAGTAATATTACCATTTTCCTCTCTTTGGTACTTAAAATGATTGAGAATTTATTTTAATAAAATCCGACTTTATTTCTTTATTCGGTCAAAAAAACTTTTTCTTCCAAATCTATTATTTCTAAAAATATTTCCAAAAAATGTTTTAATATGATTGTTTAAATTCATTTTCACCGATAAATTTATTTTTATAAAATGTTTTAAAACTAAACATCCTATATTTTTTCAAACAATGTACTTTTCATTTTTCTTACAAAAATTTGAAAGAAATATTTTTTTACATACTCAAAATGAATAGAACCTTTCTACCATCATAAAAAGTCATTTATTTGAATATTCCTTTACAATTTTATAAAGTTTATTTTAAATAATATTTTTTTCATAATATTTTGAAATTACAAGTTCTTATATTTTATTTTCAAAGTTAAAATATTATTTTTCTCAAAAAATAATGATCTTGTCATGGTATTTCTATTAATCTGTGACAAAAACTCTTTATTATATTTATAATTCACTAGGGATATGTTGTAATGGTACCATAATTATTCTTTCTCTGTATATTCAATTATGAGTTGATCTAGGAAAGTATTTACATTCACTTTCTTAATTAATTTTTGTAATCATTAACTTTCCCATGAAATATCCACTTTCTTGTGATTATTGGAAATTAAATTTCCCCTAAATATCCATATTATTTATCAAGGATATTATTATTACTTAAACCATATATAATTTTTACATACAGTGTTTTACATTTAATGTTATTTGATTGAAAGGGAAATATTGATTTAAAAACCCGACCTTAAACATTATATAATCTAGTTAATTCAACTAGAATTCACTTTTATACATTTACAAAGATATTTTCAATTTAGAGTTTCAGATAATTAGGTCATAAATTATAAATAGAAACTCATATAATTACAAAGTAGATACTTATACTCAATATCCATTGTTTCATAATGTGAAAATTTTAGAACAAAATATGATTTCTTTCCATAATAAAACTTCACAACATTAAACTTGAATTATTCTCTTCCTTTACCCACCCACAAACCATGTGAAAAAAAATTAAAACTTGGGATGAGAACAAAAATCATAGTAAGGTACCTAAAATTGAAGAAAGAAATTTTTAGTCGATGAATGAAAATATTTTCACAAAGTTATAACTTTTACACAAAAAACATAATCACTTTATCTTACCTTATAAAATAATAAGTTTTCTGTAATATCATCGAAATAATACATAAATCATAAAATATAACTTGTTGCATCATTATCATATCACTTGTACGTATAATTTAGCTCTCCCAACTATACGGGGTGTAACCATCCTGGTTACATATGGAATAACCATCACAGTTTATTCCCATAATCGCTTAGGAGAAACCTAACTGGTTAACTATGTCCCTTTACCCAATGCATATAATATCTATAACAGGATCACCTGCCCTCAGTTTATCATGGAACCACTAATCATCATAACAATTCCCAAGAACCATAACATGATCATAACACATAAATATTTCCTAAAAGAAACATTCTTATGGAAAATAAATTTTTCATTTTCAAATCACTTTTCATTTTAAAGAAGCCACACACTTATAAATGAAAATATTTTATTTAAAAATAAAATTTTAAACTTGTAAATGAAACATAAATTAAAAAAGGTTTCATGAAATCATAAAAATCTACTTATGACTTATAAGTAAAAAAAATTATTTAATAAAAGAGTTGTAATATGAAAAGAGGATTTTTTTAAAGAAGGACACTTACTTTATGTCCAAAAGCGTTATGCACTTGTACTTAATGTCTTGGATAATCAAAATATATTAATTAATTACTAAATATAGAACCTATTTTTAAATTATTTTTCTTATTATAATTTTATTAAGTTTATTTATTGCCATTTGGATGAGTTATAGTGTTCAATAATGTTGTTATGGGAGTGTTCGTTTCATGGTTTTATGGTTGGTTACCTTGAGTATAATTAAGGGATTTATTTTCAAAAGGAATAAAAACATTATAAGTGGAAATAAATGGTATTAAAATACTTAAAAATTTTAAATGACCCCATATATCATTTTGTTTCCTGATATGAGGATGATTCATTATATAAAACATTAATGATAATTTTTTGCTTCATTTTTTTTGTTTTTTCATACCATTACAAAATAGTTTCATTTTATTTAATATTATATCTATAAATTAGTTAAATAACATTAAAAAAGTTGTAATATACATATTAAAATCTTATTTAACCATAATAATGGTTTTATGTCCATCCTTAAAGGCGGTAACAGAAAATGAAAACTCTTCGTCCATGAAGGTGGTGAATCAACACATCGCGGATGATGTTTTCATATTTAGAATATGAGTAGAAGAGAAGAGGTTTTATGATGTATATTCCATTAACACAAAACAATTAAATTATATCTATGATACTATATTTATCATTTCACTTTTCATAAGGGATGTGAGGATAAGGTAGAAGAAATAAATAATTTAAAAGAGAGAAAAGGAGGATTTTACCTCTTGAATATCGTCTCCTTGAGAACATCATTAAGGCACTTGGTTTTGGTATTTTGGTGAGACCATTAGGTCTTGGATGTGGTTAATAATATTTTTAAGAAATTTGGGTAGAATTTATAAAAGCTACAAGGCTTTGGATGTGTGTGGATAAGGGGTTGTGATGGGTGGTATTTATAGGGAGAGGGGTGCTTTTTATTTTTTTTATTCATTTGTTTATTATTCTAGATCAAGACTATAAATAGTATTGATTCTTATGAATAATTATAGTAAATGGTGCATGTGGGTTTTAAATAATGGGTTATTACATCATTAATGACTCAAAAAATTATGTATTAACTTATAATGTTAAATGTCGTAAATTACCATATTTCACTATTCACAAAAAATCAACTTTTTTTTGAAAAATACCAAAAAATCACCGTAACGATTTTTCAACATGTAGATTTAAAAAAATAATAATTCTCTAAATAATCTAAATTTAATTTTAAATTAAAATTATAATTTATTCAAAAAATATCGATTTTAATATTATAATTGATTTTATGACACATTTAAAAATTAATTACAGTCTCATAAAATCATACCATAATTATAATAAAACAAAATATTAATTTATGAATCTATTTTATGAAAATAAGTTTTCTTTTAAATCATCATATTAATTATAAGATTTTTAATAAACATTTATGTTTCACAAAAACACCAAAACTTATTTTATCATTTTTAAAACATTTATTTAATTATTCCATGATATGAATATATCATATTTTCAATTATGAAAAACCAAAATTTTGTTTATACTTTCATAGGTGAGGTTATTATTTTAATGGCAAGATTACTATTCCTAATGGTCACATTACTATTCCAATGGTTAGGTTAATATTCCATTATTATAGATTCCTTAATTTCTATAAATACTACTTATTTCATTATACATTTACAATGAATGTAAATATTTAATTATAGAATGAAAACAAATTATTCTATAAGTACCTAGGTTGTTAAATTCACCCCCTTCTCAAAATTACATCGTCACAATTTTATTCACTTATTAAACAAGTGAGGATACCTTTCCTTCGTATAATTTTTAGATTCCCATGCTTATTCTTCCACCATATGGTTTCTCTGAAAAACCTTAACTTGATGAATTACCTTGTTCCACAATACTTTATCTCTATGGTCAAGAATATAAACAATCTTCTCCTTATATGAAACTTTATCTTCTAACTAAACAATATTAGGTTTAATAACATGAGATTAATCTAGAACATAATTTCTTCACATCAAAGCATGAAAAACATTGTTTACCTGGGAAAAACTCAGAGGACAATCTACTCTGTAAGAAATTGGTCCAACTTTATCCAGTATTTCATAGGGTCTAAGGAATTTTGGGATTAGAATCCCCTTATTACCAAAATTAATCACACTTTTCCATAGAGAAACTTTGAGAAATACATGATGACCTACCTCAAAATAAAGATCCTTTCTTCGATTATCTGTATAACTTTTCTACCTACTTTGAACTATCCAAAAGTGTAGCTGAATTATGTGAACTTTCTCTACCATTTACTCTACCAATTCTTGTCCCATAAACATTCATTCACATACTAAATTCCAAAATGTTGGAGTTCTACACAGCCTTTTATATAATGCTTCAAAAGGCACCATCTATATACTATAATGAAAACTGTTATTATTAGAACACTAAAACAAATAATGATAATGATCCCAAATTCCCAGGAAATCAATTGAACTAGCTCTATGCATATCCTCTAATGTATAAATTATTCTCTCTGACTATCCATTACATTGAATATGAAAAGTAGCGCTGAAATTTAATTCAGTTCCGAATGACTTATGAAGGCCTTTACAAAAGTTATAAGTTAACCTTGTATCACGATCAAACACAATTGATAGAATAAATACATGTAACCTAACTATATCAATAAAATACAACCAAGGAATTTGATCTAGATACATAGTGTCTTTAATATTAATAAAATGTTTATATTTAGTCAGTTGATCAATAACAACCCAAATTCTATTGTTACATCGAGAATTTTTTGGTAATCCCACTATGAAATCCATGGATATATTTTACCATTTCAATCTAACACTAGAAAATGATGAAGCATACCCTTCAGTATATGTCATTCTAATTTTACCTATTGATAAGTTAAACATCTCAAGGATGAACTGGAGATGTAGAACTATGAGATTCACTTAATATCTCTTTATTCAATAGTGAGTCACAAGGCACACATAATATCTTAAACAATATCAAAACACAATCTTTATCACTGAAAATTTCTGGAAACTTATCATTTTTAACCAATGTTACCTTTTCTTGTAACTCATGGTCTTCCTTTTATGCTTTCATAATTATGTTGGATAGAGATGATTGCACTAACACCTAAAACAAAACAGATGAATTTCCTGCACCAACAACGTCCAATCAAAAATTCATAAAATCATTAACCAAGGGGTCATGTTCCAAACCTAACATGGTTAATGTAGCATTATTTTTTTGAATCAAAGCATCAGTCACTTTATTTCATTTTTTTATGGTATTTTATCATGAAATAATGATCCCTTATCAGTTCTAGTAATCTTTTATACCTCATGTTCAATTGTCTATGAGTGTGTTGGTCAGATTAGAGGACTCATGAGGGGGGTGAATTGAGTATCTATTCAAAATTTCTGTTTAAAAAATTCTTTTAAGGTTTCACCCATAAATTTAAATACATCCCATTTAATCAAGGAAATACTGTTATGAATGTTTGACTATTTAAATAACTTCTTAGAAGATTTATTAATTCTCAGTAATGTTATTAGTAGTTATTAATATTAATTTTGAAGTTGTTCTAATAATACAATACAATGATAACTTCTTTCCAAGATTAACTATCAAAGTGAATTTAGTGAATTCTGAATTAAATGGTAAAATAGAGAAAACTAAATTAAAAAACACAGAGGATATAAAACAATTGTTTCAGTCTCAAGCCGATACATAATCCACTCCACTTAGTGATCACCTTCCACTAAGTAGTTTATGTAAATAAACTTGATCCACACCCTGGATCGGGGTTAACAGTAGTACAGAGGACTGTCTAGGTCACAGGACCTCTTCCACAGTTCTTCGTGGGTATGAACTACTTGGCCATAGAGGGACCCCTTCCACACTTATCTTTGGGTATACACAAGTGTAAAAGGATTTTTGAGAAATGATATCGGGTATCCTTCAGTTTAATTCAGGATACAGAGTGTGTATTTATACAGATACACACACTGCTCGAA
Source organism: Viscum album (assembly GCA_963277665.1). Taxonomy (NCBI): domain Eukaryota; kingdom Viridiplantae; phylum Streptophyta; class Magnoliopsida; order Santalales; family Viscaceae; genus Viscum; species Viscum album. The sequence goes on from OY728127.1 coordinate 949,099,373, forward strand.
AGTTAATAAAATGATAGACAGTAGAGAAGAAATGATGAGATAATTTTAGAAGTTCTCTAAGTGGTTTTCTTTGCATCTTAGGACTTCTGAGATGAAGAAGATATAGAAATAGAGTCCTTGTGTGTAAAATAGAGTGTCGCAAGTCAGCTAAATCTAGCGTGTGTTCTTCGTTTTATTTTATAGTGAGAATATGTCCTCGACTCTGAGATTTTAAATATTCTTAGTGTGTTCTTCAGTAGTGCCAAGTTACATGTGTCAATTCTCTCTTCAAAAAATTCTCTAATTGTTTTCCTAGTTGTCTTGCTCAAACACTTGCTTCATGTTGTTCCACTGTGTTTTGTTTCTGGTCGCACTTTTCTTTTATTCTGGGAGTGAATGTGTTGAAACCGACAGGTTTCATGTATTATACACCTCATACCTCATTGTGTTAGGTGAAATGTCTACAAATAACGATTAATTATGTTAGTGCATTTAAAATCTTAAAATATGACCGTTATAGATTAAATCTAAAAATGAAAAAAAAATATTAAGAAATAGTGTCTTCATGAAACGGTATCTGGATGGTCACATTTTTTGGTTCACAGTGTCTAGGTCATGGTTTCGGGTTCACATTGTCTAGTTCACAGTGACTGGTTCACGGTGTCTAGTTGATGGTGTCTGGTTCACGATGTATGGTTCACCATGTCTGGTTCACCATGTCTGGTTCACGGTGTGTGGGTCACGGTGTTTAGTTCGCAGTGTCTGGTTCACAGTGTCTCAAACTTAGCCAATTATTTGTATTCAGACTTAAGCAGTGATATTCATATAATGGATTAGACTTAATCAATCATCAAAAAACATTATAAAGTAAATCAAAGATAGTGTACAGTAATCAAACTAAATGTATAGAACTTAATATCGTTGGATAGCTTTACTTAAACCATAAGGATACTAAACAATTGTACACATGATGAGAGATATATTACATGGGATTAACATGGTTTATAGACTGAATTGGATTTGTGATCATTAAAACATGATTAATACATGTGGAGTCCAAAAATATCCCCCTTTTTTATGATCACAAATCAAGTGTATATAGAGTTTATATTTTTCCAATGTGCATTAAACTAGGGTTTATATTACTCCCACTTTGGGATTATCAAAAAGAGTGAATATGAAGTAGATAATAAAAGGTCACAATGCATTAGATTATGAGAGTGTCAGTATAGAGAGTAATCCAAATTCCGCAAGATCCCTATCAAATGATAGTAGTCACTGTTCTTCATCACTGGCTAGTCTTCTCTTTACCCTTAGCAGCAGCATCAGAAGAAGAAGCCATAGGAGAAGAGGTTGAATTAGAATAAGGGAGTGAGCTGGTTGATAGAGAAGGTAAAGGAAGACCTTCAAAGATATAAGGGGCCAGGGTAGGGGTAGTAGAAGACCGAGGCAACTACTGATCAAGGATTATAGACATGATCTAACTCAGTGTCAGACTGACAGACATAGAAGTGGAGGTGAGGGTAGAGGTGAAGGTTGGTAAACCAGATCTCATAGATGTAGTCGTAGGAGCAACAATGGCAGTACTCTGGAAATGAAGATTAGGCCTTAAAATCTTGATGAATTCATCAATGATCTCTCCACCATACTGTATAGCTTTTTCAAAATCATCCTTGTTCTCCATAAACTTGTCTAACATACGAGTGAACTCTATGAGCTTTTGGACTTGAGTCTTGAAAGGAGGAATCCTCAGATTTTACACAAGGTACTTGAAGTGATTTTTCATGTCAGTCTTAGAGATGATCTGGATGAAATAGAAGTGCACATTCCTGGAAATTTCTTGCTGAGCATCATTAGCAATACTGGAATGGACTCTGACTAAATCAAGAACTCTGTCACTATTCTTGATAACTTCAAATAGAGATTCTTTATTAACACCACAAAGCACAACCTGAAGTTCCTTTTGGACTACTATTTGAAACAGATCACTGTCTAAAGAAGGTTGAGTTGATTTATCAGAGGCTTTAGAAGTAGTGAAAGCTAAGGTATGAGATTTCAATTTATTGAGCACCTTCTGAATGCATTCTTTATACTCATTAGTTAACTTGTTAAGTCCAATAACAAGTTCATGCATCTCTTGAACATTTTGTTTGTTTCTTTTAGTCACTTTTTCATCTAAAGAGGTTAGATGAGGTTGAATTAGTGAGGCTACTTGTTGTGGGGTCTGAGTAACAATAGTCTTAACAGGATGAGAAACAGGATCTGATCTCGAGTTCAGCACTTTCTGTATTTCTTCAACCATACCTCTTAGAGTCTTTACTTCATCACTAAGCAGTTTGTTTTCAATTTTGGTCTCCTGAATCTCAAGGATCATCTTAGATTGAATCTGCCATATAATTTTCTCTAGCAATAGTGAAGCATCTCTTTCACTTTAATTTTTTACAGGAGCCATTTGGGTATTCAAGAGCATTCCAACCCCAGCCAAAAGGGTATATCTAAATTCTTTCAGGTCATCCTTATTCACCAAGACTAAAGGATCTTGTGAAGGCTCAAAAATTGAAGCTGAGATAGGATTAGGTTCTTTGGTAGGAATATCTTCAGAAACAGTTTCTAGTTTCAAATGAAACATTGTAGACAAGTCAAGACCTTTGACTGAGACTTCCTATGAGTCATTTACATCAAAATAACTGGAAAATATATACCATGTGTCCACTGAGTTTGGATTAGTTATATTTGGCACATCAACAGATTCCAAACTGGGGGGTTGCTCCCCCTCAATAGGTGCATACTTCTCAGGAATGAGAGGCTTAGGACCTTGATCTACTTCCAAGAATTCATCCTTTACTTCCTAAATCATTTCTTTTCGATCCAATTGAAAATATAGCTCTATTATATCCTTATTTGAAATAATGAATTTAGAAATAGCTTGTTCCTATGGGAGTGCCTCAAGAGTTGCTTCTTGCACAATAGGAACATCTTCTTCTAAAAATTATTCCATAGCATCCTTTTCAGTTTCCTTATCAACAGAATCATCCTCAGCATTGGGTTGTTCTTCGAAAACAACAACATCTTTAGGAAAATGTATTTTCTTCCAAATTACTACTTGAGGTGCAAGTATACTGTATTCCTCATCAAGAACGGTTTCTCTGGGAGGTACAATAGCCTCTTCTTCTCTTTCTTCTTCATAATACTCAACATCTTTATCTGGATCCAGAACAGGATCAGAAATGCCTTTAGGCATTGAAAGATGTTCTACTGGATTAAACTTTTCATAGATCCTATCATTGTCTTCCACCCATTTTTTCTCCAAGTATTCCAATTTATTATCATCCTCTTTATAATAACTTTTGAGAGACAAAACTCATAATCCTTGATAACTTCTTCATTTGGTCCAACCATACCTTTGGCATGAAGCATAGCCGAAATAATCCTAGAATAAAATGGGAAGGATGACATGGAGGTAGTTTTGATCAGCTCACACATATGGTGTATGAAATACTTACAATGGTTGATCTTTTGTCCATTTTTCATGAGATGTATCAAAAATACATCCTGATATTTGAGTACAGAAAAATCACCTTTTCTGGGACTAATCAAATTCTGAATAAACATAAACGGAAGTCTAGATTCTATATCTAGCTTAGCAGATATGGCTCTTCTATTAGTTTCATTTCTAATTAAACTTCTCAAAGAATCTTCCAAAACAAAGAATTCATTGGGAGGTGGAGGACCTCTCTGATAGTCCTCACAAATTACTTCATGAGGTATCCTAAGGCATGCAGCCCATAACCTCAAGGAAAAATGCATCATTGGCCATTTATCCAACTTCTTACAGCATAGCCATCTTCAGAATAAAAAGTAAATTGAACATATTGAAAAAAATGTGCCACTAGATTCGGGTAGATAGGTATATTTTTTTAAAACCAATCTAACCAACCTTTCTCTTTCAATACTTTCAAAACTAGAGACTTACTCAATAGAAACCACTTATGGAATATCTCTTTCTGAGTTAATACTATTCGGTTCATCATATTTGGATTCATAGGACCCTCGGGGCTTAGGTGCGATCTTCTTATTCATTGAACTGCATTTATTAGGGGTCTATGACAAATGACGTTTCATCATGGTCATATATTGAAGGTTCGAGAGAGAAGGGTTGAAATGATGAAGAAGGGTTATGGTTTGGGAGAGTGGAAGAAATCTCGAGTGAAGAATGGTTGAAACTTCTTTTATTTTATCATTTAGGAATACCAAATGTCGCAAAAACAAAAGCACAATAAAGTAAAAGGGTAAAATAAGTAATTACTGTGATATGGGTTCTAATTTATAAATAAAACTATAAATCATATTCTTGGTGAGACCATTATAGGTCTTCACGATGAGATAGTAACTGACTCTCACGGTGAGACAGTAACAGGCCTTCATGGTGAGACCATAATAGTGTGATTTCTAGATTGTTTGACTGTATTATTTGAGAGAGTAAGTGTCAGAAAGTAACCAAGAAATACTAACTGTGAGACTGTAAACATGAAACAGTAAGTCTTAAGACAGTAAAAAATCTAGAACTGTTAAAGTTTAATAGTAATCTCAAGATAGTGATTTATGAAACCGTAAAGTGTGAAACAGTAAAATATGAAACAGTAAGATAACTACTTAAGGTTTATCGTACCTAATTCATGTATGATGTATTCTATTATTTCAAAATTTAATGGTTTAGTGAATATATCATCAAGCTGATATTCAGTTCTAATGAATTCCAAAGTGATATCACCTTTTTGATAATGATATCTCAAAAATTGATTTCTTACATCAATATGATTTGTCCAAGAATGTGAAATGGGATTTTTTTAGATGTTAATAGAACTTGTGTTGTCACAATTTATAGGTACATGCCTGAATTGATATCCATAATCTAGTAAGGTGTGTTTCATCCACAAAATGTTTTCACAAAAACTACCAGCAGCTATGTATTCAGCTTCTGTAGTAGATAATGCAACAAAATTTTGTTTCTTACTACACCATGATACTAGTGACTTGCCCAAAAAGTGACATGTTCCATATGTTCTTTTTATATTTAACTTATAGCCACGAAAGGTAGCATCAAAATAACAAAGTAATTAAAATGATTGTCCTCTAGGATAGAACAGTCTTAGATTGGGTGTATTCTTGAGATATTTGAAAATTATTTTAACAGCATTTAAATGATATTCCTTAGGATTTTCTTGAAAATGAGCACATATAAACACACTAAACATAATGTCAGGTCGACTAGCAGTTAAGTAGAGTAAACTCACAATAATTTCTCTATAATTGGTTTGATCGACATATTTTCCATCTTCATCAAGATCCAACTTACAAGTGGTACTCATTGGACTTTCACTACTATTAGTGATATCCAATCGAAAATGTTTTAGAAGATATCTAGTGTATTTAATTTGATTTAAAATAATACGATCATTATTTTGAAAGATTTGAAATCCAAGAATGAATTTTATCTAACCCGTTAAACTCATTTCAAATTCATTTTTTCATCATTTTAGAAAATTTAAAACATAAATAATTTCTTGAAGATCCAAAGATAATGTCACATACATAAATTTGAACTATTAAAACATCATTGGAAATTCATTTTATAAAAAGTTTAGGATCAGCTATTCCTTTTGTAAAACCATTGGAAATAAGAAAAGTACTTAATCTATCATACTAAGCTCTTGGATCTTATTTTAAAGCATATAAAGCTTTTAATAATTTAAACTTAAGATTTGGAAAATGAGGATTTGTAAAACTTGGGGGTTTCTCAACAAAGATGTCCTCATCTATAAACTCATTTAGGAATTCACTTTTAAAATTCATTTGATATAGTTTGAAATTCAGATGTGTATCATAAGCATGTATAATTCTGATGGCTTCAAGTATAGCTACTGGTTTAAAGGTCTCTTCATGGTCAATTCCCTCTTCTTGACTATAGCCTTGTGCAACCAATCTATCCTTGTTTATAAATATGTTACCAGCTTCGTCTACCTTATTTCTAAACACCCATTTAGTTCCTATGGTGAATGTGTTTCTAGGTCTTTCGAAAAGTTTCCAAACTTTGTTCCTTTCAAACTGATTGAGTTCTTCTTGCATATCTATTACCCAAAATTCTTCATTGATAGCATCATTAATGTTTTTAGGTTCAAGTTGGGACAAAAAGACTTGATGTTAAACCTAATTTCTAAGAGATTCTCTAGTTTGAGTTCCTTTCTCTAAGTCTCCTACAACAGTATCTAACGGATGGTTCTTAAGAGCTCTAACAGCTCTATGAAAGGAAGGACTTGTGATTTCAGGTTCATCAACAGGTTCATTGTGACTTGAGTATAAGAAATTTCCAGAACTGGAAGTTTTCACAATTTCCTTTATAGGATGGTTTGAGGATTTTGAATTAATGTCCAGATTTGATACATCATCCTCCAAGTTCTTTAGAATGGTTTTAGGCTCCTATGGATCTATTTCATCAAATTTCACATGGACAGATTCTTCCACACATTTAGTTCTTTTATTGAACACTCTATTGGCTTTACAAGATATGGAATATCCCAAAAATATACCTTCATCACTCTTGGATGTAAATTTTTCAATATTGTCTTTAGTATTAAGGAAATAGACTTTGCAACCAAAAACTTTCAAGTAGCAAACTTTGGGTTTTTTATTATTCCATAACTCATAAGGGGTCTTTTTAAGAATAGGTCTAATCAAAACTCTATTGATTATATAGCATTTTGTATTGACAGATTCAGCCCAAAAATAAATAGGTAGGTCATATTCACTAATCATTGTTCTATAAATCTCTTGCAGGGTTCTATTTCTACTTTCTACAACTCCATTTTTTTTAGGTGTTCTAGGGGAATAGAAATTGTGGCTATATCCATTTTGTGAGAAAATGGATTAAAACTATTTATTTTCAAATTCATGTCCATGATCACTCTTTAAGGATTTAATTTTAAGTCAACTATGGTTTTCTATAGACTTGGAATATTTGGTAAAATGAGTGCAAGCTTCACTTTTGTGATCCAAAAATAAGGTCCATGTATATCTAGAAAAATCATCTATAAGAACATAAACATAGTGCTTACCATTTAAAATATAAAATCTATATATTCCAAACAAATCCATGTGAACCAATTCTACAGGTTGATAAGTTGGCACTTTTTTCTTTGGATTGAAAAAAATTTTGAGTTGCTTTCCCTTTGACAGGGATTACACACTTTATCATTTGGAAACTCATGTTTTGGTAGGTCTTTGACTAATATTTTTCTAGTTAACTTTCTAAGGGAGTGGAATTTACAGTGTCCTAGTCTCCTATTCCAAATCCAAGACTCTTTATGAAATACACTTAGACATGAGGCATTTTGAGAAGCTAAATAATCTATGTTAACAGAATAAAAATTTTCATTTCTTAATGTAGAAAACATTGATTCTTATTTAGAATTAAAAATATTGCAATCATCATTTTATAATATAACATGAAATCTATAATCATATAATTATGAAATAATAAGAAGATTATATTTCAACCCATCAACAAAAAGTAATTTGGAAGTTAAAACTGAGTTAGAGTTACCGATTTGGCCAAGGCCAGTGATTTTTACTTTGGCATTGTCACCAAAGGTGACATGTCCTCCATCAATTTTTATTAAATTCTTGGAGCATGAGTAGTCTCCTATCATGTGTCTTGAACACCCAATATCTAAGTACCATAAATATTTATAAAAACTCTTCAAGAAAATTTCCTACAAAATGATCAAGAAAAAACATATTTTGGTACCCATACTTGTTTGGGTCCAGTAACATTAGTGATAAGTGCTTTAGGAACTCATATCTGCCTTATAGGTTTCCTATAAGCATTATGTAAAGTATTTGAAAAATAAACTCTATTTGGTCCAGAAAAACATGAAATAGTAGAAAGTGTATCATAACTTGAACTAGTTGATTTGTTTACTGAACTGGGATTAAAGATGTATGTCCTAGATTTAGAAACAAAGTTTTTTCTCCCAAAATTTCTTTTCCCAGGTTGATAGCCAACGCCATTATTACACTTAGGCGTAATTTGTTTACCTAGAATTTGAGTAAGAGTATTTTTTCTATTGGTAAACTTTTATAAGTCATTCTTTAATTGATCATTATACATTATTAATTCATTGTTCTCCATGAATACTTGAGCATTTTTCTCTTTTTCAGTTGTGAGTTCAGATTTTATAGTCATGGTAAGAGCATGTTGTTTTTTCAAATATTTATATTTATCTTTTAGTTAATTGCATATTTCTTCAAGCATATTGAATTATTAAAACATTTCTTCATTAAACATATTTTCAGAGTCACTCGCATCTCCATAATAGTATAAATTATGTATAGTAGAGTCCAGTGTTACCTCAAATGTGTTTTTCTTAAAACAAATATTGGATTTGTTATGTTGTTCATCATGTGATGTTTCTGAGTCACTTGAACTATCCTCAGAAGAACTCCAGGTTTCTTTCATTTTCTTTTTATATTTTCTGTCCTTGTCCTCATATTTATTTTTATACTTGAGCTTTGGACAGTCATCCATGATATGTCTTTTGCGCTTACATTCATAGTAGACAATATCATCAGTCCGGTCACTACTTTTCCAGTCTTTCTTCCAACTTACTTTTTGATCATATTTTCCCTTGAAGTTAGGCTTTCTAAAAATTTTCTTCTTCTTGTAAAATCTCTTGAATATTCTGGATAATTTTTCCATTTCCTCATCACTATCAGGTTATGATTGTTCACTACTAGAATTTTCTTCAAAAACTTCCAACTTCCCTTTTTCTTTGTATTTAGAGGTAGTGATCCTGAATGCAACAGATTTTCATTTTGGTTCATCCTCCTCTTCTTTGTTGACTTTCAACTCCTCTTCATACATAATCAGTTTCCCAAGGAGTTCTTTTACAGCTAGATTGATGATATCATATGACTCTCTAATAGAGATAGAGTTTCCTCTCTATCTGTCAGGTAGACATTTGAGAACTCTCAAGATCTATTCCTTAGAAGTGACTTCTCTTCCAAGAGAAATCATTGTGTTGAAATTTTCATTGAACCTAAGATACATGTTATAAATAGGCTCATCAAGTTTCATTTTAAAGTTATCATGTTTATTAGTGTAAGTATTCAGTATCATTTCTTTCACACTATAAGTTCCTTCATGTGAAAAAGGCAAGGTATCCCAAATTTCATGGGCAGTTTTACAAGAAGAAATTCTATTAAGTTCCTCATATACTAAAGGGCAGTATAAAGCATTCATAGATTTTCAATTGTTATTGTAGGCAGTTTTGGTAAGTTCATCCCAAGTGGTTCTATTAGTAGTAGGAATCTTATATTCATTTATAATTGAAGACCAAATTTCAAAACCCATACTTTCTAAAGGAATTTTCATTTTGATTTTCCATTGAGCATAATTGGTTCCATTAAAGAATGGTGGTATGTTTGTTGCAGCACCCTTCAATCTATTATCCATAATAAAGAAATACTTTTAAAGAGATATAAATTTATAATTAATAGAAATTTACAGATCTTTAATGTACAACGACAATTACAGTTTAATAAGGTTAAAAATAGAGTTTTAATAAACAATTATCTGATAATAAATGTTGTTCAAAGTAGAGTACTCAAGAGGGGGTGAATTGAGTATCTATTCAAAATTTATGTTTAAAAAAATTTTCCAATTATGTTTCACCAATAAATTTAAATACAACCCATCTAATCAAGGTTATAATGTTATGAAAGTTTTACTATTTAAATAACTTCTTATAAGATTGATTAATTCTCAGTAATGTTAATAATAGTTATTAATATTACTTTTGAAGCTATTCTAGTAAGACAATACAATGATGACTTCCTTCCAAGATTAAATATCAAAGTGAATTTAGTGAATTCTTAATTAAACAGTAAAATATATAAAACTAAATTAAACAGCACAGCAGATATAAAACAAGTGGTTCAGTCTCAAGCCGAGACCTAATTAACTCCACTTGGTGATCACCTGCCACCAAGCAGTTTATATAAATAAACTTGATACACACCCTGGATCGGGGTTAAAAATAGTACACAGGACTGTCCAGGTCAAAGGACCTCTTCCACAGTTCTCCATGGGTACAAACTACTAGGCCACATAGGGACCTCTTCTACACTTATCCATGGGTATACACAAGTTTAAAAGGATGTTTGAGAAAGGATATTTTTTATCATTTAGTTTAATTCAAGATACAGAGTGTTTATTTATACAGATACACATACTACTTGAAAGTTAATAAAATGATACACAGTATATTAGAAATGATGAGATAAGTTTAGAAGTGCTCTGAGTGGTTGTCTATGTAGCTCTGGACTTCTGTGATGAAGCAGATATAGAAACTGAGTCCTCGTGTGGAAAACAGAGTGTCTCAAGTTAGCTAGATATGGCGTGTGTTCTTCATGGTGTTTTAAAGTGTAAAGATGTCCTTGAAACTGGGATTTCGAGTTTGCTTCATGTGTTCTTCAATAGTGTTGAGTTGAATGTGTCAATTCTCTCTTCAAAAATTCTCTAAGTGTTTTATTTGTTGTCATTCTTACACACTTGCTTCAGGTTGTTCCACTTTGTTTTGTTTCTGGGTTGTACTTCTCTTTTATTATTGGAGAACATGTGTTGAATCTGACATGTTGCATGTATTCTGAACCTTATACCTCGTACTATCAGGTGACATGTCTACAAAGAACCATTAATTATTTCAGTGCATTTAAAATCTTCAAATATGGTCGTTAGATATTAAATTGAAAAACGAAAAAATAGATTAAGAAATGATGTCTTCATAAAATGGTATCTGGATGGTCATGATTTTTGGTCATGATGTCTGGTTCATAGTGTTTGGTTTGTGGTGTCTGGTTCACATTGTCTAGTTCATGGTGTCGGGTTCATGGTGTTTGGTTCACGGTGTCTGGTTCACGGTGTCTGGTTCATGGTGTTTGGTTCATGATTTCTAGTTCATGGTGTTGGGTTCACGGTGTCTAGTTCACGATGTTTGGGTCACAGTGTCTGGTTCACAGTGTCTAGTTCACGTTATCTCAGACTTAGCCAAATATCTATATTCAGACTTAAGTAGTGATATTCATAGAATGGATCAGACTTAATCATTAATCAAAAAAACATTATAAAGTAAATCAAAGATAGTTTACAGTAATAAAACTAAATGTATAACACTTAAGATCTTTGGATAGCTTTACTAAAAGAATAAGGATACTAAACAACTGTACACATGATGTGAGATAGATTACATGGGATTAATAGGGTTTATAGAATGAATAGTATTTGTGATCATTAAAATATGATTAATACATGAGGATTCCAAGAGACTGAATATATACTTCAAACTATTATGATCAGTATATATTTCACATTTGGCTCATATAAATGATGTCCCCAAATTTCTAAAGTGAAAACCACAGATTCTAATTCCAAATCATGTGTGGGATAATTTAACTCATGAGGTTTTAGTTTCCATGAAGCATAAGCAATTACCTGATCATTCTACATCAGAACACAACCAATTATCTTTAAAAAATAATCACTATAGATCACAAACTCACCATTTCTAGATAGAAAGTTAGAAACTATAGCATTCATCAATCTTCTTTTCAGTTCTTGAAAACAAACAGCACATTATTATATCCAAATAAATTTTACCCCTTTTCATGTTAACTTAGTTAACTGACTAGATAACCATGAAATGTTTTTAACAAACCATTGGTAATATCTTACTCATCCAAGAAAACTATGAATCTCCGTAAAATTTTTAGTTCTTGTAAATTCATCCACAAATTTTTTTGTGGGATTAACTATTATGAATCCTTATTTATAATGTTCCCATGAAAAGAAATATGTTTTAATCAAAAATCACATTCGATAAATTTACCTTATAAATTATTTTTTGTAAGGGTTTACAGAACAATTCTTATATGTTTTTCATGATCCTCGTAACTTTTTTAATAAGTAGAAATATAATCATTAAAAATAATAACAAACTTATCCAAATATTCATGGAAAATCATGTTCATAAGATCCATAAATATAGTATGATTATTTTTTAAATCCATAGGTAATAAATAAAAACTCATAATTCCTATATCTAGTCTTGAATGTTGTTTTCATAATTTCATCCTCTTTCACCTTATTCTAATGATACCTCAACCTAAGATCAATCTTTGAAAATTATTACGCTTCTTAGAGATGATCAAAATAATCCTTGATATTAGGCAATGGAAACTTATTCTTAATAGTGATGTTATTCAATGCTCAATAATAGTTGAAAATCCTAATTGAACCATATTTCATTTAAAACAAATGTAGGATCATCCTAAGGTAATGTACTCAGATGAATGAAACCTTTATCTAGCAACTTGTGCAACTGATTTTTCAATTATAAAAGTTCTACTTGAGCCATTAGATAAAGGTATTTTGAAATAGATTTTGAATTAAAGACTAAATAAATTGTAAAATAAACCTCCCTATCAGGTATAATACCATAAAAATCAATAGAAAAAATATCTAGAAACTCATTTACCCTCATTAATCTGAATAGTTCCCTTATTTTCAAGAATATGTTCAAGATGACATTAATTTCCATCATTTAATTGTTTATAATCTTCCTAATATTTTATCAATGGTATGGGTTCATTATTGTAAACAAATTGTGGGTCTTTCTAAAAAATAACTTCTTTATATCTATAATTAGTCTTATTATAGTAAATAGAAATCCAATCAATACCCAGAATAACATCCAAATATACCAAGGTAAAGACAACAAGGTTTTCAGATAAATTATTTACATAGAAATCGATAGGAAGATTCTTATAATTTAATTTTTCTTTAATATTCCCCCTATGTTTTTTGACCATAGGTTTTATATTCATTTATTGAGGTGAAATTTCCAATTTACCAGAAAAATTTTCAGATATGAAAGAATTTGTAGAGCCTGAATCAAACAAGACATTATAAAAATCTTAGTAAACAAAAAATATACATAATACCACTTCATTAGATGCCCCAATATCTACTGAATTAGTTTCAAAGGATTTCACCATGCCATTCTGTTTATAGTTTGGATGCTTCCTATCATTCAGGTTCCTCTTAAAACACTTGTGTGTATAATGACCCATCTTATTATATTTAAAATATTTTACTATCTATATATCATAATGCTTCTTACCACTACCATGATATTTTTCATTGCAATTAAAATCCATATTCCAAAACCTACCACATCAAAAACACATATCATAATTCAAAAGGCATTTCCCAGTGTGTTTTTAACCACAATTATCAGAAATTGAAAACTTAATTTTCTAACCATAAAACTTATTTAATTAATTATTTCTTTATTCCTTCAACCTATACCTCTCTTTTTTGGGTTTTCAAAGAATTATTCATCATCATAAAACTCCATTTACCCATTCTCCACACATCGAACATGTTTTTCATAACTTTTGAATTCATGATAATCCAATGACCTTCGATATTTTGGATTCAATCCTAAGTAAAAAACAATTGATTTTACTATCATAGTCTTGGATAATTTTTATGGAGTGTTCCTTTCCAATCTAGTGAATTTTTATTCATATACATCCACTAAATCCTACTCTTATCACAATTCCAATAAAAAAATTTCCATCCTAATTCGAATTTCCTTAGGAAAATATTTTTCAAAGAAAATATTTTTTAATTCATCCCATTCCAAAGCATTAATCTCCTCGATATCCCTAATATTCTTGATCATTGACCACTACTGGTCAGCTTCACCTACAAAATGATTAATATAAATACTAAAATTTTGATGGCCTAAACACCCCCATGACATTTAAAATATTTTCTAGGTATTTAATCAACCCTTCGGATACCACTGGGTCAATAGATCCACTAAATTCTGGTTAGTGTTGCCACATAAAATTTTCTACCACTAACATATTCCTCTGAGGTTAATCTAGATGATTTTTTGCACAGATATCACCACCATTTATATCATATTTAAACTGATTCCTTAATTTCTCAAACTACTTGGTTCCAATTCCCTCCATTTCATGTTGCGAATTCAGAAGGATATCATCCTCTTGGTGCCTTCCAACTCTAGCTTCTCTGTTTCTTCTATGGAAAACCATTCTGAAAAGTCATATATTAGATGAAGAAATATGGAAATGTTTAGATTTTATATCATTTAAACATAACCATATTTTCAAAATAATTTATGGGAATTCTATTAACATTATAATAACCCCTATATTTATCAAAATCTTTCTCAAATACCAACTATAAGGACCCGAGCATAAAAATTACATAATATAGTTAATTAAACTAAAATTAACTTTCATGCATTCCAAAAGATCTTTTATATTTATAGTTTTATATAATTAGGTAATAAATTATACATATCAACTCATATAATTACAAATAATACACTTCTACAGAATATTCATTTTTTCATAATATGAAAAATTTAGGGAAAAATGTGATCTCTCTTCTATAAAAAACATCACAATATTAAACTTGAATTTTTCTCTTCTATTAACCATACATAAACCAAATGAAAAACATTTTAAAACATTGTATGAGCACAAAAATATCAGTAAGGGACATAAAAATGAATAAATAAACTATTATTCTATGAAATAAAACATTTTCACAAAGTATTAAGTTTTATACATAAAACATAATCTCTTTAGCTTACCTTATAAAATCATAAGTTTTCTATAAAACTATAAAAAGCATACATAAATCATAAAAGGTATCTTGTTTCACAATTTTCATATCACTCTTAGATATAAAGTGGCTCTCCCAGCTACACATGAGAGTAACCATTATGGTTACACTTAGAATAACCATCCTAGTATATTCCCATAATCTCTTATAATAAACCTAACCAGTTAACTTTGTCCCTTTACTCAATGTATCGAAGAGCTATAACTGGCTGACCCATCCTTGGTTAGTCATGGAACCACTATTCATAATAATAATTTCCAAGAACCATAACATGATCATAACACATAAATTATTAATAAAAGAAACATTCATGAGGAAATATATATTTTTCATTTTGAAATCACTTTCATTTTTAAGAAGGTGTGCACTTATAAATTAAAATTTTTTATTTGAAAAAAAACTTGTAAAATTTTAAAAGAAACATAAAATGCATAATTATTTATTAAATTGGTAAAAATACCCTTATTCCATATATGTTAAAAAACTTTTATTTAATAAAATTGTAGTAACTTTAAAAGAACATTTTTAAAAAAATCCCTTACCTTGTGTTCGAAAGCATTCTGTACATGTGCTTAATGTCATAGATAATACAATTAGATTCATTAATTAAAAAATACATAACCTATTATTCAATTATTTTATTTATTATAATTTTATTTAGTTCCCTTTTTTCTATTTTTTGAGTTATAGAGTTCTATTTTATCGTTCTGAGCGTGTTTGTTTCATGTTTTTATGGTCGATTCTCTTGAGTATAATTGTTAGAGTTCTTATCAAATGGAAGAAAAACACCAAAAGTGGAAAAAAATGGTATTAATATAATTCCATAATTTTAAATGATATCATATATAATTTTTTATGATATAAGGATTATTCATTAGATAAAACATTAATGATAAATGTTTGGTTTATTTTTGACAGTTTTTCCAACCATCAAAAATTAGTTTTTTTATTTAATATTATGTATATAAATTTGTTATAGAATATTAAAAAGGTTATAATATACATATTAAAATAATTTTTAACCATAATAATGGTTTTAAGTTCATCCTTGAAGAAGGTAATAGAAAATTAAAACTCTTCATCCATGAAGGTGGTGAATCGACACATCACAGGAGATGTTTTCATTTTTAGAATAAGAGAAGAATAGAAGAGGTTTCATGATGAATATTTCATTAACATAATAAAATTACAGTATATGTATAATACTAGAGTTATCAGGTAACGTTTTATAGGAGAGGTGAGTATAATGTAGAGGGAAGAAATATTTTAAAAGAGAAAAAAAGGAGGATTTTACATTTTGAATATCATCTCCTTGAGAACCTCTTTAAGGAACTTGGTTTTGGTATTTTGGTGACATCAGATGGTATTTAACATGGGTAAGAGTATTGTTAAGGGAATTGGGAAAAAATTAGAAAAATATGAAAGGATTTGGAGGTTTGTGGATAAGGGGTGGTGAGGGGTGGTATTTATAGGGAGAGGAGAGGGGTGTTTTTTATTTTTTATTCATTTGTTTATTATTTTTGTTCAAGACTATCAATACTATTGATTCCTATGACTAAGTACAGTAAAAAAGTGCATGTAATTTTTTAATAATGGGTTCTTTCATCATAAATGACTCAAAAATTCACTTAATAACTTATAATGTTAAATACTATAAATTATTGTATTTCACTATTCACCAAAAATTCAACTATTATAGAAAAATACCAAAAATTAACACTAACCATTTTTTGATTTATAGATTTAAAAAATGGAATCCATTTTCGAAAATTAATTTTATAAATATTATAAATTTAATTTTTAATTAAAATCATCATTTATTCAAAAAAATACCCATTTTAATATTATAACTGATTTTATGACACATTGGAAAATTAATTAAGGTCTCACATAATTGTCTTATAATTATAATAAAAGAAAATATTACTTTATTAATATATTTTATGAAAATAAATTTTCTTTTAAATCGTTATATTAATTATAAAATTGTAAATAAACATTTACGTTTCACAAAAAATACCAACACTTAATTTATCATTTTTAAAACATTTATTTACTTATTCCATTATATAAATATATCAAATTTTCACTTATGAGAAACCTAATTTTTATGTATAATTTCATAGGTGACATTGTTGACATACCAAACCCTTGTAATTTTTACCTATTCCTAACTCAAATCATCATCATACCTCTCAAACAAAATCTTAGATACCAATTTTTCACAATCCAACCTAATTCAAGCCTTACTTGGGTTAACAATAATGGTAATTGTGACTCAAAAATCCTGCCTCGAATAGGCCACAGTTTGGTGACTAATACTAAGGGTATCAATCAACTATATTGGAGACATTTCCACCGTAAATTATTAGGAAAAATTAATGAACCACTAATCACCACCATGTATATATAAAAAAATATGAAATTAATAATATTGAACCATGTCTATATAATATTAAATATAATACAAGTAAGGAAAATACAAGGATGGACTCCTAAAATCCACTCCTCCTACCCAAAAAGTAGCATCCCAAAGTTCATTGAAATTTCCTAAAAAAGAACTCAAGAATATGTAGTGGGTTGAGCACTTGGTAGTACTCAGTAGAATAAAATTTCTATAAAATTATATATCCATGTGAAATAAATATTTTAGGATATACATGAGTAAAATAAAAAATTAAGACAAATGGGTTGATTAATAATACAGTTTATGTTGGTAATCAAATTTGGAAATAAATATAAAGTTACGGAAGGATATATCCATCACTTTTAGTGGTAACAACAACATTTTTCATATCAAATCATTTATTATATATGGAATGAATATATGAAAATGAAATCTGGTTTTCAGAATAATAATAAAATAATATAAAATGGTCTAGAAGAAAATCACCACTTGAAGATTCATTATAATAATATCTTCATATCATCAATATGATTTCCATAATGTTTACACCACAAATACCGACATCATCATATCCATCACACCATTGTCACATCATCAAAACTATCATAATAAGGAAAAAAACACACGCAAGACCAACTCTCAATATGTGTCAACCATCACAACATAATTCTCATCATGATCACATTATATCCACCATATATCCACATTATAACCTCAAAGAATCATTCTATAATATTGATCCATTGTTTTTTAAATACATGACATAAAACTAATCAATAAAATCCCTTAATAATGTGTTCATGTAAAACCTTAAAATATTACAACCCATTTATAAGTGCATGTGTCATAACCTTGATCCATTACAGCTCATGTGTGTATTCACACACCTATTATATTTCAATACATTAAAACCTATATATGTATATAAATTCATATTACAGCCATAATCTATTACATCCCATAGATACTATATATGTAGTAACCTTAAGCTATTATAACTAGTGTATAGGTGTACTATGAATTAATCCATTATATCTCATGCTGGTATATACATAACCAAAAGGAATTACAACTTGTATGAATAGTAATATATCGAAGGTAAGAAAGAAAACAAAAAATAATAAAATAAGAAATCAATCAAGTAAACAAAACACATTCAAGAAATAAAATACATACAATAATAGTAAATTCATGTTACGATGTATAAAAATAAACAATTATAATTCCATAGCTGATAAATAAACCATTCCAATTCACGATCCAATAATAATCACAATAATATACAAGACATCAATATTATTTATTACCAAAATTCTAGGTTAATACTTCCCTTAATAGTATTATATGGTTTCTCTATTCTGATTAACTATTTAATTATTTAAACATACCTACATAAATATTAATGACTAAGACATAAACATAAATTATTTAGCTTCTTTATTCTAAATAAATATTTAATTAGTTAAACTCAACTAAAAAAATACAGATTATTATGAACTTACCTAAACTTAATAATGAAATATTCTCTATCAGCCTAAGTAATACTCTATAAACACCTAAAATTTAGTTACCCAAAAGATTAATTACACTAGAAAATATTAATTATAGATTAAAATGTAATTACCATTTAAATATTTTTTCTATTTTCACTTATAAATTCATCATGGTTTATTCAATTCAATACAAAAACTTATACATAGAGGGTTCAGTATAAAATAGGTATTTCAATGTAATAGAAAAAACTTTTATAATTAAACATAAAAAATAGTAAATGCAACATCATATATGCAATATATAATCCTAAATTCAATTCAATAAGACATACATAAATAATAATGACAAAATAATAAGGATTTAATTAAGCAGCTTCATCTATTCATATTCTAATCTTTCATTCAAGGTTTCTCATTTCAATATCATCTCAACATTACTTCCCACACTTCACATTAGGTTCTACTTAGTGACAGTTGCATACAAATATTACATATTTATCATAACAACTTATCATAATACTATTAATATCCTTAAAAAAATTAAAAAAGTGAGGTAAGTTTTTTATAATTCAAATTTATAAATCAAAGGATAAACCCTCCCCCTATAACAAAACAACAATACCAGGCCCAAGGAGAGAGTAATAATATGAATACATAAAATAAAAGGAATAAGGAAAGAGAGTAATGAATTTCTATATATGAATACTTAGTGAGGTGTGAGTTTACAAAGACTATATTTTCTTCAAGATAACACTACTTTTAAGGTTTATAAGGTGAGTTTCAATAAAATAAGTTGATGGGAATTATTATCATGAGTGTGAAGTGGATATCAATAAAATGAAAGTGATTATAATTCCATTCATCGATTTCAATGAGTAAATAATCATAGGCATTATCTCCAATAGGGGTAACATGGTTGATTTAACAATATTTAAACAACATTAAATTATAGAAGATAAGATAATTTCATAGAAATACCCTACCTTATTATCTTATTTGTTGTCTTCCATTGTTTTTCCTTCACCACACGTATTCTTGGAAATATTTTCTTCATTACACACCATTGATACATCATAAAGGATGGATAAAATGATTAAAGTTATTAGAGGATATATATTTTTGAATCTTGTAGAATCATGATCACTAATTCCTCTATTTATATTATAAATCTATACACTGGCATCAATTTCTACAAAATAATTATCCAGAAAAATTTATCATTTTATCAATACAGAGATTAAATTATATAGTTTAATTAATACATGTGTCTTTTTTTTTAATTTATTTGTACATTTTTACTTATTTATTTACCTATTTTTTATTTATTCCTTATACATATAGTAGTGTTCCATTTCCATTTTCATTATTAAAAATATTTTTTTTGAAAACATTTTTTAAAACGGTTTCCTTCACTTTTTTTACCGTTTTCATTATTTTTTACCTATATCACACCTTTTATTTATAAGGAGTTCCACATTTTTTTACATGAAATTGATATTTCAAGACTCCTTATTATCATTTATATTTTAATTTGTTTTATTTTATGTGTTTGTTATTCATACATTAAAACATCCCCCACTTTCCCTATTTAATTTCATTTTAATTTTTTTTAAGTATGATATGTTTTTTCATCAGATTGTGTGTTAAAAACACTCACCTATTAATCCCATCCCATTATAAAATTTTCAGAATTTACATTCTTATCATCGCATTTAAAACATAAATAAATTATAACTTCCAAATATTAATAAATTCAAAATATTCTAATTGTTCCCAAAAATAAATGTATCTTATGCCTTAATGGTATAATAAATTAATTACTTCCAAAAATTCCATGAAACACAAATAATTCACCAACTAATAAATAAATTTACTTATTTATTTAAATAATAACTCTTAAAACATTTAAATAAATATCAAACACCAAAATAAATAATTTTCACTATAATTATAAATCCAATAATAAATATAAAATAATAATCCATTTAAAAAAATTATTTATACAGTTAATAAACATTTAATACTCAATATATATAATTTCTTACGTAGTATAATTTTAAAAAGCATTCAATGTGTAATTTTGTATATATCAAAGCTTAAGAAACTTATACTTTTCAAAATAATTAGTTTATAAGAAAATAAAATGAATACATAATATACTTGTGTGTTCATAACATATTTTCCTTTTTAAAAATATTTATATCTAAGAAAATATCAATATGTAATATAATACCTTTGAAAAATATTGATATATAAGAGATATAATCCAACTTTTAATATATTATACTTTAAAAAATCTCATTCATAAGAAAATTAGTTCATGAATAAGATATTTTCAAAACCACTTTATAATTCATAATATTTAAGACTTTGATAAATTTTAAAAATTAGATTAAAACCTAAAATTTATAGAATTACATGAAATATACATAAACCTTCATAAACCTGCAAAATTGTTATAAAAAATCCTCAAACACCCATGAGACCTGAGATATGAAAAATGGAATAGTTCTGGAAAATCTATGCCCTTATAATATATGCTAGTAATTCAAGAATTTACCATTAGAAGTGTGTGACTGGGGTCTTTAGATACTTGAAAATATATAATATCTAGATTTATTTTACATTAGTTAGGCAACTGTATTAGTAGGATACACCAATGTGATTTGGATTAAAAATATTTGAGATAATCAATCCACATATGGTTGGTTGTTAACTCTTGGAGGTGGTGTCATTTCATGGGTAAGAAAGAAACAAACATGAAGCTCACAGTCAAACATAGAGTTAGAATTTATTACCTTAACAGCATGTGGGAAAGAGTCAAAGTACACTAGAAATCTATTATTAGAAATTCATTTGTGGACCAATATGATGACTCCTATTTTTATTTATTATTATAATAAAGTAATGTTATTAAGAGAATATAATTGAAATTATAATGGGAGGCCTAGATACATCATCTTAAGGCATGATTAGTTTATGAATATATTTAAAAATGTTACCATAAAAATTGATTAAGTTAAATTGTGTAAGAACTTATGTGATCCTTTTATAAAATCTCTACTAATAGAGATCATACATGTGACTAAAGAAATGGTGTTAAAACCCACAAAATAATCATTTTTAAATGGTAACCTTCCACTATTATTAGGTTGATCCTAATTAAATGTTTAATGAATAAAATCATATTGTCATAATGATTGTCGGTATTGATATTTTATCCTTAATATTTTATAAAAATATCATCTATTTTTCTTGACATTTAGTATTGGATATTAAAAAAACATTAATATTATTGTGATTGGATTCCTTAAACAAAACTCTTATATATACTTTGATTTCCATAACATGTATAAAGTTTGATATAAACATGTTTTTTTACCATGATAGTAACATTACTTCTATGTGTACTATATCATTGGTAATGTCCTTATATTTCATTTCATATCAAAAGGTCATAACGGTTCATAGATATAATGAGAAACTCAAGATACCATGATTGTATTCTTAAATTCATTTCCAATTTTATAGATACATAATGATGATAGGATATAAATTATGTTTAACTATTAGTTGTTGGGGGCTTATAAGCATTGAGACATCATCTCATGAAGTTTGAACTTGATGGTCATAATCTTGTGAAATCATGAGGACCAACCTGCCAATAGGAACATCACATGTGTAAGGCATCTTCCAATCTTAGAGAATCTATATTAGTCTCTTAACATGATATCATTATCAGTTTTTTCTATTTAACTGTTTAATTTTATTCTATAATTAAACAATTACATTTATTTTTTGGAGTGGTATCTTTCATTGGGTGTGATATTGGTGGTATGAAATTTATTGAATGATCAAAACAAGATTTATCACTTTTGAAAGGAAGAGATATATCGGTCTAGTTGACCAGGATGGTAGTACCTTCACTAAATCCATGGAGATGGTAGAATAAGGTAATTATATCTAGTATGGTCAAAAATAAATAAATAATTTGAGGATGGTGACATAATATATGCATCCTACTTTAGGAGATATCACATGAAAAAGAGATTATATTACACGACATCTATTCATTGTAGAGGTTGTTGTTGCTATAATTATGTCTTATATTTTTAGGTATGTTGATGAGTTGTTGGACTCTTCTCTTAGTCTGTTATTAGTACTCATTGATATCACAAAAAGTACTTAGAGGGTCACACACTAAGTGTATCCAAGGTTTTTTTCTATTATATGTGAATAGTGTTTTATGACATGGTGAGCCCCACCATGTGGTTTTGGTGGTGTTTGAGATTGAACAATCACCAGGAAATAAATAAATTCAGTATTATTAGAGTTTTAATTGATTTTTTTTACTTTATTCACTCATTGTATTCACAAGTAATTAATTGAATATAAAATATATATTTTTTAAACGAATATTTTTATTCAATGTTCATCAAGTAATTTATGGGATAAGTGATTATATTAATGCCTCTAATTTTATCATGTAACATATATTTCATGTTATAAGTATGTTCTAAAATATAAATGACATTTTTTATATAGTTATTAATTCATTTAGTCTCATTAAAGGCTAATTTGTAATGTTTAAGTTACTCTAGGGCCTATGTGAAATTTTAAATAATTCAAACCTACCTTTATAAGACATGAGAATCCAAAATTCAAGGAACTATTCACTCCCACTATTTTGATAGCCTTTGTATCTTCTCTCCAAAATTTTAGGGTTATAAAGATAATATCTAATCACCCACATCCAAGTTTATCATCCTGAATTGAAGGATTAGTGCTTAGGAGATCTCAAGGAAATAGAAAGTGTCTTCGATTATCTACAAAACCACCAAGAAAATTAAGATCAATGTACTCTTATGATATTGAAGCATGTTTTGATGATATAGAGGGATCTAGTTTGTGTTCCTTCAAGCAACAAGCACTGGTAAAAACCAAAACATGCTTGCATCAACAAATCAAATGGGGTAACGGTTTGATTTGATTTTCATTATTAATTATTTCTACATGAGATCCCCATTTTATAACAAGGTTTGTTATATCATTATAGATTATATAATGAAGTTGGTTTAGTGATAAATTTGTTAAAATATCATTGTTCCATGCTTCCAAAATGCACCCAGTACAAATAATTGTTATAAAAGAGTTCTTGTATTGAATTAATTTAAACTAAAAAAATTCTACAGTTAATTTCAGTACATGGTTCCATAATAGTCCCAACTGATCTGATGGAACATTTATTTGAGTTTAAGTGGCTGAGTTATGGGAATATTATGTTTTTAATCATATCAAACCCATTATTTTAGGTTTTTAAAATTAATAATACACATAGAGATGTGTGTGTGTGTCTTATAATTATGGGTTAGTGTTAAAAGATTATCCTCGGTATTCTAGCTTGGTACCTTCATGTGGAAGAGTAGATTTTGAGGTTTCATTCTATATAGTGGAATCCAAACACTCAAAAAAAAGAAAATTCAAAGCCTAATTAATTAGGATAATGAAATAAATATATATATATATTAAGAAAATAAAAGGTGATAAGTATTGTGTCTAAATCACTAACCATTTTTCCACACCCTAATCATGTGGGAATGAAAGATAGCACCACCTAATGTTTGTTTTAATTAATTGGAAAAATAGTTTCTTATGTATGTGGAGGAACCTTATGTTATCGCCAAATTGTTCTTGTGACTTTCCCATGGGGTACATTTATTTTAGTCAAATTGGATAGCTAGATTGGTCTAAACTAGGGTTGTTTGGGTCGGGTTCTTCCTGACCCCATAGTTTTATTCAGGTCTCCTTATAACCTTAATATCTTAAAAGGGTTACTTATTAAGCCTAAGAGTTTGAAAATATTACAAAAAAATATAAAAAATATTTTTTTTTGAAAAAATGGAATGTATAAAATATATGTTGGACCGTGTGAGTTATATATTATTAATTAAATTAAAAAAAATCATTCATAATTAATTCCCTCAGGGAAAATTAATTTCAATTTTTATTTTATACAGAAAATATATTGGGTGTTGACTGATCATGAGTGAGACCAACCTATGTTTTTTTGTATTTTATTAATATATTTAATTATATCAATGCATGAGATATTTTTAATAATTAATAATTTATAAGAAGGTATGTGAATCGTATATCCCACATTATATATACAAGGGCCTATGTACTCATAATAAAAGCTATTTAACTATATATCATATTCCTCAGTTCTCTTCACCTTCATGTAAGTTTATACATATAATGATGAGTAAAACTGAAGATGTGCACCATTCTAAGATTAAGAAAAGTACAAGGCAAGACATAGACACATTGAAAGGGGTCAGTGTTGTGATACGAGTTACACAACTTAGGTATATAACTATAGGGTCTCAGTTGATCTATTTCCACTTAGTGGATTAACTAGTAGTACACCCATCTTTAAAAGTGGATTTTTGAGGAGCAACATGGTTTCATTTGTGGGAGATCTACCCAAGATGCCATAGCTATTGCTCATGAAATGATAAAGGATATCAATAAAAAAGTGCATGAATCTAACATTTCTATAAAGCTGTATATGGACAAATCATATGATAGGATTGAGTGGATTTTCGTTATTAGAGTTATGCAATGCATGGGGTTCTCTGAACAGGCTATTTATCTCTTCATCAGATGCATTATTTCCCCGGGTTTTTCATCATGTTTATGGGGAGAAGCTATGGTTTCTTCAAATCAGTCCAAGTTTTAAGACAAGGGGATCCTTTTTCCCCAAGTGTCTTTATTTTGGTTCAAAATGTGCTTAGCAGATATCTCAACAAAACCATTGATGAGGGCCGCATGAGTGCTTTTTGTTGCAAACCTAACATCAAAGGTCCCTCCCACCTTTTCTTTACAGATGATATGCTTCTTTTCCTAAATGGTAATATCAGATCGATCTAGGATCTTGATCGAATTCTTTTATTATATTGTAAATGGAGCAGTCAATCCATTATTTGGTTAAAGAGTGGTGTTTATATCCCTATTTCCTGCCTGGATACAAGGGAAAAGAGAATTACTGATAGTCTGGGAATACAAAAAAGATCATTTCCCTTGGAATATCTGGCCACCCCAAGCTCTCTATGTAGAGTTCGGATTCATCAATATAACAGGCTTATTGATAAAATCTCCAGGCGCATTCTCAACTAGAAAATTTACTTACTTTCCTTTGGTGGGTGGATAAACTTGGTTAACAGCGTCCTCTCCTCCATCCCCATGTATGTATTTTTTTCCCTCATTGTCCTGAAGTTTTTCATCCAGAGCATTGAAAAAATCCTTAATGGCTTCGTTTGGGATGCGCATAGGGAAGGTAAATGCCATTGGGCTTCTTGGCATAGGTTGGCTCGCGATTTTGAATGCATAGGAATTATCTTGAGAAGTTTCAATGATTCCATGGGGAGTCTCTAAGAAATATTATCATGGGATTTCATGGAAGGGACTTCGTCATGGGCAAGGTTGATTCATAGAAAATATGAAAATGGTATGGTTGGTTTAGAGGGTATGAGATCTAGACTATGGAACTAAATTCGGCTTCACTTACCTGCCCTTCAATAGCACTCTCGTTGGATTGTTGGATGTGGATCTATAGGGTATTGGAACACGAACTATATGGGAAGGATTATTTCATTTTTGGGTTTCCATGTTCTAGACATCTCCTTTTCTTGTGCCAGCACTTATCCTTCTTTTATCCATGTGACCCTTGATCCCTAGGAGCAGGCATCTTTCAACAACATCACGCCTAATTCAGAACCTGATAAACTGGTCTTCACTCCCTCCCCCTCTCAGTTCGTCTCAACAAAAGTATATCGGCAGTTTTTTCACATGGTTTTTAAGATCGAGGGGTGGGGAGCATCCTTGTGGTGCAAGGAAATTTTGGTTAAGTTCTCTTTTCTACTTTGGTGCATCCATAATCATTCCTTGTCGACTGATGATCTGGTGCAACAGCAATGTGTCGCGCTGGAATCTTAGTGCAGTTGTTGTTTCTGTCATAGTGAGGAGACCATAAACCATCTGTTCTTCGAGGAGGGATGGGTGATGGTTGTGTGGAATGGGAATAGAGTTTTCTACGGAATACATGATCAAGATTTCTCTAGTATTAATTTTCTTCTTTTCTAGTTTCAAAATGCACAGGACAACTCAAAGGAGAGTAGGGTATGGATGATGTTCATGTTCGCAGGTTTATGGATGCTTTGGAATGCTCTCAAAAAGTGGAAGTACGAGGGGAATAACAGCTCGAATCTAGTTGTTCTTGTTTGGGTTCGCCCTTTAGACATTGAATTTTCACCTCTTTTTAAACACTAGGAAACTTCTCCTTCTCTCCGTCAGCTCTTGTAGGGTAAATCCTCACCCAAAATCACTCTCGGATCATCTTCTTAGGGAAAATGGGTGCAATGGTTTCCTCCTATGTCTAGTCTCAAAATGAATATTGATGGGTCCTGCATCAATAGAATAATGAGAGGGGGAGGGGTTTTACGCAACCAGGATGACTCTGTCATCTTTTCCTTTAGTTTTTCTTTTGTCTTAGGGGACTCTCTCCATACTGAAGCTTTGGACATGAATAAGGGTTTGGATCTATGTCTTACTCATAATATCCAGCTTGTAGGAGTTGAGACAGACTCCTCCATTCTCCAAGGGTGTCTCACAAAGGATATCCCAATCCCTTGGTCTATAATCTATATTGTTCGCAGCTGTAGAAACCTTATTTCCAGTCACAAGGCTATTTCCCACAAGTGGGGTGAGGGTAATATGGTTACAGACTTCCTGGCCTCCCGTGTATCTTTGGTAAATTCGTGCACCATTTTTACCACCACCAGGTCCCTTCCCCATGAATGTGTAAGTCTTGTAATGGTTGATTCTCTCAGACATCACTATTTTCACCCACTGTGACTTTTTTGGGCTTAGCCCCCTTTTCTCAATAAAATATATTAATGTTAGATGGATGTATTAACCAGTAGTAAACAATAATGATCATCCACTTCACATTATTTATTTACAAATAGTTTATTATTATTTTTAATGTTATATGTTTACATGATCACTTGGAATAATAAATGAGAATAAAGAGATAAAATTGGATAAGACATGGTGAATTATTTTCTATCATGAATGGTTGATATGTGAGTGTGATCACTTAATATAATCATATTAACTAGAAAAAAATGATTAGATTCTATACGAAAAAAATAAAATCCCTCAAAGGTATATAAATTCATAACACCTTTCATCACTTAAATTTGGAAAAAACAGTTTGTATAAATTGATCTTTATACCTAATTGAGAGTGCATCCTACTACTGGGAGTTATTATGTGAGTGATGGGATGACTTAACTAAAGTTAATAGAAATGAACTTCACATATCTAGCTTTTAGAAAATTTAGAGGCAAAGTGTTCAATAAATCTAGGTTATGATTTCTAGAAGTTGGATCTTTACTCAGTAGTTTAAGGAGTTTCAAGCCAATGCAGTTAGTCAGTCAATATCCCACCTTAAAACTATCCATGTAGTTATGTAGCCATATCTTGGACTATCATAAAATGTTTTAAGAATCCTTTCCACTAGAATACTCAGGAGAGTGAGTATTCTGGATCTAATAGTTGATAACAACTCAGATTCAATGAAATGGTTGGAGACATTTAATGATTAATTAATCATTAATGTCTATTAGCAGTCAATAAAAAGTATTAATCTTATAAATTTATTTATTATAGATAAAATGGAAAATAACACCACCAGTTCAATTTCTCTATGATCAATACTCGAGGAGTAGAATATCTTGACCAAAAAACTTCCCAGGGTGGTAAAGGTGCTTGTTCATAGTACTACACCAAGAAAGGAATCTCTATGTGCTAGAATCTGAACTTCCTACTGAGCACCTCATGAGAGAAACTAATATGTTTAAAGATAAGTATAAGAATAATTTATATGATTATCTAAAGGTAAAATGGATCATGTTATTATCTATGTTTGGTGAACTTCAAAATTTTTATGAGGATAAACATGACTATAAATTGTTGTCTCATCTCCAAGAGATTTATAAGAAGATATCCTAGAACGAAATAAATGAGATATCTAGTGCACTCTATAGATGCAAGCTAATAGAAGGGATTCAGAAATGACCTCATGTACTAGAGATGATTCGGTACATTGAGAGACTCAAGTCCATTAGGTTCAAGTTGAACCAAGAAATAGTGACATATCTCATTATTTTCTCTTTACCACCAATATTCTAAAATATTATCATAATATAATATGAATAACAAAAAAAGGTTCTCCCAAATCTATTGTATTTATTTCTCTAAGCTGATTTGGATATGAAGAAAACTAACTCTTCAGTTCATATAGTGAAAAAATAGGGGAAGGATGGGACTAAGGCATCAAAGGTTGTGTCTAATCTAATGATACCAACTCATCATCCCTCCAGTAATCTAGTTATTAAGAGTAAGAGAAATGGAAATTAGGTATTTTTATTTTAATGTGGTAAGAAAGAAAAATGAAAGAAGAATTGTAATACTGTAAAAAGAAGCAAGGTGATTCCTCTACCTCAGGTATATTTTTCATTTAATAAAATCTATATATTTATATAAGTTTTGAATTTTTTGTATTTTGTGTCTCACACATTTGTATTTAAATATAATAACCAATTAGATTAAAGAATAGTAAAAAGGATTAGTTGGATCTCTAAGAATAAAATAGTGGATGACTTTCATCATTAGTAGTGGAGATTTCCATCTCACTTTTTATAGTGGTTTGGTTCTTATACTAAATAATTGTTATTATGTACCTTCAATTACTAGAAATATAATGTAACTGTCAACATTTTCCACTATTGGTTTTTATTTCAAGTTTTTAAATAAATTTCATCACTATTATAAGGATAACATATGTTATGGTAAGATGCGTCTTAAAAATGGATTGCATATACTTGAACATGAAAACCATGTTTTGGAAATCAATTAAAAACCCAATGAGAATGACTCAAATCTAACCTGCCTATGGTACTTCATGATAGGTCATGAAAAACATCATTAAAGAAAATTATATCAATAATGGTATCTAGAAACTATTGAGTTAAAACCCATGGATTTATGATGTTCATATTTATAAGGAAAAATGATTGAATCACCTTTTAGTGGAAAAGGAGAAAGGGTTGTAGAACTACTGGAATTGATTTATACTAATGTATGTAGCCAATTTCTATTTTATCCAATGGGTATATTTTCTTACTTAAAAACTTTTAATGATGACTATATTAGGTATGGATATATCTTCTTAATGAGGTATAAGTCAGATTCTATTCAGATGTTTAAAGAATACCAAAATTAAGTAGAGAATTAGTTTGGTAAAAATATTATATAGCTCTTCTCAAACTGTGATGGAGGATATATAAACCAAGATTTCATTGATTATTTAATGTAGTGTGGGACAGTTTCGTAACTCAGTACTCCTTATACACCTCAGTGGAATGGTGTAATTGAACGAAGGAATCATTCCTTTCTTGACATGTTAAGATCGATGATGATTCATAAAACTCTACCATTGTTCTTTTGGGATTATTAACTACAAAAAACATATTTTACACTAAATAGAGTAACAACTATGTAAGAATATGGTATTCTATATAAGTTGTGGTATGGAAAGAAACCCATTGTATCTCATATATGTGTATGGGTATGTGAGGCTGAAGTTTCCCAACATTCATCATTAGTTATTTTGGTGAAATAAAAGTAAAAAATATATATCTCTAAAAAATGAAAGCTAATTTTATATTTAGTTTAGTGGAATTCAAATTTTTCCCATAGATAATAGGAATAAATTACTTAAAAGGTTTTTAGGAAAATTAAATGAAAACAGAAGGTTAAACTTTGTTTATTTTGAAATGAATGAGATTAAAATACTAAGCAAGATAAATCCTAGTTTATTCTATTAGTGATTTCATGAATTCATGGAAAGTGAAGTGATGTTGAAATTGGATCAAAGTGAGCATCCACTAAATTTACTCACACTCAAGAGTAATTATACTCCTTTCCCTTCTTATTTACATAGTTTAATCAATTAGTTAGGTATTCTAGACCATGTTTAAACAAATCCATTTTAGTATACACATTGGTTTTACTATAGAAGAGGTGTCTAGTTATTATATTTAAACGAGAAAATCATTTCTCTAACTATAATGGTCATGTGAGTAGGATTATAATAAGATTCAAATAATTATAATTAATGTATAAACTCACTTTGAATTATGAGACATGACTTCCTTCACTATGTCAAATCCACTATCATTACATTCTTGGAACATAGTAGTCACCCCCTCATGCTAGTCATGAGGGGATATAAAAATAGAAAAAAACCAAAATTAGCCTCACTCCATGGAAACAACAGCATATTATAGCATCATTGTCTAGTCTCTCATCTCAGCTCCCCATCTTGAGGTTTCCCATCTAAACTCTCTTTATTGAGAGAATTCTATCTATTTTGAATATTCTCATCTTTACATTGTCCCAAAACCTCCCCCATATTTCCATCTAAATTTTTCTCATTATCTATGATATAGGGAGTGGGGATTTGGCTGAGTCTTCTCTTAAAATCACCTAAAACATCATGATCAACCATTTATTCCATTATTTTAGGGAGTTTTTTTACTTCTATTTTATATGAGAGGATCCCACAAACTTATTCTTAAGTTCCCCCACTAAAATTAGTCACAAAACATGATATCTAGTAAAAATTGGATATATAAAATTATAAAATCCACTAACCCTATGGTGTTGGTGAAAAACATTGTGTCACAACCTCATCTTACGGTTTCATGGATTTCTTAACCATGACATAGCCCACTATTCATGATCACAGCCTCCCCTCTTCCTCAAATCCTAAACTCTATCATTATAATCACCTCTACATCATAGTCATAATCTTACACCGCTGAACTTTAACACATCCTCTTCTTTAATCAAATTGTGGTGCAGTGGTGATCTACTACATTATAGGATCATTTCTTCCCACACCAACCATGGAACAATATTTTCAACTATGTTTCCCTTAAATATCCATCCAATAGGTCTAAAACATAGTATAAAATATATGACACAACACCCACTTCATCATTTCAGACTCCACAGGTCACTAAACTGTATAAACATGGTTGTGGTGTAGTGAAGCTCAAATATCTAATGGAGACATGTGCTCTCTTATTTGACCATGTAGAACCATATTGAAATGATGGAAGCTTCTAGAATATATTTTTTATGAGGATTATGTATTGAAAACTTTCCCAGGATGACATTATATTAGTAAGTGCACAGTACACATGTGAAAATTGCATCCCACATAAAAATTTTCCATGGGTTGGATTCACTTTAATATTGAGTCTATTCCTTTATCAGTTTTTTAAGATGGATGGGGGTTTTAGGACCCCTGACATCAACCTTCACCACCCCACTCTATTGATTCCCTCCTCCTAACACTGTATGGATTTTTCCCTTGTATGTCGGTGTGCTCTGGTGCTCGCACTATGTTCAGGATATGCTTCCTCTCTAACATATGGTTGTCCTTCCCTATGGATGTCTTGGTTAGTAAGCCTTCTTGGACTAATAAGTGTCTTGATTTACATGGGTTAATGTCTATCCATATTGGCCAATTTTTATTCCTACAACACATAAAAATACATAGAAAAATATAACATAGTAAAAAAAAGTATTATTTTTCACTTTTTATTTCCTTTTCAAAAATTTCATCCAGATATAAAAAATACCCAAAAATGATTGTTATTAATTAAAACATTGGTATTATCAATTAAAACAAAATATATTTATCAATAAAAGATTCAAAATTTATACAGGAAATCTAGATCATGAACTCCACCAAACTTAAGCCATGTTTTTCCTAAATCATAAATCTCTATTATGAATTAAAAAGGACACCTCCCATTATACCTATATTTAAAATTTAGAAGTAACCTAAAAAAATCATTGTGGGAGAGATAACTTTCAATCATTATATATGGAAAAATAATTCAACCCCCATTAGACACAATGCATTTTATTTTACCTAAAAAAATGATGGAGCTTCTCGTATCTTATATTCAAGCCTCTTAATATATAATTATTTATCATGTCAAGTCATGATATACCTTACCAATTTTTTTTCTCTCATCACTAAAATAATAATATAAATTTTAAATTTTCCCAATAACTTGAGTACATGAACCAAACTTATAAACTTGAATAAGATCTAAAATATCAACTTAGTAGAGAAAAATATCACTAAAAACATGAGGACTTTTCAAATTATGACCATACGATTATAATGATTAAGGATGGTAGGAAATTGATGAATAAAACCTGAAGCTTAGAAATAAGGTTTAGGTCTAAGTATTAATCATGATAATAAAATTAATGTAAATGTAAATATCCTCTTCTAAATTACACCTTCCCCACATCCATAATCTCAAAGTAAGGCTATGAACAATGAAAGGGAAATGGAATAGTTCCCCTATATAAATTTTTTCCCTTTTCTTTTAATTTTTCAAATCATACAATTTTTTAAATATTGAGGTTGGAAAATTCTCATATCCACCCCCAACCCCAAGTGATAAAAATAATTATTCAGTTGATGTTGATTTCTAACCCTCTATAACTTAATCTAAATCCATTTTTTCATTTTTATAGAGGATTAAACAATAAATATGATAAATAATTACATTAACCATCTCAAAAATCTAATAAAATATCCAAAAAAATTATATTCAAGAAAAAACATCTTTTTTCCATGAAATCACTTTCCCCCACACTTAAACTTGAAAATAATATAAAATATTAGAGTACATGTAGGAATGTAAAATTGGATTAAAATGTGTCTTATTCATATCAAAGGTCATTCATGGTCTCTAAGTGATAAAATTAGAAGTATTGTTAGTTGGGTCTCAAGGATAGTGGATAAGTAAATTAAAATTACTCAATCATATTTAAAATGAATTTTATACAATCATATCTTTAACAAGATCAAATATAAATCCCGGTAAGTAACATGTCCAAATTTCTCTCATGAAATTTACTACGAATGATTGGAAAATTTTGGTACAAAAACCTCTTGGGAATAATATAATTTTATTTAAGTCAAACACTTATGTAATATGTTAAAACAAAAAATTATTCAACATGAAATTATGAAATTCAAAGCATGAAATATGAAAGGGAAAATTCATTAACATGTGACTACACGGAAAAATCATGATTCATTGAATTTTAGATTCCAATTTTTCAC
Source organism: Viscum album (assembly GCA_963277665.1). Classification (NCBI taxonomy): domain Eukaryota; kingdom Viridiplantae; phylum Streptophyta; class Magnoliopsida; order Santalales; family Viscaceae; genus Viscum; species Viscum album. The sequence goes on from OY728127.1 coordinate 949,133,320, forward strand.
TCTAATCATTCAATATCCCCATATTACTTATTCAATTCCATAAAAAAGGAAATTAAAACATGAAATCATGGGGTTCCTAAAAATTCAAAGTGTCCTTGATCTAAATTAAAGCACTAATCTGACTATGGGCATGCATTTTTCACTAAATATTTGAAAAAATATTCTATAATAATGGTAGTATATGTGAATACTAAAATTTAATGATTAGTCCCCTTTTTCATGAATCTCCATTTTTTTCTCCTTTATTTCTGCCTTAGGTACCTTCACCTTCAATTATCATGGGCCTGATAATATAAACATTGAAAGTGCAGACCCATTCTCTTTAAATTTCATAAATAAAGGGAATACACCCCTAAAATAGTTCCTATCTATAATTAAATATAAATTAAATCCTAAAATATTAAGGTGAAAAAATGTAGGTTTCCTACCCAAATAATTTTGTTTATGGTTGTTAATATTGAACTTACATTCTGAAGTTAAGTGATTGAGGGTAAGAAAGAGGTTAACTGATCCAAATCTACAAAGGGTTGAAGTGACAATTCCTACAAGTAAATGGTTCCTATTACTTTTTTAGAAACTAATTTTACTCTTCCTATGAGTAACACATTCTAAAAATATATGGGCCCAATCCAACTATTTCTAGACCATCATAAAAAATCAAAGGGAATATCACTAATTGCCTAAACTTTTTGACACTCCTTGGACTCTTTAGGGACATCAGTCCCTCCACTATCTCTATATTTCTCTAGAAAAACATTTCATTTTATAAACTATTTTTTAACTTCTTATTTCTTTTATAAAATATCCAAACCAAATATTTTACAATGGATAATATTTTCCTTAACTTTTTACAAGATATATTTCATCAACTCATCACATGGTTCATCCATATTCTTCATCACCTGATGTATATTGAACTTCACTTCTTGTCAACCAACTCTTAAACACAACTCCACACATTGGATGTCAATTAGTTCCCATATAGTGTCTAGTAATGGTCTTCCAAAAATTATTGGTGTCCTCTATTCTTACATTTCCATCATAAGAAAACCCACTAGAAAGTTGAATTTATCTACTTCCACTATGATGTCTTCATATATTCCTTGGGGATGTCTCACTGTTGTATCAGCAAGTTTAAGCAAGACTTGAGTAGGCTTTATTTCTCTCAATCACAATCTATTGAATGTCAAGTATGAAATTTTATTGACAATTTCACCTAAATCACATAAAGCACTAACAAACTCATTAGAAACAAAATTGATTAAAATAGAAAAACTACCTGGGTAACTTTTCTTCTTTTATAGGATTCTTGATAACACAACTGACCATTCCCCCATCAGTGGTATGGTTCCCAATTCTTCAAGAATTATTTTTTTACACCAATTCTTTCATAAACTTTTCATAGTTGTGGATTTTCATGATTGTCTCAGCAAATGGTATGTTAATATGTATTTTTTAAAACATTTACAAAACAAATATCCTTTTTCATTAAACCTTACTTTTCTTTATCACTATATAAATGGTATAGGTGGTTATTATGGTGTTGGTGCTTCCTTAAAAATTAATTTTTCATCCTCATTTCCTTTTTTTTCTTTCTTCCTTTCACTACTTATCTTCCTTTTATAGCTATTTGTTCATCTTTTCTTCTAATTTTTTTAGCTTCTTCATGGGCTGTCTTTCCATTTATTAGGGTAATGGATTTCATCTCACCATGTATTTTTAATTTAGTGTCTCTTAGTAAAAATTACTTTGGCCTCTCCTTTGGTTGGTTAGAAATTTGGCCTACTGGAATTTCGAGGTTCCTCATTATTGTTCGTTGGTTTTTTAGTGGTGTCTCAGTTCAAGGATGGTTTCACCTTGATATTTGGAGTGGGTTTTCAACTTCATAAGTGTATCTCCTATGGTTATCATATATCTTTTTAGGGTCTCCTCCGATGATTGGACAGGACTCTTCAGTGATGGAACTTGGTGTTGAGGTTTAAAACCATGTGGTTATGACTGAAACCCTTGTCCTTGTACTTTTTTATGATGTTGTGGTTGTTATATCCTCTATAACTACACATAATTTTAATTATTAAAATACAAATAATTAATTTTTTCAGAATACATAACTTGGGGGCGTTAATTTTACATCATCACATCCAATTTATTTGACATCATGTTCTTTTGGATGGCAACCCAGCTATTTTCCACCATGTGAACTCCATGAACTTGCCATCCATCTAACTACTGCTGAAAAATGTTGCTAGAAATTTCATACAACAAGTCATAGATCTCTTCCAATGAATTTCACATTAGTAGGAATCTTTTAGAATCATTTATAATCAAATGTTTAACCTATGATAATCCTTTATAAAATGTTTGTATTAGTAACTGTGTCTTGATTCTATTATGAGGAAATATTATAATTAAAATCTCAAAACATTCCCATGAACTATAAGTGATTATTCAATTTATTTTCCCAAAATTTAAATTATTAACCTTAGAGTCATAAGTTGTGAGGAAGGAAAAAACCACTTTAAGAAATTTCTCAATAGACCCACCCACGTTTTGATAGAGTATGGAGGTAGACTCTGGATCCACTCCTAAGCTTTGTCTTATAGTGATAACTTGAAGAGGAATAATCTTATAGTGTTTCTTGTGAAACTATTGAACAATAAGGTTTCAAAAAATAATAAGAAACATCCAATGTGATAATTAGGGACTTCATGAGGTATCCAGGTGAATTGGATGGAATGTGTGACCATTTTTATGATCACTGACTTGATCTCAAATTTCTAAGTACTGACTAGAGGTACTAGGATGCTCAGATTGATCCTCACATTTTAGGTCTTCTATATTTTATTAAGGAAATAATCCATGTATTCCTTCCTTGTAGCAATTTTCCTACTACTTTTCTACCTCCTTGGCCTAGTTTTCTTATATCCATGATGTCTTCTTGTTGACTGTTTCACTTTTTGTTTTCTTAGGGTATTTTGATATCAGGATCCAAAGTAGGATATCCTTCCTTTTTCTTGCCTCTGGTTGAATATTTAACTGCTAAAGTGGTTCTTAATACTATATCATGATAAAAATAAGCGTAAAATGGTGAAAAAGAGAAAAAAATAGAATAGAAAATTCCTAAAAATTCTAAACAATACTAATCATCATTCCCCAAAAACATTTCCATTTGGGACATCACATAAATGGAGTCAATAGTTCTCCCAAAGAAATCAAAGTATAAATTTATATCACTAAAAAAAATTAAATGATTTTAAATTTAGTTTAGTAGAACTAGAGGTAGTTACATAGAGAATGGGAAGAAATTACATATAATTTTTTTAGAAAAATTAAAAGGAAAAAGAAGTTTGAACATGGTTTGGTTTTAAAATTATTGAGATGAAAATAACAAGAAAGATAAATATTGATTTATTCCTGGAGTTAAGTTAGAAATTCATGGTAATTGATGTTTTCCTATAATTGGATAAAAGTGAACCTCCTATCAATGTACTCATAATCTAGACTAATGACTCCCCTTTCCCCGATCAATTACATTTTTTAGTTATTTTGTTAGGTTTTCAAGACCATGTTTTAACATAGATATTTCATTCCACACATTGGTTTCGCTATTTAAGACCTTTCTAGTTATTAATTTAAATGATAAAAACATTTCTCGTATTATAATGTTCATGTGAGAAAGAGTAGAATAAGATTGAAATAGTTAGAATGATTATAAAAACCCACTCTAAATTAGTTGACAAGACTTCCATAACTGGGTGAAATCCCCTATCATTACAAGATTGGTATAGAATAGTTACCCCCTTATGATAGTCGTTATGGGATATGAAAATAAAAATAAAATAGTATAGAATCAGACCATGATAGTAGCATTAGTTCCAGCTCCAGTCTCCAGTCTCTCATCTCAACTGCCCATCTTGAGGTTTCCTATATAAGATCACATTATAGAGAGAATTATCTCTATTTTTAATCTTTTCTTTTTCACATCCTAAAACCTCCCCTATTTCAATTTATATTTTTCTCATTATTTTTGAGAGAGGGAGTGTTGATTTGGGAAAGTATTCTATTAAAATCACAAAATACCTCATGTCTGGATATTTCTTCCTTTTTTTAGGTAGTGTTTTGACTCTTACTTTATATGTGAGGCTCCCACATACTTATTCTTCATTCCCCCCCCAAAAAAAAACTTAGTCGCAACACATGATATCCCAAAAACATCAAGCATTTGAAATTGAAGAATCCCACAATCCTAAATCATGGGTAACAAACCTTACATTATGGCCTCCTCCTCTTATTTCATGACATGCATGGCCACGGTGTAGCCCCCTATACAAGGACACAACCTATCATCTTCCTCAAATACTTGGTTCTTCCATTATCATCACCTCCATGTCATATCTGAAACCTTATGTTGTAGAGCCTTCATGAATTGTCCTATTCAAGAGAACCATAGTTTAGTGGTGATTTACTATGCCACAAGCTCATTTAATCCAACTACAACAAAGGAACAATATTTTGAACTACAGTGTAGCTTCATCTCTTATGTATCTAACTAACAAGGATACAACATAGTAGAAAATTCATCGTACTCCACCATCTTCATCAGGTCAGACTCCCAAGGTCACTATGTCGTATAGCCTTTGATGTGGAGTAGTGAAGATCAAATATCCAATGGAAACCTAAGCTATTTTATGCATCTATAGAATACCACGGTGTAGCGATGATGGCTTAAGGTGCTGCTTTACTGTTAGGATAATGATGAAAAAACATTCCCAGGATTATTTTATATGGATAAGTGCATAGAACCAGTGTGAAAAAAACATCCACATCATGCTTTCTTGTGTGTTTCCTTCGATTTATAAATGAATATGATCCTTCAATGATTCATTAAGATGTATGAGGGTCATATGACCCTCAATGTCATCATGACCCACCCCACGCTAGTGTGGCCTTCCTCTCATTGCCTCACGGACCTAACCCCCATGCACTGGTGTGATCCTATACCTTCATTGTGAACGAACTATGCTTCCTCTATGCCACACGGAAGGCCTTCCCTATAGATGGATTAGTTGGGAACCCTTATTGGTATTATAAGTGTTTTTTGTACATAGGTAGAGGGTTAACCATACTAGCCCATTATTTTACATCTAATACACACAAATACTTATAAAAATATAACATAGTAAAAAACAAGTATTTTATCTCTTTTTATTTATTTTTCAAAAATTTCATCCAAAAATAAGAAATACCCACAAATTATTGTTATTAATTAAAAAATTGGTATTATAAATTAAAAATAAAATATATTTACCTATAAAAAATTTAAATTTTATGAAAAAAACTAGCTCGTCATAGGAATTTTTTAAGACAATTACAAAGGAAAAGATATCATCTTAAAGCCTAAAGTGAATCATTAGAGGATATCCTAAATAAAAAATGGATATTACCTATGTAAAACTAAAAAATGAAAAGTTATTATGGTGATACATTAGATATTTATGGAAAGGGAATACATTTCCATTAAAAATAGTGGGATAAAGAACTAATTGAATGAAGTTGATGCTCCATATGCACAAGAGTTAGTACAGGAATAATCCCCATAAGTGATAGTGCGAGATGAAGATATTCATGAGACACCAGCACTGTATAGGTCTACTAGAGAGGTTTGAGAGCCATAGAAATATTAGTTTCTTATCACCAGGTCAGGTGACACATTACTCATATTGAATTATGAACCTATTACCTATAAGGAGGTAGAAAATGGAAAGGATATTTCTACATGGAAAGAATCCATTCATTACGAAATGTAGTCCATGTACTAGAATGAAGTGCGGATTTTAGTAGACCCTATAGAGGATGTAATTTCTATTGGATTTAAATGGGTTTTCCTAAAAAAACTGGACATGGATTGTAAATTAAATACCTATAAATCACATATGGCTATAGAGGGTTTAAGGAAACAACAAGCAATTAACTAAAAATTAATATTCTCACCTGTCATGTTTCTAAAATCTATCAGAATATTACTTTAAAAAGTAAATTTTTGTTATTATGAAATTTGGAAGATGGATGTGAAAACTACATTTATAAATGTAAATTAGGTTGAAGATGTCTATATGACTCAACCCAAAGGATTTATCAAGTCAAAAAATGATGATAAAGTTTTTAAGATATAGAGCACCATTTATGGATTAAATAAGGAATTATGATCATGGGATGTTCATTTTGATGAGTCTATAAAAGAATTTGGTTTTACCAAGAAAAAAATTCATTCATGTGTCTATAATAAGGTTAATGGGAATGAAATATTTTTATTTGTATTATATGTTGATGATATATTAATTACGATAAATGAAGTAAAATTATTAAAATTAGTTAATACCTTTTTAAATGAATGGTTCTACATGAAATACTTGGGTAAACTAACCTGTATTTTAAGGATCAAGATCTATTGATAGAAATATCATCATCTTCTTAGGGTAAATCAAAGTATAAATATTTACAAGGTACTCAAAAGTTTAAATATAGAAAAATCCAATAGAGGAGTATTACCAATGTCACATGGTATCAATATCTCTAATAAAATAGTTCCACAGACACAAGAGGGGATTGAGAGGATGAATAAAAACCCTTATGCTTTGGTAGTGGGATCTATCATATATGCCAAGATATGTACTAGGTTTGATGCTTTATTTTCTTTAAGTATAGTGGGAAGAAATCAATAGAATCTAGGAGATATGCATTGGGTAGCTATGAAAACTATCATAAATTACTTGATAAATAAAAAGGATATGTTTTGGTGTATAGAGGATATGAGGAACCAGTGGTGAGGGGATACACTGGTGCTAGTTTTTAGAAAAATCATGTTGATCTAAAATCACATTCAGACTATGTTTTTGTACTATATGGGAGTGCAGTGAGCTGGCGAAGCTCAAAGATACCTATTTTCACTAATTATACAACATTATATGAGTATATTTCATATTTTGATGCATCTAAAGAGGAATTTCATATACACAGACTTGTCTCAAATATTAGTGTTGTACCTAATAGTACAAACCCTATTACAGTTTATTATGATAATTCTACTACATTAGCAATTACTAAGTATACCATTTCACATAAGAGGAGAAATAATATAATTTGAAATTTTCATCTCTTGATATATTTCACACAAAGATATGAAGTAAAAACTAGTAGATTTTACATAGTGGATAACGTGGAAGGCCGCCTAACTAAATCCATATCTTAGTAGAATTGTGATTCTCATGTGAGAGATAGTGGGTTGAGAGTTGTTAATAGTTATCTCTAGTGAAAGTTGGAGTGTTTTGAGTGGGTTCCATAAACTCAAATATCATATATTATTTGATTACAATAACATGTATACATTTTGATATATACATTCTTTTTCTTACTATGATTTTAACATTTCTTCTATGTGTACTATATTATTTTCAATGTCCTTAAATTACATATCATATCAAAAGAATTTTTAGATCCCAAATACAATACGAACCTAGAGATACCATTATAGTATTATTAAATATATATCCTATGGTTAAGATAAATCATGCTGGAAGGACATATTTTATGTTTGACTATTAGGTGTTAGGGGCTCATAAGCATTGAGACTTCATCTCATGGCGATCTCAAGTTTATGAGATCATGAGAACTGGAATGCCAATAGGAACACCATATATTACAGGTGTCATTGGTTATTCTTATCCATGATCATGTGTATCGATTTATTGATGTGAGATCATTATCAATGTGTACCAATTAATTGATTACATTGATGCTAGAAAAAAAACATGACATTTATATGGTGGTACAATAGCCTGGATTGGGTGCATTATTGGTGGTATGACATTGATTGAATGATAAAGATAAGATTCAACACTTCTGAAAGGAAGATGTAACACCCTGATATTTTAAAAAATATTTCTCTTTATATCATTTTATTTATGAAATACCTTTCATTACCCACAACTCCGAGTTTAAACGAACTGTGATACACTATTAAAATATAATTATTTAATGTGACAGTTATAACCTAGACATTAAATTGGGGGATATGAATATGAATAAATATTTTATGAAATGTAAAAAAAATTAATTGATATAAATATATTGATAAATTCTCATTAAATAATCACTCCTTTTTTAGTGAAGTTATTTATGCTTTAGAAATACATCTTCCTCAAAAATGATTTTATTTCTTTTTATGATAAAATTTTATAATTATTTATTGAAAATTTTAGAATTTTTATTTAATGAAAATAATATAATTTTTTAAATCAGAATATAAAAAATATATTAGGATGAATTTTTTAGGATTTTATAAAGACATTGATTTTTTAGTGAATAGTGAAAAATACTGAATTTTATTGAAAGTTATATTTTTATTTCAAACATTTACAAAGTATCATTGTTATTTTAAAATGTTATAAAATTTAAATTAGTTCTATTATATTATGAATAAAATAATTCATTAGAATCTATTTTATGTTTGAATTTGGTAAAAAATATTTTTCCTCCAAAGGCATTTTTTCTAAAATCTGATTTTAATTGAGTTTTACACATTTATATTAAAATTAATTTATATCACTTATAGGAATTGAATTTTTTAAAAGTAAATTTATTTTTGACTTCATAAATTAAAATTTATCCTAGGATTTTTTTTGCATCTTTGTGAAGAAGTGGAATTTTTGGTGAATAGTTAAAAAATACAGTTTTTATGAAATACCATATCTTTTATAATATCTCAAAGACATAAACATAATGTAATTTTTTAAAAAAATTATGGAATGTATAAAGTGTGATAAAATACTAAAAATATAATACAAAAGTAATTCAATGTATTTATATATATATATATATATTATATAATTTATGCCATGATAAATATGAAAATAATTTTCTATGTCGACACAGAGCTTTCACAGCATAAGAAACGCGTAATTTAGTACCCTAAAGATAATATTTGAGATGTAATAAGTCCTTGATAAACATGGTCATTAAATATTAATTATTATATATATTTTTGTGGATAGACACGAATTTTGGATTTATATTACAAGTGGCTTATACAAATACTTTTGCAATGCTTGTGCAAGACCAGAAAAGTCAAAATAACATATTAAATAAGTTTTCATGACATAGATATGAGTTAAAATTAATATCGAAATAATATAAATGGATATTTTGATAATAATAAACTTAATTTCATGATGGTAATTTATTTATAATTTTTAGGTATTAAATAAATACCATAAATGATTATATAATGTTGACACAATAATTGTTAAATTAATGGAAAAATCAAATAAATGATATTAAAAATATTATAATTATTATAATTTGCGATAATTAATGAGATCAACTAATTTTATAAATGATAATAACATTATATAGTTTTATTAAAATATTTGGTTTGAAGTTTAATTATTTTTTTGATGTTATTAAAGTCAATATAAAAATGGTTCTAAAAAATTTACATTAATGATATTCTAAAATAAATAATATTTTATTAAATGATATAAAATTACTAAAAATATTAAATTTAGCTAACTTACTAGGATTTAGTTTATAATATCATCCATTATCCATTTATGGGCCATTTTTTCATTTATAGTAACTATATTGACCCTCAATGAGTTAAAAACCTTATTGTCACGGTAAGTTTGAAAAGGGTTAATAAAAGGTTAAAAACAAAATATAAATGTTAAAACAAAGTGAAAAAACTTTTATAACATTTATTTGATGAATTTAATTCATCCCTAATCATCTTAAGTTATAAAATGAGTCATTTAATGGATAATTTTCCATGAAAATTACTTATATATTATTTAAATCAAAGAAAGTTATAAAATGTAACCCTATTTTTTAAGTTGGGGTCAAAGTATCATTTTATTATTAAATAAAATACCTATTTATATTTTTTTAGAGTTATAACCATTACATATCACATAGTTCCAAGGCTAAGTGTCCTGTGAACATGGCATGAAGGCCTAGTGCAGCTTCATGTATGCATCATCCTTTTAGCATCACTAGGGCAGCGTCATGCCTGCATCACTACCTGTGTCACCAACCATGTTATAAATCCCCCAATGGGATTTCTAGTAATTGAACTCTGGTATTTAGGATGTAGGATTACTAGGTTTACCACTTAGGTACTACCCCAATTTCATCTCAAATGCCACTCTATTTGTTTTTAATATATCATTTGTGGTCACATAGAGACAAAAACTAATTATAAATGAATATTAATAGTAATTTTTTGACTAATTAAATTATTTTAATGATATAAATTTATTTATAATTTTATTATTTATTTAATTAATATAAATTCATAACAACGTTGATTCAATATTTCTTCAATTAATAAAAAATATAATAAACAGCTTTAAAAATATTAAATGAAATATAATTTGAGTGATTTATTGTTTTCCATGTATTTTAAAGGTTAATATAACATATTAGTGCCATTTTAAATGATTACATTTTAATTTAAACTTTTTCTATGTCTTTTATGTCAAATTAAGTGAATAGTTTCAAAATTGGTAATAATGATATTTTATGAGAATAATATTTTATTAAATTAATTAAAAGTTATAAAAATATTAAAATAGTAAAAATGGTATAAGATATGGTTTAAAATGTCATAAATTTTCCATTTATAGGTTTTTTTCAACCATTTTAATTGAAAATGAATTTATTATAATTTAATATTTTGAGAAATTCCAAAAGTGCTCCTCACCTCAATTATAAAAGGGTACATCCTATATCACTTTTTCACACAAATTTTAACATTATATCTCATCTAAACTCTAAAAATTTACCTTATCAAATTTCCTAGACACATACTATAGTTTTTGGTCTTCCCAAAAGACCAACCCTAGATCCCTTTAGAGGAGATCTAAAGGAATCATTTCAAATAAAAGGTAATCGCCTTAACCGGTCACTTTTTTATACTCTTCTTTACCTCCTATAAATTTATTTTATTTGTCATAAAATAATAAATTCAGTATAATAAATATAATTAAAGTTTATTATTATTATTAAAACACCATTATACACCCTCTTTCTCATCAAATGAGAAGTGGATGTATCACTTATGCTTGCATACGGTTTACTGTCTCCACATAGCGATACATTTCATTATTAATAACAATATTTTTTGAATGGGTATTATGAAGGGATTAATATTTATATATTATATTCATAATAAAATTATACTTATTTAATAATAATATCATGTCTACCTTCTTATCATCTAGTCTTTTGGTAAACGATAACATCGTTCATGTGTACCTGTGGACTATCACCTCCACGAAGAGATGTGATTTGTTTTTAATTTATATTTTACATGGAGGGTAATGAGGAATAATTAGATGAATATATATGATATATATGATATAATGATTATCTTATATATTTTAATTAATATTTACCTTTATTTTGTTTTATCCGTCAAAAAATGAAAATAATGTTCATGCGTACGTATGACCAACCATCTCCATGAATGGTGTGATTCATTTTTCTATCTCTGAATTTTATGTATGAATATAAATATTTATATATGGATATTTATGATATTTATATCATGATTAATATTATGGAGATTATTTAACCAAGATAAATGTAGAAGTATTGGAACTACTGAACTGAAATAATCATGGTAAATAAAATAGTTAACAACTAGAAATATAGATTTTAATAGGGAATTATTGATAAAAGGGGTATTAAAATGTTATAAAGGGATCATATATGATAATATAAGTATGAATATGACTCTATTATATATTTAAAATAAAATTAAATTTATTATAAATGAGTTTAGAGTGATTTCGAAGCAAGATGAACTTGAGGTGAAGGATTTTTGTCTCACTTTTATTTCTATGGGACACATTCCTTATACACCACTTATTTTGTGTAGTGTATACAATTCCAATGAATTAATTTTATATTTAATATTACAAAAATTATTTGGATTTTCATATTCATATAGGTCAATTTATTTAATGGGATTTATTATTCAAAATTTACCATTGTGGTAAGGATTTTATTTCACAATCTCATCAATATTCGTGATTGTTTGTATTTAAGTCTCTACGGGGAAATATTTCTCTTCCAAGTCCATGTTTTCTAAAAAATTATTTTTTTTACTATTATCCTATTATTTATTAATGTAATTGTTACCCATTTTGTACTTTATAAAAAACGGTTTGAAATAAATCTTCTTTCCATTTTCCAAAAAAAGTATTTTAAATATGGATGGAATATTTTTTTATATTATACATCGTGAACATATTTTACACCTTCATGAATAAATATCTACTTTAATATTCCTTTAAAATTTACCATGGTTATTTTCATAGAAAATATTTTCCTTCATGATTAATTTTCTTTTAAAAAAAGAAATTATTTCAAAATAGAAAGGTTATTTTCATAAAGAATTATTCCAAGTGATATTTAAAAATCATTTTATATCTAATATGATATCCTTTGTGGTACTTAAGATTTATTGTGGATATTATCCAAGGATACCATCTTTATTATTTCATTTTATAGTTTATTCTTATGATTAAAAGATGAAATGTTTATGAAACCCATTTATTTTCCATGGGTTATGCAATGATAAAATTTTTATGAAACTCATCTCTTTTAATGGGTTCTAATATGATGAATGTTTTTGGATATTATGGAACACATATTTATTGTTTTCATTATATGAAAGGTGGGACCTATATCTCCCTCTAATACATTGGGTACTGATTGATATCTCATGAGATAAACAAAAATGTAATGGGGAGTGAACCTAGTTTAGTAAGGGAAATTGTCCACTATGATAGTCTTGGGAGTGAACCATGACTATTAATATGGTTTGGGGAGTGAAACCATTCCACTATAATATTATTGACAAAGATACTTGACTGCTAATGAAATAATTTTCTATGCTTCTTTGTATGCCACAATTCCATGTTTTATGTCACTGTTATGCTCTCATAACCCATGTACTTTAATTATTTTATGATTCATTTCTTATAAAATACCATGATTTATTCCATGACTTAATATTATGATATTTTATATGCATGGTATGGTTTTAAAATGTTGATATCATGTTCGTATACCCTTATGCTCATGTTATGATTTTTTTTATCATTGATATCTCCCTTTTTTACCCCTACTGGGCATATGAGCTCAATTTTTTCTTATGTTTCCTTTTCCTAGGTTATGAAGAACAATATTAAGTATTATATTTCTAAAAATGGTGGTAGTTATTAATAAATAAGTGGGAGATTATGTAGATATTTTATTAACTGGTTATTTATATTTTAATGTTTCCAAAGATACTAGACATATACAATTATAGAGTGGATCAAAATTTAATGTGATGAATATTAATTTATTTAGATGTAATGTCTATTTATAAAAAGTATGGGTCACTATAGTTGGTATCAAATTAGGTTTTATTTAAACTTTATAAAATAGGATGACAAAAATTTAGTGATATCCCTAGGTATATGTCTAAGGATAAGTCTAAGTATGGGATAAAATTCTAATGTTTTGATAATGATCATGAATGGACGAGGTTAAACCTAAAGAGTTATAGAAGAAAGTGTCATTATTTAGGCATCATATAAATTAATTTTCATGATTATGTGGTTTTCCACTATGATTATTTTTTCTCAAATAGTGATTTTTGGTTTTATTCAATGGATGGAACTTGAAGGAATCATGTTAATGTTGAATTTGATGGTCAATGGAATGATTTTCCTCATGGGAAACCAATTAAAATAAGAGATGTAATGTGAAACCTTATAATTATTCCTAATAATCTATCTCTTTATATGATTATAAATTTCAATATTGGTAGGTTTACTAACACACATAATAATAGAATGATGGAGTTTTATAAATAATAAAAAGGAAAGAATATTCAGCTTCATACATGTTGAGAATGTGGGAAGAATCACTCAAAGGAATGTATCAGAGGAACAAAAAGATGTTTTGAATGTGAAAAATAGGGACACAAAGCAAGTAATTTATGAGAAAAAGTTTAAAATTTAGGTTAATGAAATGGATGATAATAATGGTATCCCAAAGTTATTCATGTCTATTGAGTGTTTTAAATGCGTAGATTATGTAAATTATACAAATCTATGTCCTATAGGTAAATCTCTATAAAAGAGTTTGTAAAGTTGTTCAAGTAATGGTTTTACTAATGATTATAAAGAGACTAAAAATGACATATGAAATGTATGGTTTTTTCACAGTAGTACTTATATTAAAAGTGAGAAGCATTATTAAATTGAAGTTGATGAATCTTAAGACATGATTCATATTTCATATTGTAGGAAAGAAGTATTAGGTAATAATATAATGAAACATATTTAATGGTTTAATGATGAAATTGGATTATTGAAGTGTTTATGTAATTGTATTTAATAATTATATTGTATAAGTGTTATACTAATGATATTCGGGATATAAAAATCATGAAACATCTAAGGATTATTTTGTAGTAGTTTTCATTAAGGATTAAAAAACATATTTTGAATGGTACTAATAGCCAAGAAAAGTGATTTATTAGTAAGGTGACATTTTTGGAGAACATATGATTGATGGAATGATAAAACATAATATGTGTATAATTTTGATTTAATAATGTTTAGTTTGGATAAAAATATTATAGACATTAATAGTATTGGTAACCTTGAAATTGATTTTCTGTTTTCAAAAAAAGTGATTTTGGTCATCTTTGATAAAGTTAATTTCATTTTTGGATTTATAGAAAATATTCACTAGTTGTGAACTTATTTAAGGAATAAGGATTGTGTTAATTTTGGAAGAATATATATTTTCATGTGAGTTTAACTTAAAAATTTTGGATACCATCATGTATTTATATGTTTAAAGTTGATCATAAGTTCAAAGCATCAACACCCACATTTAATGTTTTAAGTTATGGGATATGGAAGTGATTTGAAATTTTTACTATGTAATTGTAACGCCTTGACCCTAGTTACCCAGATTCGGTGCATTATTTTAATAAATTGGCATGATTACAAGGAATAAAGTTCTGAAGGACTGATTAGTTTAGTAGTCTTGGAAAATATATTACATATATGAATGTTACATTGCACTTTAAGACATACAAAACAACATAAATAATCTTTATGGATGCCATTATTCCCTTGGCATAACCCTGCATATCAATCACAACACACTTCTTGGAATCCTAGGAAACAAAATAAAACATATAAAGGGGTGATCTCAAACGCTCAGTATGGGTAAGAAATATAGTGGAAACATTCATAAATAAGAATAAACATTTAAGGAAATGTATAACTAAAAAAAATCCTTTTAAACTTGAACTTCAGCATAATATGGTAGAAATAAAATGAAATAATTTCATTTACTCATTCACATGGATATTCTACTAGTCTAATAATCACATGTAATATCAATAACCACTTTTATAATGATGGAATAAAAAATGCCGAACTTTAATTTCTATTTCAAGGCCTTGTGCCAAGACCTAAGGGATAACTGTAACTGGAACCCATCCCGGAGAGTCTCTGTAACCAGACTCCATCCTGGAGAGCCTCTGTAACCAGACTTCAACCCGAAGTTCCTCTAATAACCGGACACTAACCCGGAGTGCCTCTAATAACCGGACACCAACCCAGAGTTCCCCTAATAACCGGACACCAACCCGGAGTGCCTCTAATAACCGGACACCAACCCGGAGTTCCTCTAATAACCGGAAACCAACCCGGAGGGTCTGCTATAACTGGACCCCAACCAGGAACATTCTAGTCCAACACATTCATTTTAAGAAGAGGATGAAATATAACATAAAAATTCGTATTAAAACTAGCATATGAAATGCCAAATAAACCATTAATGGCATAAAAATAACTCATCCATAGTCAAACATATCACAAAAACTTAAATATAATATGGATGATTTGTATCATAATAAATCAACTTCAAACAAGTGTAAAATTTATCAAAGGATGTTGACATAGATGAAAATAATTTCTAAAACTCTTTGAGAGAAATACCCCCTTTTCATGAAAACATTTAAAAGTCACACAATTTAGAAAAGAAGTAATTTAAAGACATTTTTGAATCAAAGTGTCCCATACCACTTTGAAACTTTTGAAAGGAATTAACATTTTAAAAACATTCATGTCTATATAAATAAATCCTTAAAACCCATTTTGAATACATGGACATTAATGAGAAAGATTTAGAAGAATAAATATTTAAAACATTTGAAATGATGTTTTAGTAAAAATTACCTTAAAATAATCTCTTTTAAAACTCTTTCATAAAACATGGACATGGATAATAAATATGTCCCAGTAGATACTTACATAAAAACAACCTCAGATAATAAAGAGATTGTGAAATTAACCCTTACCAATTTGGTAACTTACGAAACCTACAACCCATGAAAGAGGTATCATATAATGAATATGTAAATACACATAAATTAAAGTGTATTACACAAAGAATACAATTATGGGCAGTACATACACCAAACAAAAGTTAATAGTGTCAATATGGCATGAATCTCATAGGAATAAGGTGTGAGATGAAAAACCCATTACCTTGCACTTTCCTTTAGTCGAGGGTACGTTTAACCTCCTGTATGAAGACTATAGTATGTTATTAAATTATACCAAAACCGTATTAATATTTATGATATCATAAATTATTCATTTATGACTTTATAATACCCAATTAATAATAATTTCCATGTTATATTAATATTTCAAGTAATAAACACTTTCTTTATCGTACGTATTTTAACTTGTTACTCTTGATTGTATCACATAGATAATGATTTAAATACTTCCAGAATATAAAACATTATATATATATCATATATATTTATAATATAAATATGTATAATAGACATATATATGAAATGGAAAACATCTTTTATGGAGACGGTAGTCAGTACGTACGCATAAACACTGTTTCCGTTTTCATATAGTATTGAACGGAAATAAGTGAGTAAAATATATGTAAGTACATAAATAATTATATATATATATATATATATTAGAATTATTATTTCATATATTACATACTTATTAGTAATATATATATTTTTATAATCATCGATGAATGGTGAACTTGGAAATGAATCTCATCTGGTCGTGGAGACGGTAATCTGTACGTACACACGAGCGAAAATATCATTCTTTTGATATAATAATAATATATAATTGGATTTTATATTATATATACATAATCCTTATCATGTTATATTTATTATTTACATCAAATACACATCATTATTATACCCATCCAAATAATAATGTACTGAATAACAATTACACCACGACGTGGAGATGGTAAGTTGTACGTGCGCACGTATGGTGACATGTCATTCGAAGCGTGGATAGAATAATGAATTTGGTTGTACCATAATTATAATAACATCACAGTATATATAAGATACTGGAGTTATTATTTTATAATGTAAACAACAAAGAAAAAAGAAGTGGAAGAAGAAAGTAACTTGAAAGAGGGTGGTGAAATCATTACCTCTTCTTCAGGTTCTTCTTTTTGATTTGATCAAAAGGGATCCTTAGGTTAGATTTATGATAAAACTAAGGCCTATAGGTTAAATTTATGATAGTTTATAGGGTATTTGGGCAGGTTTTGGCCGATCCAAATGGCTTAGAAGGTGTGAATTAGAGTGAAGGGTGAGTGCACTTTTATAAGAGGGGTGAGGGGCACCTTTGGAAAAACTTAAAATATTATTTTATAATAAATTCATATTCGGTTCATAATGGATCCAAATTGATTTATTTTTGGGATAAGGTGGTTATAGGTCAAAATCCACTCAAACAATAGGTTTTAGACTGGTTTGGGTCATTTTATTAACCTTATCTTTTATTTTTTACTCTTAGTTAATTAGTTTGGCATTTACCATGTCTCTTTGTATTTTTATATTATATAGTTAATAAACTTACTATATACTTCCAAGAGACCCCCAGGTGGTCCCTTAATGATACACCTATCATGATATAAGTACTTTGACCTATCCTTAGATTTTTAGGAATATAATATCAATTAATAATTTAATATTTCTTTTAAAAACTCTTTTATGTCAATTTTGACACTATTGGGTATTTTGTTTTTGATAAATTCATAACAGCGTTATTACTTTGAAAACAATTTATATAAAAAATCCTAATATGTCATAGTAACCTATAAAATTGTTTTAATTCATAAAAAGTCTCAAATTACATTTATTTGTATATTTATAATATCAATTATTTTAATATTTTGTTAATTAGGTAAATACCACATCACCATTATGTCATAAATAAATTAACTTATTTAATGTCTAAAAATTATAAATAAAATTTCATTATGTAGGAAATCTTTTTATCTTTCTAATTAATATTTAAAACCGAATTTATCTTATGAATAACCCTATATTAAAAATTATTTAGTAATTAAATTTTGATTTTAACTCTTTTAACTCTCTTTTGAATAAAATAATAATTAATGTCCTAATCAAATCCAAGTGGACATAAATGATAATATTTTATTCCTAAGGTTATTTTTGGTCGAGATACATTTTTCCAATAGAATTAGTACATGTGTTAGGATAATATTAATATCGTCTTTACCCTTAATTGCCCTATTTAATTTTTACAGTGGTAAATAAAAGTATAAAGTTACTATTCACCAAAAATTATTTTCATCTCATTGAACCACATTTTACTCCTTGACATTAACCGTGTCTCTCAGATTTTCTAAATTCCACACACAGAAGCAGTAAAATTAAGTTTTACGTGAATTTCGATATTCTCCTAGGAGGTGGGTAAAAGACGGTGAAAAGTTTAATAAAATTTTTATATATCTACAATTATTCTAAACTAAATTCAATGAATTACATTGAACTTATATAGTTATTATGTATATATTTTTACGTTAATTAAATTTAAATAAAATAAATAATTATTTAAATAAAAATTCATTTTTAAACCATAACTCAGTGTTTTTTTCACTATTCATCCAAAAATTGAAATTTTCCAGAAAAATACCAAAAAATCACCCTAGGATAATTTATATATTACGAATCCAAATATGAAGTCCATTTTGAAAGATAAAATTTATAAAATTTCAAAAAATTTGTATTACTATTCATAACAGCTACTTTGATTAGTCGCGGTGTGTTAGAACTCGAAGTTGCATATAACAAACGTTATTGTATTATTCAAAGAGAAGCGTACCGTGAAATATTGGGGTGTTACATTCTCCCATTCATCAATAAATTTTTTCCTCACAATTTATGCTCAGTATTGGAAACTTGGGGTTGAAATTTCAAAATATCATAGTTGAAATCCCACATCGAAAAATGGATTAATGAGGCATCTATTTAAAATAAAGAGTGGTAAGTATAAAGGTTACCAAAAATAACACATACTAGGGTTCCATGTAGGAAAACATGGATATGGAAGAGAAATATAACTATCAATATCTGATGGAGAGTGGTAGAGAACATGGCTATGAAAAGGCCAACAATCACAAAGCCATAAATTTGTGATGATCTAAGGTACTATCTAGGACAAAGTTTTTGTTCAAAGTTACTTTTCTTAATGTTGAGGAATTTATTTATGAGATTGTATAAGATCATAAGGAGATATAATTACTTTATAATTAGAGTTTTATCCATTAATATATTTCTACCACAACTCATCTTTCACTAAAAAACACAATACAACTCAAAAATACTCTAATTATCCTAATCGTATAGGGTTCCAAATATAATGAATTTATAATGCACATATCAGACCCTTTAAAAAAACTACATTATACAATCCAGGGACTTCACGTAGTCTAGTGGTAGGCGATAAATCCCAATCGCACGATGGTTGTTGGTTTGATTCTCGCAGCTTTGTCCAACGCGATGGGTTGTCACATGGTCTGCGTGTTGTCCTTTTATAAAAATCCAAAAATAACCTTTCAAACTTAATCCATTCCAACCTTTAGACATATCTAAAATACTACTATCCAAACTCACAGTCCAAAATTTATAAGGAAGTTAAACACAATAAAGATCCTTTGTTTTCCATGTCATAACATGTGAACACCTTCATCGCGTATTATTTTAAAACATGGAAACATCCTGAATTACCATAAAACCTTATTGATTACATTCATGCTCCCTTATTCTTTATAGAATACTGGATATACTCTTTCTATCCAAAAATGTTGTAAACTCCAACAATGAAAAATCATTAATCAGTTTCAAGGTAGTCAATAATATCCAACATAATTTATTCAAATCAACCATCTCTTATTCCAAAATCACTACCTCATTATCAAGTCCATATTAAGGATTACATTTCCTTAAACCATGTATTTTCAAAAAAAAAATAAGTTGTTGTTGAGTCACTTTTCATAGTACCATATTATCTCAAATCCTCAATGAAATGGTACTGTAGTACAATCTTTATTTATCTCTATAATTCATATAACCAGTACATCATTGATACAACACTCAAATGAAATAATTATGTAATAAAAACATAATAACACTAGTCATTCCTCTTCATCTATGGTAGTATCATAACTTTATTATTATCCAATATCATTATTTGGGGTATACTCTGATGATTTGAACATTGATTCGTGTAGTGTCCCCACTCCTTTAAGATAAAGCATTGTACATTTGAAACCTTTTTCTAACCCTCACAATCACGAACGTGGTGTCCTTTTTCTCCACACTTATAACACACTCCCATTACCTTCTATCATTTTCCAAGGTGATTCTTTACACAGTTATCACATATGGGAAAATCCTTCTTTATCATCTTCCCTTTATCTATCTTTCTCTCTACCATCCTTTTCTTCTCTGGCTTCCCTTCAAATCCATAGGTCTCCGAGAACTCTTTACTTATCTTATCAACACATGATACTATTTCTTCATATGATGATAATACATGAAAGACTATTTCCCTTATAAATGTTGGCTTAATACTGTGAAAGATATGATCCTTCTTACTCTTTGGATCATACGTATTGCCGGATTTTTCATTCCTTCTGCTGGGCGCCATTTCTAAAAAATGGAATACACTACATTAGTTTATGAATAGAAATACCTAATCGCAAACTTTTAAAACACTTAACATACATTAAACAATTTATGGATATAATCCATAATCATAAAAATGTTTTCTTTGAGGAAGTATACACTCATAAACCCTTCATAATGGTTTGTAAATAAAATGAGAATTATCCTAAGCATATCCCCCGAGAGTGTCGTAACCAAGAGTGTAGTAAGGCTCGTTGTCGTGAACTAGTTCCCATTCGAGTCTAGCTCAAAGCGGTGTTTTCGGGTTTTACCCCTAGGTACATCTGTGCCAGAGCCGCCTCTACCTTCTCGTATCCAGACAGGGATGTATTTCTCAGAAAACTCACAAAATCTCTACAATACCAAAAATCTAGAAAGTTCTTCTACAATAATCATCAAAGTCTATCTTAGGGTAATGTTTTCTAATCAGAGTTTATCTAAATCTAGTTTCCATGTTTATTGCTCAACTTCCTCTGATACCAACTATAACGCCCCTACCCTAGTTACCCAGAGTCGGTGCATTATTTTAATACATTGGAATGATTACAAGGAATCAAGTCCTGAAGGACCGATTAGTTTAGCAGTCTTGGAAAATAGATTACATGAATGAATGTTACATTGCACTTTAAGACATAAAAAACAACATAAATAATCTTTATGGACGCCATTATTCCCTTGTCTTAACCCTGCATATCAATCACAACACACTTCTTGGAATCCTGGGAAAAAAATAAAACATAGAAAGGGGTGAGCTCAAACGCTCAGTAAGGGTAAGCAATATAGCAGAAACTTTCATAAATAAACATAAACATTTAAGGAAATGTATAACTAAAACAAAAACCTTTTAAACTTGAACTTCAGCATAATATGGTAGAAATAAAATTAAATAATTCCATTTACTCATTCACATGGATATTCTACTAGTCAAACAATCACATGTAATATCAATAACCACTTTCATAATGATGGAATTCATAATGCCAAACTTTAATTTCTCTATCAAGGCCTTGTGCCAATACCTAAGGGATAACTGTAACCGGAACCCATCTCGGAGAGTCTCTGTAACCGGACTCCATCCCGGAGAGCCTCTGTAATCGGACTCCATCCTGGAGTGACTCTAATAACTGGACACCAACCCGGAGTGCCTCTAATAACCGGACACCAACCCAGAGTGCCCTTAATAACCAGACACCAACCCAGAGTGCCCCTAATAACTGAACACCAATCCAGAGTGCCTCTAATAACTGGACACCAACTCGGAGTGCCTCTAATAACCGGACACCAACCCGGAGGGTCTGTTGTAACTTGACCCCAACTCGAAACATACTAGTCCAACACATTCATCTTAAGAAGAGGATGAAATATAACATAAACATTAGTATTAAAACTTGCATACGAAATGCCAAAACATTAATCATAAACCATTAATGGCATAAAAATAACTCATCCATAGTCAAACATGTCACGACCCATCCTCAGGGCCCGTGTCATGACTACCCCAAGCACGACTTCCATAGGCCAGGGGCTGGCGACTAGCACCAAGGCTTAATTCCCGGTAAAAAGGGAAGGCATTGCCTTTTTAAAGTAAACAAACACCACGGAGTAAGCAACAGAAAATGTAAACACTAAGTAAAACTGAGTACAACAGTAAGTACGGAAAAGTATGTGGGCTAGTATACAAACCCAAACTGAAAGTAAAGTACAACTGGAAAGGGAAAAAAGCAACTGAAAAGTAAAGCCGCAACGCCGAGCTGTCCACTAGAAATCCCACCTGAAGGGTGGGTACAGACAGCTCCACTACTCATCAGGTCCCGCCGTCCGCTCCGAGTACATCCCGCCCAGTGGTCCACCTCCAGGTACTATCCTGCTCTGCAAGCCTCAACCACGATCAATGTTGTCCGTCGTCTGCAACCAACACAACGTAGTTCGTGAATAGCCCGTGCAGGGGTGAGTATAAGCTACTCAGTAGGGACCCCGAGACCCCCGAAGGTCTCCCAGTATCCACAAAGGATAAACCACAAAGGAAAGGTAAATCACGAAGTAACATCCGACACTGCTTAGGTATATGCCCATACATATACCAAAGTCATCAATTCTCATTCGGCTCCAACATCCGAGCCCAAGTACAACCTATTCCACACAGGAAAGAAAAACGTAAATCCACACAGGATAGCACAACACAATCCACATAGGAAAGTAAAATAGGATTCAGCTCACACAGGTATACTTCTTCGTAAGATAATAGAGATGATCAGATATATCCACTGATTCATCTAAGTCATCGGACCCACAAAGTATCGATAGGTACTAACCCCCGCAATGACCCAGGAAGGGTCTGACCCACACAGGATCAATAGGTAACTAACCCCCGCAATGACCCAGGAAGGGTCTGACCCACACAGGATCGATAGGTAACTAACCCCCGCAAAGACCCACACAGGATCGGACCCACACAGGATCTGTAGGCGCTGGCTCACACAGAACCGCTGAGCGCTGACCCACACAGGATCGGACCCACACAGTATCAGTAGCACTAATCCACATAGGATCTCTGAGTGATGTAGTCGTCGTCGTCGAATCCACTAAGGATCTCTGTACAGTCGTCGCCGTCGTCACAGTCGCAAACGCAGCCAGCTCTAGGGTTCCCGCACATAGAAAGCTCGTTTGGGAGGGTCTGCTTCACGAGCCGAGAGGCTGATACATCAACTGAAACATAGTCTAGAGTTGATGTATCCAAAAGTTCCGTATCATCTTCAGGAACTCAAGGTCACAGACGGCGCGTCAATTGGATGCCCGGTCTAAGAGTTATTGGATTTTTCGTCCCAGGGGCCCGGTTGGTTTTTAAGGAAAAACCAACCCGACCATACTCCACCTGCTTCCAAACCTCGGGCGGAGTAAGCCAGAAGATCCGTCTCACTTAGAGGAATCCAACAAAGTCGACGGCACGTCAATCGGACATCCGGAGCTTTAAATTATGAGCATTTCCGCTCCGAGGGCCCGGTTGGTTTCGTGTACGAACCAACTCGGCGGAACCCAAAGTAATCCGAAACCTAGAGTGTGATATACCAAAATGACTGTCTCGATCCAAGGATCGCATCGCAACTAACGATGCGTCGATCGGAGGCTTGTAGCACAAGTTATGGGCGTCTGACCGGAAAAGGTTAGGTATTAAGGGGTTCAGGCCCGGTCCGACCCGGCGCGATACCCCCCCCCCCTCCCCGGGTCGAACCGAACCGGGTCTGGGTCTGGACATCTTGGGCGGGCCCGGCCCGGCCTGGCGGACCAGCCAGGCAGCCGGACCGGCCTGGGCATAGCGCGCCCAGCGCGCTGGCCAGGCGCTCGGCCAAACGGTCGAGCTTTTGGCGTGGGGGGCACCTTCCCCCTGGTTGTAACCGCGGCCCCCCTTTAATGGGGGCCGTTTTGCTGGCCGGCTGGGGGTTTGAACCCCCGGCTGTCCTCCTGTCCGGTCGACCCGCCCCGGCCGGCCGATTTCTGCCACCACAGGACCAGCGACGGCCGGTCCCCCTGCTCCGATGCCGGCGGCCCGGAACCGGCCGCCGGTCTCCTTGATCCACCGCAGCCCGGAATCGGCCGCGGCCTTGATTCGTCTAGTGCAGTGTGACAGCTCTGTACCTCTCCGTCGCGTCCCTGCTCTGGCCGTAGTGTTTTTACGGTTCTCCGGCACGACACGACGGCGCCGCGACTTGGTTCAATTTCATGGCGCGGCGCGACGGCGCCGCGCATTCTTTGTCGGACGATCCCGCGTGGTGCAATGGCACCACGTCATTTCATTACAATCCACAATAAAAACATCATAAATAAAGGAGGAGGGTTGTCCAGGTTTGTGCATTCCGTCCCCCTCTTGTTAGTCGATAGCAAAAGGTCGTATTTCACGAAGAACGACAAGGTAGGATTCACGACCAAAATAATTAATTAACCCCTACCTCGTGCGAGCTTGAACAAAGGTTCATCGAACGAGGATTCGTCGTGGGTAGAGATGTCAAGGAAGGAGATATTGCGGAAGAAGACGTTGTGGAAGAACCATCGCGGTATACGGCATCGCGTAGTCGGTCTCCGAGGACTCGGTGTTCTTCGTCGGAGATCGATGCGTTCTCCGCGTTCTTCGTCGAAGATCGAATAAGATCTTCAAGTCCTTAGCCTTATATCCAAAAACTCTCCACAAGGTTTCAACCCCAAAGAAAATAAGCTCACCTCTTATTTTATTAACATAACATAACTTTTTAATTTCAAGAGTTTTAAATTCAAACATCCACACTTAACTCACTTAATTAATAACATAAGTTATTAATATTTATGTTATCAAAAGTTAATAGTGAGTTGAGGGGGGTTGAAGAATATGAAGGGGTGGGGTTCGTGTGGGCCCCACCACTCTCATAACCTCTCTTGGGAAGTTGGGTAGTTACCCAACTTCCACCCAAAGCCTTAAACCACTTAAATAAAAAAATTGTAGTTAAATTATAAAATAAACTTCCATAATTTTTATCATCTTCTCTCATGAAAACGCAACCCCGGAACTGGTGTTCCTAAGCAAAAACCAGCGTTGTGGTTCCATTGGTGCCCTCAGAATTTGATTCCGAGCACCAGTTCAAAAGATAGGAATTCCCACTCGTTCGTTCACTGAACGTACCCAAGCTAAACATCGGATAGAAATTCTGGGCACATCGGGCCTCAGAATCAGGTGTCGTCCGAAACTGCGTTCTTGTAAAATCCCAAAAAAAATTAAGAAAAAAATTTCCTTGAATTTTACAGGTCTTTAAATTACTCCCACCTCAGGGCTTGACGTCCCCGTAAAGATAAAACATAATCTAGGGAAACAAATGTGGGTATTGAGCAGGCATCTGAGCCTCCCACTCCCAAGTGCTCTCCTAGAGGTTCCTGTGCTGCCATCTGATGTGCACTAGAGGAATCGACTGTCCACATAGGACCCACTCTTGTCGATCCTCGATCTCCACCGGGACATCCGCCAAAGTCGCCCCATCATCAACGTCTAGCTCCCCATGGTCAAAGATGTGCGTCGGGTCGTGCACGTATCTCCTCAGCTGAGATACGTGGAAGACGTCGCGCACTTGGTGCAACTGAGGTGGTAGAGCCAGGTGATAAGCTACCTCGCCAATCCTGCTGAGGACCTGGAATGGTCCGATGAGGCATGGAGACAAATTGTCGCCTCGACCAAATCTCCGTAATCCACGTCGAGGTGAGACACGCAAGAAGACGTGGTCGCCATCCTCGAACTCTAGTGGCCTCCGCCTCCTGTTAGCATATGACTTTTTCCAGCTCTGAGCTGTCCTCATCCGCTCCTGGATGACTTGGACCTTCTCTATCGTGGCCTGGACCATCTCCGGTCCCACAATTTCTAACTCCCCAGGGTCTGTCCAGCACAAATGAGATATGCAAGGTCGGCCGTACAACCCCTCGTATGGTGTCATCCCGATGGTGGAGTGGTAACTGTTGTTGTACGCAAACTCCAACAAGGGTAGGCGGTCCTCCCAACTACGACCAAAGTCGAGGACACATGCGCGGATCATGTCCTCAAGAGTCTAAATGGTCTTCTCCGTCTGACCATCCGTCTGAGGGTGAAAGGCGGTGCTCAGACGTAGTTGCGTCCCGAACGCCTCCTGCAACCCCTTTCAAAGCCGGGAAGTAAAGCGAGCATCTCAATCGGAGATGATAGATGATGGCACACCGTGAAGCCGTAAAATCTTCTGAACATAGAGACGTCCCAAGCTCTCCACTGAGCCCTGCTCTCTGATGGGTAAGAAGTGAGCCGACTTGGTGAGTCGGTCGACAATCACCCAGATGGAGTCGTGACCTCTAGAAGTGCGTGGAAGTCCAGTCACAAAGTCCATAGATATCCCATCCCACTTCCACTCCGGGACCTCCAAGGGTTGTACCAAGCTTGCTGGTACCTGATGCTCTACCTTCACCTGCTGGAAGGTGAGGCATAAAGAAACGAACTCTACCACAACCTTCTTCATGCTCGGCCACCAGTGCTGTCATCTGAGATCCTGGTACATCTTCACCACTCCGGGATGTACCGCCAAGGGAGAAGTGTGAAACTCTCTCATCACCTCCTCTCGTAAAGAGACTGGTACCAAGGTACGTCCTCTGAAAAGGACGTCGTTCTCTACTCTAAATTAGAAACCATCAAGTACCTGTCCTGAGGATATCTGTACATGCCGCGTCTCATAGTCAGCGTCCCCACGCTGTGCCTCTCTGACCCGCTGCAGTAGTGGAGGGGTGACTGTGAGAGACTGAAGGAAGGATGCTCCATCTCTATCCACGAAGGATATCTGCAAAGAGGCTAGCTGCTCTGTCACCTCATCAAGTAGGTGAATGCCTGTCCTCCTGCTGATAGCATCGTCTACCACGTTCCCCTTCCAAGGAGTATAGACTATCTCAAATTCATAGTCCTAGAAGAACTAGAGCCATCACTGTTGTCTCTGATTCAGTTCCTTTTGAGAAAAGATGTACTTGAGACTCTGATGGTCAGAAAAGACTGTAAAGCGCTTGCCCATCAGATAATGTCGCCATGTCTTCAGAGTGAAGACCACTGCTGCTAACTCCATGTCATTGGTAGCGTAGTTCTTCTCATGCGGCCTCAACTGACGTGATCTATAGGCGATCACTGCCCGCTCTTACATCAGGACACATCCGAGCCCGGTCCCTGATGCATCGCAGTATACTACGTACCCTACTCCCTCCTCAGGAAACCTTAAGATAGGGGCGCTGGTGAATCTCTGTCTCAGCTTCTGGAAGCTGTGCTGACATCTGTCTGACCACGCGAAGGGTTTCCCCTTCCTCCTTAACATTCTGCAAAGCTGCAAAGATTTATCCTTTGCCGAAAAGGGAAATCTGGTCTCATCCCCTGGATGAACCACGTTCCTTTACTAATACAGTCAATCCCGTCATGATTAGTTAATTCATGGCATGGATGACGTCGTAAGGCCTCGACACTGCTACCAAGAGATCCAACCGTTACTCTTGCCTCCAAGGGTTGAGTCACATTGTCGGCATCAGTGTGTGGTCACTGGGTCTCCTCCAGTAAGAATCTCGCAAGTGAGGGTCAAGTCAACAGTTTTTAACTGACACCTCTTAGTAATAACAAACAAAATTCAAGAAAGACAATGTCACCAATGCAAGTGTCTTTTATTACTTCAACTCAAAGTACAAGGACACAAGGCAAACCAAACTACGAAGCTAGAGGCATTATGGGAAAAGGCCTATATGCCTAGAGCTAGTCCCGCACTAGTCCACCCGCTCCCGGAGCTCCATGATCGTGAGCTTCAGTTTCCTGAAGCTGTGCTCTCCCCTAAGGTCGGGGTGGACCTCCTGGTGGTGGTGGTGGTAGACCCTCAAAACGCCGTCCACCACCTGCTGCTCGGCCAGCTCCTCTGCCTCATCCACCTGCTCCCTTCGGACCGCCACGGTCGAACCTCTGCCTCTACCTAGGTGGTTCCTCAACCGTCTGCTGCTCCTCTGCATGGCGGGTCGGGCAGTCACGAGCCATGTGGCCCTGTCCGCCGCATGAGTAGCACTGCCTGCCTCTCGAAAGACTGGCTTCGTGCTGTGTGCCCCGCACTGCTAAGCCAGTGTCCTAAGGTCCTCTGCCTGAGGGTCTGGTCTGCCTGGACCCATGAGTCATCCTTTGACTGCCTGTTACAGAAGACTCTTCTACCTGCCGCCCTGGGGTAGGTCTCACTGCTGAAGAAGGCTTAGCAAGGAAGCTCTCGATGAGAAGAGCTCGCTCCAGTACTCATGTCTGAGTCGGAATGCTGAGGGAGATCATCGATGCCCTGATCCTATGTCTCAATCCCTGCTCAAAGGTCCGGGCTCGGAAGAATGGGTCCCGTACCATGTCCATCGAGTAGCACGAGAGATCGATAAATCTCGCCAAGTACTGGGCGACTGTCAAGCTGCCCTACCGCAGCTGAAGAATCTCCTGGATGCGCACCGCATGGAGGGTGGATGGGACGAACTCCAAGAGGAAGAGGCTCTCAAATTCCGTCCATAAAAGAGATGCCTCAACGTGCACCTGGAGCATCAAGCTCCACCATCAGCCCGCTGCTGCGTGCAGTAAACTTGCCGTGAGGATCACCATGAGGTCTGCTGGTGTCCTCACTAACCTGAAAACTCTCAGCACTGCCTCCAGCAAGTCTTCAACTGCCTGGGGGTCCATCTCCCCGCGGAACCTGGGCGGTCGCTGGCGCAGGAACTCATGCAGTGCACTAAGGTGACGTGCATCGTCAGCGGCTGGGGCTGGAAGCATCGGTGGCTCGGTGGGTAAAGTTATCGTCGGTGCCTCAACTGTCAAAGGGCCCTGCACCGAGGCCTCGTCGCTCGGTGGGCTGTCGTCACGCTCAACTCTCGGAACCCTAGATGGCTGCCATCGTGGGTCCATCCTGAAAAGGAAACAGGTGCGCCACGGTCAGAACAGTGTACCTGGTGAGCTGACACAAAGTAATCACAAAGAAAACTTGAAACACACATGCAATCAATGTTTTCGTGCATTAAGTCGGAAATCAGAAGTCAGGGTCCTGGTGTACGGATACGTCAGCTGCCGCACCAACACTGGACTCCCTGGACTGATAACCACACCCAATACACTAAAAACTATTGCTTCGCATAGAAAAGATCAGAGTCCCAAGTTCTGCGGTAGAATTGAACTCCTCTGATACCAATTTGTCACGACCCGTCCTCGGGGCCCGTGCCATGACTACCCCAAGCCCTCCTTCCATAGGCCAGGGGCTGGTGACTAGCACCAAGGTGTAAATCCCAGTAAAAAGGGAAGGCATTGCCTTTGTAAAGTAAAAAAACACCACAGAGTAAGCAACAGAAGAAGTAAACACTAAGTAAAACTGAGTACAACAGTAAGTGTGGAAAAGTAAGTGGGCCAGTATACAAACCCAAACTGAAAGTAAAGTACAACTGGAAAGGGAAAACAGGAACTGAAAAGTAAAGTCGCAACATCAAGTTGTCCACTGGAAATCCCACCTGAAGGGTTGGTACAGATAGCTCCACTACTCCTCGGGTCCCGCCGTCCACTCCGAGTATGTCCCGCCCAATGGTCCACCTCCAGGTACCGTCCTGCTCTGCAAGCCTCAACAACGATCAACGCTGTCCATCGTCTGCAACCAACACAACATAGTGCGGGCATAGCCCATGCAGGGGTGAGTATAAGCTACTCAGTAGGGACCCCGAGACCCCCGAAGGTCTCCCAGTATCCACAAAGGATAAACCACAAAGGAAAGGTAAATCACGAAGTAACAACCGACACTGCTTAGTTATGACCATACATATACCTAAGTCATCAATTCTCGTTCGGCTCTAACATCCGATCCCAAGTACAACCCAGTCCACAGAGGAAAGAAAAACGTAAATCCACATAGGATAGCACAACACAATCCACATAGGAAAGTAAAACAGGATTCAGCTCACACAGGTATACTTCTTCGTAAGACGATAGAGATGATTATATATATCCACTGATTCATCTAATTCATTAGACCCACAAAGGATCGATAGGTACAAACCCCCGCAATGACCCAGGAAGGGTCTGACCCAGACAGGATCGATAGGTAACTAACCCCCGCAATGACCCAGGAAGGGTCTGACCCACACAGGATCGATAGGTAACTAACCCCCGCAAAGACCCACACAGGATCGGACCCACACAGGATCTGTAGGCGCTGGCTCACACAGAACCGCTGAGCACTGACCTACACAGGATCGGACCCACACAGGATCGGTAGCACTGATCCACATAGGATCTCTAAGTGTTGTAGTCATCACCGTCGAATCCACTGAGGATCTCTGTACAGTCGCAAACGCAGCTAGCTCTAGGATTCCGGCACACAACAAGCTCGTTCGGAAGGGTCCGCTCCATGAGCCGAGAGGCTGATACATCAACTGACACATAGTCCAGAGTTAATGTATCCAAAAGTTCTGTATCGTCAACAGGAACTCAACGTCGCAGACGGCACGTCAATCGGACGCCCGGTCTGAGAGTTATTGGCCTTTTCATCCCAGGGGCCCGGTTGGTTTTTAAGGCAAAACCAACCCGACCGTACTCCACCTGCGTCCAAACCTCGGGCGGAATAATCCAAAAGATCTGTCTCACTTAGAGGAATCCAAAAAAGTCGACGGCACATCAATCGGACGTTCGGAGCTTATGTTTTGAGTGTTTCCGCTCCGAGGGCCCGGTTGGTTTCATGTATGAACCAACTAAGTCGAACACAAAGTAATCTGAAACCTTGAGTGCGATATACCAAAATGACCATCTCGATCCAAGGATCACATCGCAACTAACGGTGCGTCGATCGGAGGCCCGTAGCACAAGTTATGGGCGTCCGACCAGAAAAGGTTTGGTATTAAGGGGTTCGAGCCCGGTCCGACCCGGACCGATACCCCCCCCCCCCCCCCGGGTCGACCCGGTCCGGCCCGCTTTGGCGCGGCGCGGCCCGGCCCGGCCTAAGGACAGCGCGCCCAGCGCGCTGGCCAGGCGCTCAGCCAAACGGCCACGCCGTTTGGCGTGGGTGGCGCCTGCCCCCTGGTTGTAACCACGGCCCCCCTTTAATGGCGGCCGTTTTGCTGGCCGACCGGGGTTTTGAACCACCGGCTTTCCTCCTGTCCGGCCGGCCCGCCCCGGACGGCCGGTTTCTGCTACCACGGGACCGGCGACGGCCGGTCCCCCTGCTCCGACGCCGGCGTCCCGGAACCGGCCGCCGGTCTCCTTGCTCCGCCGCGGCCCGGAACCGGCCGCGGCCTTGATTCGTCTAGTGCGGTGCGACGGCGCTGCACCTCTCCTCCGCGGCCATTCTCTGGCCACGGTGTTTTTACGGTTCTTCGGCGCAGCGCTACGGTGCCGCGACTTGGTTCAATTTCATGGCGCGGTGTGACGGCGCCGCGCATTCCTTGTCGCACGATCCCGCGTGGTGCGATGGCACCACGCCATTTTGTTCCAATCTACAATAAAAACATCATCAATAAAGGAGGAGTGTCGGCCGTGTTTGTTCGGTCCGGCCCCCTCTCGTTAGTCGATAGAAAAAGGTCGTATTTCACGAAGAACGACAAGGTAGGATTCATGACCAAAATAATTAATAAACCCCTACCTCGTACGAGCTTGAATGGAGGTTCGTCGAACGAGGATTCGTCATGGGTAGAGACATCGCGGAAGGAGATATTGCGGAAGAAGATGTTGCGGAAGAACCATCGCGGTATACGGCGTCGCGTAGTCGGTCTCTGAGGACTCGACGTTCTTCGTCGGAGATCGATGCTTTCTTTGCGTTCTTCGTCGAAGATCGAAGAAGATCTTCAAGTCCTTAGCCTTATCTCCCAAAACTCTCCACAAGTTGCAACCCCAAATAAAATAATCTCACCTCTTATTTTATTAACATAACATAACATTTGTATTTCAAGAGTTTGAAATTCAAACATCCACACTTAACTCACTTAATTAATAACATA
Organism: Viscum album; assembly: GCA_963277665.1. Taxonomy (NCBI): domain Eukaryota; kingdom Viridiplantae; phylum Streptophyta; class Magnoliopsida; order Santalales; family Viscaceae; genus Viscum; species Viscum album. The sequence continues at coordinate 949,165,922 of OY728127.1, forward strand.
AGTTATTAATATTTAAGTTATCAAAAGTTAATGGTGAGTTGAGGGGGGTTGAAGAATATGAAGGGGTGGGGTTCGTGTGGGCCCCACCACTCTCATAACCTCTCTTGGGAAGTTGGGTAGTTACCCAACTTCCACCCAAAGCCTTAAACCACTTAAAGAAAAAAAAATTGTAGTTAAATTATAAATTAAATTTCCACAATTTTTATCATCTTCTCTCGTGAAAAAGCAACCCCGGAACAGGTGTTCCTAAGAAAAAACCGGCATTGCGGTTCAATCGGTGCCCTCAGAATTCGATTCCGAGCACCATTTCAAAAGATAGGAATTCTTGCTCGTTCGTTCACTGAACTTACCCGAGCTAAACTTCGGATAGAAATTCCGGGCACACCGGGCCTCGGATTCAAGTGCCGTCAAAAACTGCGTTCATGTAAAATCCCAAAGAAAATTAAGAAAAAAATTTCCTTGAATTTTACGGGTCTTTAAAAAACATATCACAAATCCTTAAATACAATATGGATGATTTGTATCATAATAAATCAACTTCAATCAAGTGTAAAATTTATCAAAGGATGTTGACATAGATGAAAATGATTTGTAAAACTCTTTGAGAGAAATACCCCCTTTTTCATGAAAATATTTCAAAGTCACACAATTTAGAAAATAATTTATTTAAAGACATTTTTGAATAAAAGTTTACCATACCACTTTGAAACTTTTGAAAGTAATTAACATTTTAAAAACATTCATGCCCATATAAATAAATCCTTAAAATCCATTTTGAAGACATGGACATTAATGAGAAAGATTTAGAAGAATAAATATTTAAAACATTTGAAATTATGTTTTAGTAAAAAGTACCTTAAAATAATCCCTTTGAAAACTCTTTCATAAAACATTTACATGGATAATAAATATTTCCCAGTAGATACTTACGTAAAAACAACCTCGGATAATAAAGAGATTGTGAAATTAACCCTTACCAATTTGGTAACTTACGAAACATACAACCCATGAAAGAGGTATCATACAATGAATATGTAAATACACATAAATTAAAGTGTATTACACAAATAATATAATTATGGACAGTACATACACCACACAGAATGTAATAGTGGAAATATGTCATGAATCTCACGGGAATAAAGAGTGAGATGAAAACCCCCTTACCTTGCACTTTCCTTTAGTCGAAGGTATGTTTAACCTCCTATATGAAGACTATAGTATGTTATTAAATTATACCATAACCATATTAATATTTATGATATCATACATTATTCATTTATGACTTTATACTACCCAATTAATAATAATTTCCATGTTATATTAATATTTCGGGTAATAATCGCTTTCTTTATCGTACATGTTTTAACTTGTTACTCTTGATTGTATCACATAGATCATGATTTAAATACTTCAAGAATATAAAAAATTATTTACATATCATATATATTTAGAATATAAATATGTATAATGGACATATATATGAAATGGAAAAAACCGTTTATGGAGATGGTAGTCCGTACGTACGCATAAACGTTGTTTCTGTTTTCATATAGTATTGAACGGAAGTAAGTGAATAAGATATATGTAAGTACATAAATACTTATATATATATAAATATGTATTTCCATTATCATTATTATGTCATATATTATATACATATTAGTAATATATATATTTTTATAATCGTCGATGAATGGTGAACTTGGAAATGAATCTCATCGCATCGTGGAGACGGTAATTCGTACGTACACACGAGCGAAAATATCATTATTTTGATATAATAATAATATATAATTGGATGTTATATTATATATACAGAATCCTTATCATGTTATATTTATTATTTACATCAAATACACATCATTATTATACCCATTCAAATAATAATGTATTGAATAACAATTACACCACGACGTGGAGACGGTAAGTCGTACGTACGCACGTATGGTGACATGTCATTCAAAGGGTGGATAGAATAATGAATTTGGTTGTACCATAATTATAATAACATCACAGTATATAGAAGATACTGGAGTTATTATTTTATAATGGAAACGACAAAGAAAGAGGAAGTGGAAGAAGAAAGGAACTTGAAAGAGGGTGGTGAAATCATTACCTCTTCTTCGGGTTCTTCCTTTTGATTTGATCAAAAAGGATACTTAGGTTGGATTTCTGATAAAAATAATGCCTCTAGTTTGAAGGTAGGATAGTTTATAGGATATTTGGGTAGGGTTTGGCCGATCAAAATATCTTATAAAGTGTGAATTAGAGTGAAGGGTGAGTGTCCTTTTATAAGAGGGGTGAGGGGCACCTTTGGAAAAACTTAAAATATTATTTTATAATAAATTCATATTCGGTTCATAATGGATCCAAAATTGAATTATTTCGGGGATAAGGTGGTTATGGGTCTAAATCCACTCAACCAATAGGTTTTATACTGGTTTGGGTCATTTTATTAACCTTATCTTTTAGTTTTAACTCTTAGTTAATTAGTTTGACATTTACCATGTCTCTTTGTATTTTTATATTATATAGTTAATAGACTTACTATATACTTCCAAGCGACTCCCAAGTGGTCCATTAATGATAAACCTATCATGATATAAGTACTTTGGCCAATCCTTATATTTTTAGGAATAGAATATCAATTAATAATGTAATATTTATTTTAAAAACTCTTTTATGTCAATTTTGACACTATTGGGTATTTTGTTTTTGATAAATTTATTACAGCATTATTAATTCAAAAAAAATTTATATAACAAATCCTAATATGTCATAGTAACCTAGAAAATTATTTGAATTCATAAAAAGTCTCAAATTACATTTATTTTCATATTTATAATATCAATTATTTTAATATTTCATTAATTAGGTAATTATTGCATCGCCATTGTGTCATAAATAAATTAAATTATTTAATGTCTAAAAATTATAAATAAAATACCATTATGTATGAAATATTTTTATATTTCTAATGAATATTTACAATCGAATTTATCTTATCTATAACCCTATATTAAAAATATTTTAGTAATTAAACTTTGATTTTAACTCTTTTAACTCTCCTTTGAATTAAATAATAATAAATGTCCTAATCTAATCCAAGTGGACCTAAATGATAAAATTTTATTCCTAAGGTTTCTTTTGGTAGATATACACTTTTCCAATAGAATTATTACATGTGTTAGGGTAATATTAATATCATTTTTACCTTAATTACCCTATTTACTTTTTACCGTGGTAAATAAAACTAAAAAGTTACTATTCACCAAAAATTATTTTCATCTCATTGAACCAAATTTTACTCCTTGATATTAACCGTGTCTCTCATATTTTCTAATTTCCACTCACATAAGTGGTAAAATTAAGTTTTACGTGAATTTCCAAATTCTCCTTGGAGGTGGGTAAAAGACGGTGAAAAGTTCAATAAAATTTTTATATATCTAAAATTATTCTAAACTAACTTAAATGAATTACATTGAACTTATATAGGTATTATGTATCTACTTTGACCATAATTAAATTTAAATAAAATAAATAATTATTTAAATAAAAATTCTTTTTTAAACCATAACTCAGTGCTTTTTTCACTATTCATCAAAAAATTGAATGTTTTCAGAAAAATACCAAAAATTCACCCTAGGCTAATTTTGATATTCCGAATCCAAATATGAAGTCCATTTTGAAAGATAAAATTTATAAAATTTAAAAAAGTGAGTATTACTATTCATAACAGCTAATTTGATTGGTCGCGGTATGTTAGAACTCGAAGTTGCTTATAACAAACGCTATTGTATTATTCAAAGAGAAGTGTACCGTGAAAGCTTGGGGTGTTACAGTAATAGGAAGAATACAATATTAAGGTTTAAATAACTTTTTTGGGTTGGTATATAATTTTATGTTAAGTTAATTATGGTCTATTGGATTGTGGTATATAGATAATCTTGATGGTTGAAAAGTGATTCATTGATAGAGTGATATTTTCATAGATATTTATGGTCAAGTGAAGGATTACATTTTAGGTTAGTATCTAAATTTGATTCATGATATTTTGGTAAAGTTTATTACATTGAAATATTATATAGTAATTTATCACGGTGATTAATTATATTTGAGATATGTTCCGTGTGGTTGACGTATATGTAACCCTTAGGTTTACCAATAAATTTAACATGAAAGATTATTTGGGATGAGTGTAATTAAATTATTGAAGATGTAAGTTGAAGGGTATTACATATCCATTAATATTAAAATATTATTTTAACATAAAATTAATATTTAATTCCAAAATCACTTTTATGGAAAAGTGGGAAACCAAACTAGTTCAAAGTAATGGATCATTTAACACAGTAATAATTCAAAAAATCAATAAAAATAATACTAAAATTATTGGAATACATTGCCCTATATATCCCCTAGTTAAGTTCATGTACCTTCATATTCGGATCATCTTTCACTGATTCTTCAAAGTGGTTGGCCATATTTTCCCAATCTTGGATGTATTCCTCTGCATTAATCTTTATTTCATTGAAGTCATGTGCTAAAATTTGGTCTCGTGTATTGATCCAAGACCTTTGAGCTTCATTAACATTTACTCAAGGTACTATTTATAAGATTTTTTCCACCTCCTCCTTTGAATCCTTAATCTAAAGGACCCTACCTATAATTCTTCATTATAATTTAAAATGAGCTCTATATGTTTTACTTTTAATTTTTTCCCAATACACCTCCCCTGCCCTACCACCCTTCCCTTATTCATTAGGGTCACCACTCTTGGTCTTTTTATTTCCACTTAATATATCTAAACTCTTTTGGAAATCCTTTTATTGGGTATTTGTTCCTCTGACAATCACCTTGGTCCTTTTATCAGTCCTTGTTTCCATTGTCTTAAGTAGATGGGAGTAATACTTTTGACCTTTAGTTTTATTCCCCTTAACCACAATACATCCTCGTGCATCACATTTCCCCTTCCATCCCTTCTTCTTCCTTGGACTATAAATTTATTTATGTTGTTATCCCTCTACATTTCTAGTTGATAATTGGATAGATATCTCTTCATCATTATCGGCCTCAGAGAAACCTTGGTCAACTATGGGGTTCTCCTCAGATAAAGGCGTATGCCTTCCCAAATCAGTTAGTGCCTGAGTCCCCTATTCTTGAACCGAACATGAGGACTTATCATCCTACTCTATCACTTATCCAACACTTCAAATTTATTACTTATATTAATAGGAAAAACTATTTTACTTGGACTTAACCTTCTCACTAGATTCTCCCAACCCCACTGTAAATCATGACATTCATGAATGGAATTCTCTAAGGCCATGCCACCAAATGAGTCTCCTTCATTAACCGCCTTGATCACCTCCTCATTTGTGGGTCTGAATCTATTACAAACATTATAAAAATGAGATAAGTATTGTGGTTTGAGGGATTATGGTTCCCTAGAAATAACTTCACACACTTCCTCAAACCCTCCTGGACCAGACAGGCCCTCCCACTGATTGGAATCATCATGTGTTGTAACAATCTAGTTCAATATGGGGTCATTAGTAGCCTTTGTCTTGAATGCTACTCACAGGGTAGCATCAGTCCCTTTTTTATCCCTACACACATGAGAACATGACGAAAAAATATTCCCCAACTATTTTCAATATGAGCAGTAATCAATCTAGAACTCAAAAACCACAGCATTCTTCCATCAGAATTATTCCCTGACCGTGGTCCAATCCCATTCCACTGGAGGATTTGAGAAATCAACCTCAATAAAAATGTATTGATAAATTATTAGTAAATAATCACCCAATTTTTAGTAAAGTTATTTTATTCTTTAGAAATACTTCTTCCTAAAAAATGATTTTATTGCTTCTTGTGATAAAACATTATAAATATTTTTTGAAACTTTTAGAAATTTTATTTGTTGAAATAATATCATTTTTGAAATTATTATATCAAATTTATATTAGGGTATATTTTTTATAATTTTTTGAAAAGATTTATTTTTCAGTGAATAATGAAAAATATATAATTTTACTGAAAATTGTATTTTTGTTTCAAACATTTACAAAGTACCAATTTGTTTTATGAAATAATTGTATTTTACAAATTTATATTAAAATTAATTTATATCACTTATAAGAATTGAATTTGATGAAATGATATTTATTGGGTTCATAAATTCAAATTTATCCTAGGATTTGTTTTTAAATTTTTATTAAGAAGTTAAATTTTTGGTGAATAGTAAAAAAATATCATTTTTATGAAATACGGTATCTTTTATGATATCGCAAATACATAAACATAATATATTTATTGTAAATTATGGAATGAATCAAGTATGATAAAATAATAAAAATATCATATACAAGTAATTCAATATATATATATATATTATAATTTATTTCAGGATAAATATGAAAATCATTTTCAGTGTCAACGTAAAGCTTGCATAGCGTTGGAAAATTCAGATTTGGTACATTAAAGATAATATTTGCAATTGAGTAACTCCTTTATAAATTTTATTATTATATATTATATATTATATATTATTATTTTTCTTATACATGAATTTTTGAATTTCATAACAATTAGCTTATCAAAATACTCTTGTGCAATGCTTCTATAAGGAAGTAAAATTCAAAATAATATATTAAATAAGTTTTCTTTACATATATATGATTTAAAATACATATTTAATGAATATAAATGGTTATTTTGATAATAATAAACTTGTTTTCATGATGGTAGTTTATTTATCGTTTTTAGGTATTAAATAATTACTATAAATACTTATATAATGCTGACACAATAATTATTAAATAAATGGAAAACTCCAATTAATGATATTAAAGATATTAAAAGTATTATAATTTGACACAATTAATATGATACATGAATTTTATAGATTAATATGACATTTTATTGATGTATTAAATTATTTTTTTCAAATTTTACTTGTTTTCTTGACATTTTTTAATTCAAATTAATGAATAGTTCTAAAGAATTCACATTAATAATATTTTAAAAGGAATAATATTTTATTAAATGATTTAAAGTTTATAAATTTATTAGATTTAGGAAAGTGACTATGACATAGTTTATAATATTAACCATGATCCATTTATGGTCTATTAATCCATTTATAGTATCTATATTGATCCTCAATGAGTAAAACCCTTATTGTCACAATAAGTTTGAAAAGGGTTAACGAAGGGTTAAAACCAAAATATAAGGGTGAAAACATAGTCAAAAACTTTTCTAATTTTTATTAGATGAATGAAATTAGACCCTAATAACCTTAATATTTAAAATTAGATATTTAATGAACACTTGTCCATGAAAATTACTTATATGTTATTTAAATTAAATAAAGTTACAAAATTCCACTCTCTTTGTTTTTAATATATCTTATGTGTTCATATAGGGACAAACAGTAATTATGAGTGAATCTTAATAGTAATTTTTTGAATAATGATATTATTTTCATGATTAATATATATTTATAAGTTTACTAATTATTTAATTTCCATAAATTCTTATACAATGTCAATGCACTATTTCTTCAATTAATAAAAAAACATAATAAATGATTTTAAAAATATTAAAATAAATATAATTTCAGTGATTTAATGTGTTACATTAATTTAATAGGCTAATATAACATATTATTATTTTTTAAAAGTATTTTATTTTAATTTAAATTTTTTCTTTATGTATTTTAATTAAAATTTAGTGAATAGTGTCCGAATTGACAATACTAATATTTTATGAGAATAATATTTTATTAAATTACTTAAAATATTAAAAAAAATTAAGATATAAAAAATGTGATGGGATATGGTCTATAATTTTATATCCTATCCATTTATATTTTTTTAGAACCATTGGGATTTATAATGAATTTATTATAATTTAATATTTTGAGAAATTCAAAAAGTGTCGCTCACCTCAATTAATGATGTGAACCTCCTCCCTCACTTATTCAAACCTCTTTGAGACTTATATATAAACTAAAATCTATCAATTTACCTTCTAAACTTCCCTATACACTTAATAGAGGTTTTTTTATTCCCAAAAGTCCAACCCTTGATCCCTTTAGAGGAGATCTAAAGGAATCGTTTCAAAGAAGAGATAATCACCTTAACCAGTCAATTTATTTTATAATATTATTTACCTCCTATAAATATATGGTATTTATTATAAATAATAAATTATTTATAATAAATTTGCATAATTATTTATTATAATTATTAAAACTCCATTATACACCATCTTTCTCATCAAACTAAAAGTGAAAGTATCACTCGTGCTTACGTACAACTTATCGTCTCCACATAGTGATACATTTCATTTTTCATCAACATATTTAATGTATGGGTGTTATAATGGATTAATATTTATATATTATATTAATGACATAATTATACTTATGGAATGATAATATCATATCCACCTTCTTATCATCCACTCCTTTGGGAAACGATAATGTCATTTATGCATGCGTATAGACTACCACCACCACAAAGTGATGTGATTTTTTTTTAATTTATATTTTAATTTGATGTTAATGAGTAATAATTTTATGATTATATATGATAGATATGATATATATGATATAATAATTATCCTATATATGTGAATTAATATTTACCTCTCTTTAATTCCATCTTTTGAAAAATGAAAACAACGTTTATGCATACGTGCAGCCTACCGTCTCCATGAATGGTGTAATTAATTTATCTATATATAAATTTTATGGATTACTCTATATATATATAATTAATATATATTATATTAATATCATTATTAATATTATGGAGATTATGGAACCAAGATAAATGTACAAGTATTAGAATTACTGAACTGAAATAATCATGACAAATGAAATAGTTAACAAATGTAAATGGTTATTTTAATAGGTAATTATTATAAAATGGGGTGTTTAAATTCTATAAAGGGATAATATATGATACTAAAATTACTAATATGACTCTGGTGTATAATTATAAAAAAAAAATTAAACTTATTATACAGGATTTTAGCATGCTTTCGAAACAAGATAAACTCGAGGTAATGGTTTTTCATCCCACATTTATTTCAGTGGGACACATGCCTTATCAACCACTTATTTATTTTGTGTGGTATATATACTACCCATAAATTTATTTTATTATTATTATGAAAATTATGTGGATTTTAATAACTATCAAATTCAATTTCATTCATGGTACTTATGATTCCAAAGTAACCAAAGTGGTAAGGGTTTTAGTTCACAATATCATTAATATTCGGGATTGTTTATGATTAAGTATCCATTGGGGAGACTTTTTTTCAGTATCCATGTTTTCTAAAAAAAATTAAAAAGTTTTTTTAAAATTCTACTGTTATTTTTTAAATTAATTTCTACCCATTTTTTGAAATTTTACAAAATGGTTTGAAAGGAATCTTCTTATTGTTTTCCAAACAAAGTATTTTGTGGATTTTATAAAAAAATTGGAATGAATGTTTTTTTAACTTATAATACATGAATGGATTTTATAACCTTCATGGATAATGTTTTCTTTGAATATTACTTTAGAATTTCGCATGGTTATTTTAAAATTAAAAAAAATCCTTTATAATTGTGCAGATTTTTTTTAAAAAAAGAAGTGATTTCAAAATGGAAAGTTTATTTTCTTCAAAAAATATTCCACGTGATATTTCAAATTAATTTTCTATCGAAGATGACATACTATTATGTTAATTAATTTTTAATATGAAGATGATCCAAGGAAACAAAATTTATTATTTCTCTGGAAGTTTTATGTTTATGATGAAAAGATGAAATGTTCACCAAACCCATTTCTTGTATATGGATTATGTTATGGTGAAATGTTTATGAAAATCATTTATTTTCACGGGTTACGATATGAATAATCTTTTATGATTTTATGTAATCCATACATATGTATGATTTTCATTATGTGATGGGTGGGACCTATATATCCCTCTAATGAATTGGGAAAATATTGACATCTAATGAGATAAATAGGAAAAGAATGGGGAGTGAATCCAGTTAAGTAGGGGACTTTTTCCACTATGATAGTCTTGGGAGTGAACCTAGACTACAATGATAGTTTGGGGAGTGGGCCCATTCCACTATGATAGTCTTGAAAAATATCTTTTACTACTAGCCCAAATGGCCTGAAGACCTTATTTTTATTGATTTTTTGATAACTCCACTTTCATTATGTGATGGGTGGCACCTATATACCCCTCCAATGAATTGGGAAAATATTCATGTCTTATTAACTATAAATACTTATTCCATGAGATAATATTATGATCTCTTATATATGGATTATGGTTCTCAAGCATTATGATTATGTTCTTATACACTTATTCTAATGTTATGCTTGCATGATCATTGATATCTCCCTTATTTACCTATACTGAGCACTTGATCTCACCCCTTTCTTATGTTTCCTTTCCCCATGTTATGAAGAAAGTTATTAAGTATGTTATGTCTAATAAGGGTTATATTTATTAAGAAATAACTGGGATATGATGTATATATTTTATAAATGAGATATTTATATTTCCATGTTTCCAAACATACTAGACTTATACAATTTTGTAGTGGATTACAATGATATGTAATGAATATTCATCTATATAGATGTTATATCTATGTATGAAAAGTATGGGTCTTTATAGAAGAGATATATTAGGCTATTTGAACCTGATAGTAGTATCTTCACTAAATCCATGTTCATGAAATAATATGGTAAGTCTATATAGTATCGTCATGAATAAATAAATGAGGTGAGTATTGTGACATAAGTTATGCATCCTAATTTATAATATATCACATGATAAATATATTATATTATATGAATTTTTTTCATTAGATTGATTTCCATTACTATAAAAATGAACTATCAACTTAAGGGACTTAATGAGTTACTAGAATCTACTCCTGGTGTGTGATCAATACTTACTATTATTGGTATAATGACCTATAGGGTCACACAATAAGTGTATTCAAGTGTCTAGAATATTATAAATGAATAAAATTTTAGAACATGGTGGTCCCTACCACAATGTTTGGGTAATTTATGAGACTTAATGATTTCTAGAAAACAAATAAATTAAATATTATTTGAGTTTTAAATAACAAGTTTTGAATTTATTTACTCATTGTATTCACAAGTAATTAAGTGAATAAAAAATATATATTTCTCAAATGAATATTATTATTCAAGGTTTATTAAGTATTTAATGGGTGAAGTGAGTAAATTTAATTAATCTAATTTTATCAAATAATATATATTCAATGTTAAAAGTATGTGATAAAATATATATAACATTTATGACACAGTTACTAAGTCATTTGGTGTCATTAAGGGATTATTTATAAGGTTTAAGTTATATGAGGTCCTAGGTGAAATGTCTCAAACTTTAAACCTACTTATATAAGACATGACAATCAAATATTTGAGGTTCAATTCATTCCAAATAAATTAAGGCTCTTTTTCTTCTATCCCAAATTCTAGAGTGATAAAGAAGAGGAATGAGCACCCTGATCCATGTTCTTCGACATGGATCAAAGGAACGATTCTCAAGAAATCGCAATGGCTTTAAAATATTCTTTAATTCTCCATACTAGCACCTAGAAACTAAATATTGACATACTGGTAGGCTCTTGAAGCATGTTATAATGATCTAAATGGATTTGGCATCGGTTCCATTAAGCAATGATCATTTTTCAAAAAAATAAAATTCTTGCATCAACAAATCAAATGAGGTAATGGTTTGAATTTATTCTCATGCTATATTCATTACATACAAGATCTTCATATTATAACTCGGCATGGTGTATCATTGAAAATATCATCATGGAATCAGTCCTGTGATAAATTTTTTAAAATCCTATTTTTCCATGATTTTGTAGCATGCCCGGTGTCAACAATGATTTTTTGATGAATTATATATTAGTAATAGAGAAAAATTATAAATTTATGGCTATGTGAACTTTTAAGTGGATCCACTTCTTACAAAATTTTGTGGGTTTGACTTATAATAGAGTTCATAAAAGGATCAAATCACATGGTGGTGAATTTTTAATGTTATGATAGAAGTGAAATTGTTATATGTGTAATGTATCTAGTGGTGTCATGGAGGTTTGTAGTTAAATATTTATTAAACTTCAAATTTGACGTTAATTTGAGATGTGCATGATAACTAAATTTATAAACCTAAAGATTAATTTATCATGAATATTAAATTTTTATAATTTTTAGATATATAAGGATTATGTAAAATATTATGAAAATGTTGGGGAATGTTATAAATTTTATATATATGATTCTTTTCTTAATTTATAAAATTAAATTAATTAATTTCAATGCCAAAAATCTGTTAATATTTTAATTAAATTAATTAATTTAATATGCCAATGGTCATGGATATTATGATTAAATAATTTACTTTGGAATTCCAATGGTTGTGTCCCTTGGAGTTAAATTAATTAATTTGGGATACTAAAGTTTGGGATGTTAAAGGGTGTGGAACTTCATTCAAAAAGTGTGTCTCTATATATTAGGATGAAAAATCCCTCATGTTCAGTCTTTAGATAATAAATTCCCCTTATCATGGAAAATAACCAGCCTAAACTTTTATCATGATTTCTTATATAGTTTTTCATTTAATCCTCAAGTAAATATGGATTTCCAACTATCAACTCGGTTTGGGACAGATTAAAACCTTAAGGATAGTGCGCTCATATGTCTCAAAACATTATTGTCTGCCTCCATATTTTCTCAACACTAAAAATAGTATGTAATGGTATCTTATATGTTTTGATGGTAATTTAATCAACACAATGCATATGTAAAAGTTAGTTTGACAACCAAATTTGTTGAATATAAAATAAATTACAATATATTTAAAAACACAGTAATTAAAGGCTTGCCATCTTCACTAACTAACATTTACTGTTGAATATGAATTGTTGAAAAATGGTTCTTATATTATAGATATTTCAAATATTATAATGTAGAAATGTGGGTTTGGAAAGTGAAGATAATATTGGTACAAAACCAACCTAAAGGTTTAATAAATAAATGGCCACTCTTGTAATGTTAAGTTATAATAAGAACTATTATACAACACATATATATTTGTAGAATAGGGTGGAGTAATATTCCCAGTTGTATTTATTAATGAATCTAAAGAAATATAAAAATTAATTGTAATATTAATAAGATTAATAATTAATTACTTATTATGTTTTATTGCTTTATTTTACATTGTTTCTATGTTATGGAACATTTTATTGTATGTGTCTATATCTTTTTTATTTTCTATTAGGTGGAAAAATATAATTCCTTATCTTTTTTTAATTAATAATATTTACTAGAAAAAATGGTAAAGAATTAATTGACTAGAGTAAGTCTTTAAAATTTCATAGTAATTTTGGATAATGAAACAGATATTTTCAAAAAAACCATGTACTAAAAAATATTATAATGGAAAATGGGGTGGTTTTTGTATTTTCATATCAATGTAGGACACTTAATTTACGCTAGTTCATAAATTAATTTTCATGTTAGTTTTTTTAGTTTTTAATGTTGGTTATAAAGAATTATCATTACTTATGACACTTTAAATATATTTTTTACATAGGATATTATGAATAACATTTTAAGCAGTTTTCAACGTTGTTTATAACTACAAATGACATTTAAATCACACCTAAAATAATTTATATTGAATCCTTCCTTGTTAGTTCTCATAAAACTGATGTGAAAGAGGGTTTTTCGCATCATTTTTTTAGAACAAGTGTGAAAGATTTTGTTCCAATATTTTTTACATCATATATTTAAATAATTTACATGAAATAATGTTTTTAAAATTTTATTTAAAATAATACAATGCAAAAAAAATTGGGATAAACACTATAGAAAAAAATAGTCTAGCAGTACATACATACATATAAAAATGAACTAAAAAAAGAAATATTGGATATTTTTATATCGTAACTTATTTATAACTACAACAACATGAAAATAAAATAATTAAAAAACTAAATCTATTAAAAAACATATAAAAATACACTAAAACTAAATTAAACCTATTAAATGACCATTCTATAGTGTGTGTAGATGATTTTTCTCACTTGAACTATATAAACATGATTAATAAAAAATCTAAAAAACATAAAAAAAATATTTACCAATTAATTTCAATATAATGACATAAAAATGAATGGAAATATATAATAAAAACAGGCCATATAGAAAGTTTTAATTGTTTTAATTGTATGTATTTGATATATAAATCTCAACACATAATAACCACATTTAACACATCCTCATTAATGATGCAATTGAAGCTCTAAAAAAACAAAATAAAATTCTAGTTTATAACTAACTTAAACTATATGGTCACCTAGAGTGCATCAATATTTTTTTTCTTTCCCTTATACTTGATAACATTTGGAAGTGCTTTCATGGCATTTTTGAAAATTATAAAAATGTATAAAATAAAATAAATATTTATAATAAAATATAAGAACTAAAATAATGATAGTTACCACTCTTATGTTTTTTTTAATTCTAACATGTCATTATGTATGGATCCTAACAAGTAATTGGTGCTTTATTTTGGATAGAAAACACACAACATCCAATGTTTAATGATACAAAAAATAACAATTCAAGTGGTTGTATGATCAGGAGTAGAATTAAATAGCACATTGTAATGTAATATGTTTTTGTATCCCTAAAGATAAATAATTATATAGCACTTAATTTATTTATTTTGAAATATTGCAGCAACACATTCAATTATTTCATCATCGGGAAAAACCTTACTACTAGAAAAATCAATTTTGGCTCCAGGAATCAATACACTAATATCATGTCATTTTAAATGCATATCATATAATGATACCTAAAAAAATTATAAAAGGTTTTTAGTTATAATAAATTGATAAACTTGAAAGAAATTTAATAACCAGCTTTTATAGAGAATACTTGCATCACACTAATGCCCAATATATATGCATCCATGAGTTTTAAGGTTTATTTCTTCATACATGTTAGAAAATAATTGTGTCCACAAATTTCAGAACCCATCAGTAGATCATAGGCTTCCTCTAATGATAATTCATACGTCGATAATTTAGAAAATCTTTTGGATATATTATAAGTAGTTTGTGGAGGGCTAAGAAATTGTTGTTTTTTTCTATACAAAATATCTCTACCTTTCAAGTAATCCTAAAAAATTAGATATACATAAACATATATATATATATATTAAGAAAAATAAAAAATTAAATAAAAATATAATCTATGAATACCTCAGTGGTTAGTTGACATGTAGGTATAAATGGAAAATGTAAGAGATGTTTGATACTCTAGCCAATTGTAGCCACATCACCAGTAGGGAATAACACATTATCTGATGCATCTGTAATATCATGTTCCATTACCCCTAGATAATTTTTCTCAGTCTACTGATGATGTATGGTATCCCCAATATAATATATTATATTATATGATGCAACACGATGTTTGGTTTCCATTACATATAACTTACAGTTGACTGGAAACTATAGATGAGGATGTGGAGGAGTGAGATATATAGGCTGAAACTATCTATATATTTCAAAAAATCATTAATTGCGCCCAAAATATAATCATATCATCCATCCTATTTACCATATCCTAAATTCATGCTTCTAATAAATCTATAGTATTCTTGTATTCTTACACCATCTACGATGTAGTATGATGGATAAATAATTTTATGATTGATACATCCAGCCTATAACCTCATACGTGACTCAGTTGTTCTTCCTTTCCCAATACGATACATAAAATTCCTTCATACCATAAATTTTGAAGGTATCATTAGTGTTTTACTCATAAAGGGCATCCTATAAAGAATATTTCAAAATTTTATTAGTGTTATAAAATATATCGAATTGTAAAATAAATTAAATTTCATCTTAAAATCTTATCAACAACAGACTTTGAATCATCAATAAGATATTTACCCATTTTCGTCATCCAAACCCTTTTCCATTAATCATGGAGAACAAGTGGGAGGGGTAATCTCTATAGAGCTTGATGTCTCGAATCCCAATTTTTCAAACTTCTAAGATATTATTTTTTATTTTAGTAATATATACACTCTATGAGATAAAGTATGAGGGTATACATATTTCACTTTGATCTCTTGATGAGATCTCATCAGTGACTATAATTTAAGAACCAAAAAATCATTAATAAGGTTTTTTAGTATTATAAAAAAATTTAGTTTACACAGTTAACATTTCACTTACCAAAAATGATTCTCATTATCTACTTTAAATAAACTTCTTCCATGTATATTCACCCAAAAATTGTATAGTTGACATGGATTTTCATTTTTTATTTCTCTAAAAATAAAATATAAAGTTAATGTTGACTTAAAATCCATCCATATCTTTGAAACAGAAGATAATCATTTCTTATTGGATTTATTAGTATCAGGTATATCATATGTTATCTGAAAGTAATAGGAAAAAAATTCAATATCTAAATTTCTAGAAAATTGTTAGAATAAATAAAATAAGTATAATTGAGTTTATTAAAATGGTCTCCTGTAGCTGGTGGAGTTTCTTCTAGTCAAAATTTGTTCAATCAGAAAATAAAATGATTATTTTTTCTCAAGATTTCATAGACTTGAAATTCCAAAATTATTTTGAATTCGGACTGATAAGGTTTTTATTACCATCAAACTCAATAGTTATCCTCTATGATTTTTTATGAGAAAGTGATACCTCATGTAAATGTGTAATGGAAAATTTACAAACCCAAGATGTATTCTATTTACTTATATAAGTAAGAAGCTATTTTGTAGAAGAATAAGGAAGCTTATCAATAGTATAATGTAGAGGCTCCTTAGTAGTAGAATATGAAGGATCCTCAGCAATATAATATAGAGGATCCTTTCTAAAAGATCAAGATGGATCAGTGGTTTGATCATAAATGTTCCTAAAAATAAAATTAATAATTAATTAATAATAGATTATATAAATATAAATTTTGACATATAAAATTGAATAATAGTTTGAAAATGGTACATACAAACCAAAACAAAACACACTTTATAGCATATTTATCAATGTATTTAACTTAAATACTAAGATAAATTATGAAAACACTTATAATAAAATAAATTAAATATATAAAATAAATAATAACTTAAGTGACATTATAAATGAAAAAATATATCAAAAATAAAATTTATGTTTATATGAAAAACTTTTTTGGGTATTAAAACAATTTATCATATTTTTTAAAATAATTTAATTAAATAAAAAATAAAATTAAAAAACATATTTCACATTTTTTGAAATTTTAAAAGTTAGAAGGAAAATAAACATGTCATACCTATGATATTAGGATATTATTGGGGGATTTTTTTCCCCATATTCCATCTTTATGATCATTCTACATAGCATGAACCAAATATATGTCATGGTCATTAGTATCCTCTAACAATATAATCATACATATAGGGACCTCACATAATTCATTATCGTTATCAACATTTTAATTACAAAAATATTACCTTTTACCTTTTAAAATGATAAACTAATAATAATTTAATAGATCGAGATCATATGAAAAAAATTAAAGTGTTTCCATGATAAAAGTATCATCTTTGTATCCCAATATATGCAGATCTACGAGATTCATTTCATATTAATCATGCTTGAAACTATTATTACCAACAACCAAATTACACTTGAATATAAGAACCTCAAATTTCATGTAATCAATATCACATATATCTTCAATAACTCTATAATATGCACTATATATAGAAATATACTTTCCAACAATGTAGGTTTTTAGTCAATGTGGGTTCTCAAAATACCCCTTCAATATATTATTATATATTTCAAAAGGATACATCCAACATAAGTATATGGGTCAGTATACCTTTATTTATCATACTAAATGCTCCATGATATAAAAAACAAGTGGAAAGTACATTTTTGGTTGAAAAATTATATCAACTTCTTCATTATCCAATTTCATTAATGAATTCATATCAGTCACTTTTCTAAAAATGGAATTAGAAAAATAATAAAGATTGATGATATTCATTATAACACAAATGGGTAATAGTCCATGAAATGAAACTTGTAGCAGTTGTTTCATAATAACATAACAATAATGAGATTCCAAGCCTACTAACTTCAAATCTTTTAATGACACAATTTTTTTTACATTTGTAGAATAATCCTGACATTCTTTAATACCATGTAGGAATTAAAAAACAGTAATTTTCTCTTTCTTGTATAGTGTGTGAAAATATGGAGGCAATTATGTGTAATTTACATTATAAATGGGAACTAACTCCAAACATATTCCCATTGACAGTAAATCCAATATTACATTCAAACCATACTTATTCTATATTTAATATCTAATAACTTTCCGACCAAACACTCACATACATTATTCTCAACATGCATCTCATAAATTTTATTTTTAACCTCGTGATATCTCTAATATGGAAGCTTAAAAAATATTTACCATTTATTTCATATATTTTTTTCATTATTAGATCTTTGTGTCTTTTCAAATGTGACATCAGTGTTCTTCAACCACCTAAAATTCTAATCATCTGATAAAGGATTTGAAGGAATATCAAATTCTTTTAAGATGTTAAATTATTTTTATTATCTTATATAAGAGTGATATATACAAATAAACCTTCAATGGAATATATATATTGTTTATCTCCCATTTTTTAGTTGAAAACATGAATTCCCTTCTTAAAAATTTTGACAGGGTCTAAGCCCCTTAACACTTTATTTAGACAAATTTCCATGTGACGGAAATTAATTTATATTAAACATAATCATTAAATGTAATTGAAAATATTCATTTATATAAGAATAAAACACTTTGATACCTCCTCTCATGAGATTTTAAAATCATAAATTAATGGTGAAAAGCAAATATCAATATCATTTTTAGGTTGTTTTGGTCCAGAAATCAGTAAACTCAACATAATATATTTTTTCTTTATAAAAATTTTCAGGTGCAAAGTGTAAGTTCCAGAAAATAATAGCACATGAACTATGTTTTCCATTAAGTATTTAATATGGATTTATTCCATCTATACACATTCTAAGTATGAGATTTCAAACTTCATTCACAAATATAGGGAATTTTTTATCAATTTTCTTATATTGTGGCCAATAATCTAGTTGGCATGATTTTTCATAAGATATTTACTCATATTTATGTCATATTAACATTTTTAGATAATTTTAATTTCCAAATAAATGTTTCTTATAAGAAATAATATAAATATATAAACAAAAATTAGTGAGAGTTTTGGTACATGGTATAATAGATAAATAAACTAGTGATGTTTATTTCAACTTATACTATGATGTCCAACATTTAGGACACTATGACTGATCTTTGTATTAATTTTTATACAACACATAGTCATTAGGGTATTAATTTATCTTCTTGTACTCTAATCCCATCATACATAATATTATTTTCATTATAATTTGAATCTAAAATATTGTTTTCTTATAGAAGTGTGTATTTCAATAGCTCTAACAATTATGTAAAACTCTTATCGCTCCATTTATTCCTAGATTTCAAGTTAACCAATTTTGAATCCATTTTTAAAATCATAAATTGGTTGCAACTAGATACAGTTGTTTTTCAGCATCACCATATAGGCTCTAAATCTTTAATTTTTTCTCAATTGATTCTACATCAATGTCATGAATATTTTTTTCCATTTGATCAGAATTATGATCTTGAAAATCTCCATCATAATTTGATATTGAGTTCTGAAATATTTCACCATGAAAAATACATGGACTATAACTTGGATTAAAATAATTAAAAATTAAATGGTCATTGATTTCTTTATTTCATAGCTTTCTCATATTTAAGTGGTTTATACATGGATAGTAAAATAGGATGTTGTTTAGAAAATTCCAAAAAATAATCAACTCCTTCCCCATATTCATCACTTGTTCATTGTTCAGTTATCTAACTATGATTCATTATCACCTATAATTACTATTATGTAAATATAAGTTACTGTATTTAAAAAATTTAAATTCAAAATTTATTTTTATAAAAATAATACAAAATAATATATATTTTAAAAAATTATAAAAACTATTATAAAACTATTATTAAAAAAAAATTTATTATATTTTAAAAAACAACAATATTAATAGAACTTATAAATAATAAATAAATCTACATTAACACTATTATTAATTTTATTTATATCTTAACACTAATATTAAAAAAAACATAACACTACTATTAATGATAATAAAAATATAAATAATGGTGTTAATATTATTAATGTCAACAATAATATTAATATTTAATTGGTTAAATTTATATCAAATTAAAGCACACACACACCTAGGTACACTAATGGTTTAGGCATCATCCCTCCCTTGTATAACTAGAATTCACTCATTATGACTCTTATTATAAATTTTGAAGTGGATCGAAGTCCACTAGTTTCTAATGTCCCAAAATCCCTAAATTATATGGCCTAAATGATCCCTTTTTGGCCTCAACCCATGTGTCAACTAGGGTGAATGTTATGTGCACCCTTGTGTGCCTGGAACTATTTCCCCTCACATTCCCCACACCTGCATTGTTCGCACTCGAACACTCTTCCCTGATTGCACCCCTTCCACACCACCATAGGGCAGCCACCCTACCTTCCATCCACCCACAGGATGCACATAAAAAATACCCTTGGACCCCAAAAATGTGGAGGGAAATAATGTAGGGCTTGGGGTTCGAGCCCTGGTCCTACCGATATTAGGGACATAGTTGAGTAACACTCAGTCATGGTTCTAGCCAAAAAATGGCGAATGGTTTACTCCATCATACAGGCCCCATCTGGCCCTAACAAACATTTCCCTTCAACAACTAAATCAAATCTAGTGAGACACAAACCATGACCAGTTCTCACTGACAACAAAGTGGATACCTTACAAGTACCCCTTCACTTAATGCATATGGGAAATTGTGAATGGGTAACTTCATCATACAGTCCCCATTAAGCCTTAAGGAGCACCTCCCTTACCCATCTAAATCTAATATGGTGAAACTTGAACCATTACTAGTCCCCCCCACAAAAATAGAAAAGTTTCCTTATATGTAACACTTGACTTAACACCAAAGTTCAAATGTGTGAATGGGTAACTCCTTCATGCATGATCCACTATGATTTATGGAGGGTATCCCTTCCCTAGCTAAATCAATGATTATATGACTCAAACCTTGTATAGTTCCCCCCGATAGTAGAGTGGACACCTTACATGTACCACATGACTTAATTCCTAGATAAAAAAGGGTGAATGGGTAACTCCATCATACAGTCCCCCACCAGGCCCTAAGGATCATTCCCCTTCCCCAGCTAAATCCAAGCAGGTGAGCCTTGAACCTTAGACAGTTCCCCTCGATATTAGAGTGACCAGAATGCATAAAACAATTAACTTAATGACCAAGTGAAAAAGGGAGAATATGTAAATTTGTCATGCAATCCCCACCAGGCCCTAAGGAGTGTCTCCCTTCCCCAGCTAAATTTGAGATGGTGAAACTCAAACCATAGACAATTCCCCCCCTAAAGTAGAGTGGCCACCTTACATGCACCACTTATAAATAATAATATTATTATTATTAACAATATTATTATTAATAATATTATTAAAATTAATATTTTTATTAATATTTTTAATAGTAATAATAATAATAACACTAATATTAAAAATATTATATCTAATATTAATAATATTTATACTTCTATTAATAATATTTACACTACTATTAATAAACTATGAATGATATTGGGAGTCATTTTAAACAAATTTTTTTTATATAGGAAGTGTAACACATAACATATTTTACCTTCAATGTGAGGAGAAATTAATTAAGCTAAAATATGTTATGTTCCACTCTTTTGATCCCATAAACTTCAAATAAATTCCAATAGTGGCCCAAATCCCGAGGGTGGGGGATGAATGGATGAGTTATCAAAAATATTCTAAAAGTAATTCTTAGTCATCATGAGGTTCTCAATCAGTTTTTGAAGTATGTTCCACAATCCATACACATGGGGAATCCCACCACATGGAACCAGGAGCTGAACTCATGGTTCCAAGGTGGATTCGTCCTCATGACTCTAAGGTAGAACCAACCTCGTGGATCTAAAATAGATCCATCATGGATCTAGGGTGGGGTTCAACTATATGGAACCTAGTGCCTACTAATTATGAGAAACCCTCCAACTTAGAAATCTATAAAAACCCACTTCCTAAAAAAAGAGAAATAGTGGAGAAAGATATGTGAGGATTGGACAAGAAATACTAGGTGTAGGGATCCTCTCTTCAAAAAACTATTTCCTCTTGGAAGGTTATCAAAAAAGGAAATATGATTGAAGGGGGAAATACCAACCCCCTGTCGGTAAAACCAACCATGTCAAGGATAATTAAACCACAAATTAGAAATCCCCAAACATGTAGTAGGTAGCCTAATCATGTGAATTTCATTCCAATCATTAAGTAAAAAAGCTAAAAACATGGGGTTTGATCTGACCATGTGGTAGGAAGCCCAATCACATGGAGTTTTGGCCAAACTCATAGTGGGAAACCCTACCACATTGTGGGAAGGATGAACACATGGGTAATAGGGTCTACCTCATACAGAAAATGTATGGTCTAGAAAATCACACTCGGTAAACTCCCCCTACTAAGAGGGGACCTCTTACATAGGCAACAGGCTTCCTTTTTAAAATATTACTTTGGAGAAGTACTCATGTCATTTCAATTTTCCCAGTCATCTGGGATAATTAAAATTACACTTTTGGACTCCATTCTCTATGATCAAAACCTCGAAAGGGATATTTTAAGACCTCCTCTAGAACCACCATACTGGCATGGTCATGGAATTCACACCTATGAGCACCCTCTTGGTATTGTATTCCCTTGATAAAAGATTCCCCCCATGTGTCCCAACTAATAGATAGAATATCTAAGGGTCATGAAATATTTAATTCCCTTGATAATGTGGATCCAAATATTAAGGGCATTGCTGAAAATACCTCTTCCTCATGTAACAACACTTGGTTGACCTATATCTAATCCAGATTGGCTAGGGAACCTAGTGGATTCTTGAGTTCACCCAAGGATAGAGGCAGTCACAATTAGAACAAACCTAATATCCACTCTTCCAAACCTCTAATTGGGATAAATCCTCTTGCATTAATCCTAATATAGGTTACATATATTCCTTATGGTTTCCAATTTCACCTATGAAGTAGATGTATAATTACTAAAAATGGAATTTTTTAGGATGATTTCCAATTAAACTTATCATCCCCACTCTTGAGTGGGACTAAGGAAGCCTCATATGTGTAAGACCCACTCAATTCTCTATTGTCATATCTTTCATGAAACAGATGCCCCCAAAGAACGATGTTAAACTATGTGGCCTGTGTCCTAGTCATATGATGTTAAATTACAAGACAACATCCTTACCGCATGATGTAAAACTACACGGTATGGTCCCGTCACATGATCATAAATTGTGAATCTTGAACTACTTGGTATTTTATTCCCTATTTGGTGGGATACATAATATTACTCTATGAGGTTCAAACCCAAAATCATCAATCTTCTATACCCATTCTTATGAGTCCATATTCCTCATGAGATCACTTACATATTTCCCTCTATGGTTTATATTCCCACAATTCTAGGCATATAGTTAATTATGGCTATATTCCCTATGGACTTTCCTTCTAGATGATAAATATATCTACCACATATGAGATATATTTTGATGACTCCAAACTTATCATGGAAAGAACATATTTCTTTCAAAAAACTCATCCCCATTGAGTCATATTCTCTCAGAGATCAACTGGAAAGGGATTCTCATGAATATGTCCCAGACTGACCATTTCTAAACATCTTTCATCTATCCATCTGTATCATAGAATGTTAATCTGCATAGATTAGTACATGTCACATGACCTTAAAAGTAATGGCATGTCATGTTAAGTGGAATCAAACTATGTGGGTTTGGATTCCTTTTACAGAGATACATAATAATCCCTTTCCTGGGACTAATATTGATAGAATATGAATCCACCACCTTTTTGGATGGTAATAAAATCTAGATCACCCAACAAGGTAGCTTTAAAACACAGTGACTGGTAAATCGGCATCTCTATGTAACAATAAGATAAATATGGGTAACCTATCAGAACTATAAAAAAGGGCTATTTCCACTGTTCAAAACTCTGGCAATAGGCCCCAAAACCATGGCCAAAGGTAACGGCCACGGTTTTGGCCAACCTTGGCCGTTATCGCCGTGGCAGTAGGTCCCAGCCTATTGCCACAGTTTTAACCGTGGTAATAGGCCTCCAAATTTGAAATCGTGTTTCTTGACCTATAGCCACGGTTTAAAATGTGGCTATATGTGGCTATTTCCACGGTTTTAACCGTGGAAATAGCCAAAATTATAAATGTCTCCAGCAGGTTTTGATCCCTGCACCTCCACTACGCAGTCCAGCACACATACCACTACACCACGCCACAATTTGGATATATATATATATGTATATTATGATATATATATATATATATATGAATAAAAATTGTGGTAATAGACTCAAAACTGTGGTGATAGGGCTTCCCGCCAAATTTTTTGTGGGAATTTTATTTCCCGCGGAAGTGCGGGAACCCTATAGCCACAGTTTTGGAGAATTGTGGCTATATGGCAATGAAAAAACTAGCCTATAGCCACGGTTTTACAAATTATGGCCATAGGCCACAAAACCGTAGCAATAGCAAGGGGTTATTGCCATGGTTTGGAAAATCGTGGCTATAGGCCACGGAAAATAGGCCTATATCCACGGTTTTAAAACCGTGGCTATAGATCCATGGCAGTAGCTCCATTTTCTAGTTGTGTATGATAAATACATATGGTGTCATTGATGGAGATCCAATAATTCATACAAATATTCACATCAATTAGAAACCTCTTCTATATACAGACATTAACCTTAACACATGATAATAACTGATTTCCAATATGGGGAAACCTATCCCATACTCAGATTTGTGAAAGATTAGGGAAAATGAATTAAATATATAAGATAGTCTTGGATTTGGAAAAATTTTCCCCCAATATGGTGTGCTGAATCTGACCTACCATCCTCTTAAAAATGTGGGTTTCTAAGAATCATTGGTAAGAAACCCTACCGACAACCTACCTTTGCAAAGTAGTTCCATCGTGTCACTTATTTTAATGGATGTGGTAGTTATTAGATGTTTTAAAATCCATGGATAAAATCCATTTGAAACTTTATAAACTAAGAATAGGGACCTAAAATAGAGATTGTGCAACCACAATAATCACCCTTTACAATCAAGCAACATTCCACCCCATCTTGGGTTGAAACAAAAATGGTGAACCTAACATGAATATTTAACTTATAAAAACTATAAGTTGAATATGAACCTACTATATATGTCACATTGATCAATATTTTTGTTTTATTTTTATCATTTAGGTTCCATTATCAATAGATCTCTTTGATCCAAAGACATGGTGTCATTGTCAAATAAACATTTATATGCTTCAACGGTCATGAGTGTTGAGGTTCCCAAAAATAAGAAGCTAACGTCACCTACTTAGATTCTCCAAAACCAAGTGGAAAACATGATGGTAAGGGAGTATCGTCAGTATGATACCATTCTGACCCAAGAACCCCCAAGCAAGTGTATCTTGATGATGAAGCCTACAGTCCCATTTTATCCAAGGAGAGATGCAATAAATCCAGGGATGCATGTCACCCCCAATAACCACTTCAGGATCATATACCCAGAGCATGATAATAAATGCCTTCCTTATCATAGGAATATGGATCAAGAAGTCTCACTTCATCTTGGGGTCACTTAGGATATCTCATGACAGCCGCTGCCACCAGCATCGGGAAACCACCGTCCCTCAGCTACCTACTAAGGGTTCCTCCTAGCAGATTTCTTCCCCAGTCACTCAGACCTAGGCATATAGGAAGTTTCATTAGGAACAGCAAGCTGAAAACCATAGTTATTGATCTCATATTCCTACTTCCATTGAAGAATCCTACCAACATACTATGATGGAAACCAGTGAGATAGATTATATATATATATTTTCACACAGGAAGTATTCTAGTATATTCTGTTAGTAAGATGGGGGTAGGATTATATTCTCACCTTCACACACAAATATCTTCAGAATATATCAATGGTGGATAGATGGTGGGATTGGGAGAATATTCCTACTTCAATTGAAGATGTATTCCATCATATATTGGTGGAAAATATTGAGTAGGATTATATCCCTACAAAAAATCCTTTGATCTGCCAATATATTTTTGGCAGTGGTAGAGGATATTCACCATTATATTCTGGTAATTACGCAGGAATAGGCACATATCCCTATTCCAACAACCAAAGTAGTGTATTATAATGTTCAAAATGACTAGATATCCACTCTTTAGTAAGAAAATATTCTTTCTCCCACTCAGTATGATTATTGGAATATCCTAATAAAGGGATAGGTTAGGGGTTAGGCTCTTATTCCTTCTCTTACTGGGGTGAATCAATATATTCTGGAAAACATCTAAAGGAAGGAAAATATTACTACTAAATAATGACAACACATCCCCATGGATACTGAATTTTAGGCACACATTCATGACTAGTATGAAGGGATCTATTAGCATGTTTTGATGAAAAATAAGGGATAAGCCCATATTCTTACCTAGTTCTAAGGGGCCTATTAAATGGATCCACCAATGGAACAAGACTCATATCCATGATAGTCACCATTTTTTCCCAAGAAGAGTTTCTATAAGATGATCTCACCAAGGGTGGGTGGTAACCCAAAAACATATCCATATTCCTATACTTATTAATGTTGATACTCATAATGACCTAAAGAATCTATCTATGGTGTCTTGATCATCTACCCACTCTTCATTAGAAATTGGAAATAACCTTCACCATGGATTTCCTCTCTATGATACTCTGATCATTAGTTCTATAGTCCCTCCCTAGAACATGTTTCATGAAGTTCCTCCTCATGAACAAATAAGGATCAGTCATGAGGACTCCCCACATGTTTCCAGCTATGATATTCCTCCTTATAGAGAGAATATAAAAATGAAAGAAGTTCCTCCCTTGGTAGAAAATTGACTTGTTAATACAAGGGTCCTCCCTATAGTAACATCCCATCACAACAAGAAGGTCCTCCCCAATTTGATTCTACTTAAAGAGATCCCTCATACTGGACAACACTTGAAGGATCAAGGCTAATCAATCCCATGGCCTTAATGACTACTCATGTTGCACTACCTCCAACATCATAAGTGAATACTATCCTCTAAAATAAATCATGATTTAAGTAACTAAAATGGTTATATTATGAAAAATATGTTTCCCTAAGATATTATTAATATGACATGGATATGTGGAATGAGTTAACTGAGAGTAATATCCCGACTATGATCAAGACAATCACCACTCCCCATTTGATATCCTAGATGTGTTGAAGAAGCAATGAATTCCTTATTCAAAAAAACATGTGGGAGATCCTTCACCGGATAAAATCTAATAACCTATCTTATCAGGTATATGATTACCATATCCATGTAGTGAACAATATTTTTTGTCATATTGACCTTACTTCTTTCTCTTTAGCTCAAAACCCAAGATCAGTAAAGCACTGTGAAATTTTGTGTCATTATTTTCTCCACAGTATGGTAGTACTCTAGAAAATAATCATTGATTCCTCATCTAAGGTATGTATCTGAGGATGAGGTGATTATGGATAATTTCACTTCACTTCATTCCAAGGTCAATAGAGTCCCCCAAATATAGAATCCTATAATAGAATTATTACAGGAGAGGTCACAAATCTGAATAACATGAACTCTAGTTAGTCAATCCAATAAAACCATCTTATATCTGATACGTTGAAGTATTGAAACTAGAGATAGTGGAATATTGGTAGGATCTTGAGATAGGCTTCCTGATAGGTTGATAAATCATTTCCTCCAATGGCCCGAAGGCCTTCATTTTTTATTGATTTTGATAATCCACCTTTCAAGGGGTGAGATGGAACCCTTATAAAGCCCGTAGGAATAAGTATTACATGGCCCATAGGATTTAGAGGAATTCATTTCCCATAGGCTTAAAACATTACATACAACCCAGAATAACTAATTGGAACTGCTCCTCCCCAGCATCTTCATCATGAAATCAGCTCTCCACCTTTGCATGGTTGTTCAGCTAGGCTTTCTCGTGCATGCATAGGCTCATCCTGATGGCAGGTGCCAAACCCTCTCATTCTTGCAATCTGTTTAGCTTCTGCTATGGTGAAAGCTCATTTCTCCTCCTCCTTTTGAAGTTTGTTCCTTACAGTTTTTCTAGTTTGCATCTGCACTTAAGGTGGCTCGAAGGCCTTAAGGTGGCCCGAAGGCCTTACTGACCTGAAGGCATGGGTGGCCCAAAGTCCTTAAAGGACTTAGGGACCAAATCGGTGGCCCAAAGTCCCAAACAGGGTAATATTCCCAGCTTCTATAGTGCAAAATAGTGCCTGCTACAGTTCCTACTATAGTACCTACTATAGTTCTTCACAGTTCCTACTACAGTACTACTACAAGACTACTACTGTACTGCTACAGTATCGGAAATTAACCTCTGCTAG
The DNA here is from genome assembly GCA_963277665.1 of Viscum album. NCBI lineage: Eukaryota > Viridiplantae > Streptophyta > Magnoliopsida > Santalales > Viscaceae > Viscum > Viscum album. The sequence goes on from OY728127.1 coordinate 949,194,745, forward strand.
GATTTGATCCTAGGTTTCCTGGATGCACTTAAGGAGTCCTCACCAACTGGGCTGAGGCTCATGTTCTAAATCATTTCAAATGAGAAAAATAGAGCCCTCAGACGTGGGGTAACTCCATGTGGTAAATATCTCACAATATGAGAAAACACTACACTTGGATCATACTCGATTGAATATGCACTAAATAAAAAATATTTCATTGGTGGCCTTAATTATGGTTATCCAAGAGTAACCCTAGTTTATAAGACTGGGGATATTTTTACTATAGTTTCTACCCCTTGGTCATCAAATCCTCAACGATTTTATATGATATTGGTGGTGAATTCAAGTTAACCATGGACCATATGGCTATAAAAATTCATACCAGAGTCACCAGCTCCAAAATAATCAAATCCAAAATAGGTTTAAGAATCATTGGTGTTGTATCCACATATATCATTGTCCTTAGGTATAGGGTATTATTACCATATCCTATAAGAAAACCATTATTTTCCAGGCTAAGCAGTGGTTGTCAGAAGTTGACATCACAGTCGTTACTAATACCACACGACATTCCCCCACCATTTGGGGTATGTTTGGTAAGGATATTCAGAGATTACCTTAAGATACCCATCTATAGATCACATCCAAAGGAACATCTAATAAAGAAGATCAAACTCCACAAAGATCACAAACCAAAATGGCCCACTGGGGAAGGGAACTAGGGAGAATCACTTGATATATCTCTAGAAGGTGACCAGAGAGAAAATATTGATATAACCTTTGAAAAGGATATAAGAAAAAAAATATTCAACCTATCACTCAAAGGATGATGAACTAGTTCCTATTTCATAATATTCCTTATTGAACATTGTTACTTTCAATCTAGAAAATGACATAGACCAATACATGATCACTAAGGCACGCAACAGGGAAACAATTTCTTGAGATGTGGGTTATTCCAAAACATAGGCTAAATGAATTTATACATAAAATCATAGTTATACCCAAAACCTAGAACCTCCAAATGAATATTTTTCACCCCCTCAATACAATTCTGCTAAAGATAAAAGAGAAAGGCATGACTACATCCCACTCACCACCTATAGATCCCATAGTCCACTCCATGGGAGATAAAATAGCATAGTATGATGCCAGGATATTCAATATTAGATGAATAACTGAGGAATTACTCTGGGGAAATATTCACACAGGGTGTCATCTTCAAGGAGTGAATATCTCTCCTCTCACTCATTAGGTGGGGATTAACCTACCTATAAGAATAGAATCTAAGCATTAAGTTGGATATGGATCTAGATATTTTATTTTCATAAATTCTAGAATTGAGGAAGATTAATATTTCCCTCCATTATGGAAGTAAATTCCATAATATTGAGATAGTCACCCAATTCCAGTGTAAACTAGTGGTCATCAGCTAACAAATATTAAATGACCAAATCAAGCTTCACCCACTAATTTCACTTAGGGTGTGGATCAGAGAATTTTTTCCCTAGAAATCCTCAGAACCATCAATGTAACGTCCCTGAATTGAATGCCACTGAAAGGTTCCCTGGTCCCGATTGTCCACATGGACTCAAGCACATCTCCAAAAATGTCAGAGGCTGCCAACTATAAGTGAGGGCCTATGTGTGTCTTTTGGGAGACTATTCCATCATCACCAGAGTGAAACACAACAGAATAACAATAACATACAAGTAGTGGAAGTAGTAAATCAGACAGATAATAGATGAATAGAAAGAATATATAATAATATCAAAATGAAGCTTATATACAATGATAATAACACATGTCATGTGTGTAATAAATTATACAAAAAAGGTATACATGGTAGGTGTACAATTCATGTAAAAAATTACAAAAAGGCCAAAAATTGCCAGGTAGAATCGCAGGCCTCATCTCGGTTTCATGATCCCATACTCCTAGACAGCAATCATGAACCTTTAGAAGATAGATTTCCCTTATCCATACTTGTAATCTTATAATCTATTTGAGTACCCAAGGCAGGCCAAATAGGGTGTGCCATATAATCCCAGTAGGAAACCATCCAAGGTCTAATGTCATCTAGTTAGTGAATATACAACAGTCATAGTGTACAGAAGGAAATATAATATGTAAAGGAAGTATAGAAAGTAAACATCCTACAAAGTCAAGGTTCTCATTTAAAAAAAGTTCATTTAATCATTAAAACTCATTTAAGTAAGTCCCAAGACCTGGTATAATGCCTAGTATCCCCCGTGATAACATGATCAAGGATGCCTAACAAGCCATACATAAAGTATAAACAAATATAGGATCCAAAATTTTTCTTTGGCTTGGAAGACGCGTCATCTAACTCATTTCAATTATTAATCAGTTTAGAACCTAAGGATGTCCTCATCATTCCTAATTAGTTATTCAGGTATCACTCCAAGTATAATAGTAACTGACTCCCTAAAAGCCCATCTATGGAGAACCTCTCAAGAACCCAGGTATCACTCTAGGTGTGGTATAACATCACTTCCAATCGATTCTATCCTTGGAAGTCCACTAAGGGAGCCCAAGTATCACCCAAGTCATATATGATCGAATTCCCTCTAAGACAATCCTTAGCATTCCTCGTTTTGAATCCAGCTATCACTTGGAATATAATATTCATCCCCTGTGAGTCTGTCCTTGAAATTCCATATCAAGAGTCCAAGTGTCACTCGGGCATAAGAAAGGTAAAATCTAGTTGAGTTTTTTCATGGAATTCATCGTTGAACCCATGTGTCACCCAATGCATATAGGAATTTAATCAATCAATACCATTTAATCAATTCCACTTAAACATGTCAAGGTCATCACCATGAACATTTAAATGAATCAAGGCATTGTACAAGCTTATAAGGCTTGGCCTCAAATGTACTCACATGGTAATTTCAATATAAATATAAATTAAAGCTTAAAAAGAAACTCAAGGCAAGATCCTAGGGTCTTGGTCACCCATACCCTTCTATTAATAATTTAATTTACAATTCAATTTATCACTTAAATTTACAATTGAATTCACAATTCAAATCATCAATTGACAATTCAATATAAACATACCATGACAAGGGGAAAAAGGCACACATAAAAGGTATTTAATCATATACCATCACAATGGTCCATTTAACTAAACAACACCAAAAGGAGTGGTTCCATTCAAGGTTATTAACCATTTAAAATTTATCAATGGGCCTCATTAATTGAATAAGCTATACCTATCAATTCAATTCAAGGATTAGAATTCATCTGAAGGTGTTTACTGATAATTGGGCACATGAAAAAAATGGTATATATAAACACTTCTACTTTTAATGAAAGGGACAAGTCCACCAACCATAGGTTCTTAGTGTAAATATCATCCAGTATCAGCTCTTGATTTGAATCAGATCGATAGAAAATCAAAGAATTGACAAAGAACCTATAAATCGAGAAAATTATCTTACACCTAAATAGCATAGCTGATACCATGAAAAATGAGGAATGGAACAAAATGAATTGATATCTTACCAATATGGATCTAATGAGACAAACGGTTCTTGAATTGTAGATCGGACGGAGAGTCGGTGAAAAATCCAAGAATAGATATCCAAGGGATCTCTCAAAGTGGATGGGTTGTCCAACGTATGAAGAAAAGGGGGATTTAGGTTAGAAATAGATTTAATTAGGGGTAAAATTGTAAAATAACCCAAAATTGTTCATCACATGGTTTGGCTGCATGGTTTTACAAACCATGTTCCAATCATCCATGGTCAGCTGTAGGGAAGGTCACCCCCACATGGTTTTCACACATGATTTGACTAACTACGTGAATACCATGAAAAACTCCTCTATCAAAATTATAGACATTCCCACATGGGTGTACACCTCAAATCGCATAGTTTTTCTAACCATGAGAGCTTCCTATACTCATTGTCTAGCTTCACATGGTTTTATCTAACCATGAAGCCTTCCCCACACAGTTTACTCTAACTGTGTTCTAGGCCATTTTCACCGAAAAGGATGGGTTCCAAGCTCTGAACTATCCCCTGACACCTCCATGACCCCAAAGGACATTCATATTAGGCCATATGTAAACATTTAAACTTACAATTGATAATAATTAAAGGATATTAACCTCAAGAAAGAACCAGGTTCTTACAATCAAGTCTCTTAGAACTAAAATGCAGGCAATATAAGTGTGACATGACCTAGTGCATCCTAAAAGGAATCCATATACTGAGTGGGTGGATTCCACTTCTCCTCCACCCAATTTTTTTAATCCCTTTTTCTCAACCTTTGAAGGAACAAGATATCCAAAGTAGAATCTCTCACATTTTGTGTCCTGATGTATCCCCATGATCGGACCACGGGACCCTCAAAGGCAGAAAATCTGATGTTCTTTGTACACACTTTGGTGGGGTCAACTTTAATATGGTATAGTAGCTTACCAGTAGGATTCATTATAATATGGGAACACTTTTTCATCAGTTCCATTACAAATTGAGCTCCATTATAAGGAAAAAATGGTTGTTTACCTCACAAAATATAAAAAACCTGAAAATGAGAGAATATTTGACTTTAAAACCATATGGAAAGGCCTACTATACTTTCTCACCATTCGAATCCCATAGGAGTAGATTTTGTAACTTTGTTTAAAAATATCTATGATGGAATGCAGATACCGCTAATCTTATTGAAATATCTAGTTAGGTTCCAAGAGTTTACTAACATGTACCAACATCAAGATTACTCTATTAGGTTAACTAGGGAAAAATATCAATATCCACCCTAAGCATAGGGTAAAAGGTCTCATATGGAATAAAATTCCCCTATGATACTAAAACTAGAACCACTAATTGTTGAAGCACCTAGGAAATCTCCATATTTCCCCACACCTCCCACCAGTGATAGAAACAAAAAACACCACCCCTGTCTAAAGTAAAATAATGATCAAGTCCACCCTTGATATAAGGAATATAAAAAAACTTATTCCTTCCACAAAGAATGGGTTCCTAATTACTTCATTAAATCCAAGGAAAACAATCTCCTCAATTTTTTTGATGCTAGGATACCCAATGAAGTTGGACTCTGTGATTATCCTGACTATTTTCCTTTTCACTGGAGGTTGGTCCGTGTTATTGAATATTATGTCATCTTTAAGGAAATCCTATAGAACATGGTTGATTCTGGATAGGTGATGTTGTGAAAATCCCTAGTGAATGTTGACCATGTGCCCACCATCCAATTAGGGTAATAATATGGCTAGAAATAAGTCTCTATTAAATTTTAGTTAATGTTAGATGATTGGATGGTCTATGAGATATTTGATTGGGATCATTCCATTCTCAGAAAATAACTCTATAAACTTCTTATGGTCCTATATCCTCCTTCATTATTCAAAGTGATTTCATTGAACCCATAATGTGGAGGTAGATTCAACTAAAGGAGTAAGAATAGGGTGTAGGAAGAAGAGTTTCATCTGACTCCCTAACCAACCCAAACCTTGCAGACTTCTTTCCCTAATAATTTAGAGTGTGGTAACCATCCCACCAAATAGAATCCTCATCAAAGGAATAGTTTTCATTTTTTTAAATTCGTTCACTTAGAAGACCCCTTCTTTGAAAATGAATATGTATATAAATCTGAGTTCCTCATACCTAATCAGGGATCCATATGTGGAGTTCATTGAAACTAAGGGAACATGGATATATTTAATCATGGTTGATCTTGGTATTTTATCTTTATTCCTAAAAAATCCATATATGTGGATGAATCCCATGGTTAAGCACTTAAAAGATCCCAACAAGTGAATAGGGAAACCCTTGAATTCCTTAATAGTTATCCAAACCCAATTATCTTGGAAGACCATTTGGCATGGGTATAATTGTCTGATCATCCTGGAAAGGTGGGTAGACTTGCTCAGATAAACTTATCAATGACTATTATACCATCAACTTCTTCTCAAGAACTAGATTCATCTATTTTAGGTGCATCATCCTCTAAGCTATGTGCTAAAAAGAAAACCTACACTAGGAATTGAAAACCGTTGGTGTATAAGTACAACATCTTGAAACAGTTGGTAGTTGTCCTAAAAAGTTTGTTGACTCTTTATGCTCTTCACCTTTTGAAGGATCTCAACTAAGTTCTTATTGAGACCCTCCAAAGTCCCAAAGATTTTTATATGGAAGTCAATAAAACCAAATTGTATTGATCGAAAACTACTTAAGTACAATGGAATACTATTATCTCATTTACAAAGAAAGATTGAAAGGATTTTATTTAGTGGAATATTAGACCATGTACATTTCAGGTAATCTCTATGGTGTTGAAATTCAATGGAATCTAATCAAAAATAGATTTGGGATTAGTCTCATCTCATTCCAAGATATTCGATGATTGGTATACTGTGTGGATAATTTCCCCCTTAAAAAATGACCATTTAGGGGTATGATGAGAGCAAGTGAAATTCCCTCATAAAGATCAAACTCAAAGCCTGGTTTGGAGACCTGGTGTCTAATTCTAAGTTTAAGGTTTTCTAGTAGTAAATAATATATAATTTTTTACTCAAAAGACCTTGGATTCATATTCATGTGGCAGTTTCATCGTTATACCATCAATTCATAATGTACTCTATCAATATAGAGGATAGATTTCTATTTGGTGATCGATACCCCTTTAAATCTTGTGAATCCCAGTACGCTGAGTCAAGTTTCTAAAGAAAGAGGGAAAGAAAATGATGACCGATGTATCATGTTTTTAATGCATATTTTCCACATCTGTTTTACTAGATTATTATTTTTTAATTGAAAGTGTGATCTCACTAGAAAATTTACAAATATTTGATGAATTGGTGTTAAATTTTTATTTTTTGAAATTTTTTATCGAAATCAGTGTTTGTGGTGATAAAATTATAAAAAAATATTTAATTAAATTTATTTATTTTTATGAAAAAATATTTTGATTTTTTTGGTGAATCTAATTTTAAATAATATTTTGAAGTGATTTTGTGGATGTTGGATCTGGAAAATAATTATTTCATAATTAAATATTTTTATTTTTAACATTATTTATGGAATTATTTTTTAATTCTCATTTAAAAATTTACATTTTTTATTTTTTTCAAATTAGTTTTGATAACTCTTTTTTCTATGTTTTTTTAGAAGTAGTAGAAAAGTTTCTTTATATTGTGAAGAATGTTTGTGTGGTAAATCAATTGAATAATTGAAAAAAAAAGGTAAATTCCCCAACTATATGCATGCTAATATGAAATACAACAAGAATACAACCACAGTCTCTCAACTAACCATGCTTATGGAAGAATAACATGCCATGTTTGAATTTTTCAAAACTCCTCAATGGACCATGTCACTCTGAAGTTATCACATGAAGGGTGGTTAAGCTATTGTAAGCTTGAAATCCAAGTGACATCATGAAAAGGACCAATTTACCACAAGGTAATGAACTTACCACATGGATAATTCAACTAACTATATATTGAGATAAAGTTACCTTAAGTGATCTCAACTTGATGGGGAATTTTTAAAGATGAAGCTAATCATCATTGGGGATCGAACCAAGTGAGATTGGGGGGAAACCAATTTGAAGCTGACGGTGATGTCGAGTGAACTGATCTTGAACCTGAAGTTGTGATGTATGATTAAATTAGAAGTCAAAAATGGCCTTATTTAATCAATGGTTGGGATAAAATATGAAGAGATAGAGATGACCTTGGTGTGACTTGGTTTTGACCAAAAGCTCAATTTCACAATTAAGGGAGGATGAACCAATGTTAAGCTTCATTTGAGATAAGATCATTTGAACTTGGCTGACATAGTTGACCGACACTAAATCTCATATTTGTGGAGTCTTTAAACTAGGATGATCTTGATAATGCATATGCAGGACATGGATCACTAAAATTTTTATCTAAGGATTTTTGAACTATAATTTATCAATTGGATCTGTTGATTGTGTTTGATGTTGTTTGTTCCATGTACAGGTCAAAAAAGATAATGAAACCTTGAGCTCATTAGTGCTTTGGTCATGGGTTAGGTTAAGGATTCCCACCACCTGATCAACATAATGTGACAATAAATATTCAATAACCATTGAACCTATGTTGATCTATGGAGACCAAGACCATGAGTTACCATTGAAATTCAATCTAAAAGGAATATTTGGGCATTGTCGATCAAACTAATGGAGCTCTCCTGAGTTTATTTTCCAACTGGATGGTCTTTAATCGATTATGTTGATTATATGGGGCCTATGTTTGAAGATGGTTTGAAAACCTAATGTGTAGGATGATTTGGTCGTGTTTTTTATGATATATTGATTATATCATGTGGTAGAATATGATTTTCTTGCTAATTTGGGGCATTCAATCACTTCCTACGAAAGATGATCCAAATAAAGGGGATGATCAAGCTGGTGCTCATCCATAATATGTTTATGAAGAATCTCCTCAGGGAAGTATAGGTATATTTACAAGGACATTGAGTTGAGTTTAAATGAGTGTAGACTTCTACTTGGTTGGATTCCTTAATGATGAAAAATACTTATCCAGTGTTTGAGAAGACGGTGGATTTATAAACTTTGGTCAAATGTGTTGGTATACATAATCAAGGCTATAAAAAAGATGGATAATCCAATATAAAAGTCATATATGCTCACATATAGGTAATGTTACAGCTCAAATTTACATCAATGTGGTAGAAAAGAATTAAAAATAAAACCTCATCTTTCATATGCTAACTTAATTCACATGGATTCCTAAATTCTCAAATAAAAATTAGATATGAAATGGGGATCTGGAATTTTCTCAAAGGTTTCACTGGATGATTCCAAAGAGTGATAGAAATATCGATGGAGAATGAAATGATACAGGAATACTTACTTCCTAATCCATGACCATGTGGTCCTATTTCATTTTGTTAGAAGAACTTATTTACTATCATAGGAGATTTTCGTGAATCTAATGAAGATCACCTAAGAGAATAACATATGGATTTCAATTATTGTTAGCTAGTTTTGTCAATGAATTTATGTTTAAAATTAGTGGGTCATTCATCATTCTATTATTTAATTACAAATATAATGGATCTAATTCACTTCTCCCACATTCTCTCTGAGTGTAATTCTATTTTTTTTATAAATACATGTTGATAGTCTATTCTTATCCCTCTGTGTTTTGTGATCTCAAAACTTTAGTGTAGGAGGGATAATCTATGTTTCAAAAAACAATAAGTGAAGCTCAAGGCTACCTGGAGTTATAAAAATAATGTTGATCATTGTTATTCTTAATCATCCTTAGTAGATTATGATAGTGATTTGGGGTGTTTTTATAGTTCACTCTTTCATTAGATCAGTTTATTTCCCTTTTCCCCAAGATCATTTCCCCCTTCTTCTCTTAAATTCATGATTTATTAACTATGTGAGGTTATGTGATTATTAATTCCATAAATATCACTTCATCCAGGAATAAATTCTTAACTAGAGTGGTTTAACTAGGTAACTATTTAAATCTTGTGAGAGTGTTTAAGTACTAGGAGCAATTCCATTCCTCAGTGATCAATTTTTTGGGTAAAAAAGGGGTTTGAATCTAGAAATATAGGGTTTACTAATTTTTAATGTTGTTTTTATTTTACATTAGTAGATCTATGATAGGTAGTTTAATATTGAATCATCCTAGGTCTATTCTTATTTCCCAATGAATTCCATCACTCATTTTCTGGATTTTTCTTCTTACTACCATTTTTCTCATTTTCATTACTATCATATGTGTTTCCATCTTTGTTTTTTCATACTATATTTCATTTTTCTTATTTTAAACATACAAAACTAGGTTAGAATCACTACTTCCTTGAGATCTACCTCGAGGTTAACCATGGTTTTATATCTAGTATGATTATAAATGTATCTTTGAATCCCCCTTATGGTGGGGGAATATCAATGATAAAGGATTATTTTAGGGTTTCTTCTCTCAATGGTTTTTGAATCTCTCCTATAAACCCCTAAGTATTTCCTATAAATGAATATGTATTAACTATCAACTTGATAAAGGAAACATATCCCACCCCAATGAACCACTAAAGTTTGTAAGCTTCATTGTCCCATGTCTATATAGTAATAATTGTCCTAGATGAAATAGTCCCATAAAGAGATATTCATGTCACATCAAGGGAGATTAATGTCATAGGTGGAAATGACCTGAATAAGAGTGCTCATATTCCTTCATTGAAACCCCTGGAGACCCTCAATCCACTATATGGATCAGATAACTCCCCAGCACCATCGGTGAAAATTGAAAATTCCCATTATGATTTCTATTAAATCTTGGGATGTCAATTCTTATTCATCCCTTGATGAAATTGGAAAATAAAGATAGCATCTTCATAGACCTCCCAATCATAATTCCCATGTATTAGCTCTCTAAATTCCTAGGAATAACTCCGCATCCTTAGAAAATGATAGATATGTCCCTCTTCTATCTACCAATCCTAAGAAAAATTCCATCAACATTGATATGGAAAAAAGAATAGGAAAACCTTATACATTACCCTACAGTATTTGAGGAAGGAATCTCTACCACCACCAATGAGCTTGGATATGTAAATATGTATATATAATAAGACCTGATACCCACATTATTCCATTAGAAGAGAAGTAGATGTATATCTCCTTCTTTAAACAAAATTGTTACATGATTTCCTATAATTACACATATATGTTGGGGTGAGATTTCAATGTGGGATCCCATCACCTAGGCCTACAAGAAGATCATCAAGGTTTCAAGAAGGTGGATAAGAGAATCTATCCTTTACATGCTACAAAGGTAGATTCCAAATTTTATAATCTTATTAAATACAATTTCATCTAAGAGGTTTAATACCTAAAATGTCTTTCCAACATAAGAAAAAAATAGACAGATCATGGTCTTCATTGATTCGAAGGACCTTAATCCGCACTGCCTAAAAAATGATTTCACATATCTGATTATAGACCTCTTGATCAATGAGAATACAAGATTATATTCCCTTTCCTTTATAGATGGTTACTCAAGGTAAAATCAGACCAAGATGCCCCCTAAATATGAGTAAGACATTGATTTTAGAGCACCATAAGGGATATTCTCCTACCAGGTTATTCCTTTTATGTTTGAAGAATCGCAGTTACACATACCAATGCACCATGCATAACATCTTTAAGACCTTTTGGAAAGAATCATGGAATGATATGTCGATGATGAGGTGGTTAAGTTTGACTTTGGTGAAACATCCAAAAAAATCCTTGGTTTAGTGGTATTCTATCATGGATTTATGGTCGACCCAAACAAGACTAGTGTGATCCTCAAAATTATACATCATTGAAATTCTAGAAATTTGAGAGGTCTTTAGGGACTCCTCACTTATATTAGGTTTTTTATATCTAATTTAGCAAGAAAATGACTTGCCTTATGAAGTTGATAAAAAAGTGAGTTCCTTACTTATGGGACGAATATTTCCAAGAAGCCTCAAAAAACTTAAAGTTGTATTTGTTTCACCCACCAATATTAATTCCAATAGTATAAGGGAATTCACTTATCCTATATATGGATTATATGGAATGATCACTCAGTGCCCTTATTACACAAAAAAATGATGTAGGGATAGAAAATAATATCTACCATCTTGATAATATAATGCTAGATATCAATACTCAATATTCGTATATCAAGAACTTACTTGCACTAATTTTTATAGTGAAAAAATGAGGCACTGATTATAGTACCATAAGATCCACTTGGTATCTTACATCGACCCACTCAAGTATATCCTCAACCACCATATTCTAATTAAGTGTTTGGCCTAATGTGTAGTTATCCTGTAATAACAAGGCATCCAATTTGTATCATAGAAGTCGGTTAAAGGGTATGTGCTATCCAATTTCCTTTTAGAACATCATACCCCAGATAGCATGTCGTTAAATACCAAGTTGTTGGGTAAATAGGTTTTCTATGCCCATGACACTCCCCAAATATGGTGGATTCATTTTGATGGAGCCTTGTGAAGTTTAGTCAGTAAAAGAATGGAAATCCTGAAGCTCAATTGATTTATTCTAGGTTTTTTTGTATCCTCATCCATGGTTATTTTACTTTATTATTTCATGTTATCCAAAGGTTTCTCCATAAATAAGGAAGAATACCAAGATCTTATCATAGTCTTATAACTAGTCATGTAGCTGTAGGTATCCAATTTGAATTTTAAGAGAGATTCAAAACTAGTGATTAATAATATCAATGATGAGTATACCATTAAGAATGAATATTTGGACCATCTACTTGGATATGAGAGGGGACAGATGGGGGAATTCCCTTTTGATCCAATATTAAATCATGTCCCCCACTCACAGAATGCTCGTACTGACATGCTGGATAATTCATCCACAACCCTATACGATCCTGACTAATATGAGAGAGTCTTTTTCATTGAACACCATAGGGTAATCACCTCATTCATTAGGTTTTTTCAACCTAACTAAAGTTTTCATCCCCTAAATACAGTATCACCTTGGGTATTCTACCAATGTAGTTTCATTTAAGTAGTTTATCTTCCATGTATTTTATTATTATTATTATTATTGTTTTTATTATTTTTTAGGGTATTTATAAGATAGGAAAGAAACTATTCTAATTTTACTAGACTAAAATACATGAAAACAACATAAAATAAAAAAATAAAGTTCTGTGACAATTGAAAAAAAAATAGATCAAAAAAAGAAACAATGACCTTCCCTAGTGATTATCCTGGTTTAGCTGTTCTTCATTGCTTTAAAATTTTTTCATTATACAAACTCCCTCAACACACAGTTCAAGATCTCAAACTGTGTGTCTCATTAAGTTTGAAAATTCATAGTCGAAAACTAAGATCTTAGTTATTGAGATCCTTTCATTAAGATTTTATAGGACCACTCAATAATCACTGAGCACCAAGACACAATTTAGCTCCCACTGTGCTCACAATTCTTGATTAAGAATTGATAAGTTTAAACAAAAAAAATCAATCCTAAAAATCCTAAAAACTGAATTAATAGACTACACTCAATAAAAAAATACATTGATCAGTAATATGTTGGTCATATAATGGAAGAGAGGAGAAAAATGAAATGATAGAAGATAACAATCACCAATCCAAGCCACTAGGTAAAACCACTAAAATATGTTTTCAATCATGTTTGAGGAGTGTTGAAGGCCTTAAATCTTCATATTTATCTTAATTATCTTGATTGATAATAGATCTCCTTTGATAACTCCAAAAGATCTCCTTCATCTACATTCCTTCACTCCACTCCCATTACTGTAAAATGTCTTTTTGTTTTCCACTTTCTATTTCTGTATCCAATTCCATCATCTTTATTCATTTCTAGAGAATCTTTTATTTTTTTAGTAAGGGTCATAGCCTCCCAACACTGTGTTTATTTCATGATAACCATCATTTGAGAATTAATTCTCAAACCTTGAGTCACCATTTATGGTATTTTAGAAAAAATATGCAACAGCTTCATCTCTCTTGTACATAAACATTAAATACTCCAGTAAAAAAACATAAAAAAATTTAATTTATTTTTACTTTTATCTTATAGGATTTTGTTTTATTTCCAGCATCTTTAAATCCACGTGTTAGTCTCATACTACTCCACTTTCTCCAATCTTTGACACAAATTTCTGAAATTTTATGACAAGTTAATCCACTATGTTTATCTTCTAAAGTGAACACCTGAAATAGAAAAAACACAACAAAAAACACATCTCTCCTCTCATACTCAGTTTGATATTTCTTTTGATCCCAACTTCACATACTCATCTTCAACAAACTAAACCGTAGATCTACATCTCTTCACTTAGGCCAATCAAAAATAAACTCTAAATCATTAATGGATCTGATTACTCTACTTCTCAACTTCAACCAATTCAGAAGGAGTGCACTATAATTTCTTCTCATGGAAACAACAATTAGGGACTCAACTTCAAAAAAAATAACCTCATAATTTTTCAATTTTCTATGGTATTACATTGAATCTATGTCAATTGATGATTGAGAGGGATTGAAAATCAAGATCACTAAGGTATAATATAGAAAAACTAGTGTATAGAGGTCTATAATCATGCTATCGAGTCATTGTGAATATTTGAGGACCCATTGTCTTCTTCATCGACTTCAGATGAGCGAAAAATAAACTTCAATCTACAACTCATATATAAATCTTCACCAACTTTTGAATCTTTTATTCTTAAAACTGGCATAACCTCATATTTGAAGTGGGTTCATCGTCTTCATCAGACATGGGAGCTTTGGTCAATCTTGATTCTTCTTCAAGCTTAGAAAAAATTGAGAACCATGCTCATTTTTTTTCTTTAAGAGGACTGGTTCATCTCCCTCAAATTGATCCTTGGAAAAGGGTAGCTAGAATGTGACTCAGCATCTTCCCAGGATCAGGTTCTTCATTACAGTATTAAATTCATCCATTTCTCAAACTCAGATCTCATTTTTTTAGACTTCAAACTCGGCCAAGATCTTTATTGATGGTGGACCCAATTAGAATCTTCATCTAAAAATGGCAGTTACCTCTGTGGAGAACAGTAGTGGAACTGGTTGTGATTTTCCATTTGGGTTCAAGATTCCTCAGGAAGCTTCATTCAACTTTAATCATTTTAAATATTACATCGAAACTCTTTCATCATTGGGTGTTCTTCCTTAGCATGGAGACTTGGGCATGATGATTTCTCTTAGGTTTACGATGGTGGTACTGGTCATCTTCCTACATGGTTGCACTGTAATTTCCTACAAACTAATACAGACTAAAAATTAGCTATGTGGGATTATTGAAAATCAGCCACGTGATAATCCTATACATTGAAAATTAAATCCAAATAAAATCAAACTGCAGATTAAAATTTGAATAATTAATTAATTAAACCAAGAAATAAAAAACATTACAAAAGTATCAAATTGTAAATTAAAATTATAAATTATTAAAACATTTAATTCATTCAATTAAAAATTAAATTAAATATCAACTAACTAATTAATTAAAAACATGAAAAATAAATTAGAAATTAAATTAAAACAAAAAACAAAGATAAATGAATTATTTTCAATAAACAAATAAATTAATTATTAAATTAATTAAACAAAAGATTAAAATTAAAGAATCAAAATTATTATTTTAAAACAATCAAAAGAAAATTAAATAAATAAGTAAAAAAAGAAATTATATAATTGAAGCATAAAAACATGGTTGAAATGATATACTCATTGAATTTATTATTTATAGAATTAAGTTAAAACATTTAATATTATTATATTAGAAAATAATAAAAAATTGAAATAGATAAATAAAAACAAAGAGAAATGGATAAAATAAAAAAAGAAAATAAATTATGTTTTTTAAAAATTACTCATTAATCTATACATTAACTGAAAAAACTAAAATTTACAAATTAAGTATACATTTTAACAAAAAAGTAAGAGTTTTATTAAATTCAAAAATAATTATCATTATTCCATAAAAATATAATTTTAGAAATTAAAACATAATTATATTATAGAAATAATGTGGCAAAATAATAGAATTAAAATCAACACAAATTCCTCCACACTAAGCTCTTTCTTATCCTCAATCAATCAAATAGTCAATTTTAGTGAAGTAAAATGAATCTTAAGTTTGAAAAACTAGATGACCATAAAAAATAGGTTTTCAAAATTATTTCCCTCATATATTTTTATCAATAAAAGAATATATTTAACCTCGATATATTAAATATTTTTAGCACAAAACTGATTCATGTTTTACAAAGATGATTGACCTTAAAAATTAGAAAACTCATTAAACCTACTTCAATTTTCATTCAATCAAAAGTACCAACTTATCTTTACCTTTAAGATAAAAAAATCACATAATTATCAATCGGAATAATTTAATCACCCTATTTGGATTATAAAACTTAGTAATTTAAAAGGAATAATAAATAACTTATCCAAAATCTTAAAGAATAAAAGAACGAGTTCAACTCGAATTAAGATTCTTATTTTGTAATTCATTTGAATGTATATTTAATGAGTTTGAATCCAAATAAAATATTTCAAAAGAAATTATAATTGTATAACATTCAAACAATATTTTACTAAATTCAACCACTTTTCAAGAGGGTAATTAAAAATGTTTTACCCAACTAAATTCAAGGGGTATTAGATAATTAACCTTCTTAAATTGGCTATAGAACATTGAATATTCAGAAAAATTTAAAACCCCTAAAAATGATTTATTGAAACTTGAAAAACAGTCAAATTTTAAAAAAAATTAGGGGTTTCTTATATGAACCAAATTTTGGTACAATTTAGCACATTGAAAGACCCTTTCCCCACACTAAAACTCAATATTATCCCTAATGTTTAATCAAGAGAGGAGAAACATGGGAATTCAATTTTAAGGTTCAAAATTACTTTTCAATTTAGTAAACTAAAATCAAGTTTAAAGGGTCACAAGAAATCTCAAATCATTTTTTCCACACAACTCATGTAATTAATAACTCACAGAATGTAAAAATGTTTCCTATCGGTTATAACTTCAATAATTTATCTTAAAATTAAAATTTGTATACTATTTCATGTTCAAAGAAGTGTTCAAATAGATTTATAGTAAAGTGTGTAATATTTGACACTAATAAAAAATCAAAAAACAAACTAATAGCAATAATAAGCATGTTTAACTAACAATTTCATCATAAAAAACTCTTTTCATTTCAAAATTTTAAACTACTTAGAATCCAAAGAGGCAGAAACATAAATAATGATTTAAATGTATGAAAATGATCAAAATTTAAATGAATAACTCCCCTGAATTAGAAGCCATATTTTCCATTTCATGGACTCAAATATACCATTTATTGCTTTTGAAAAAGTACCTCTATTTAGCTTGAAATCTCCTAAAAATGACTACAGATTAACATTTGATCACAAAAATATCAAATCAAGTAAAATGTAACCAGAGTTTAGAAATTATGGGGTAGAATTAAGTTTCTTTAGGTTTTAGCTTCTCTAAATAATTGTAAATCATAAAAATTATCCTCCAAAAAAGAAAGCATCCCCTGCTAAATTCTATTGGTGAACAATTAATTCAGCAGCTTTTGGATAGCCTTAGAAAGGTGTGAAATCAGTTCTTGTCCACTTTATTTTCTATAATAAAAACTAGAATATTTAAAAGGATTATTTAAATTAAACACTGAGAACTGAAATTAAAAGGTAAATAAAGAAAATGAAAGAGAAATATTGGGTAAAACTCCACAAGAGGTGCTTTATTTTATAAATTTCGCTACTGGGTGGCCTATTATTTATCCTCAATCCATCAATGGATGGTGATTGTGTGGTAAGAACTGCCACATCCTTTCATTCCCACAACTAATCAACTTAACACTTATGCTGAGGTCCCCTTTCAAATAAAATGATGTACTTATCCCCCTTGTGTTGTGGTATGAATTATTAATTAGGGTTAGAGAAATAATATATGGGACACCCTATTATACTTCTCTAGGGTGATTTGTTTCCACTAGTCCCTCCATGTTGTCCAGGGTCACCCTTATTAGATAAATAAAAATATCTTCAGATAAAAATTGTGCAACCTCGTCTTCTATTTCCATCTCTAAATGGATTTTAATAGATACTGTCTTAAATTTCATCTACATTCCCTTCTTTTCTTCTCTATACATTATTCATTCATCTAAAAACACTTCCAAATCTTCTTGGGAATGTAAAAGGGTGTTGTTTATATAGTGAAATATCAAGGGGGATGAGTTAATATATTATATTGAGAAAGATCTAAACCAAATGGGTCAATGATGTTGAAATGTCCCTGAAGTAAATCAGTTGATAACCCTTTATCTACTTCCATGGATATGGAAAAATCAATCAATTTTGGAATTGAATGTTCACAAATTCTAGCCTCAACCACTTGGATTTCTTCTTCAAAAAATAGGAAGATAATCTCTCCTATGTGGAACATTAGAAAAATTGTGAAAACTCTTAAAGTTATTCAATTAAAGCTTCCAAGAATTATGTATTAAAAAATTATTTAATTTATTTCATAATTATTTTCAATTCATTTTCATTTAAAGTCTGGAAGATATCCCTATTTTTGTTGGAAAAATGTAAGATCTAGTCATTTTCTAGGTATGTCTCTCTCTGAGTTTTTCATTAATATTTCTTTTGATTGTGTTTCCACTATGGATTTTTATTGTTTAAATAAGTTTGGTATTGGGTTGCAAGAAAACTTTAGGAAATTGGATATTATATGCATGGAGAGACTTTATTGGGGTAAATT
This sequence comes from Viscum album, assembly GCA_963277665.1. Taxonomy (NCBI): domain Eukaryota; kingdom Viridiplantae; phylum Streptophyta; class Magnoliopsida; order Santalales; family Viscaceae; genus Viscum; species Viscum album. Next base: position 949,213,084 of record OY728127.1, read on the forward strand.
ACCTAATGATTAGGGATGTATGCTTGTTTGAATAAATGGAGTTTGAGTATAAATAGGTTAAGTATTAACACGGGTTATTTTTATGTTGAGAAACTTTAAAGGGGTTTTGGGTTGTTTAAATGGAAAATGGGATGAAAAACCATCTATGGAAAATTTACACACCATGTAAAGGGATTACATGCCAAGTAAGTGTTCAAGTGTTTTAAAAAAATAAATTTGAGGTGATGGGTTTTTCGACATATTCCATTAAAAAGATTTACACGATGTATAACTATATTACATGACATGTAATTCTCTAACCTACTATTTTAAAAAAGATGTGTGGATTGTTTTCATTATAGTCTATTGTATCTCCTCTCCTCTCGACCCTAGGTAATCCTCTAGGAGAATTTGGAGTGCCAACCCTATGGAATCCGTTTGTCTGAGAAATCCCTGGTAAGTGGTTTTGGTCTTGTTTTTCCTTCTCTCCCTTGGTTCTTTGATTGTTGCAGTGAAATCCTTTGACTGATTGCATTGTTATTTTTGATATTAATCTATCATGATCTATGAAACTCTTTTAAATCTTATACACCTTCCTTATTATGGTTGTTTTATGTTGGAAGCATTGCGTTCTTCATCAGTTAAGGCATAGGGTCAAAATCTTAACCCTATGGTTTGATAATTTTCATGTTTATGCAATATTGTGATAGTGCTGATGTAGTGTATGCCTAAATCAATTAAATAAATGAATAGGATTATTCCTTGGAGTACTTTGGTTTCAATTGGCTTCGAAACTTGCTTATTGATTCCCATTTGGTGAGTAAAGATTTGAATATAATTGAATTGACTAATGGCTTTAAGTGTGTTTAGCATGACATGTGACCTTAGGTGATTTCTTGCTATAGATTCCCTAAACTTTGTCTTATTTTCTTTTTGATATAACTTTTAATCAATTATGATATAAATGCAAGTGGAATTTGAAAGATAAATGGTAATTCACATAATTAACCATTGAGATATATGATGTGATATTGTGATATCCATGTTGTTTGACTGGACATGTGATCCATACTAAAAGGATTATATATCGAACTCTACCCTAGAACTTGCATGCTTATATATTGTAATGCTGATATTGAGTATCCACAGCCCAGTCCCACGCGGTAATTCTTATAGAGAGCGGGATATGCCTAGTCCTATGTTGTAATGCATATATGTATTTGACCCAAATGTTGCAATGCTTATAGGTCTTTGACCTGGATTGTTGTGACTATACCATGGTTATATGGTTGTGGTTGGCATGGTCGTAAGACATCCTTCGAGATATTCAGGCATGGTGTCGAAGCAGGTTTTTTTACCTTAGTTATATGGTTTTGGTTGGCATGGTCATAAGACATGCCCAAAGATATTCCAGCATATAGTTGAAGTAGGTTGTGGTTGTATTTTATTAAATTTTGAATTAATTAATACACCTATTTATCACTTTATTGGATACACTTGTTATTGAATGGTTTATTTAGACATGGTGGTGTTGACCTACTAAGTTATACTCACACCCTATTCGGTCCGTTGTTTGGTACCTGAGAATATTAGGTGGATGCAGGTTTGGACAAGGGCAAAGGACCTTGTAGTTGATTGCTTGTTTGCTGATGGGTTGGAGTTTGGATGTGGGACCGATGTGTGGTTTGGGACCAGGGACTTTGGAGTATTTATTTTAGTTTGCTAATCTTTTACTTATATTTTTTCTAGCATGACATTTAGTTACATTCCAGCACATCATTACATTATTTCTTATTAATTATTAGATTATTCAGTTGGCTCATATTTTTGTCTTATGTTATGTCTATACTTTGATTTTATTTTGTTTATATGGTTTGTTTTATACTTTTATAACACTTCATACTTGAGGTAATAGTCTCCCGACTATATATTTTACACCCCCTCTGCTAGTTGACAACCTTTGGTATATGGGGAGACGCGCTTGATATCTCGTACCTAACCCTTTCTGGCCATGTGGGAGAGTGCTGGATTTGGGGATGTTACAAAGTGGTATCAAAGGATCAATTTTTCTTTTCTACTATTTTACTATTTGTTAAAGGTATAAAGGATACTATGATGTGTTGGGACTTGGTAATGATCTTATGCATGGGAGTAGCTAACCCATGTACAAGGGAAATTTTGAGTACCCAGGGATGATATTATTGTTTGTATTGTGTCCTTGTTGCAGTTGATATTATTTCATCTTGGGTGACATGTTGTGTGAGGTTATTGTTTTATGATGTTACTATTTCTTGATATCTATACTCGTGTCTCGGTATGGCATGAGATGAGAATACATGCATCATAATAGGAACATAGGAATATATTGACATGCATTGTTCATGATAGGTATATATCTATGTTTTCATGTTATATATACTTGCATGTTGAACTATGATATGAGGTATCTATTTCACTGGATAAATGAAATTAATTGACGTGTCATGCAAAAACACTTGTAATCCATGTTTATAAAGAGAGACCAGGAGTCGATGGTTCTCTATTGTAGTCACCTGTTGAGATCGAATTTTTTGCTAGCTCATTATCTAAGGTGTGTGTTTGTCTTATAGAGAAAATGTCTCCTAATTTTCTTCAACTTGACCATCAAGAGAGTGGAAATCAGCACGCTCCTAACATGGATGAATCAGAGATTCCTGTAGTTCTTAAGGAGTATATGGATGTTCATCTTCACAACAACTTCCTAAGGATCATGCTATCCATGGAAAGGGAGACTGTTCATATATTTCCTTCGATGTCTGGGCTAAAAAGAGAGTTTCAACTATAGCATCTGCCAATGTGTACTGGAGAAGGGGGAACCTAAGAGGCCAAGTTCTAGATCAATTTTTTCTAGATAGTCTTCTAGATTCTTGAAACACCCACAGATAGAATGGTAAAGCTTTCTGCATATATACTTCATGTACCTACCAAGTGTTGGTGGGTAATTCTAGGGGAAGCTGGGTAGCAGGATAAGAAATCTTAGAAGGAATTCAAGATGAATTTCTTGAACTCTTTATATCCTGAAACATTGAGGGATGGAAAATATCGTGATTTCATGCTTCTGACATAGGAGGTCATGTCAGTGTTGGATTGTGGTGGGTGTTTCACCGACCTACAGTGCTTCGTACCATCTTGGGAAACTGATGAGATCTCTAGGGTGAGACATTTTTGTGATGGTCTCAACTATGAGGTTAGGTCACAAGTAAACATTTTATGTTTAAGAATCTTTGAGGGTGTAATGAACAAGGAATTCATCATAGAAGGGAATCTGAGAGAAGCCCCAAGCAGCAGAAAGGCTGTTTTAGTAGGGAAATCTAGGAGTTCTTTTTTTAGTGGAAAGAAGTGCCTCTATGAAAGTTTTCACCAAGGTATTAGTGGGCAGAACAGTTAGGGTAGTGGACAACCATCTCAAGACTGTGTTCCATTCCAATGTTATCAATGTAGAAAGTTTGGTCACAAGAACCTGTAGTGTCCTTACCCCGCAATTGAATGCCGCATCCATGGAAGAATGAGTCATATTCAGAGGTTCTGTATGAACATTCCATAGCAGACCAGTGGTGAGGGATCAGGATAGGCACCTGATTCAGGAAGGGGCTAAGCTGCCCCTCAGCATGCTGGTAGTTGGAGTTTCATTGGTCGTTCTGACCGAGGTAGGGGACGTGGTACCCCAGTGCATTAGTAGCAGTAACAAGAAAGGTAAATTGATGAGGTTAGTTAGACTAGAGCCTAGGTTAGAGGGAAAATTTAGTTTCACATTATGTAGACTACTTCGACTAACGTGGATATAGGACCGTCTGTCATCAAATGTACGATTCTTGTATCATCTTCCTTAGCTTGTGTTTTGTTTGATACAAGAGCATCGCAATATTTTCTATCTTCTCTTTTTCCAAATGGTTTGGTCTTGAATGTGTAAATCTTTGATGGTTTTTTAATCATCAATACACCTTTGGGAGTTCGATCCGAGAATATCAAATGTTTCGAGGTGTGTTCTATAGAGATTGGTGGTTACCGTTTCTTTTGGGAACTATTCGTGCTAGAAATGACAAGATTTTACTTGATTCTTGGTATGGATTGTTTAGTTATATACCAAGATCATAACAACTGTTATAGGAGGATAGTTACCTTTATACCTCTATAAAGATGTCGTTATTTTCACCAAGGTAGGTGAGATCTTCAGGTTGGTCGCACTGGACCAATTCAGTGCAGATTGGATTTTCACATGACTCAGATAGGGGGTCTTGATATAGATAATGGTGGAATGAAACAGGATTATTTTTCTCCAGTGGTAGACCATTTTTAAGATGCCTTTCCTAAAAAGTTCGATGGCTTAACTCCCAAGTGAGATATTGGGTTCATTATCGATCTTATGTCAGGAGTAAAGTTAGTTTCTCTCTCGCCTTACAGAATGAAACTAGTAGAGCTTCATGAGTTAAAGGTTCAGTTTGAAGATATAGAATCTAATGGCATCATATGATCAAGTACATCTCCTTGGAGTTCTCTAGTTCTATTCTCCATGAATTTTGATGGGTTGTTGTTCTTATTTTTGGATTATCAGAGGTTGAACCAGATGATGGTCAAGAACTGGTATCCTCTTCCCTACATTGATGATCTTTTCGATCAGTTGAGAGGTGTTAAGATTTTCTGCAAGATTTATTTTAGATTAGGTTACCACCCGCTAAGGGTGAGACCATCGTACATACCTCAGACTTCTTTTAAGAGTGGGTATAGCTTGTATGAATTTGTATTGATGTCATTTGGGTTTACTAACATATCGGCAGTATTCATGGCCTTAATGAATAGAATATTTCATCCTTTTCTAGACTAGTTTATGGTGGTTTTTGTCGATGACATCTTAGTGTACTCTCAATCATCATACGATCATGTCAAACATCTTGACATCATCCTGATAACATTGATAGAGCGTCGGTTTTACACCAAGATAACCAAATTCAATTTCCATATTAATAAAGTGCACTTCTTGGACCATGTCATTTCAGAGGTAGGACTGTCAATGGACCCATAGAAAGTCACAGTCGTGGTATCTTGGGAAACTCCCAAGAAAATATTCAAAATTTGGTGCTTTCTGGGTTTATCATGTTATTATCAACACTTTATCTAGAATCTATACCATTTTACAGCACCAATGTCCAGGCTGACCAAGAAAGGGGTGAAGTTTGTTTGGTCTGATGCTTGTGAGAAAGATTTTTAGGAGATGAAAGTCAGGATGACCTCAGAACCTATCTTCACTTTACCTATTCCAATTAATTCATATATTGTGTACTATGACACATCCATAGTTGGACTCATAGTAGTTTTAATGTAGGAGGATAGAGTGGTTGTTTATGGCTCTAGAAAACTGAGACTGCATGAGAGGAATTACCCTACTCGTGATCTGGAGTTAGCAATAGTGATACATGCCCTAAGATGTTGGAGACACTATATCATGGGTGAGAGGTTTGTGTTATACACTGAACATAAGATCCTCATGTGCATATTTTCTCAACGAGACCTGAACCTTTGATTGAGGAGGTGGGTCGAGTATATGCAATCTTCTGACTTTGAATTGGCTTATACACCCGGCAAGGGAAACATCATTGTTGATGCTTTAAGCCGGAAGAAATAGACAAATGCATTATGGGATTCTTGTGATGAGTGGAGGATAATATACCTCTTTAAAAACATGTATCTGGATGTTCATGAGTCTCTGGGATGGTTAGCTACGACTTCAACATCTTTTATACCCGTGGTTTTCGACCGGATTAAGACCGAGAAGTTTTCTGATTCGGAGGGCTCATTTTTGAAAGACAAATTATATGGTGGTGAGACACTATTAGGATGGTTTCTCGGCAGTGGAAATTCTCTTCCTTTTTGTATCTGAGTATGGGTTCCTATGGGCTTACGTGAGGAGCTGATGAAGGACTTTCATGCTTCTAGATGGGTGGTGCATCCCGGTTTAACAAAGATATATCGTGATCTCTGTAGATAGTATAAGTGGTCAGGAATGAATAAGGAGGTGGAAAACATTGTGGCTAGATGATTCACTTATAAGCAAGTGAAAGACGAGCATCAGAGTCCAGTAGGGCTTCTGCAACCTTTTCCTATTCCTGAGTGGAAATGGGATGATGTCACTATGGATTTTTTGATTGGATTACCCAAGATGACCTATAAGAATGACGTTGTATGGTTTATTTTAGATCAACTAACTAAGGTATCCCACTTCTTGACTAGCAGGGAAACCTTCATAGTTGATTATATGGGTATTCATTATGCGTGTGAGGTGGTTCAATTTCAAAGTGTTCCGGAGAGTATCGTTTCAGACAGAGATCCTCATTTCACATTGCATTTCTGGAAGGATCTTCAGAAGGATCTGGGATCGCGAGTGTAACACCCCAGGTAAATAAAGAGTATGACATTTTCACATTTATCCATATTTGTGAATAAAATATTAATATAACTTTAAAGGGGACGCTATGCTCGATGGCGTACCCAACACGCAACAATGAGTTTCTTGGGAATCTTACGTTGCACTCTAATAATAAAATAATATTATTTTAAATGGTAGTTAACGCCTAGTTGTTGTGATGGCGGGAATGAATAGAACTAACTACAAAATGATTATATATGTTTTTCAAATATTTTTACTTTTTACAATAAATTTTAGAGGATTAAAAATGATAATGAATCCAATTTTAAGCGTAAACATTCTAATATTCTTTAAAAGGTCAATTAACCGCCTTTTGATGGAGAACCTCTTTTAAATCCACTTTTTGAAAATTTTATGTGTTATATTTGACAAAATAAAATTCTTCTTTATAATCGGGACATCAAAATTTACTTTGTGTAAATTTTTGGTATTTTTCCGAAAAAGTTCAATTTTTAATGAATAGTAAAAAATGTTGTATTTTAATTCAAAACCTCTTTTTAATCTAATTTATTTATATGATTAGATTATCATTTAAATTGGTTTTAAAGTGAAATTAGAATATATTTTTACCATTTAATCCAATAGTGTTCGTTGGAATTAATTTCACTTTGAAATCTGACTTAAACTAGTGTCAATCTTTTGATACATTTTGTTTCATAAAAACATGCTATTTGTTTTGACAGTGGGAATTAATTATTAAATTAATTAATGTAACTTATATGTTATGAATTTTGTAAAATAGACATCATTTTTGAATTCGGAATATCAAATATATCTTAGGGTGAATTTTTGGTAATTTTCAGAAAAACTTCAATTTTTTGATGAATAGTGAAACCACTAAGTGGTACTTATAAAAACTGATTTTCCGTTTAAATGAAAATTTTCCACCTTTGTGTTTTTAATTTCAAAAATCCGACATACATGGGTGTCATTAAGAAGTAAAATGTGGTTCAATGGGATTAAAATAATTTTTTGGTGAATAGTAACTTATTAAGTTTCTAATCGCGATTATAGGTAATTAGTGTAGTTTAAGGTAAAAATAATGTTTTAATAATATGAAATGACCTAGACACATGTCATACCCTCATTGGATGATTCATGGCCGACCAAGACAATCCATGGGTCAACTTGAGGACCCCATGGAGCCACTTTTGTTGGAAAATGACATAAATACCTTTTTATTTAATGTTAAAATTAAAATGACACAAACATGAGTTATTTTACTAAAACAATTTTTAAATGGGGTTATACAAGTTAGATTTTTTTACTATAAATAGTCATTGGAAAGATAAAAATATTTCCTACATCATAGTATTTTTTTTATAATTTTTAGACATTAAATAAATTAAATTATTTATGACACCATGATGATGCAGCGATTACCTCATTATTTAACGATTTAAATAAAATGGAAAGATAATATAAAATATAAGACCTACACATGTCCAAAACCTATTGGATGGGTGGATTTAAAACCCTTATCACCTTATACTCGAAACACATCAATGTTGTACCATTAAAATCCGAAACTCATTCTAAAATAAAGTAACATTTCTTTACTTTCCAAGAGTGTCCCTCCTCTCCTCTTATAAAAGGCCCCCACCTCAACCTCCTTACCCACACTTCCAAAGCCATTGGATCAGCCAAACCCTGCCCATTTTTTCTCTCCACATCCCTCTCTAACTCCTTGAAGCCTCACTTTGGGCAGAAGTCTTTCCAAGGAAGCCTTTGAGCTCAAACCAAAGGGAGTTACCCGATTTTAAGGTAATGTCTTCACTTGTGTCCTTTTGTTTTATTTTGCTTCTCCAACCCCCTAAACTCTTTTTATTCATTTATTTTGTAACAAATACAGTATCTTCAATATACTAGGATATTGTTATAAGAAGTATTAGAGCTACACTTACACACGCCTACATCTAATGGTTAAAGAACATACTGTTTCTATGGATGGAAAATTTCTGCCTCACGAAACGATGATTGTTCAACATTATTCTAACACCTTCAAAGGTAGCCATTAAGATGACACTATATTTATATATGATATATAATATGTTTATGTTTTACTTAAGCTTCTGTATTTTTCATTTATGGCATACCTTTATGGTTTCCATTATGGGTAAACGTGATATATTCATTTAAGGAAGTGCAGACTACCGCCCCCTCAAAGTGATTTGATTCGTTAATACCATATGTGGTACGTATAAAGGATATATTTAATGATATTATATATGATACCATACTGGAATTAAAATAATATTATGTATCATTATGTTTTAATTCCATTAAATATGAAATAGAAATGGAAGTAGCGTGCATGCGTACGTACGGCTTACCGTCTCCATGAACGGTACATTTCATTTCTTATCTCAAAATGTTATGTACTATTATAAGTACATATATATAATGGATATATATGTAATATATTACATATAAATGATGGATATAATTCTGTAATTATAACATATATATATATATATCCCATTTTGTTTTAATTCCATTAATATGACAAAAAATGAAAGTAGCGTTCATGCGTACGTACGGCCTACCGTCTCCATGAACGGTGCTTTTAATTTTTATCTCCAAATGTTATGGAATAGTATAAAAGGAATATATACTGGATATATATGATATTTAAAACATCAATACTATTCTGGATATGATGTACCTATAACTACATGGAAAATTATTTTCCAACAAGTTCAATTTTTCACTCATGTACCAAACATCGACAAAAACGTCTGATATGAACTCATATTATTAACCAAATTATTATAACATTAAAATATGTGATATTAACTGAATAATAATCTTTATAGGAGGTCCTTAAACAATTATAAATTGACTAAAGTTTATTATTCAGGAATATAAAGAAACGAACAAGACAAGTCGGACTTGAGGTAAGGGATCCTACTCCTCTCTTTCTTTTTAAGTACACTCTTTTATGTCATTCCTTTTAAGCTCATCTTTCTTATGATCGGGATGTTCCTTTATATTACTACTACTGTAATTTTTATGTTCATATGATGAGAGACCCTATTCTCTCTCATCAATCCATTTTGGAAGTTTTAAGTGGCGTTGTTAGGCTGTTGAGTTTTCGTAAGGGATTTTTCATCTCACTTTTATTCCCGTGAGATTTATGCTACATTTGCCACAATTTCCTTTGATTGGTGTATGTACTGCCCATTATTTTACTCATTGTGTAATATAATTTCATTTATGAGTATTTACATCAATGTTGTATTGTCCTTCTTTCACGGGGTGCATGTCTTGAAAGATACCCATGTCGGTAAGGGAACCTTTCACCCTCCTCTTTTTAAAAGACTTCTTTTGTTATGTATTTTAATTCACATACTATTATGTTGGGATATGTTCTTCTATATCCTTATTGATTTAAATTTTATGTCCATATGATGAGATACCCTTTTTATCTCTCATCAACTCATTTTCTGAATTTTGTAGTGACGCCGTTAGGCTATCAAATTTTTGCCAGGGAACTTCTTAACCCAAATTTGATTCTTTGGGATAAACTTGTACTCCTTGAATATGTCGTTCTATGAAGATGTGTGAATAACCTCTGATTTTTTTACACTTAATATCCACTTATATTTGGTGTATTAGTTTGTCACACATAATTATGTAATTGATTTATCCTTAAACCAAGGATACCGTCTTTGTAGGGGACTTCGTCTTAATCTCCATTCATTGAGACATATTTTGTTTTATACACAACCTTCTTTTATACGGTGTATAAACCCCTTTGACTTTTACGTTTATCCAAAAAGGAATATTTTTTATACGAAGCGTTTTACTAAACAACAAAAGGGAATGTTTTTGTCATACGTATGCGGCGACAATGACTTCTCCGCCGCTGTGACCATTATTTGAGTTTCGGCTTCCTCTACAAGTCATACCTTCTTTTTAAAAGAAAAATAAATACCATGTTTTACATTTCATTTATTTTGATATTGAAAATGGTTTTCATAATGTTTTTATATCAATGTGTTGTATTGATATCTTGTGATTGAAATGTGGAAATGTTATGTTTCCTTTATGCATTTTTATGTGATACGATTATGTTATGGTTCTTGGGCATTATTATGAAGACGGGTGGTTCCGTGATAAACTAAGAGCGGGTGAGCCCAATATAGCTCTCCAATTCATTGGGTAACATGAAGGAGTGAAACATTAAGGTTTCTCCAAAGAGATTTAGGGAATATATTGTGGTGGGTATTCCATACGTAACCAAGAGGGTTACTCCCTACGTAAGAATGTTATGAATGTCTCAAGTTACCTTTATGTCTTATGATTTCTATGATTTATTCATGATTTGATGAGGTATGTTAAAGTGCTTATGTTTTATGAGTAAAGTATTATTTCATTGATTCTTATGTGTACATGTACTCATGTTTCCTTTCCATATATTTTTATATCCCTTACTGAGCTTTTTATGCTCATTCCAAGTTTTTGAAATGTTTTTCACAGGTCAAGGGAAAGATACATGATATGATGATAGTGTCAAGGAAGTGTCAAGAAAGAATCCATGTTTTATTTTAAATATGTTTCCGTTGATGGGAAAAAATGAATACTATCTTTTATGTAACCACATTGTTTAAATGTGGAATGTAATGCAAGTTTATGATCTAATTCTCTAAAACTCTAAACCTGAAAAGATCCTCAATGTGTAATCTTGTATTTACTCAAGATTAAGTAAGGTTTAAGGCTGGGGCCTTATAGCGAGTTCTTTTAAGCACATCCTATCATCCACAAAATGATGGTCAATCTAAAAAGGCTATTCAGGTTCTGGAGAATATGAAATGAGCATGTGTTCTGGATTTTGGTGGTTCATGGGATCAACATATGACACTTATAGAGTTTTCATATAATAATAGCATCCAAGCATCGATCCAAATGGAACCTCTTTAGGATTTGAATGGATGGTCATGTAATTCGTGTCTTTGTTGGATGGAGGCAGGTGAGTTAACACTTGTTGGGCCTAGTCACATGCAGGAGACATCTGAACAGGTTCAGTTGATCAGACAGTAGTTGGTGACCACGCAGAGCAGGCAGAAATCATATGCTGATCTTGGGAGATGACCACTAGAATTTGATGCTGGACATTATATTTTCCTTCGGGTGTCACCTAGGTTGGGGAAACGTCATATCAAGAAAAAAAAGGAAAATATAGCACCCAGGCTTGTTAGGCCGTTTGAGATAGTGGCAAGGGTTGGTCTAGTGGCATACCGTTTAGCCATCCCATATTGTTATAATGCCATGCATGACGTGTTCCACGTGTCCCAGCTATAGAGATATTATCTAGACCCTTCCCATGTGGTAGACATAGTACAAATTGAGCTTTGTGTCAATGCATCCTTTGAGGACCATCTGATACGGGTTGTGGATCGTGGTGAGAAATATCTTCAGGATAGCACTATACCATTGGTTCGGGTGCTGTGGCAGCATGGGTGAGTTCAAAAAGAGAACTGGGAGAGTGAGTTTGATATGTGAACACAGTGTCCATACTTGTTCACTGAGACCTCATAGTGATGCTTGGAGAAACTGAGGGACAAGCTGTTTTAAGGTGTGTAGGTTGTAAATGTAGGTTCTGGGCGCAGCGGAAGCGCGGTTGGGCCGAAACCCAACTAAATTTTTACCATGATCAATGATTATTTCGGGATAAATACGATGATGAACGTCAATCTCCACATAATAGAATCAAAGATTTAGATAAATAAGAAAGAGGCCTGAAACCTTTAGAGAGGATCTTGCACATCATATTTATAATTAATTTAATTAATTTCATAATGAAAAGAATATATGGATCTTCAGTATTTTCTTCATTGATGATGTTGATCATCCAGAATGACCCTTCCAGATTATCTCATTGTGCTTGAGAGGATCAAATCTAGAATCCCTCTAGCGGTGATCCATACGTGCTCTGATGGACTCAGATTGACACCACTCATTCTTTGGGGGCTAGCGTGGAAAAGCGAGTGTCTTGTATCGATCGTTCTTGGTCGCTTGTTCTTCAGCCTTGAAGAACATCTCTTGTTCTTGAGAGGGGCGGGAAGAGGATTCGAGTGAGAGATTGTTTAGTTCAACAATTCTCAATTCATCGGGCGTGTAGTTCGATATTTGGAAAAATAGACGTATGTGTCTATTTATCGACATGAGGTTTTAGTTACAATATTTAATTACGTAACAAAAATTAAATACATTCATAACCTTAGAGAAAAAACCCATGATTTTAATAATAATAATGCATCATTATTTATGGTGCGCCATCTTGCACAAAGTGGAATTATAAATAAAATTTCGCATCACAAAATAATAGCAGCATTATTATTATTATTTTAATTTGGGCCAACTAGTTAAATAATTATTTAACATCTTGAAAATAATTATTTTACTACTGAACCGGCTTTGGTCCGCTCGAACTCAACTTCCATTTATTGAACACCCAAATAAATAAATAAATAATTTATTCTCTTAAATAAATATTTTATTTAAAAACTAGTAAATAAATATTTATTAAATGTTCAGTAAAATAAATAAATATATTCTACCCACAATCCGGTGAATAAATATTTATTTAATTTATTCAATCATTTTAACTTGAATAAAATTATTCCACTGTCAAAAAAATAATATTTATTCCATTAATTAAATTCAAATAGAATTTAACCAAGACAACCAAAAACACTTAGTGTGTGACCTTCTAGGATTATTTCTCGTTGGCATTATGCGAGCTTTCCTAAAGTCCAAGAGTCTAGCAACGAGTGAAGGCACCCAATGAGAAAGAACTTAAATTCGCAACAAAAACATCCACATATGAACGTTCACTGTGTAATATAATCTCATTTTCACAATATCTCATCAAGTAGGTTTCATGATAGTGTCATCAACTTTTATGTTTGATATGTCGTTCTTTGACTACCTAAAATAAACTCATCGTTGCACTATGGCCATGGAATTTTGTGTGACGGTTCTATTTCAATCAAAGGGTCGAGATATCAACTTCCATAAATGGAAGGGACAAATCCTTCCTCGACTTATCCATTAATAACATTCCACTCATGAAGCACCCAACGTACCCTACTTCCCACCAACTGTATGCGTGACGGTTTTCATCAGTAAATCAAAGTGTGTGAGTCGTGACATGTGTTAATGATAATCTTAAAGTCTAAGGATCATTACACACACTCACAGATAGAAATATTCAATGATACTAAAACATGCGGAATTCTTACTGGTGGGTTTGTTCTCATAATCTCAGGTCTTGGAGATTACCAAGTGAAAACTTCATGAGAGGAAGTCTCATATGCTTACGAGTACTCGCACCTGACGATCTATATGCTATTTTTCCCATCATAGTATGTCATCCAACCATAGACCTGTATTTATGAATATTGTTATAGCATTTCAAGCTTCTCATCATAGCGGGGAACTTCCATGTCCTTATCAATGCAAAAAAATACTCTAGAACATTATCACATCATTGTAATGCAGAACAATGAACAGTATGTCATAAGATGTTTAATATTTAAATAAATTAAATATCCATATAATCAAAGTACAACCAGTTGGTTATAGGACACCAAATCTTACAAACTCCCACTTGGACTAGATCCAACTGCCTACGACTTTCAGTCCACTAGACCTCACATGATGATCAGGTTTATGCTGAGTCAAGGCCTAAGTCAAGGGGTCCACCACGTTGTCCTCTGTGGAAATACTACTCACTGCAACTTTACCTCTCTGAGATAAATCCCTCAAGAGTTGATATTTATGAAGTATGTGCTTCGTCCGTTGATGTGAATTTGGCTCTTTTGTGAGAGTCACCGTTGTAGTATTATCACATTACAGTGTGATGAGATCTTTACTTCTAGGTATCACATCTAACTCCTGGACGAAGCTTCGCATCCAGACTGCTTTTTTAGCTGCCTCAGAAACTGCAATATACTCAGACTCTGTTGTAGAATCTTCGACCACACTCTGCTTTGAGCTCTTCCAACTCATTGCACCTCCATTCAAAGTGAAGATGTATCCCATTTGCGACTTCATGTCATCTTGATCAGTCTGGAAACTAGAATATGCATATCCTTTGATGACTAGTTCCTCATATTCTCCATAAACCAGGAACATATCCTTAGTATGTCTCAGATACTTTAGAAAAGTCTTCACTTCCATCCAATGGTAGTCACCTGGACCAGCTTGATATCTTCCTACCACACTCAATGTGTAGGTGACATACAGCCTAATACATAGCATGAAATACGTGACTAACCCAATCGATGATGAGTATGGAGTCCTTTCCATTATCTTTATTTCCTCATGTGTTTGAGGACACATTTTCTTGGAAAGATGAATGTCATGTGACGCTGGCAACAATCCCCTCTTGGATTGTTCTATACTGAATTTCTTCAGTATCTTATCCATTTATGTTCTTTGACTTAGGCCTAGAAATCTCTTGGATCTATCACAATAAATATTGATCCCAAGAATATATGATGCCTCTCCCAAGTCCTTCATGTAGAAGCATTGATTCAACCACGCCTTAACAAACTGTAAGACTGGTATCTCATTTCCAATAAGTAACATGTCATCAAAATATACTATTAGGAAAATGACTTCACTCCCACTAAACTGTTTGTAAACACAAGGCTCACATTCGTTCTTAATAAAACCAAATTTTGTTATGGATTCATCAAAAAGAATTTTCCATGATCTGGATTCTTTCTTTAATCTATAAATGGATTTTTGCAACTTCCATACCTTATTGGCATCCTTTGGAGTCATAAACCCTTCAGTTTGTGTCATGTAGACATCTTCCTGAAGGTTTACGTTAAGGAAGGTTGTTTTGAGATCCATTTGTCAAATCTCATAGTCATGGTAAGAGGCAATGGCCAATATAATTTTGATTGATTTTATCATTGCAACTAATGAAAAGGTTTCGTCATAGTCAATGCCTTGACGCAGTTTGAACCCTTTTGCAACCAGTCGTGCCTTATAGGTATCGACTTGTCCTTACATGTACAATTTCTTTTTGAATACCCAATTGCAACCAACAGGCTTTACATCAACTGGAGGATATACCAAAATCCATACTTGGCTTTGGTACATGGAATCCATTTCAGAATTCATGGCTTCTTGCCACTTGGCAACATCTATGCCACTTGTTGCTTCCTTGTAGGTTAGAGGATCATTATTATCAACTAATAATGAGTCACCATCCTCGGTAACTAGAAAAATGTACCGTTCTGATTCTCTAACCTCTCTTGTACTCCTATGCAATTCTTGTGTCTCTAGAATAGTTCTTTCTTCCACGGGGCTTCATGTAATTTGTTCTTGTACTAACTCTTGTGTACCTTGAGCCTCAACTTCATAGAAGTCTATCTCACTCCCACTATCTCTTTTGGAGATGTGCTCCCTCTTAAGAAATATGGTGTGTCTTTCCACTATAACCTTTTTGTATGAGGGGTTTTATAGTTAATATTCCCTTGTTTTCTTGGTGTATCCTATAAAGGTACACTTTGTGCCTCGGGGTGCAAGTTTGTTACCTGGAGAGGCCTTAACAAATGCATCGCTTCCCCACACATGTAAATTTGATAACATGGCTTTCTTTCCACTCCAGAACTCATATGGAAAACCATTTATCGATTTAGTTGGTACTTGGTTTATTATGTGTGCCGCTGTTTGTAATGCATATCCCCAAAACGATAATGGAAGACTCGCATGACTCATCATTGATCTCACCATGTTCAACAGGGTGTGGTTCCTCCTTTCGCTCACACCATTCCACTATGGCGTGTAAGTAAGAGTGATTTGGGATAGGATCTCAAACTTCCGTAAGTGATCAATGAAGTCTTGATTAAGATATTCTTCACCTCGGTCTGAGCGGAGTTTCTTAATCTTATTACCATGTTGGTTCTCAACTTCAATCTTGTATTCTTTGAACTGATCAAAAGAATCCAACTTATACCTCATTAAGTAGATATATCCATATCTATTAAAATCATCAGTAAAAGTTATGACGTATGAGTACCCTCCCCTTGCTTCAACTGAAAATTTTCCACACACATCGGTATGAACCAATTCAAGAAGTTCTTTAGCTCTTTCACCTTTCCTATTAAATGAGGATTTGGTCATTTTTTCTTTGTAAATATGCATGACATACGCCAAGTGGTTTTAGTTCGAAAGAATCCAAATATCCATCTTGATGTAACTTTGTCAAGCGTTTCTCAATTACATGACCTAGCCAGTGATGCCAAAGTTGGGTGTGGTATGATTCATGTGAAGTATCTTTATTATCGATTTTCATTACTTGGTTTGTGTAATACAACACGTAAAGACCGTTGTATAAATGCGCCCTACCAAAACAAATGTTATCTTTGTAAAAGAATCAACATTCATTTTTAAACTTGAAAAAAAATCCATTTGTATCTAATCTTGATACTGAAATAATGTTTTTAGTAATAGACGACACATAATAACAACCCTTTAATACCAATATCATCCCAGTTAACAACATGAGGTGGTAGTCCTCGATAGCTACAGCAACAAGTCTGGCATCATTGGCTTCTCGTAGATCTACCTCCTCTCGGTCAATCTTCCTGAATCTACTTGGTTCCTGTATTTGGATACATATATGAGCACCACAAGCTGTATCTAATACCCAATTTGTAGAAACATATAGATTGCATTCGATAACAAATGCATCTGAAGCTTCCCCATGCTTCTTAGGCTGGGTGCAGTTTTTTCTTCCAGTGGCCCTTCTTGCCACATGCGAAACAAACAGCCTCTTATTTTCTTGCCTCCCCTTTGATCTTCTTTTTCTTGGAAGGGCATGAAGAAGCTTTTGGTTTAAAGATCTTCTCCTTCCCTTTCCTCTTATTCACCATAAGTACAGAAGGATTTTCACGCTTCATATCTTTGTCCACTTGGAGAATGAGGACAAGAAGATCAGATAGAGTCTTCTCAATGTTGTTTATGTTAAAATTAAAAACAAAGCTGGAGAAGCTCTAAGGGAGTGATGTGAGAATGCGATTGGTTCTCATATCATGAGGGAGTTTAAACCCTAGAACCTTTAGGAGCTCAATATAGCCAATGAGATTGACTACATGGGGCCCAGCTGAGGAACCATCTCCAAGCTTACTCTGAAAGAGTGCCTTGGAGATCTCAAATATTTCTTGTCTTGCTCTTTCCTGGAAAACACCAAGGAGGTTCTTGAGCATGCTATAAGCATCCATATTTTCATGAGACTTCATGAGCTCACTAGACATTGATGATAACATCAAAAATTGAACGTCGACCACGTCGTTCATATTTTTCTCATAGAACATGAAATCCTCATCACTCACCTCTTTGGAAGGCAGATCAGGTAATGCTAACTCCAACATGCAAGACTTCCGTTCATGGTGTAGGATAACCCGAAGGCATCTAAACCATTCTTAGAAGTTACTGCCAGTGAGGATGTTGTCTTTATCCAGAATTGATCACAGGGATAGTATGGTTGACGAGCTTGTCATTTTTATTCTACAATTCAAAGAGAAGATCATTAGTACTTTCTTGATTACATTTTTATGAGAAATAATAAATTAATTTTATTAAGTATCCCACTATTTTAAAAAGTCCCAATGGCCCTCACCATTGCACTCGGAATGACCAATTGTCATGACATTCTAGTGGCCAGGATCCATATTCCCCTTCACATAACCCCAACAAGGGTTGGTCAAGCTATTTGAAGGTATTTAGGTAGGAAAGTCTTTGCCAATTGCGGGCTTGCAGCTTCTTGATCTATTGAGTGGACTCCCCAATCCTGAAATCCTGACTTTGGATTTCCTTAACTCTTGCCTCCAATATTACATCAAGTCTAGCAAGGGTTACTCTTCGTGATGTAATATGGTTAAGTCAACCTGAAACCTTTCATAAGGGATTCTTGTATAAAATTAAGTGTCCCAACAAGGGTTGGTCAAACACATAGTTTTATTGAGTTTTTTAATCAAGTAATGGAAGGCTTGGTCTGACTTAATATTTTATTTGAGGAATTTTTATCTCCTATGCATGAATTGATTATTATCATTATCACATGCTTGTTAATATTAAGTGAAACTTACGTAAGTGATTAACCATATCTTGATAATATTTACGCATAAGCCTGGTTTATTTTAGTTTCATCTTGCATGCTTGTTTAATTCATTAATTATGTGATCCTGACAACACATCCATAATGATAAATCATGCACCTGACAGAAATAAAATAATGCAAAGGGATTGATCATGATATTTTCTCATGGTTAGTTTATCTAGCGGTTGACAAACTAACTATGACCTTGGGGAGAAACACCTTGAACCTTTTGGGTTCGTGTTTACAACTTTCCATCTATCCACCTTTGTATCTCCAGGGATTGGTTTCGTCTCGGCACCAACTTGAACCACCTCCACTAGCTTGGGAGTTTCATCCATTACATGTTGCAGAATCGTCGGGAGACGCAATGACAAAAATGAGAAAACGAAAGAAAGAAAGCAACAAGAACGCGGCAATTTACGTGGTTTGGGAATAATCCCTATGTCCACGGGAGAGGCAGAATTTCACTATATCGAGAGCACAAATTACAGAGGTTTTTTTCAGTAGTAACCCTAGCCTGAAAATGGGCTATAAAACAATGGAGAAGATGATCATTGTTCGAAAAGTGAGTCTGCGTCGCAATAGTGAACAATGGCAAGCTTTGTCAAAAGTGCTACAGTGGATGCCGACTGGAAGTCAAAAGTGTTACAGTCCAGTTGAACCCAAAGTCCGTACTACTACAGTGTCTGTCGGTGTCGGTCGGTCAGCTCCGCTACAGTGGTCGGAGATGCTACAGTGTCTGTCGGTGTCGGTCGGTCAAAATTGTTACAGTCCAGTTGACCCTGAAGTCCGTACTGCAACAGTTGTGGGCCACAAGCATTCGTCCCAACCGGATCGGGCTACACCAATCCAACATTACATATGCCTTTTTTTAACTCACATGCGGGTTATGGGTAAAAATGGGATTTACATAAAAGAAACATTGGACACGCATACCCTACATATTAGTGAGGAGAATGCTCGCAAGCCAACAAATTTAATTTAAATAAATAAATTAAAAGAAATCATCCACATACAAATGTCTTGGTCTAGCTCATTATCATCCATTCATGCAACGATATTTATGCATAAATAAAACTAGCATTCAATTCTTTAATCGTTCTTGCTTAAGATAAATCATACTTGAATCAATTAATTATCATCTTTAATTATTAAATCCTTTTATCTTAAGCCTTTTTCTGAATTTCATTGAGATTCTCATCCATCATAATTTTAAACAAATAAATTCATTTAAAATTATCTTTGTACGTAACTTGTACCTTGGAGGAAACCCAGTGAATTCCTATTCATAACTACCCAATGAGTAGAAATGAACATTACACAGATGTTAAATTAAACACATATATATAAAACACTTATCACGTGTTGTGCCTCAGCTTTACGCCCGCTCAATGGTACACGTCTCAAGGGTTTATATAATATAATAATAAATTTTAATAAATCTGCATAATTTGGATGAGTACACGGCGTATAGTTCCAACTACATGGTGTGTACTATTGTTCACCGTCCATCCGAAGTACACGCCTGGGGAAACGACGTGTGAGTGTACTTTGAAAATCTTCGGTGTACACAACATGTCCAGTGGGCCACACACCGTGTAGTTCCTTGTTACACGGTCTTTAGTCGGGCAAGTCGTGTACGGGGTACATGGTCCAACCCTAACCCGAAGGGACTACACTCCGTGTCTAGTGGGTCACACGGCATTTAATCCAGAAATCGCATGCCACCTATTCTTGGTCAACACAGAGAGTCATTAAGACTTAGAAAAACTCCAATGACACAACCTGGTTTGGCGGACCAAACCCGGTTCATTGAACCTTGACTACATGGCGTGTACTGCCAAATACATGTTGTGTGTTCTGGTGTTGTTCGGTCAGGAACCTTTGGCACCTCCGGATGAGATCCTCTGTTTTATTTTAATCAAAATTAAAATAAAATATCGTTTCTATAGGGTGAACAAGAAATGAAAGAGGAGGAATAGATCTCAAGATTCATATATGCAGAACGATTAAATTGAATTGAAACAAATTAATTATTGATTGAGTAAATCATCAAAAAAATATTTAAATAATTATAAACTGTGATGTAACCCCTCTAATACCACTTGAAGGTTCTGGGTGCAGCGGAAGTGTGGTTGGGCCAACACCCAACTTTAATTTTTACCATGATCAATGATTATTCTAGGATCAATACGACGATGAATGCCAGTCTCCAAAGAATAGAATCAAAGATTTAGATAAAGAATTAAGAAGCCCAAAACCTTTAGAGAGGATCTTGCACATCATGTTTATAATTAATTTAATTAATTTCATAAAGAAAAGAATATCTGGATCTTCGGTATTTTCTTCATTGATGATATTGATCATCCGGAATGACCCTTATAGATTATCTCGTTGCGCTTGCGAGGATCCAAACTAGAATCCCTCTCGTAGTGATCCACACATGCTCTGATGGCCTCCGATCGACACCACTTGTTCTTCGGGTGCTAGCACGGTGAAGGGAGTGTCTTGTGTCGGTCATTCTTGATCGTTTGTTCTTAGGCCTTAAAGAACGTCCCCCGTTCTTGAGAGAGGCGGGAAGAGAATTCGAGAGAGAAATTGTTTAGCTCAATAATTCTCAATTCATTGGGTGTGCAGTTCGGTATTTGAAACAATAGATGTATGTGTCTATTTATTGACACGGGACTTCAGTTACAGTATTTAATTGAGTAACAAAAATTAAATACATTCATAACCTTATATAAAACTCATGCTTTTAATAATAATATCATGCCATTATTTATGGTGTGCCAACTTGCGCAAAACGGAATTATAAATAAAATTAAACATCACTAAATAATAAAAGTGTTATTATTATTATTTTAATTTGTGCCAACTAGTTGAATAATTATTTACCATCTTACAAATAATTATTTTACTACAGGACTGACTTTGATCCACTCGAACTCCACTTCCATTTATTGAACACCCGAATAAATAAATAAATAATTTATTATCTTAAATAAATATTTTATTTACAAACTAGTAAATAAGTATTTATTAAATGTTCAGTAAAATAAATAAATATATTTTACCCACAATCCAGTGAATAAATATTTATTTAATTTATGCAATCATTTTAACATGAATAAAATTATTCGACTGTCACGAGAATAATATTTATTCCATTAATTAAATTAAAATAGAATTTAACCGAGACCATCATAAACACTTAGTGTATAGCCCTCTAGGATTCTTTCTCGTTGGCATTAGGCGGGCTTTCCTAAAGTCCAAGAGTACTATCTAGCAATGGGTCAAGGCACCCAATGAGAAAGAACTTAAAGTTGCAACAATGACATCCACATACGAACGCTCACTGTGTAATATAATCATTTTGTCGTAATATCTCATCAAGTAGGTTTCATGATAGTGTCATCAACTTTTAGGCTTGATACGTCGTTCTTTGACTACCTGAAATAAACTCACTGTTACACCATGGCAATGAAATTTCGCGCGACGGTTCTATTTCAATCAAAGGGCCGAGATATCAACTTCCATAAATGGAAGGGACAAATCATTCCCCAACTTATTCATTAATAACATGTCACTCGTGACGCACCCAACGTACCATACTTCCTGCCAACTATCTGCGTGACAGTTTTCATCAGTAAATTAAAGTGTGTGAGTCATGACACGTATTAATGGTAATCTTAATGTCTAAGGATCATTACACACGCTCGCAGATAAAAATATTTGATGACACCAAAACATGCAGAATTCCTACTGGCGGGTCTGTTCTCATAATCTATTGTCTTGGAGATTACTAAGTGCGAACTTCATGAGAGAAAGTCTCATCTGCTTACGAGTACTCACACCTGACGGTTTGCATGCTCTGTGTCCCATCATAGTATGTCATCCAACCGTAAAACTATATTTAAGAATATTGTTATAACATTTCAAGGTTCTCATCCTAGCGGGGAACTGTCATGACCTTATCAATGCAACGAATACTCTAGTACATTATTACATCATTGTCATGCATAACAATGAACAATATGTAATAAGATGTTTAATATTTAAATACATTAAATATCTATGTAATCAAAGTACAACCATTTGGTTCTAGGACACCAACTCTTACAGTAAGATCCCATATTTTTTCAGGTATGTCTCTGTCGGAGTTATTCATTAATCTTTCTTTTGGTTTTGTTTCCATCATGGATGTCTAACATTTAAATAAATGTAGTCCTGGGTTGCGAGGAAACTTGAGGAAACTAGAGAGGATCCTTATGGAGGGCCTTTGTTGGAGTAAATTACCTAATGTTCAGGGATGTATGTTTGTATGAATTAATGGAGTCCGGGTATAAATGGGTTAAGTGTCAACACGAGTTCTTGGTAAGTTGAGGAGCTTTAAAGGGAGTTCGGGTTGTTTAAAGGGAAAATGGACTAAAAAACCATATGTAGTTGTGTAAAGGGATTACACATCGTGTGAGTGTTCAGGTGTTTTAATAAAATAAATCTGAAGCGATGGGTTTTTTGATGCATTCCATTAAAAAGATTTACACAATGTGTAACTATATTACATGTTGTGTAATTCCCCGGCCTGCTATTTTAAACTAGTTGTGTGGGTGATTTTCTTTCTAATCTACTACAGCTCCTCTCCTCTCTACCCTAGGGCATCTTCCAGGAAAATTTAGAGTGTCAACCCTCCTTCCGGACATCCTATTTGTGTGAGCAATCCCTGATAAGTGGTTTTGGTCCTGTTTTTCCTTTTATCTCTTGGTTCTCCAACCGTTGTGGTGAAATCCTTTGACCGATTTCATTGTTGGTTTTGATCTTAATCTGTTATGATCT
Organism: Viscum album; assembly: GCA_963277665.1. Taxonomy (NCBI): domain Eukaryota; kingdom Viridiplantae; phylum Streptophyta; class Magnoliopsida; order Santalales; family Viscaceae; genus Viscum; species Viscum album. The sequence goes on from OY728127.1 coordinate 949,236,480, forward strand.
AGGAACCTCTTTGCAATCATCTGAACCTTCCTTTCTATGAGCGTTTTTCTTTGGAAGCATTGTGTTCTTCACTAGTTAAGGTAGGGGGTCTAAATCTTAACCCAATGGTTTGATAATTGTCAAGTTTATGCAATATTGTGATAGCACCAATGTAGTGTGCACCCAAATCAATTAAATCAATGAATATGATTATTCCTTGGAGTCCTTTGGTTTCAATTGGATTTTGACCTGACTTATGACTACCCATTGGGTGAGAAAACCTTTGAATATAATTGAATTGGCTAATGGCTTTAAGTGTGTTTAGCATGACATGTGACCTTAGGTGATTGCTTGTTATAGAATCCCAAAATAGTGGCTTATTTGCTTATTGATATAATTGTTGATCAATTGTGATATAAATACAAGTTGTATTTGAAAGATAAATGGTAATTCGCATAATTAACCATTGAGATATATGAAGTGATATCGTGATATCCATGTTGTTTGATAGGACTTGTGTTCCATACTAAAATGCTTATATATCGGGCTCGGCTCTAACACTTGCACACTTATATGTTGTAATGCTGCTGATAATGGGTGGGCTCAGCCCAATCTCATACTGTAATGCTTATAAAGAGTGAGTTATGCTCAGTCCCATGTTGTAATGTTTATAGAGTTTTGACTCGAATGCTGGAATTCTTATAGGGATTTGACCCGGATTATTGTGATTATACCATGGTTATATGGATGTGGTTGGCAGGATCGTAAGACATGCTCCGAGATATGTCGACATGGCGTCGAAACATGTTATTTTACCTTGGTTGTATGGTTATGGTTGGTGTGGTCGTAAGACATGCCCATAAAAATTCTGGAACGAAGCCAAAGCAGGTTGTGGTTGTATCTTATTAAATGTTGAATCAATTAATACGCATGTTTATCTTTTTATTACATACACTTCTTATTAGACTGGTTTATTTTGAAATGATGGTGTCAACCTACTAAGTTACACTCACACCCAATTTGGGCTGTCATTTGGTACCCGAGCAGATTATGTGGATGCGGGTTTGGACAAGGGCAAAGAACCTTGCAGTTGATTGCTTGTTTGCTTATGAGCAGCAGTCTGAAGGTGGGACCAATGTGGGGTTTGGAACTGGAGACTTTTGAGCCTTTATTTGATTCTGCTAGTCTTTTACTTGTATTGTTTATTGCATGACATTTAGTTACATTCCAGTACATCATTACATTATTTCTTATTATTTATTGGATTATTTAGTTGGCTCTTATTGTTGTCTTATGTAATGTCTATACTTTGATTTTCTTTTGTTTATATGGTATATTTTCTACTGCTATGACACTTCATACTAGGGGGTATAGTCTTCCCACTATACATTTCACACTCTCGCTGCTAGTCGTCAACCTCTAACGTATGAGGATGCACGCTTGAGGTCTCATCCATCCAAATTAGATTTTTATTCTAAGAAAGAAGACAACAAGGAAACTCCAGGGTTAGGGAGGTCAAAAATAGTGCAGACCGAGAGCATCACCTCTGATCAAATTAACATCCACTGGTTTCAAGCAATTAATAGAGAGGAGGCAAGTGTTGTTGGAGTTTTGGTCTGCCAAAGAAGCCATGTAATCTACGACCTTATTTCCCTCGCGCCATGTGTGAGTCACTTGGATGTTGTTGCGAAGGACTCTACATTTCCTAACGGTATAAGATATGAGCCAAGAACACTTGAGGTCTCATAACTAACCATTTTTTGTCACGTGAGAGTGTCATATTGGAGGACGTTACACAAAATATCTAATTATTTTTTCCAAGGAAGACTCATATTCCATTTGTTCTTACTGGTTTTTAGTTTATTTTTTTAAATTTCAAATAATATTTTTTTTTTGAAACTCCTCGACAACCTCTCCAATAACGTCAATTGAATTATAGGTTTTTAGTCGTTTTCAACCTAACTGAAGTTTTTTATCCCCTAAATACTCCAATATAGCAGCATCTATGATTATCTCCCAATGATACTGCATTTTGAGAGATTCTCTGTCACGTATTTTTTTATTATTATTTTATGTTTTTTAGGGGATTTCAAGACAAAAAAGAAACTATTATAATTTTTCGAGACTATCAGATATGAAAACAACATAAAACAAATAAATAATGGTGTGTAAGGAGTGGAAAAAAGATACCAAAAAAGAAACAGTGGTCTTAGTGATTCTCTTGGTTCAATAGTTCTTCATTGCTTTAAAAGATTTTCATTCAACAAACTCTCTTGATACACAATTCAAGATCTCAAATCCTGTATCTTGTTACGTTTGAAAGGTCAACGTCAACAACTAAGATCATAGTTATCGACCTCCTTTTGTTAAGAGTTTGTCGAAACGTTCAACGATCCCCGAGAACCAAGACACAATCAAGCTCCCTCTGTGCTCACAATTCTTGATCGAGAATTGAGAAGTTTAAATAATGAAGATCAATCCTCAAACTCCTAACAAGACAGAATTAATAGACTCCACTCGATGAACAACACACGCTGATTAGTAATACGCCGGTCACAATATGAAAGAGAGAAGAACAAAATGACAAAAGATAACAATCATTAAACATCAATCGACTATTTAATTATTGCAAATCTGGAGAAAATTTTCAGCTTGAAATAAGAAAATGAGCTTGGAAAACAATCACTAGTTAAAACCACTGAGTATTACCACTGAAATACTTAGCCAATCATGTCCAAGGAATGAGAAAGGTCTTTGATCTTCATCTCAATCATCATCAGCTTGATCCGTAACAGTTCTTCTTCAAGCTCGCTAGAAAATATCCTGGTTCTGCACTATAATTTCTTCTTCATCAACTTTAGACCTACAAACAGCAAAGACCAGTGAAAACAAAATTTCAATCCGCAGCTCAAATACGGATCTTCACCAACTTTCAAATCTTCTGTTCTTCAAACTGGCACGGCCTCAGATGCAAAGTGGGTTCATCGTCTTCATCAGGCATAGGAGCTTCGGTCGATCTCGATTCTTCTTCAAGCTTACAAAAAAACAGAGAACCATGCTCATCTGTTTCATCAACAGGACCGGTTGGTCTCCATCAAATAGATCGCGACATAGTGGAGCTCAAACGCGACTCTGCATCTTCCCAGGATCAGGTTCATCGGCTTCGCAAGCTCGGTTGGAAATCTCGGTGGCGGATCGTCTTCAATTTTCTCCTGGAACCTTCGGCTGACCTCCCTTCATCACGGCGGCATTTGATTCGGCGGGCTCGCAAGCGTGGATCTCATTTCGTCGGACTTTGAACATGGCCAACATCTTCATTGACGGTGGCCTCAATCGGAATCTTCATCCATGAACGGCGGAGGCCTCTGTCGAGAACGATAGCGGCGCCGTTTGGGATCTTCCGTTCGGTTCCAAGCTTCCTCGGGAAGCTTCGTTCGGCTTCAATCATTTGCAAGCTTAGATCGAATCTTCTTTGTCTGCGGGTTTTCTTCCTCAGCACGGAGACTTCGGCGAAAAGATTTCCGTTGGGTTCACGGTGGCGATGCCGGTCATCTTCCTCAAACGATGACTTCGGATGGATTTTCTTTATCTCGAGCACGGTGGGGATCGGTGCAGGCATCAAATTTCAGATCCACGGTTCGGTCACCTTTGGCACGGTGATATCCCTTTATCCAGGCTCAGCTTCCATCAAGTTTCAGGCTCGCGTACCTGAATATACGGATATATGGGCGCTCACTTTAAATTAATTAAACAAAAGATTAAAATTAAAGGCTCAAAATTATTATTTTAAAACAAACAAAAGAAAACGAAATAAATAAGTAAAAACAAAGAAAGAAATAATATAATTCAACCATAACAACATGGTTAAAATGATTTACTCATTAAATTTATTAATTACAGAATTAAGTTAGAACATTTAAAAATTGTTATATTGAGAAACAATAAAAAATTGAAATAAATAAATAAAAACAAAGCACGTTGAATGAAATAAAAACAAGAAAATAAATGATGGTTTGCCAAAATTACTCATTAATCTATACGTTAACTGGAAAAGAAATTAACATATTAAATACACATTTCAACATAAAATTAAGAGTTTTATTAAATTCAACAACAATTTTAATTATTCAATAAAAAAATTACAATTAAAACATAATTAATTTAAAGAAATAATGTAGAAAATTGGTAGAATTAATAGCCACATCACTTATCGTTTGTGACATAGAGAAAAACAATCAGATTAGCACTGCGCTAAGGAATGGTGAGACAACATCATTGTCAACTGATACCATTACTGGATGGATGAGCCCCATAATAGACTACCTCAAAAATGGGATCCTTTCATCGGATCGAGCCAAAAAAAAGGAACAAATCTATCACCGGGTAGTAAACTTCGCCCTCTGTGATGACCTAAATAAATAGAAAGTCCTTTATAAACAAGATTTTGAGGGAGTCCTACTCATATTCATTGAAGGAGAGACCCTCATTGTCATACATGAAGTCCATGCAGGCTTATGTGGTGCTCATCATTCAAGAACCATGCCCTGTAGGTTCTGGGCACTGTGGAAGCGTGTGATGGGCGGTGCCCATCATTTTTTTTGTCACGATCAATGATCAATACGAGATCTAAACGACGATAAACACCAAGATATACAGAATTGAATCAAAGAAAACAGACTCGGAAAATCATGTCATATCTAGAGGGGTGATCATCACATATTATTTATAATTAATTTAATTAAATAAAGAATCACCTTTAAGGAATTCTTTCTTCGTTGATGAATTTGTTAACAGGTCTGCGATCCACCGTCGTTGTGTTGTAGAAACCAAGTGTATATTTCATCTAGCAGTGATCCACATGTGTTCCACGAATCTCTAGACGTCGCTGAAAGAATTTTCGAGTGCTAGCATGATAGATCATTATGCTTACAACGTCCTCCTTTGATTGCTTCGAGAACCGCTTCCAAAGCGTTCTCCTTGATCCAGTGGAGGAGGATTGCTCTTTGTTCTTGGGAGCGTTCTTGGAGAAGAGAGCCCTCTAGGCTTGAGAGGATTATCCAAATATGTTGTGTACAACGAAGACAAATGAATTGGCTCTATGAGAAAATAACATAACTGAGTTTATATATCGTTAGGGTTAAAATAAAATAATTGCACAAGCACCGTCAATTATTTATTTAATCCTAGCGAAACCTCATACCAAATAATAATAAAAATATCATTTTTTCTCGACATGCGCTTAACTTACGAATTTTAATTAAATATTATTTAATCAAATAATATTTAATATTTTATTATTTTTCACTGGACCTAAAGACTCGGTTTGTCATTCCTCCATAATATTTATCGGATCTTGAATAGTGACTATTTATTTATTAAATAAATATTACTTCATTATTCGCCAATAAATAAATAAACACTATACTTACTAAATACCAAATAAATATTTATATGTGATCAAACATACATGAATAATTATTAAACAACGTACGAGAATTATATTTATTCGACCTGTTAAATAATAAATAACAATATATTATTTAACTGAGATTCTGGAAACACTTAGTGTGTGACCCTTGAAGCCTAATTCTCAATGGTATTAGGCGAAGCAACATAAAGTCCAAGGTTAACATCTATCAACACATCAAAGCACTCATATAGAAAGAAGTTAATATCGCAATGACATGTCATCTCATACGGACACTTACTCTGTAATATAATCTCTTTATCATGATATCTCAAATCAAGCAAGATGCATGTTAGTGCTGTCAACCCATGTGCTCGATGTCTTTTTCTTTGACTTCCCAGAATTTGAACTTGCCTATAGAACATCATGACCATGAATTTATTTAGGCTACATCATGTCCATTAAAGAGCCTGAGATATTAACTTCCGTTAAAGAACAGAAGAGATAAATCATTTCTCACATTATTCATTAATGAAATATTACACGTGACGCACTCAACGTATCTTACTTCGCCACAAACATTTTTCGTCATCATTTTTGTCAATTCCTTTAAGTGCATGACTCATAATACTCATTAATAATAATCTTAATGTTTAAGGGCTAATACACGCATCCACAGATAGGAACATCCAATGACACATATAAATTTGGATTTTCTATTGGTGGGTCTCATTCTCATAATATCTTACTGCATATTACCAAGAACATACACCATGAGAAGGTCTCTTAAATTTCTATGAGTCTCCACCCCTGATAGGCTGTATCATTTGTATTTCTAAAATGATATCATTCAGCTATAGAACATGTAACACCCCGGGATTTTTATAAGATAGATTTTTATTTATTTATTTTTCTTTGATGTCTTGTGTTGTATGCTACACCAAGATATGCTTACGCTACACGCAACACCAGATTATCTTGCAGTATACGCAACACTATTCTTGGCTTGTGTTACACACAATTTCAAGTTCTTCTTATAGAAGTCACTTCACACAAGAGCAAGTTTAAGAGAACAACTAAATATTATTATATTACCTTATAACATAGCCATTATAATGACAGATATGAACAATATTAACTGAATTACGAAAATATGCTTTACACATGTATATATAATTAATTCTTTGGTGATCAATTAATTATAAACGAAAATAAAACCCTTTTTAAATAAAACAAAATGTTTTTTCCTAAAAAACTATCTAAATGCAAATAAGTGAGTTTATGAAATATAAATCACTCTTGATGGATTTTATTAATGAAATATATAAACATATATTTTATATATTCAATCTAACATTTAAATTTCATCTTATATGTTTTCTAGACATAATATAATAACAAATTCATTTTTTTGGATAAAAGAAGTATTTAACAAAAAATGCAGTTTTGCCGTCTTTTGATGGCACACCAATTTTAAATCTAGTTTTTGACAGTTGTATAAGTCATATTTGACAAAATAAAATTTTTCTTTGGAAGTTGGACACCAAAATTTTGATTGGATAAATTTTAGTATTTTTCTGATAAATTTCATATTTTAGTGAATAGTGAAAAATATACCATTTTAATTCAAAATTACTTTTTTTCTAATTTATATCTATTGTTGGAAGATACTTTTAAAAGGTTTTAAAGTATATTTAGATTATTTTTTTACCATTTATTCCAATTTTACTCATTGGAATTAATTTCAAATTGAATTTAGATATAAAAACAATTCAAACTTTTGAACGTTTCAATTTTAAAACTCACTTTTTAGTTTTGTCTCAGGAATTAATTTTAAATCTAATTTTTCCAATTCTATGAATTGAATTAGGTAAAATGGATTCCATATCTGGAATCAAAAGTTCCAAATTTTGTTTTAAGGTTAATTTCATTTTTAGGTATAAAAAAATTATCATGGTAAAAAAATTATTTACCGTTGTATAGGTAAAATTGTTACAAGGGTTAAAGTTAAAAGGTAAAAGGTTAACATGCCTAAAAATTGCAACATTTAATTTTTGTTTGAGGAATTTATTGACCCTAAACATCCTACACAACATAAATTTAATGACTATTTCATTGAAATTAATGTCACCTCAATGTGGTTAGTTTTAAATAAAATCAATAATTTAATCACTTGAACCCACCTCTACTCATGTATAAATACCACCCCCTTACCTCCTCATTTAGACCCAAAAAGACTTTTAGCTCATCAGATATCTACCCAAACCTCTCCTCCTCACTCTCCCCATGTACAATCACTGTTGGTCTCATCAAAAGACCAAATCCAAGGCCCTCAAGGGTCTTTCAAGGAGGGGATATTTAAGAGGTAATTTTCTCAAAGTACATCTCTTAATTTCTTTTCTTTTTCTACTTTATCCTCACTTCCTTCATCTATAAACTCATGATAAACCCAGAATCATTTATATAACTGATTTTTATGGAATATCTCACATCCATGTCATTTATCACCTCCACTTATTCAAATAAATGAAATTGTTTTCCAAGTTATGCATGTTAATCAACTATGTGAATATTGTTTTTGTTCTCTTTCCATTACCGCCTTAATGGATGGTATTAAATATATTTATGGTTAAATAATATTTTAATATGTACATTATAACCTATTTCTTATTCAAAAAAATTTATATTAAATATACCTTCATGCCTTCCATATTGTGGATATACGATAACATCGTTTGTGGAAGTGTGGACTATCGCCCCCTCAAAGCGATGCGATTCATTCACACTATACATGGAACACATTAAGGATAATTTTAATAAAAATATATAAAATATATGATATATATATGATACTTTAATTATAATATAAATATTTATCATTCACTCTTCAATATTTTAATACGACAAAGAAAACAAAAACAATGTTCATGCGTACGTACGACATACCGTCTCCATAAACAGTGTTTTCCATTTCATTTATCTATCTATTATACAAATTTATATAAATAAATATATATGATATATAAATCATTTTTTACATTATTTAAGTAATTAAATCATTATCTAAGTAATAAGATCAAGAATAAAAATTCAAAATACATACGATAAACAACACGATTATTACCCGAAACATTGCTTTAACGTGGAATTGTTAAATGAACGGGTAATATAAAGTCATAAATGAATAATATATGATATCATAAATATTATTATGATTCTGTTACAAGTTAATAATATGTTTAAACCTACTATAAAGATGTTTTAGACATGTACTAAAGAAATTGGACCTAAGGTAAGAGATAATTTTATCTCACTTTTATTTTTATAGGACATATGCCTTATACAACGCTTATTATTTTTTGTGGTGTTTATGTTTCCCATTAATGTGTTTATGATTCTTATTATTAAGGTTATGATATTTATATATGCATATATTTTTATTTATTTTATGAGGCATACGATGCGACTGATTATAAATTAGTAAGGGATAATTTCGCAATCTCATTTTTATCTGAGATTGTTTATATGTAAGTATTTACAAGGGTATATTTATCATCCATGTCCATGTTTTATAAATATGTATTCCAAAATATTATTTCTATTTTCTAGAATTTTTTCAAGTCAATGTTACCCATTGGTGCATTTTTATTAAACTGTCTGAAAGGAATCTTTTGTCATTTTCTATATGTGGTACTTTTTTACTTTTTTAGAAAAATTATGGGAATAATGTTTTTTAAATTATACGGCATGAATGGATTTTTATGTTTTCATAATGAAATACTTCCATGAAACTTCCTTTAAAATATTTAAAGGTTATTTTAAAATAAATTCTTTTATTTTAAAATTGTGTGGAATTTTAAGAAAAGAAAACGTTTTTGATGTAAAAAGGATATTTTCCTCAAGAATTAATTTCAAGTGTTTTATCAAAATTATTTTTCATCTAAGATGGAATTATTTAATAAGGATATGTTTCAAGTATAATATACCTATTATTCCTATGGTTTGATTATGTATATGCTATTTATGAAATCCATTTGTTTATCCTTGCTTATGTTATGATGAAATGATGTTTAAGAAACCCATTTTATCCCTTGGGTTAGGTTATGATGAGTGATTTATGTTTTTGTGGAAAATGAAATAATGATTTCATTATGATATGGGTGGGACCTATATCTCCCTCTAGTGCATTGGGTAAATATGGATAACTCATGAGGTATGTATATTATGCGTGAACCTAATTTCATGTTCACAATTCTATGTGTGGACCTGTTTTTCATGTCCATAATTTTATGAGTGGACCTAGTTTCCATGTCCATATGTTTATGAAAGGGCCTAATTTCATGTCCGTAATTTAGTGAGTGAACCTGTAACAATTTATACATGTTCACAAAGTTAAAAGTTTATGTGTATGACACAATTTCATGTTTTATATAAATGTTATGATCTTATGGATTATGATCATTGATTTTCCTTATGATTCAAGTTTTCATTTGATATGAAGGGAATGATATTATAATGTTATGATCACATTCTCAGACCCTTTATACACATGTTTATGTTTACATATCATCCTGGTTTACCCATACTGAGCATATGATCTCACCCCTTTTATGTTTCTTTTCCCCAGGATTTGAAGAAGGGTATTAAGTAAGATGTGTACAAAAATAGGTTATAGTTATGAAGGATAAACCGGGAGATGATGTAGATGTTTTATGAACCATTTATTTATGTATCCCAGTTTCCAAATACACTAAACTAATATGGTCTTTAGGTGTGTGTTTGTTTAATGTATTAAGTATTTTGAAAAAGTAATGTAATTTCCATGTATGTCAAGCCTGGGTCATTACAGAACATATATTCAAGAATAGTGTCATAGCACTTATAGGTTCTCATCATAGTGGGGAACTTCTATGACCATTTAGTGAGAAATATACTCTTAGGAAATTTTAACATACTATGTCACATAGAATAAAAATCATGATGTGATAAGTAACTTATTAATATTCAAAATCATGAATACAAGTTATCATAAAGTACATTGAAGTTGGTTCTAGGGAACCAACTCGAACAGACTCCCAATCACACTAAATCCAACTGTTTATAACCTTTAGTCTGCTAGATCTCACATGATACTCATGCTTCTACTGAAACAGGCCTTTCGTCAAGGGGTCTACCACGTTCTCTTCCATGAGTACTCTACTTACTACAACTTCACCCCTCTAATAGAAATCCCTCAAAAGGTGATACTTACATAGTATATGATCTGTTCTTTTGTGTGACCTTGGCTATTTCTAAGAGCCACTGTTGCAGTATTATCACAATACAGTGTAATGAGATCTCTACTACTAGGTACCACATCAAGATCTTGGACAAAGTTTTGAATCCAATTGGATTCCTTGGCAACATAAGAAGCCACAATATACTCAAAATCCTCTTTAGAATCAGTGTCAAATGGTTTCTTTGAACTCTTCCATCTCATAACTCCTCCATTGAGACAAAAAACATATCCTAATTTCGATTTCAGATCATTCAGATCGATTTGAAAACCACCATCAGTATAACCCCTAATGACTAGATCCACATCTCATCCATACACCAGGAACATATCCTTAGTTCTTATCAGATACTTAAGTATGGCATTAACAACAGTCTAATGTTGTTCTCATGGATCTTCTTGATATCTTCCTACCATGCCCAATTAATAGGAAACATTAAGTCTAGTACATAACATGACATGTAAGATTTATTCTATCACCGAAGCATATATGATCTTACTAATTCTATCTTTCTCTTGTTGTGTCTGAGGACACATTTTATTATAAAGATGTAAAACATGCGACGTTGGAACCAATCCCCTCTTGGATTGTTCCATACTAAATATCTTTAGTATCTGGTCAACATAGGTACTTTGACTTAGTCCAAATAGCCTCTTCGATCTATCAAGAATGATCTTGATCCCTAAAATGTTGGTTGCATCACCTAAGTCCTTCATGGAGAAACACTTATTTAACTAGTCCTTAATTTACTGTAAGACTGGTATGTCATTTCCAATAAGTAATATGAAATCAACATATACTACTAGGATAAGGACCACATTTCCACTAAACCTCTTATAAACACATGAATCCAATTCATTGTTAATGAAACCAAATTTTTTGATGGATTCATCAAATCGAATGTTCCATGACCTGGATTTGTGCTACAATCCATAAATGGATATATGCAACTTGAAAATACTTTTGGCATCACCTGGAGTCACAAACCCTTCTGGTCGTGTCATGTATACATCTTTCTAAAGGTTACCATTAAGGAATTCAGTTTTGACATCCATCTTCCAAATATCATAGTCATGGTAAGATTCTATAATAAGTAGAATTCTAATGGATTTAAATCTGGAAACTGGAAAAAAGGTTTCATCGTAGTCAATTCTTTGACACTATTTAAACCCTTTATCTACTATACTTAATTTAGAGGTATTTACTTTACATTTGATTTCCATTTTACTCTTGAATACCCATTTGCTTCCAAAAAGATTTATATCAACTGACGCATCGACCAGAACCCAAAATTGGTACTGATACAGAAATCCATTTTAGAATTCATGTTTTCTTACCATCTTGCATCTTATGAGATTTATAATTCCTCCTTTTAGGATATAAGTTTATCATTTTCAACCAATAATGAGTCACTATCCTCGGTGACTAGAAAACCATATCTCTCTGGTTCTCTTACCTCTCTTACTCTCCTATTCAGTACTTGTGTTTCAGGAACTACTTATTCCATGAGAACCTATGGAATATGTTCCTATTCCAACTATTGTCTATCTTGATCATCAACTTCGTCAAAGTCAATATTTCTTCCACTATACTTTTTGAGGATGTTCTCCCTCTCAATAAAGATGACTTTTCTAGTGATAGTCACTTTCTTGGATGAGGGGTTGTATAGGTAGTATCCCCTTGTTTCTTTAGGATACTCTATAAATATACACTTCATGACATGGGGTGCTAGTTTGTTTCCCTATAAAGACTTAACAAATTCCTCACAACCCCATATACGTGTATATGAAAAAATGAGTTTCTTTCCACTCCATAGTTCAAAGGGAATTCCATTACAATTTAGTTAGAACACGGTTTAATGTGTATGCCATGGTTTATAATGAATATCCCCAAAATATAATGGAAGATCTACATGAATCATCATTGAACTTACCATGTCTAAAAAGGTATAGTTACTCCTTTTACTAACACCATTACACTGTGGTGTATAAGTTAGAGTGAGTTGAGATAGAATCCCAAAATCCCATAAAAGTGTATGAATTATTGGTTAATATATTCACCACCTCGATCCGATCAAATATTCTTTATCATGTTACTAACTTGATTCTCTACTTCATTCTTGAACTCCTTGAATTTCTCAAAGGACTTAGACTTATACCTCATCAAGTAGATATATCTATATCTAATCAATTCATTAGTAAAAGCTACAAAGTAAGAATATCCACCTATAGGTTCTATTGGAAATGGTCCACACACATCAGTGTATAAAAATCCTAAAAGATATGTGGCCCTTTCACCTTGTCCACCAAATGGTGGTTTGGAAATTTTTCCTTATAAACAATCATGACATCTTTCAAGTGGTTTTAGCTTAGAAGAGTCTAAATATCCATCTTGATAGATCTTTGTCAAATGATTCTCATTTACGTGACCAAGATGGTGATGCCAAAGCTGGGTGTTGTATGAATCACATAAACATGATTTGTTATCAATTTCCAACGCTTGGTTTTTGTAATTTAATATATAAAGACCATTATTTAAATGCACCATACCATATCATATGTTTTCCTTATAAAAGAAACAAATTTTATTTCAAAATTTGAAATCTATATCTAGGTATGATACATAAATTATGTTTTTGGTAACTGTAGGAACATAATAAAAATATTTAAAAACAAAAATAATTCCCATTGGCAGTGAGAGGTGGTAGTCACCAATGGCTATAACATCTAACCTCGCACTATTAGCAGCTCTCAGATCCACATCTCCTATAGAAATCTTTCGAAATATACATGGTTCCTACATTTGGATACATATGTGATCCCCACAAGATATATTTAATACCCAATGTGTAGATATTGAAAGATTACACTCGATAATGAACATATCTTTAACTTCCCCTTACTTATGGGTGGAGTTCCTCTTCTAGTGGCCTGACTTGCAACATGCAAAACATACCACCTAATTTTCCCTGCCCTGCCTCTAGATCTTCTTTTTCTTGGAAGGATGGTGCTTGGGAGCTTTAGACTATTTATAAGTCTTGGCCCCATTTACCTTGTTCTTATTTTTCTTATTCACCATAATGCCTGCGGGTTTGTCACACCCCATGTCCTTACCAACTTGGTGAATAAAATTAAGAAGTTCTGAAAGACTCTTCTCATTATTTTTCATATTTTAATTAACAATAAATATGGATAAGCTCTTTGGTAGTGATGAAAGTATATGATTTTTACACAACTCATCTAGGAATTTAATCCCTAATATGTCTAGGAATTCAATGTAGCCAATAATCATGACTACATGAGTCCCATCTAGCACAAAATCTCTAAGATTAGTTGTAAACATACCATTGGAGATCTCATACATCTCTTGTCTCACCTTCTCGTGATATAGATTCTGAAGGTGATACTTCATGATATAGGAATCCATATCCTCATGTTTCTTCAAAATCTCATTGGACATGGATTATAACATGAAACACTAAACATATGTTTCATCATTCAGATGTTTCTCATAGAGAGATAATTTTTCATCACATGCCTCATTACCAGGTGAAATTGGAAAAGGTTCTTCTAGTATATACAATTTTCTTTCATAGAGAAGGTTGAAACGTAGGTTCCTTTGAAATTCTTGGAAATTTGTGATGGTCAGAAGGTTTTATTTCTCAAGTATGGATCAAAATAATATGTTTGATGTCATTTTATTATCGTTTCTACAAAATAAGATAAGAAAAATTTTAGTGCTTTATCTGATAAAATTTATACAAATAAATAAATATTATATTTATTATTCTCCCACGAATTTATTGAAACCCAATAAACCTCACCATTGGCTTAGGAATATCATGTTTCATGGACATTATAATGGAAAGGATCCATACTTCCCTTCTCATTACCTCAAATTGGTTTTTTAAAGCAACTTGAATGGTTTAGGTAAGCATTCCAAATGCTAACTGTATTAACTCACGATTCTTTGATCCTCTGAGTGGACTCCCCAATCCAAAAATCCGTAAAAGTTATTTCCTAAACCTTTTCCTCTTAGTCACATCAAGTCATAATTTGGTAGTCAACCCTTGATGTGGACTAATTTAATTCAAACCAAAACTTAAAGTTAGAATTATCCAATAATTGAAAGCACCCCAAGTTGGGTTGGTCAAGAACTTTGAACTATGGTTCAATTTTAACCAAAGTAATGGAAGGATATACCGACTTAATATTTTATTGATGGATTTTATCCTTTTATGTGAAAATTTACAATTATTATCTTTATCACATGCTTTTTAATATTAAGTGGGTTTACTTAAGTGATCAACTATGTCTTAGATAATATTTATGTATAAGCCATTTTATTTTAGTTCTATCTTGCATACTCATTAATTCATTAATTATGTGATCATGAAAATACATCCATAATGAAATAATCATGAAACTTGACAGAAATAAAATAATAAAAGGCATGATCATGAGATTATACTAATGGTTAGTTTATCTAGTGGTTGATAAACTAATTGTTTATCTAGGGAAAAAACACCTTGAACCTATTAAGATTCATGTTACAACTTTCCACTTATCCACATATCTATCTCCTTAGATTGGTTTCAACTCAGATCCAAACTTTAACCGCCTCCACTATATTGGGTGTTCCATCCTTTAGATATGCCTTTTACTCACACATAGGTGAAGGGAATAGGGATTTGCATAAAAGAAACCAAGGGCATGAATTCACTATATAATAAGAGGAGAGAAGGCACGTAGGTCAACAAATTTATGTAATAATAAATTAAATGAAACCAATCACATACAAAGGTCTGGTCTATGCTCATGATCATCCACATGCATGCAGTGAATTACACATTTAATAAAACTAGCATTAAATTCTTAACTGTTCTTATTTAAGATAAATCATGCTCAGATAAATTAATTGCCATCTTTAATTAATCAATTATTTTATCTTAATTATCATCTGAATTTCCTTGAGATTCTCATACATTATAATTTTTTAAAAATTAAATATATTTATTTAAAATTAACTATGTACATAAATTTACATTGGAGGAAATATGCTGAATACATGTCTGATTCTTCCCAACATGTATTATACTTGTATACTATTTTAATCTTGTGACACATGACATACACAAATTATCACATACTTTCACAACATGTACTTCACATATGATTAAAAAAATTACATGATTTTAGGTCACGTGTTATTCATCAATGCACGTAGAGGAATAATTTGTAATATGACTCATACATGATATGCATATCTGAAAATTATGTAGATATTTATTAAACACACACACACACACACACACACACACACATATATATATATATATATTAAAACCTATCACATGGCGTGTCCTATATTTATGACCACATGAAAGTACATGTCTCAAGTTTTACACTGTATAATAAATAAATTTTAATTCTATATAACTTAGTATAAGTACACATCATGTGCATCTAAGCTACATGACGTATACATATTTCATTGTCTATCCAAGTTACACGCCTAGAGACTCGACGTGTGAAATGTACTATGGAAACTGGAGTACACAGAGTTTTTAATGGGATACATGTCAGGTGATCTTCAAAATACATAGTCACTAATCAGGTAGGCCATGTATTGAAATACATGACCCATATTTGACTCAAAGGGACTACACGTTGTGTACATGGGCTACACGACGTGTAATCCAGTTGAATGTGCACCATTATGTTTTGGTCAACACACGATGAATTTAAAGCATGTAATTAATACATAATATTGAATTAATTTCTGAATCAATTATGATGCATTGAACATGAATACATGATGTGTAACTCCAGTAACATAGTGTGTATTCATGTGTTGTCTAGCCAAAAACCTTAGCACCTCTAGATGAGTTTATCGATTTTATTTTAATCCTAAAATTAATCATATAGATTAGATCTACGAGAAATGAAATAGGAAGAAGTAAATATCATGATTCAGATTAAAAGAATGATTAAAATTGAATTGAAAAACTAAATTAAAAATGTGTAAATCACTAAAGATCTTTAAATAATTAAAAAAATTATGTGACCCCTCTGATACTGCTTTTAGGTTTCGAGCGTAGCAGAAGTGTGCAATGGGTGGTGTCCTACATTTCTTTTTTCATGATCGATGATCAATCCGAGATCTAAATGATGATAAACTCTGAGATCTACAAAATTGAATAAAGGGAAAAAGACAAGGGAAAGCATTCTTGAACCATAGGTATGCTCATCACATATTATTTATAATTAATTTAATAAAATAAAAAATTACCTTCAAGGAATTATTTCTTCATTGATAAATCTAGTGACAGATCTACGGTCCATAATCATTATGTTATAGAAACCAAGTGTAGATTTCCTCTAACGGCGATCCACACATGTTCTAAAAATCTTCAGACATCCTCGAAGGAATATCTGGGTGCTATCACAAAAGATCCTTGTGCTTGCGCCGTTCGCCTTTGATCACTTTGAGAACCGCTTCCAAAGAGTTCTCCTTGATCAGGTGTAGGAGGATTGTTCACCATTCTTGGGAGTGTTCTTGGAGAAGGTATCTCTCTAGGCTTGATAGGATTATCCAAATCCATTGTGCACAACCAAGAGAAATGGATTGGCTCAATGAGAAAATAAAATAACACTAGGGTTAAAATAAAATGATTGCATAAGTTCCCTTAATTATTTATTTAATACTAGTGAAACCCCATTTCAAATAATAATAATAGTATCATTATTTATCAACATGTTCTTAACTTGTGAATTATAATTAAATATTATTTAATCAAATAATATTAAATATTTATTATTTCTCACCAGACCTAAAAAATCGGTCTTCCCTTCCTCCATAATATTTATGAGACCTTAAATAATGACTTTTTATTTATTAAATAAATATCACTGAATTATTCTCCAATAAATAAATAAATATTATATTTACAAATAGAAAATAAATATTTATATAAGATCAATCATACATGAATAATTATTAAACCACGTACGAGAATAATATTTATTAAACCTATTAAATATTAAATAATAATATATTATTTAACCAAGATTTTGGATACACTTAGTGTGTGACCATCTAGGCATCTTTCTCAGTGGCATTAGGCGAAGAATCTGAAAGTCCAATGTTAGCGTCTAGCAACACGACAAGGCACCCATAGAGAAAGAAGTTAATGCCAAAATTACATGTCACCTTATACAGATTATTATTGTGTAATATAACCCATTTATCACTATATCTCAAATCAAGTAGGTTTTATGTTAGTTCCATCAACCCATGTACTCGATGTCGCTTCCTTTGACTTTCCGGAATTTGAACTTTCCTATAGAACACCATTGCCATGAATTTATTTAGGTTATTTTTAACACCCTGATATTTTATGAGATAGATTATTATTAATTTATTTAATGTATTATATTATACTATACACCAATATTATCTTTCACTATATGCAACACCGTATTAGATTGCAGTATATGCAACACTATACTTGGCTTGGGTTACACACACTTTCAAGTTCATTTGATAGAATTCATTTCACGCAACAATGAGCATATATTTTGTTCAATTTATAAAAGAACTATGTTTGGATTATGTTATACGCAATACCAAAATAATCTTTCACTAAACACAACACTAACCTGGCTTTCATTACACGCAAGAGCGACCTTCCTCAATAGCTTGTGTTGTACGCAATACCGAGTTTCACTAAATAAGGATATATTATTAAAATATTATACAAACTAGAAATTATGAATAGTATTAAATTAATTTTTAATTTTATACAAAATTAACATTCATCTTATTTATTTTCTAGAACATGATATAAGAACAAATTCAATTTTTCGGATAAAAGAAGTATTTTTCAAAAAATAAAGTTTTTCCTCATTTTGATGGAGCACCAATTTTAAATATATTTTTTAAGACTTTTATATATTATATTTGACCAGATGAATGTCTTCTTTGGAAGTGGGACATCAAAATTTAACTTGTATGAAATTTTGGTATTTTTCAGATGAAATTCATATTTTGATGAATAATAAAAAATACTGCATTTTAATTCAAAACTACCTTATCGTCTAATTTATTTATATAGTTAGATTATATTTATAATTGGGTTTAAAGTGTAATTGGGTCATGTTTTTATCATTTAATCCAATTTTATTAATTGTAAATAATTTCACATTTAAATTGGACATAAACACATGACAATCTTTTGATAAGTTTTTACTTCTTAAAAACCCGCTTTTTGGTTTTGACAACGGGAATTAATTTTAAATTAATTTTCGCCAATTTTATGTTTTTAATTATTAAAAATTTATTCTATATTTATAATAATTGGGTCCAAATTATATTAATAGGTTATTTTTTTGTATATTATGAATAATAACTACAATAATATTTTTACAATAATTAAAGTAAAATCTGGTAAATTAGGCTAATTAACAATATGATAAAGATAATAAAATTACCCTAGAACCTTCCAAAATTCTATTAAATGAATTAAAGTCTACCAATATCACTTATGGGTTTGAATTGATTCATTTAATGGACTTTTTTCTATGAAAGTGATGTAATTATAATTAAAACAAAAGAAGGTGACAACATGTCACTCTCGTATATCTTATTAGTATAATAATTTTAATATAGTAATAAATATGATAAAAATTAGAAAATAAATAGTATACATAAATATAATGAAATTATACACATCATGTTAATTTATTTCTAATTTTTATAGATTAAATAACTTCCATTAATGTTTACACAATAGTGATGTAGAAATTATTTTATTGATAGAAATATAAAATAAATGGTTTTAAAAATATTAAAATGAATATCATACGAACTAATTAATTTTCTTCATAAAGTTTATAAGTGAATATGACATGTTAGGAGTGTATTAAATATTTTGGTTCAAATTTATCTTCTTTTTGGATTTTATTTAAAGTCAAATCAATGAACAGTGTCTAAATTGAGAATATTGATATTTCAAAAAATAACATATTATTAAATTATTAAAAAATCAATAAAATATTTTAAAATTAAAAAGTGAAAATTATATGGTCTAAAATTTCATATAGTATCCAATTATGGAAAATTTAAAACACATAAGTAAATATTTATAACCATTTTATATTTAGAATATTATTACCACAAATAAAATTAAAAAGATTAAATAAGGATGAATCAAAATGATAAGGTTTAGAATAAAATAAAAAACATGTCTAAATTTTATTCATTGATAGGATTTCGACCCATAATAATCTTATATTGGAAATAAATGAGTTTGGGAGCATTATAAACCAAAAATAAATTTATAATAAATTAAGATGCCAAGACTTTCCAAAGGTACCCCTCCCCTCTCTTATAAAAGAGAACCCTTAATTCTCTTTTAATCACACCTCCAAAGCCCTTTGGCTCAGATAAAACCTGAAAAAATCTCCTCCCAACTTCCCTCAATTCATCCTAGAGGCCACCCTTTGGGAATAAAGCTATCTTATGGATTCCTTTTGTGCAAACCAAAAAGAGATACCCGAAAAAGAGGTAATTGTTTTATCACCTCTTTCAAAATTATTTTCTTCTTCTACTTCCTCTTCATTTTTTTTCCATAATAAAGTAATAAATATAGTATCTTATATATTATGAGATGTTATTATAATTACTGGACAACCTTATACCTCCTTTTCCCATCCTTTTAATAATAATATCATCACGCATGCGTATGTACGACTTACTGTCTCCACACAGTGGTGCAATTATTATTCAACAATACTTAATTTGGATGGGTATATTGATGATTATAATGGATTTAAATAATTTATATAAAATAATAATTATTCTGTACAATTCATATACCATCCAATTCTATAATATTTAACCATCAAGGGAATGATATCGTCGCTCGTGCGTACGTACGGCTTACCGTCTCCACGACATGACGAGATTCATTCTCCACATTAAACATTCAAGATTGATTAGAAAGTATATATAATAAACAATAATGAAATATATGACATAATAATTCTACTTTATTTATGTATATATATATATATATATTTCATTTACTTTCTTCTGTTCAATTCAATAAGGAAATGGAAACAATGTTCATGCGTATGTATGACCTACTGTCTCCATAAACAGTGTATTCCATTTCATTTATCTATCTATTATATATATTTATATACAGAATATATATGATATATAAACCATGTTTTTCATTTTTAAATTAATTAAATCATGATTTAAGTAATAATATTAAGAACAACAAGTCAAAACACGCACGATAAATAAAACGATTATTAACCAAAATGTTGCTTTAACATGGAATTGATAAATGAAAAAGTAATATAAAGTTATAAGTGAATAATATATGATATCATAAATATTATTATGGTTCTTTTAAAAGTTAATAATATGTTTATACCCACTATACAAAAGTTTCAGACACATACGGAAGAAATCAGACCTAAGGTAAGGGATAATTTCGAAATCTCATTATTTTATGAGATTGTTTATACGTAAGTATTTAATAGGGTATATTTATCATCCACTTCCATGTTTCCTAAATATATAATATTATTTATATTATTATACTATTTTTTAATGTCAATTTTACCCATTAGTGAATTTTTATTAAACAGTATGGAAGGAATCTTTCTTTTGTTTTCCATACGAGGTACTTTTTGACTTTTCTGAAAAGAGTACGAGAATAATGTTTTTTTAACTTATACAACATGAATAGATTTTTACATCTCTTTAACAAATTATTTCCATGAAGCTTCCTCTACATGGTTTCAAGCTTATTTTCAATTAAATTCTTTTCTTTTAAAATTGCATGTCATTTTGAGAAAATAATTTTTTTGAAGAGGAAAGGATATTTTCCTCAAGAATTAAGGTAAAGTGTTTTATCTAAATTATTTTACATCTAAGATGAAACTATTTAAATAGGGTTATGTTTATATCCCTATTATTACTATGATTTTATTGATATGATTATGGAATTATATTTTATGATGGAATGATGTTTAAGAAACCCATTTTATTTCATGGGTTATGCTATGATGAATGATTTATGTTTTTGTGGAACATGTAAGAATGATTTCATTATGAGATGGGTGGGACCTATATCTTCCTCCAATTCATTGGGTAAATATTTATATCTCATGAGATAGACACTACTAGAATGTAAAGTAAATTCAGTTCAGTAATACAAGGCTGGAACGACAAGTAAACCTAGTTCAGTAATACATGGCTTGAATGAAAAGTAAACCTCGTTCAGTAAAGGACTTTGTCCATTATGATGGTCTTGGTAGCAATGACTTGGATACTATGGAAATCATATTATGTTCAAATTTATTTTTCAAAATCTCATGTTTTATACCAATGTTATTTTATCATGGTTAATCTTCCTTTATGATCTATGACTAACATACTACCAAGATTTATTTCATGAATCACGATTTTGATATTCAAAATTTACGTTTAAGTTTTCACATTCTTATGTTTATGTTTTGTTTGACATTATTCATGTTTACCCTTACTGAGAATTTGAGCTCACCCTTTTTATGTTTTGTTTTCCCTAAGAAATGAATAAATTCTTTAGGTAGGAAAACTAAAGGGGAAAATCATTATAGGAGACGTTGAAGATCTTTCACCAAGTTAGAAGATTATGTTCCATGTTTCCAAAGACACTAAAATAATACGGTCTTTGGGAGTATATTTATGTAATGTATTAAGTATTCCTTAAAATAAATGTAATGTCTATATACGTTAATCTTGGGTCATTACAGTTAGTATCAGAGTGAAGTTTTAGTAAATCATTGGAAACTATGATGCAAAAACTTTAGTGAGATCTCTAAAGATATTTCTAAGGTATGTATAGGGATTTCCCTATGGTTAAGTCTAACTATAAGTTACATTCGTAGAATTATGGTAACGATCATCAGTAACCTAGGATTAAACCTAAGATGTTAGATATTTAAAGTACCCCCTTGATTATGTAGTTTTCCTAGTATGATTTTCACCTCTCACACAATTATTTTTGGGTTTTATAAAATAGCTATAAATAGTATAATTAATGTTAATGAAGAATATGATGGACAATGGAATGATATTATTCATGAGAAACTAAATTAAATGGGAGTTTTAAGGCAAAACATCATTATTATTCTTAATCATCAATATCAAAATATGATCAATAATATCAACATTGGTGAGTTTACTGACCTGGAAAATAAGAGAAAGATAGAGTTTCATGGTGATCATAGAGGAGATAAAGTTCAATTTTACTCATTTAAATCATGTGGGAATAGGCATCAACGAGAATGTTTCAAAGGAACTATAAGATTCATTGGGTGTGGAAAATAAGGACACAAAACCAGTGATTGAAAAGGAAAAGGTCCAGTTAACACAATGAAAACAGATAATGGTATTTATAAGACATCAATGATGGTTAAATGTTTTAAATGTGGAATTTATGGGAATTATGAAAATTGATAGCCTAAGGAAAAATCTCATGAAGAGAATTATCATGGTCATATGGGTAGTATTTATGTTGCTGATGATGAAGAGACTACAAATGATATATGAGATAAAAGACATGTTAAGGAATAAAACGATGAATCTAGGTCAATGGTTTAAGAATATGATGGAATGATTACATGATTATCAAGAATAATGTTGTATAAGTAATTTTATGGTACTATTTAATACAGAAACATCTAAGGATTGTTACACTATTGTTTTTCCTTAAGTATTTGAAAGTATATGTTGAATGGTACTTGTAACCATGAATAGTTATTCAGATATTTTTGGAAAACACATGATATGTGAAAAATTATGGGATAAGGAGATAATGAGTTGTTTGATAGTATTAGTGACCTCAGGTCTGATATATGGACAAAGTGATGTCATGGTTTGAGTATATAGAATTTTTGATATTTTTGGTGTGTGGAAAGAGTTAATTTTTATAGAATGAATGTTTTCACTAAGGTTATATGTTAATTCATATTATTACAATGTTTCAAGAGAATACATGATTAAGGTATTCACATGTTTGGAATGTGACAACCAAGAAATACCTTATGAGACATGGGAGATAAATGTTAAGTCGATTTAGTTCACCTCTTTCTAAAGTTTTATATTTTTAGTTTTTGGAAGGATTGTAAGGTTATCCATTTATGTATAGTATGAGTTATACTCTAGTTTAAGTTTATTAGATCAATATATTATCTCACTCTAGGTAGACTCGAAAGAGGGGTTATCAAAAATCAATAAAAATAAGGCCTTTGAGCTATTCAGGCACTATAGGTAGACTCATGAATATTTGATTACCTGTGCTAAAATTTTTCTTGAGACAGATGGAATGAACTATATTTCTATAGCATGATCTAATAACACTTCAATAATGAAAAATTAAACTTCGTTTCTTTAAATAATAGACGAAGTGGAAATTGTTAAAGGCACAAACAATGGTGATATTGTACCAAAATCAAGTAAGTATTTATTCTCATGAAAAATTATTCAATTTTAGGGAAAGGATATTGAAAACCAAAAATGTTATCTTAACACCTCCTTATCCGATGAATCTGATGGCCCCGTAAATCATCACAGATTTATGGATTTCTGGTTGTTAACTTTTTCCAAACATTGTTCTCTATTACTATCCATTAGAACTTGATGGTTAAATTTTTCTTCCATATCCATGTTTTCACTTCTCACCTATGTTATCCTATATGGAAACTCAATGATGAGTTACTTTGGGTAACTGTTATGTTTCTAAATTTCCTTTTTTAAAATGAAGTTTTAGTATTTCTTTTTATGATTTGGGTTTCCATAAAAGAAACTTTCAAGTAGTAAACCTTGTATAACCCCAACACATTTCGAGGGAGAAATTCTTTTTAAGGGGGGATAATGTGACACCCTGAGATTTTATGAACTATATTCTTTTTAATTTATTTTATGTCTTGTGTTTTAAATTACACTATGATTATCTTGCACTACACACAACACTGTATTAGCTTATAGTATATAAAACACAATACTTGGCTTGTGTTACACACAATTTCAAGTTCCTTTGATAGAATTCATTTCACGCAACATTGGGTATAGATTTTTTTCAATGTATAAAATAAATATGTTTGGATTATGTTATATGAAATACAAAAGTAATCTTTCATAAAACTCAACACTGACTTGGCTTGCATTACATGCAAGAGCGACCTTCCGCGATAGCTTGCGTTGAACACAATACCGAGTTTCACTAAACAACTATATATTATTAAAATATTATATAAACTAGCCATTATGAATATTATTAACTGAATTTTTAATTTTATATAACATTAAAATTCATATTATGTATTTTCTAAGACATTATATAAGAAAAAATTCAATTTTTTTGATAAAAGAAGTATTTTTAAAAAAATGCAGTTTTGCCGCCTTTTGATGGTGCACCAATTTAAAATATAATTTTTAATAATTTTATATACTATATTTGAAAAAATAAATGTCTTATTTGGAATTGGGACGTAAAAATTTAACTTGGTTGAAATTTTGGTATTTTTCTGATGAAATTCATATTTCGATGAACAGTTAAAAATAGTGCATTTCAATTCAAAACTGCCTTTTTGTCTAATGAATTTATATAGTTAGATTATCTTTTTAATTAGTTTTAAAGTGTAAATGGGTTATATTTTTATCATTTAATCCAATTTTGGTCATTTTAAGTAATTTCACATTTAAATTGGACATAAACACATGAAAATCTTTAGATAAGTTTTTATTTCTTAAAAACCCACTTTTTGGTTTTGACAACGAGAATTAATTTTAAATGAATTTATGCCAATTATGTGTTTTCAATTATGAAAAATTGGTTCCATATTTGTAATAAGTGGTTCCAAATTATGTTAATATGTTACATTTATTTATTTTAGATATTATGAATAATAAATATAGTAATTTTTATTTACTATAGTTAAAGGTAAATCAGATAAATTGGGGTAACGAACAATATGATAAAGATAATAAAATTACCATAACACCTTCCAAAATCCTATTTTATGAATTAAAGTATTCCAATATCACTTGGGGGTCAGAATGGATTCATTTAGTGGACTTTGTTCCATGAAAGTTATGTAATTATAATTAAAACAAATGGTGACAACATGTCACTCTCATATATCTTATAAGTATAATAAATTTAATATGGAGATAAAAATGATAAAACTTATAACATAAATAGTCTCAAAAAATATACTGAAATTATATACATCATGTGAATTTATTTATAATTTTTAGATATTAAATAATTACCAATAATGATGACACAATAGTGATGTAGAAATTATTTTATTGATAGAAAAATCAAATAAATGGTTTTAAAAATATTAAAATGAATATCATATAAACTAATTAATGTTCTCCACGAATTTTCTAGGTGACTATGACATGTTAGGAGTGTATTAAATATTTTTTTTAATTTTATTTTGTTTTTATTTTATTTAATGTCAAATAAACGAATAGTATAAAAATTGACACTATTGATATTTTATAAAAATAACATATTATTAAATTATTTAAAAATCACAAAAATATTTAATAATTACAAAGTGAAACTTATATGGTCAAAAATTTCATAAATTATCCAATTATATACAATTTAAAACACATAAGTAAATATTTATAACCATTTAATATATATAATACTATTACCACAAATAAAATTAAATAGATTTAATAAGGATAAATAAAAATTATAAGGTTTAAAATAAAATCAAAACATGTATAAATTTTATTTTTTGAGATTATTTCAACCCATACTCATCTTAAATTATAAATAAATGAGTTCTTTATCATTATAATCCGAAAATAAATTTAAAATAAATTAATATTTCAAGACATTCCAAAGGTGCCCCTCCCCTCTCTTATAAAAGGGCACCCTTACTTTTCTTTTAATAACACCTCCAAAGCCCATTGGATCGGCCAAAACCTACCCAAATATCCTCCCAAATTCCATAAATTCATCCTAGAGGATACCCTTTTGTAATAAATCCATCTTAAGGAGTCTTTTTGTGCATACCAAAAAGAGATACCCGAAAAAGAGGTAATTGTTTTATCACCTCTTTCAAAATTCTTTTCTTCTTCTACTTCCTCTTCTTATGTTGTTTACATAATAAAGTAATAAATCCAGTATATTATACATTATGAGATTTTATTATAATTATGTTTTAACCTTATACCACTTTTTATCCATCCTACGAATAATAATATCACCAAGCATGCGTTCGTACGACTTACCGTTTCCATGCTGTGGTGTAATTGTTATTCAATAATACTTAATTTGTATGGGTATATTAATGAGTATAATGGATTTAAATAATGAATATAACATAATAATTATTTAAAATTCATATACCATCAAATTCCATACTATTTAACCATCAAGGGAATGATATCACTGCTCGTGTGTATGTACGACTTATCGTCTCCACGACATGATGAAAATCGTTCTCCACATTAACCATTCAAGAATGATTATAAAGTATATATAATAAATAATAATTAAATATATGACACAATAATTCTACTTGATATATATATATATATGTCATTTACTTGCTTCCATTCAATTCAATAAGGAAACAGAAACAACGTTCATGCATATGTACGACCTACCGTCTCAATGAACGATGTATTCCATTTCATTTATCTATATATTATATATATTTATATACAGAATATATATGATATATAAATAATGTTTTATATTATATAAGTTATTAAATCATGATATAATTAATAATATCAAGAATAACAAGTCAAAATAGGTACGATATATAAAACAATTATTACCCAAAACGTTGTTTTATCATGGAATTGATTAATGAATAGGTAATATAAAGTCATAAGTGAATAATATATGATATAATAATTATTATTATGGTTCTATTACAAGTTAATAATACGTTTAAACCCACTATATAGGAGTTTCAGACACATATGGAAGAAATCAGACCTAAGGTAAGGGATAATTTTGAAATCTCATTATTTTCCAAGATTGTTTATACATAAGTATTTACTGGGGTATATTTATCATCAACATACATGTTTCTTAAATATATAATATTATTTATATTCTTATACTATTTTTAAATACCATTTTACCCATTGGTGAATTATTATTAAACGGTATGGTTGGAATCTTTCTTTCGTTTTCCATATGGGGTACTTTTTGACTTTTCCACCAAGTGTACGAGAAGAATGTTTTTTTAAATTATTCATCATGAATGAATTTTTATGTCTTTATAACACCTTATTGAACTGAATATTCCATTACATAGTTTCAATTTTATTTTCAACTACATTATTTTCTTTTAAAATTGTGTGGAATTTTGAGAAAAGAAAACATTTTTGAAGAAGAAAGAATATTTTCCTCAAGAATTAAGTTCAAGTGTTTTGTCAAGTTTTTTTCCATCTAAGAGGATGATCTTTAAATAGGGTTATGTTTCTATACCTATTATCACTATGATTTTATTGTGTTAATTACTTGTTGAATGGAAATATTTTTAAGAAACCCATTTTATTTCATGGGTTATGCTATGAAAAATGATTTATGTTTTTGTGGAACATGTAAGAATGATTTAATTATGAGATGGGTGAGACCTATATATCCCTACAATGCATTGGGTAAATATTTACATCTCATGAAATAGACATGACTGGAATGAAAAGTAAATCTGTTTTATTAATATAGGGCTGGAAGGGAAAGTAAACCCGGTTCGGTAATACATGGATGGAATGACAAGTAAAACCGGTTCAGTAAAGGACTTTGTCCATTATGATTGTCTTGGAAACAATGACTTGGCTACTATGGAAATCATATTATGTGATTATTTATTTTCCAAAATCCCATTTTTTATTCCAATACTATTTTATCATGGTTAATTTTATTTTATAATCTATGACTTACATATTTCTAAGATTTATTTCATGACTTGCGATCTTGTTATTCAATTTTTAGTGTTCATGTTTTCACATTCTTATGTTTATGTTTTGTTTGATTTTCTTCATGTTTACCCATACTAAGCATTTGAGCAAACCCTTTTTTATGTTTTCTTTTCTCCAAGATATAAATAAACATTTTAAGTAGGAAAACTAAAGGGGAAGATATTTATGGGAGATGTTGAAGATCTTTCAACAAGTTAGAAGATTATTTTCCAAGTTTCAAAAGACACTAAACATATATGGTCTTTGGGAATATATTTGTCTAATTCATAAAGTATTCTGAAAAAGAAATGTACTGTCTATATATGTCAAAATTGATTCATTACACTATTTCATTTCCATCAAAGGACCCAAGATATTAATTTACATGAAATAACAGAAGGTCTAAATACTTTCTCAAATTATTCATTAATGAAATATTACTCGTGACACACCCAACATATCCTACTTCACTTCGAACATCTATCATCATGGTTTTCATAAATAAATCTATGTGTGTGACTCATAATACTCATTAATAATAATATAAAAGTCTAAGGACCAATACACACATTCGCAAATAGGAACATCCAATGACGCATATAGATGTGGATTTCCTACTGCTGAGTATTGTTCTCATAATATCCTAAAGGATATTACCAAGGGATTACACCTTGAAAAGGTTCCTCAAATTCCTATAAGTCTCCACCATGATAGATTGTATCATTTGTGTCCCTAAAATGATATCATATGTCTATAGAACATATATTCAAGAATAATGTTGTAACACTTTCAGGTTCTCATCATAGTGGAAAACTTCTATGACCTTTTAGCACGATAGCTAATCTTAGGACATTATCATATACAATATCCCACAGAATAACAATAATGATGTGGTAAGTAGTTTATTAACATTAAAAACCACGAATAAAAGTTATCATAAAGTTAAAAGAAGTTTGTTCTAGGGAACCAACTCCAACATGCCCTCCTTCCAAATTAGAAGTCTTGGTTATTTTTAGCCAATGATGTTATGAGACTGAGTGGAATTAACTAGGAAGTGTCATTACTTTCAAATACAATCCAATTTCATCCATAAAACCCTAGAGTTATTTCATACTACCAAATAATCCAGAACATTTTTCCTATGGGGAGGGATGTCATGGGGCCATATCCTCAAGACACAACTAGGTAGTTTAAGCATTCCCTTACTGCCAATGAATTATATTCTAAATGGGCTAAAGTTATAACCCTTATGGAATCTGAGATGAATAATATCATCCACTTCATAAAATCTAACATCATTACCATGTTTTCTGTTCCTCAAACAATATTGACAGACAATGGCACCAAATTTTGTTCTTTCGAGTTAAAAAGGATGCATCTAGAGTATAACGAGTCCAACCATTCATCCTGTTATTAAATAACATCAAATGGGGAAAAGATCATTTCAATATGACTTTATCAAATATAATCTAGAAAATAGTGGATAATGATAAGAAATTTTGGTCAAACAAACTCTTGCAGCCTTGTAGTTTTATTTTACTACAACCCACACAACCACACATGTGACCCCAAACATGAATGTTTATTGAATAGAGGTGGTTCTACCCATTAAAGTTTAGTTACCCTCACTATGAATCACTATATTAGGTTAAATACAAGAATATAAACAATAAAATAAGAAACATTATTATTTATAATGAATTAACAAGAAGAGGTTGCACATAATGAAAAAATTCTGTGTATATCAGTATTAGATTCCATAATACTTCATTAAAAAAGTTTGCCTTCACTCATTCCTTTAAGTAGAGATATTATTAGTTCTCAAAACCCTGATGATACTAGAGAATAATCCTTTGAATCTTGAAAAAAAGTTGGAAGGACCTGAAATAATACACAAGGTCTATTCCAATGGAACTTACTCCTTTTCCATGATAGATAGGGAATGGAATATTCCCCTACTGAGGACATTATTTTATTCACATATTTTAGAGTGTTTTAACATATTGATTTATATATTTAATTGATTATTCTTTCAAATATTTGGAATTTTTGACTTTTTTTGTTATTTTTGGTTGGATACAAAGAATCTTGAAAAAGGAACACAAAAGGTGAATTTCTGAGCAAAAAGAAACTTTACACTATGAGCAAAGCGAAGCAGTGCAACACCATATTTTTGAGGATGATTATGGAGCACGTCTACGGCACAAAACCGAAGAATCAAGGAAAAATGAGGCTACCAGAGTATAAAAATGAAGTTACACATCGTGTACATCATTACATGTCATGCGCTGGTGCAAGTTGTGAAAATAGAGAGATGACATGAAGTGAAGAATGTGTTGGGAAATTACACATTGTGTGAACACATTACACGTTGTGTAAATTGTCAGGATGAATTTTAAAAATACAAATTCAGCGTATTTTTATTTTAGACACAATCTGTGACATGGGACCCACTTCAGACCACCTTTGGACCAATTCTTAATTATCCTGATTAATACCTGAGCACCAGGGATATTTATAAATAGAGGCCAAGTATCCACTCAATTGATTCATTCAGAGTCACTGCCACTGGGATCAAGGACTTCTATTGTCGTGATACGTCAAATAGGATCATTATTTTCCTACCCCCTCATGGATAACATTAGGGGGTAGAACTTGTTAAATGAAAATGCAATGATGGGGGATTGATTTTAATAAGGAATTTTATTTTTGAATAAAATTCATTTGGGTATTTTTCTATAACCCTAATTTCTCAAATCTCTTCTTTGTTCCGCCATTCATGAACATTGTGTGATCAGTGTGGGAGTGAAAATTTCAATTAATTAACTAGGTAATGATTCAAACCAAGATCATTGAGTGGATTATTTTCTTTGTTTAAATATGGTATTGAGTTACCAGGTTAACGAATACCCGAAGTAACATGACCATTGTGAAAAGAGAACATTGATGATTTTGGGGTTATCTAACATGAAAATTGGATTCAAATAACTCAATTATTACACCTGTGATTACTTTACCATTATTATATACCCTAATCAATCATGAACCTATATTTACAATTTCTGGGCACATTTTTCTATTATTATAAAACCCAAACCATTAATCATCTCTTCTTTAAATCAATTAGTTTAGGTTTCTTTCATAAATAGTTTTGTTTTATTTTATTAAATTAATAATTTATTTAAACCTATATCAATGGCTTCAACCTCAAATGTGAAATTCCTATACTACCCTTTAGTTTAGTTCTTTATTTGATTAAGGTTTTAAATTTCAAAATTTAGTACCCCTATGAGAATTAATGATTCCCATGGGGATATAACTTACCAATGCAAGGTTTCCCATAAAATACATTGAATAATTCTTCCATTGGTTCATAGTCACAGTGGAAAGAAATTAAACACCATAACATCAATTTCCTTACCATATAACATTAAACTAAATGGTCATTCTCCTAGTTTCATGACATAAAACAACGTAACATCATCCCATCCACATTACATTAAACTAAGAGGTGTCGATCAATGCCACACAACCTTAAACAACATGAAACCTAGGTCCTCATCAGGTGAACTTAAAATGCAACACACATTGGTCTAAGAATTATGAACCAAAACTAAATTCCCCCATAAGTATATCCCAAATGACTCTAAAATTCTCAGAGTAGCCCATTACTTATGAAATATGTTTTCCCTATATAAGAGATTGATCTATGTACAAGCCTTTTGAAAACAATCCATCTTTTCATCAAAGCATCAATGCCCCATATTCCTTGCATATGAGTCAGATATTTGCAAAGAATATTTCTCTATAATAACAATGCATGGATTGATTTCCATATTAATAGGATATGTAATGACGCCCAAATCATCTATCATGGTCACAACCAAAAATTCAAAATAAAATACCTCATTTCTTCCGTATATGAGTCAGATCTATTTAGGGGACATTATCTTCAAGAAATATGTATGGATTGATTCCAATCTCCATGAGATACATAGTTATACTAGGGCCCTCTATCCTAGGCCTAACCATAAGTACCGAAAATAAAAAATTCCTCACTCCCTATATATGAGGTCAATATATTCAGGGAACATATGAGAAATATTTATGGATTGATTATCGTTGACACATGATATGCAGTGATGCTTTAATATTCTATCCTGGGCCTAGCCATAATTTCAAAAAAAGTACTCCCACTATATAAAATTCATATATTCCAAAGGTATTTCTCTTAAATACTACACGTTTCTTGATTCCAATCCTTATAGTATATGTAGTGATACTAAGATCTCCTTTCCTAGTCCCAGTAACAATTTCCCAAAAAAACATGCCCTCCCCCTGCATACAAGTTAGACCTACAAAAGGGATTTCCTTTCAAGAACTATGTATGATTTGATTCATGTTACTTTAATATATGTGGTGACATTGGTATCCCCTATCCTATGCCTAAATATGATCCCTAATAAAATTTAATATGCACTATCTCACCATAGTGCTTTATGGTGAGAATCAATTCTACCTAACCTCTACATACGAGCTCTATCTATATAGGGATGATTTGAGAATCACATAAAGCTTAATTATTACTCTCATATGATATGTAGTGACACCCGATTCTTATATCCTAATCTTAATTGTAGTATATCGACAAGGAATATTCCCCCCTTTGTATGAACTTGATCTACATGGGGGTTATTTCTCTACCCCTAGGGGCTCTGATGGTTATGGTTAGGACATTTAGCCCAAATTTTATGGTTTGCCTAACCTATGATGAAATATTCCCCCATACCTATGAATGAGTTTGATACACATAAGGATTACATCAGAGTCCTTATCAGTTGATATTAAACTACATGACATTTGAGTACTTATCACATGATGTTAAATTGCATGACATTTGAGTCCTTATCAAATGGCGTTAAACTGCATGGAATTTGAGTCATTACCGTATGATATTAAACTTCATGAAATCCGAGTCCTCATCATATGACGTTAAAATACATGAAATTTGAGTCCTTGTTGCATGAAATTAAACTACATGACATTAAATTCCTTATAACATTACATTAAACCGCACAACATTGGATTCCTTGTCACATGATTTTAAAGTACATGATATCTGATTCCTTATCACATGATGTTAAAATTCATGACATTCGAGTCCTATTCTCATGAAGTTAAACTATACAAAACATTATACATTCTCATTCCTTGAAAAATGGCCACAATATCACATTGTTAGTCAATCGAGGTTTTTGATTCCCCCATTAACTTTTTTGAACATGTCAATCCATAAATAACACTTCATATCTTAAGTGTCTTAGGTTGTCATAAGACATTCATGGATATTAGTAATGAGTGTATCCATCTTTAAGGGAAACCTATGCTTTACTATACATAAATTATAAAATTTGGATCCTATAAATGTGCCCCCAATATTTCCTACAAACCAAAGGTGTTTTCATCCTAAGGAAAAGGTCTTATAATCTCTATATGCTATGAAAACATCATAGAAGAATCCATCTTTTGAATGTGTTCATCAGTTATCCCTTAAGTTTCTATCTTGCACCATCACTCATGACCTGAGAACCTAATCCATGATTTATAGAATCCTAATACCCCATTCAAAAAAGGTGTTAGAGTATTCTTATCCTTGGGAATACTAATTGGGTTATTGTGTTGTGATTTTCATTTTCATTGGTCCATGCATTAATACCTTAAAATATGCAGGCTTTGGTATGCACATCATAACCTTAAACTATGTACACTTTTCTCCACACATGATACCCTTATGTTGTCTGAACACCGTTCAAATTTTTATGACATTAAACTCTGGACCTGAATGGTGCAGACTGCAATACTATAAACTTCTAGTGAAAGATACATAAAATTCTTCAGGTTGAAAACCCAGAAAAGAGAAACCTGATTAAATTTCATTTCTCAATATACTAATATATAATCTTCAAAATAATAGGAAAAAGTTGGAGAATGAATTAAAGTGTCAGAAATATCATAGGTCTCACTATATTTCCCTAGTATAATTCGATCCAAACTCACTGGACCCCCTAGTTTAGGAAAAAGTAAGAGCAGTAATATAATAAATCTTAGCCTCACTAGTGTGTTCAGTACATAACAATGTGATCATTAAGGTACTAAAATCATCCTTCCATAACCTAGTTCATTTACTAAGTGTTTGAGCCCTAAAAAACCATCCACATCTATTTATAATGACCATTCTTAACTCCAAGGGACAATTTTGTTGGCTATAAATACATGCTGTAACGACCCAAAGTTTCATTAATGGAAAATCCCTCTTGATCCAGTTAAATTTATCTTTATGAAAAATGTTTTTATAAGTTGTCAACTTCTTTGGTTTTATGTTAAGAATTTTTACCGTTGTTAATATAGCCGTTGAACAGTGATCCCACGATTAGTATAAATATAGGACCTTAACAAATCCAATTTACACAGACAAAAGAAAAGATGGCCTCATCCAGTAGAATTGCCCCATACGAAGCCCATTTGTTGGAGCTCGGAAAAGAGGTGGCATCCTTGGGCTTCGCCCTTGACCAAGCCCAAGCTGAGCTTCACCATGTCAAGCTCGAACGGGACCGTCTACGATAAAAGTGGAAGTTGATAGAGATTACCACTCGAGCGATGTTATCCGAGCCACCCCAAGAGTCTGTCACCATCGCACACCTTACCCTTAGGTCTTTTGTGGCTGTTTTAAAGGGTTATGTAACAAATAAGTAGTACTATGTTCATGTACATTATTTTTGTATATAATAATGAATATAATTTCTATTCATTTTTGATACATTGTAAATAGTTTTTAAAGTACAAATGGTGTTTTTAGTTATTATTTAATTAAGAAATCTATTTTATTAAATTAAGGGATTTTTTAATTAAATAATATTTTAATAAAATAATAATAATAATATTAAATTAATTTTTATTAAATATAAATGATCTTATAAATTTATGAATGCAATTAAAATTTTATATTAAGGTTTGAAATCCATTTCTGTCAAAACCCGTGAATTTTCGATAAATGTTGGTTTTTATTTTAAAAGTAAAAATTAACATATTTAGAAATTTTTTTAGATAAAATAAATGTCATTTCTGGAATCAGGATATCGAAATTATCCAACGGTGAATTTTTCATAATTTTCTGAGACAGTCAAATTTTTGGGTAAAAATTAAATACCGTTTAAATATATAATGTGTTTTATGACATCATAATGACTCAATGGTGATATAATAAAATAACTTAATCTTTATGTTCGGCCAATATATGTTTTAACATTAATATAATGTGATTTTGGGTTTGTTTGACTTACTTTTCAAAGCATTAATGGACCCCTCAAGACATATTCAACACTTTGCCTTTTTAAATTAATTTCCATGGGAGTGTGACTCACCTCCACATAAGAAACCTTATTATTTTAAGAAGTTCGGACTTGGGCCTTATAAAATATTATTTTCCTCTTCCTTTTTCCAAAAACCATGGGCAAAAACCATGGGATTATTTGTGGTTTGGATTAATTTAATGTAAGGGGACCCAAACCTAAATAATAAAGAATTCCCTCACCTTTCCTATATAAACCCACCCAAGATCCCACTTAATCCTCACTCAAATCCCTTGAAGTTCGTCCAAAATCTACCCTAATCTCTCTATAATCCTCTCAAGGTGCCCCAAGCTCCCAAGAAGCCTCTCACAAGCCTCTCTCTAGCCTTTGGAAGCACACTTCCAAGTAAGGGTGTTTTTCTTCCTTTCTCTTTTTGTCAATTTTATTTAAGTTGTATTGACCTTTAAATTTCAATTATGAATGTTGGGGTATGGTTTCCCACCTCCCCCATACTGCCCTATTATTGTTTTAATGATGTAAGACCCCTTTACCTCTCATTAAATGCCTCCCATGTACACCCGTTACTATGCCGAAATTCTGAAAGGAACTTCTCTCTTTTCTTTTACATTCAAGCAATAATGTTGTATCATGAATCTAAATTTCATTACAATTGTTGAGAAATGTATCTATATGGCCTCATTACTGTCCATTACATGTAAATATGATGAGAAACCCCTTTCTCTCTCATTAAATTCCTCCCATGTACACCCGTTACTATGCCGAAATTCCGAAAGGAACTTCTCTCTCCTCTTTTACATTCAAGAAATACCTTTGTATCATGAATCTAAATTCCATTACAATTGTTGGGACATGTATCTTTATGAAATCCTTACTGTACATTACATGTAAATATGATGAGGAACCCCTTTCTCTCTCATCAACATTTTTTTATGAATTTTTATGTCACGCCGTTACGCTGCCGAAATCGCACTGATTTTCTAAGCCAATATCATTGTGTAGTGAATACCATGCCCATTTCTCCATCAAGGGTATTCACCTTTATGAACATTTACTTATTGATTTTAAAGTTTCATGTATGAATTCCACATTCCTTTATCATGGAATAAATGATTATGTTTTATGAATCCATGTTTTATGATCCATGTGGCACACTTATGCATGAAATGAAATGTTTAAGAAGGGTGCGCCCTTATAGTGCTCCAATGCATTGGGTAAAGTATAGTATCATGATACGTCATGTGAAATGATTATTGACTCATGATAATTAAAGTGCAATGAGGGTTTACTTGTGCTTCATGTGCAATGAGGGTTTACTCATTCTTTATGTGCAATGAGCCTTGGCTCATGCTAATTCCATGTTAAGTGTTGTTGCCACATTTCCATGTTATGATTATCATGCTTTATCATGCCTTTATGTTCATGTTTATTTTATTCTCTATTGATATGCCTATTGTCTAACATGTATTGTACTCCTCATGTTATTCCATGTGTACTCCCTTACTGGTCTTTATATCTCACTCTTTTCTTATGCATGTCGTCAGGTTATCCCATGCAATGCTAAGTACGAAGGAATGTAGTGGTCATGTAAAGGAAGTTTTTAATAAAGTTGTTGTATTTCATGTTTTAAGTTTTTTATGTAATGATCCTAATCCACAAAGACACTAAACCTCTCGATATTCTTTGTTGTATCAAGTGAAGTTTTATGTAATGAATCATGTTTAAGTTGTAATAAAAAGCTGGGTTGTCATAGTTGGTATCGGAGGATAGGTTTAGTTATTTTTGGGATTAGGAAACCCTAGTAAATCCTTAGATACAAGACTAAGTATAATAAAAACATACCTAAGTTTTGGTAAATACTAAGTAAGTGGTTTATCAAACAAATACATCCCTGTCTGGATACGAGCAGGTAGAGGCGGCTCTGACACAGATGTATCCTAGGGGTAAAAATCGAAAACACCGCTTTGAGCTAGACTCGAACGGGAACTGGTGCACGACAATGGGCCATGCTGCACTCTTGGTTACGACAATCCCAGGGGATATTTTTTGATAATTTCACAATCTTAGTATGAACCCTTATTAAGGAAAAAATTCCCCTAAGAATTTATGTTAGAAAGTAGGTCATGAAAATCCAAGATTGAAGCTTATAGACTCATGAGTTAAGGAAATAATATTTTATTTATGATTCATCAACTTTTGTCTTTGGATTACCCTTTATGTGTTACCCCTAACTTTCCTTTTATTCCAGCCAATGGCCGGTAATAGGATGACTCAGGCTAACAACTGTTGTGAAGATCAGTGTGATGACTGTACTAATGAGATGCCAAATCCAATGGGAGCGGGAATCGCAAACTTTGTCACACTTCTCTCTCAGTTAACTCAAGTTTTGAATAGAAACACGGGTCAAGAGGAACTTCAAAACCCCATAAGAAAGAACAAGTCGCTATCGAGAGCTTCATGAGACAATGGAATCCTACTTTTAGTGGATCATACGATCCCACGATCGCTGAATAATGGATCAAATCCATTGAAAAGATCTTCTCCATCCACCAATGTTCTGAAAAAGAGAAGGTTCTCCTGACTGCTTATTGTATGGAGGGTGAATCTGATCAATGGTGGACGTTGATCAAAAATACGAAGCCTGAGGAGGAGATCGAGGCTTTGGAATGAAAGGATTTCAGGAAGATGTTTTTCGATAAATATTTTCCGCGCACCCTCCGGCTTAATATGGAAAGGGGCTTCCTTTCCCTCAAGAAAAAAGATGAATAATCTGTTGGAGCATACGAGAAAAACTTCATGAGGCTTGCACGATACGCTTCCGGCTTTGTTGTTACCCCCGAATGCAAGGTTGACCGCTTCTTTGGTGGGCTGAATCCTAGCTTGCGGAAAGCATTAGCGATCCGTGACTTCGACAGCTATGGGGAAATTGTCCGATGTGCCCTCAAGGTCAAAATAAGGATCGGGGAATCACAGGGGTATCATGGGGACAAGAAGCGTATGGTGGACTTCAATGCTGGTGGTCCGATGGATAAATCCAACAGTGCTAAGAAGATCCAGCACCCCACTTGCCAAAAGTGCGGAAAGAAGCACCCTGGAAATTTCCTTAAGGGGACGAGAAAATGCTTCAGGTGTGGAAGAGAAGGGCACCTAGCTATTAACTGTCGGCACGAAGGACCTGCGGCTACGATAGAGGAGAGGAACGCTCCGTTCGAACCTCAACACGTTTTTCAATGCTACAAATGCAAAGAACTGGGTCATTTTGCAAATTAGTGCCCTAATCCAAGGTTTTTCGGAGGCAACCAACAACCTCCAAGACAGCAAGGAAGATATTTTTCCATCACTTCTACTGAAGTGAACCCCAACAACGAAGTGGTGACAGGTACGCTAGTTATTCGTTCAAGAATAGTGAACGTACTTTTTGATTTAGGTTCTACGCATTATTTTATATCTCGAAAGTTTAGTAGAAAAATCCCAGCACCACCACAAATCATGGAAGTAAAGATGTCGGTGAGTACGAAAAATGGGGAAATCATTGCATCCCATGAATATAAGTCCTCCAATGTTATAATCTGTGGATTGAATTTCCTGGAGAACCTCGTCATACTCCCTCTGGTGGAATTTGATGCAATTCTTTGCATGGATTGGCTTTCCTTATATAGAGACAACATAAATTGCCGGGAGAGGGAAATCACACTCCATATGGAGAATCGACCCCCGATTATTTACAAGTGTCAGGAGGAAGATGAATCTCCTTTAGCTCCATCATCTCAAGCATGGATATTACTGCCTTATGAGCACACATATCTAGCTCAGATGATTGAGTCCAAGGAATAAACCATCCTTGAAGAAATGCCTATTGTGAGGGAATTCGTTGAAGTGTTTCCTGAGGAACTTCCAGGACTTCCTCCAAGAAGAGATGTTGAGTTCTCAATTGAACTTATACCTGGGGCACTACCAATATCCAAGAATCCATAGAGATTGGCTGTTGTAGAGCTTGAAGAACTGAAGGAACAACTACAAGAGAATCTGGATAAATGGTTTATACGCCCAAGTTCTTCACCATGGGGTGCACCAGTCCTCTTCGTCAAGAAGAAGGATGGGTCAATGTGGCTTTGCATCGATTATCGTAAACTTAAAAAAATCATGATAAAGAACAAGTATCATCTCCCAAGAATCGATGACTTGTTTGATCAGCTGCGTAAAGCACAATACTTCTCTAAGGTGGATTTGCGGTCAGGATATTATCAAGTAAGGGTGAAGAAGGAAAATGTCCCCAAGACTTCTTTTCGTATAAGATACAGGCACTATGAATTCATAGTAATGCCTTTCGGACTCACCAATGCTCCAGAAATATTCATGGACTTGATGAATAGAGTCTTTAGAGATTACCTTGACAAATTTGTGGTAGTCTTTATAGATGATAGTATAATATACTCCAAAACTAAGGAGGATCATGAGGAGCATTTAATAACTGTACTAAAGAATTTGCGCAAGGAGAAGCTCTATGAAAAGTACAGTAAGTGTGAGTTCTGGTTGAAGGAGGTCTCATTCTTGGGCCA
Source organism: Viscum album (assembly GCA_963277665.1). Lineage (NCBI taxonomy): Eukaryota > Viridiplantae > Streptophyta > Magnoliopsida > Santalales > Viscaceae > Viscum > Viscum album. The sequence goes on from OY728127.1 coordinate 949,277,077, forward strand.
TATCATCACAAGAAATGGAATATCTGTGGACCCCTCCAAAACTGATGCAATTAAGGGATGGATGAGGCCAACATCGGTAATGGATATCCGTAGGTTCTTGGGGTTAGCTGGATATTATCGACGATTAGTGAGAAATTTCTCAAGATTGTCCAATCCTCTTAAGAAGCTAACTCGAAAGGGAGTAAAGTTTTCTTGGAGTGATGAATGTAAAGAAAGCTTCAAGGAGTTGAAAAAAGGCTTATCACTGCACCCATGCTCACTTTACCCACAAGTGGGGAACTTTTTATGGAATTCAGTGATGCTTAAAATAAGGGATTAGGTTGTGTGCTGATGCAGAATGATAAAGTGATATCCAATGCCTCAAGGAAGTTGAAAATTCATGAGAAAAACTATCCAAGGAATGATCTGGAGTTGGTGGCTGTGATCTTTTCCTTGAAAATCTGGCGGCATTATCTCTATGGAGATAAATGTGAGATATATACTGACCACAAGAGTCTTAAATATATATTCACACAGAAAGAGCTTAATATGCGCCAGAGAAGATGGATAGAGCTCATCAAGGATTATGACTGTTCAATACATTACCACCCTGGGAAAGCGAACAAGGTGGCAGATGCCCTAAGTAGAAAGGATCCAGTGATTCTATCAATGATGATAATTGAGAAGGATCCAATCTTCTTAGACTTGATGAAGATGGACGTGGGAATCATAAAGAAGGGAACCTCATCAATCCTTTCACAAATGATTTCTCAACCATCTCTTTTGGAAAGGTTAAAGGATGCTCAAAAGGATGATGTGGGAATTCAAGAAAAAGTGGAAGCTATAAAAAAGGAAAAATCCTCAGAGTTTAATGTTAATGAAAAAGGAATTGTGCGGTTTTGGAAAAGACTATGTGTTCCATCAAGTCCGGAGCTGAAGAAGGAACTTTTGGATGATGCACATAGTTCAAATTTCTCTATTCACCCAGGGAGCACAAAGATGTATCGAGATCTGCGAGAAAACTTTTGGTGGGATAATATGAAGAAGGAGATCACTGAATATATATCAAAGTTCCTGGTGTTTCAGCAAGTGAACGCAGAGAGGCAGAAGTCTAAGGGGAGGATGCAACCATTTCCCATACCAGAATGGAAATATGAGAACATCACCATGGACTTTGTCACCGGACTTCCAAGGACATCCAAAGGCAACAATGCAATTTGGGTTGTTGTGGATCATCTAACAAAGACTACACACTTCATTGCTATTCGGGAGGATTTCTCGTTGGATCAACTAGCACGGATATATATCAGGGAAGTGGTAAGGTTGCATGGAGTAACAATATCTATTGTGTCTGACCGAAATCCAATATTCGCCTCTATGTTTTGGAAGGGTCTTCAACATTCTATGAATACTGAACTGAACTTCAATGTGGCCTATCATCCTCAAACTGATGGCCAATCCGAGCAGACTATCCAAACACTTGAGGATATGTTGAGAGCGTTCTCAATAGACTTTAAAGGAGGATGGGATCAACATCTTCCTCAGGTTGAGTTCTCTTATAATAACAGTTTCCACTCAAGCATCCAAATGGCACCATATGAAGACCTGTATGGGAAAAGGTGCAGAACACCGACATGTTGGGATGAGGTTGGTGAACGTAAGCTTCTTGGACCATAGATGGTCGAAGAAATGGTGGAGAAGGTGAAAACCATTCGGCAGCATATCAAGGCAGCCTAGAGTCGACAGAAGAGTTATGCAGATAATCTTCAATGAGACCTTGAGTTTAAAGTTGGAGACATGGTGTTTCTACGCATATCTCCATGGAAAAAGGTCACGAGGTTTGGAAATAAAGGGAAGTTAAGTCCAACGTACATCGGCCCCTTCGAGGTTCTTGATCATGTTGGGGCTGTGTCCTATCAACTAGCACTTCCACCTACTATGGCCAAAGTACATGATGTCTTTCATGTATCCCTCTTAAGAAAGTACATACCAGACCCTTCACATATACTCTCTTCTGAGGTGGTACAATTGGAAGATGATATTTCTTATGAGGTGAAACCAGTGAAGATCTTAGATCATAGAGAAAAAGTTCTATGAAATAAGACAATGCCCCTCGTCAAGGTGTTGTGGAGAAACCACAATTTTGAAGAAGCGACTTGGGAATTAGAGGATATGATGAAGCTGAGTTACCCACATTTGTTTTAGTGTGGGAAAAGGAAAATTTCAAGGGTGAAATTTCTTAAGGGGGGAATATTGTAACGACCCAAAGTTTCATTAATGGAAAATCCATCTTGATCCAGTTAAATGTCTCTTTATAAAAAATGTTTTTATAAGATGTCAACTTCTCTGGTTTTCTGTTAAGAATTTTGACCATTGTTAATATAGACGTTGAACAGTGATCACATGATTAGTATAAATATAGGACCTTAACAAATCCAATTTACTCAGACAAAATAAGCGATGGCCTCATCTAGTAGAATTGCCCCATACGAAGCCCATTTGTTGGAGCTCGGAAAAGTGGTGGCATCGGGCTTCACCCTTGACCAAGCCCAAGCTGAGCATCACCATGTCAAGCTCGAACGGGACCGTCTATGGGAAAAGTGTAAGTTGATAGAGATTACCACTCGAGCGATGTTATCCGAGCCACCCCAAGAGTCTGTCACCATCGCACACCTTACCCTTAGGTCTTATGCAGCTGTTTTAAAAGGTTATGTAACAAATAATTAGTACTATGTTCATGTAAATTATTTTTGTTTATAATAATTAATATAATTTCTAGTCATTTTTGATACATTGTAAATAGTTTTTAAAGTACAAATGGTGTTTTTAGTTATTATTTAATTAAGAAATCTATTTTTTAAAATTAAGGGTTTTTTGAATTTAATAATATTTTAATAAAATAATAATAATATTATTAAATTAATTTTTATTAAATATAAATGATCTTATAATTTTATGAATGCAATTAAAATTTTATATTAAGGTTTGAAAGCCATTTCTGTCAAAACCCGTGAATTTTCGATAAATGTTGGTTTTTATTTTAAAAGTGAAAATTAACATATTTAGAAATTTTTTTCGATAAAATAAATTTCATTTTTTGAATCAGGACGTTGAAATTATCCAACGGTGAATTTTTCATAATTTTCTGAGACAGTCAAAATTTTGGGTAAAAATTAAATACCGTTTAAATATATAATGTGTTTTATGACATCATAATGACCCAATGGTGATGTAATAAAATACCATAATCTTTATGTTCGGCCAATATATGTTTTAACATTAAAATAATGTGATTTTGGGTTTGTTTGACTTACTTTTCAAAGCATTAATAGACCCCTCAAGACATATTCAACACTTCGCCTTTTTAAATTAATTTCCATGGGAGTGTGACTCACCTCCACATAAGAAACCTTATTATTTTAAGAAGTTCCGGATTGGGCATTATAAAATATTTTTTTCCTCTTTCCTTTTCCAAAAACCGTGGGAAAAAACCATGGGATGGTTTGTGGTTTGGATTAATTTAATGTAAGGGGACCCAAACCTAAATAATAAAGAATTCCCTCACCTTTCCTATATAAACCCACCCAAGCTCCCACTTACTCCTCACTCAAAGCCCTTGGAGTTCATCCAACCTCTACCCTACTATCTATAGAATCCTCTCAAGGTGCCCCAAGCTCTCAAGAAGCCTCTCACAAGCCTCTCTCTAGCCTTTGGAAGCACACTTCCAAGTAAGGGTTTTTTTCTTTCTTTCTATTTTTGTCAATTTTATTTAAGTTGTATTGACCTTTAAATTTCAATTATGAATGTTGGGGTATGGTTTCACACCTCCCCCATACTGCCCTATTATTGTTTTAATGATGGAATACCCCTTTCCCTCTCATTAAATGCCTCCCATGTACACCCGTTACTATGCTGAAATTCCGAAAGGAACTTCTCTCTTTTCTTTTACATTCAAGCAATAATGTTGTATCATAAATCTAAATTACATTACAATTGTTGGGAAATGTATCTATATGGCCTCATTACTGTCCATTACATTTAAATATGATGAGGAACCCCTTTCTCTCTCATTAAATGCCTCCCATGTACACCCGTTACTATGCCGAAATTCCGAAAGGAACTTCTCTCTCCTCTTTCACATTCAAGCAGTACTTTTGTATCATGAATCTAAATTCAATTAAAATTGTTGGGACATGTATCTTTATGACCTCATTACTTTCCATTACATGTAAATATGACGAGGAACCCCTTTCTATCTCATCAACCTTTTTTATGAATTTTTATGTCACACCGTTACGCTGCCGAAATCGCACCGATTTTCTAATCCAATATCATTGTGTAGTGAATACCATGCCCATTTCTCCATCAAGGGTATTAAACTTTATGCACATTTAATTATTGAATGTAAATTTTTATGTATGAATTCCTCATTCCTTTATCTTGGAATAAATGATTATGTTTTATGAATCCATGTTTTATGATCCATGTGGCACACTTATGCATGAAATGAAATGTTTAAGAAGGGTGTTCCCTTATAGCGCTCCAATGCATTGGGTAAAGTATAGTATCATGATACATCATGTGAAATGAGTATTGAATCATGCTAATTCAAGTGCAACGAGGGTTTACTCGTGCTTCATGTGCAATGAGGGTTTACTCATGCTTTATATGCAATGAGCCTTGGCTAATGCTAATTCTATGTTAAGTGTTGTTACCACATTTCCATGTTATGATTATCATGCTTTATCATTACTTTAGGTTCATTTTTCTTTTATTCTCTATTGATATGCCTATTGTCTAACATGTATTGTAATCCTCATGTTATTCCATGTGTACTCCCTTACTGGGCTTTATAGCTCACCCTTTTCTTATTCATGTCGTCAGGTTATCCCATGCAATGCTAAGTACGAAGGAATATAGTGGTCATGTAAAGGAAGTTTTCAATAAAGTTGTTGTATTTCATGTTTTATGTTTTTATGTAGTGATCCTAAGCCCCAAAGACACTAAACCTCTCGATCTTCTTTGTTGTATCAAGTGATGTTTTATGTAATGAATCATGTTTAAGTTGTAATAAAAAGAAGGGTTGTCATACATGCCCCAATTTAGCTCATGCATATATACCTATATTTTGATATGTCATCCAGAAGCATCTCATCAAGATGGGAGGGACCTCTAATACCTATATTACATAATAGTATGATAGGATAACCTGTAATTTGAATTTTCCCTATGGAAATCCTTTGGGTACCCATCCCATATCGTTATCCTTGGTTCAAACTCCTTGAGATATGATTTACAAAACCCATAATAAAACTATTCAAGTGGGTCTAGTATCCTTGATATCATGAACTCATGCATTTTAATCATTAATGTAGAAAGGATGTGGTACCTCATTCTTAAACCTTTTAATGGTCTTATTCACATGACCCTAAACAGTATGGTGCAATGATATGACTTTTATGGCCCTAAAATTCCCATGTATGTAGACACAACACTCGCTAGTTTCAAAACCCATAAAGGGAGACCTGGAAAAAATTAGAGTCTCTACTAACTAGTCATGCACCCAACATAGTTTAGGAAATATTCATTATTCAAAAAAAAAATCATAAAACTTGTTAGGATAAAAATCCTCAAAGGATGGATTGATAAAAATCTAAGTTCTTTCTAGCTAACCATCTTTCTAAATGGATTAGTATAAGGTTAGGCAGAAAACAAGAAATAAAAAGATCTTGGGGAACACCATTAAACCCTTGAAAAAATGGATTTATGCTTGCTATACCTCTTGTCCTAGAAAAAATTAAGAGTATTTCTTCAATTTACTTGAACCCTCATAAACATTTGGATTCTCATTCCAAGAGATCACCCCATCATAATAACAATGATTTAATTGGAAATCCCAAAAAATAGAGCAAATCTAGTGCATGGGGATGGTATTTCTGTCTATAAACATCTGTGAACCACATCTAGAAGGATATCCATCCAAATAGACCAAATTTAGTGCACAATGATGGTATTTGTGCATATACCCATCTATGATCCATGTACAAAAGGACATCCATCCAAATGGACCAAATCTATTGCATGATGATGGTATATGTGCATATACCTATTTGTGAGCCATGTCTAGAAGGACATCTATCCAAATGGAAAAAATCTAGTGTTCACAGATGGTATTTTTGTCTATACCCATTCATGATCCAAGAATATGAGGAAATACATCAGAATGGACAAACTCTAATATATAGTGATGGCATGTTTTCCTATATTCATCTATGAGACACACCTAAGAGGAGGCCATGTTGACCTGGGTGTTCATAAACCATAATAATTTTTTATTATTACAATTTAATGTATGAGTGGATTCTAGTTATCTTTACATAGATCGTTGAATGTTTTTGTAATAAATGTGAGATGAAAAAATAAAGTAGAGAATTAGTAAAAGCAATCTAAAAAGTGATTAAGGAAAATGTCATGACCCAAACTCCTCGAACCATGAACTTGGTCATCTGACCCCAAGGGTCTCCTGTAATACCATAGCTGTCTTCCCAGTACACCACATGATATTACCAACCAGGGTCACTTTTCTAAATAATTACTATCCACATAGGCCAACACATGTTCTTTTAGTGTGATTTTATCCTTACTCATGCACACCATGAGAAACTTCCTAGGAGGATACCCATCATGACATTACTCCAGAACAAACACACTTAACTATGGAGTTCTAATCAGGTAGTCCCCTAAAAATAAAGGTTCACCTTACTAAAATGGGTAGTATTATTTAGTATTTTTAAGAATCACTTTTCAAGGGTTGTTACAATCCCCCCTTTAAAGAAAAAATCCATTATTGTGGACCCCAAACCTCAAACTCATGAATTTCCTTTGAAATTATATCTAGGTATTGGAATTGATACAATTTTTCATGACCCGACCTCTCTAGGCCATGAACCAGGTTATCTAAACCCATAGGTCTCCTGTAATACCTTTATTTCCATCCCAACACACCATAGGATATTACCAATAGGGGTCACTTATCTGACTAATGACTATCCCCATAGTACAAAACATAATATTTTAGTGTTAATTTTTCCTCTATTACACACACCCAAGGAAACTCCCAGGAGGTCATCCATCTTGACACTACTCTTGGACAAGAAAACTTAATTGTAAAGTTCTGTTAAGATGGGATCCCGAAACTAAAGGCCCACCTTTCTAACATGGGTAGTATCATTTAGTTTTTAAGCCTTAATTTATTATAGGATGTTACATAGTTGGGGAATATAGTGGATCATCTTAAATGATTTCTTGAATGACCCATAACAGTTGATGACTATGGAAGTCTATAGTATTTCATGATTCTTGATATGGATAGCTTCTAATAATATTGGGATCATAATCCTTAGGTTAGAGTATTTAGACCTTTCTTCGATACCATTTTGTGAAACCCTGATCTGAATTACTAGGGATTTCTAACCAGGTTCAGTGAAGATGTATCAGGATACCAGGCCATGCTTATAGCGGGTAAGTATAAAGAGATATATATCAATGTTCACCTCATGTTACCTTACCTATAAGAGGATAAAGGTCAATCATTAGTGACCAGATGGACTACATTATCCACTTACAGTGCTTTTATGGAAGTGGGATAATATGATAATGGACGCCATGAAAAGGTTTTACATGACCCTAATATGCTGAGATATTGTATAGGTAATAGTTTATCAAATGAAAAAGGTGGAACATTTCTTTCCGATTTGAGTGACTCACTCTATAGATGAGTTAGGAAAAATTTATGTTCAGGAGATTGTATGACTTCAGGGAGTTACTGTATAATATCAAAAAGATATGAATATTTTACAACATGGTATTGTAAAGGATTATAGAAGGCTATTGGGACTCAATTAAAGATGAATATTACATATCATCCACATACCGATGGAATTTCAGAGAGGATAATCCTGATCTTGGATGATATGATTTGAGCATGCATTCTATATTTTTTTGGATCATGGGATTATTATCTATAATTGTTGGATTTCACAAAAAATATTAGTTTATAGGATTTGATTCAAATGGAGCCATTTGAATCTCTTTATGGTTGATCATGTTTCTCACCACAGTGTTGGCATGAGGAGGGTGTGGCGGCTGTCATTGGGTGGAGTATGTTGCGGGAGACCTCTGAGTTGGTGCAATTGATTAGGAAGTGGTTGGTTACTAACAAGATTAGATAGAGATTCTATAATGATAGAAATATATGACCATTGTAATTCACCATGGGAAATGTTTTTTATTGTGAGCATCACATAAGTTGGGACATCACCATTTGGGAAGTCAAGGGATGCTAAAACCATTGTTTGTTTGACCACTTCAGATCATTGGAAATATAGGAATAGTGGATTACCAATTGGATATTCTTCCATGATATTGAGGTTTTCATAAAATGTTCCATGTCCCTTGGATTCAGAGGTACAAGACTGATCATGTGCATGTAATTGACTACAAGGATGTGTAATTAAAACAAGATGCATCATTTGTGTAACACCTAGTGCCTATTATAGACTGGAGTGACTTGGGGTTGTAGGTAAATATAGTACCACTTTTTTTAGTATTATAGAAACATGGATATATCTAAGAAGATATGTGGGAGTGAGATTCATATGTTCAGGATCAATGGCCCACATTGTTTTAGAAATATCCTTAGAGGCACTTCTCAGGGATGAGAAGTGATAAGAGGGGGATTTGTAATAGCTTCAGTTTCCAAGATGCATTTACTTTCTTATGTTTCTAGGTTCTATATTTTTTGAGGGTATGTCAAGTTTATTGGAGATTTTTAATGATAGAGGCCTAAACAAGTACTTGTAAAATTATTTTAGTGGCCATCAACTAGTTGATAGGAGCCATCAGCCAGCTGATGGCCCTTATAGTTGATCTGTGTTTCTGCAAAACCCATTGGCCAGATAGTGGTGTAGGTATAGGTGCTTCACCTCTACCAGGATCATCAAAAAACCATAGACCCAACACCAGCCAACTGATAGAGCCATCGACTAGCCGGTGAGGGCCACTGGCTCGATGATTATGCCCAGAAGGGAACCTCATTATGGGTACTCACATTTTTTTACTATGACATGGATTTAAGTCTAATATTTCAAATAATATGAACTAATTGTGACCATTAAAAACAAAATATCTCTCTCTCATCATCCTGGATTCCCTCCCCCCTTTATCTTTTGTGTTCAAAGTAAAGATCGATCTTTCATCTTCCATGAGGTAAGATTCATTTGTTTCAGCCCAAATATTCTACTTCTTCTAGAAATGATAATAGATCTAAGATATATTGGATAGATATATTTATGCCATCTAGTTCTAATGTATTATTCCATGCTTTTTGATAGATCAAATTCAGATCTAGGGATTTGGAGACCTTTCCTTGGACCATATCTAGTTCTGTCATTGATGACATTTTTCATCGGGTAATTAAAATTGATTATAAGACTAAATATCCATATAATTATTTAATATTATTCTATAATCCATTTTTAATGAATTAGTATTAGTTATATGGATCCTTCACATGTAGTTTTGGTCTGATTGGTGTGCGAGTGTCGTTTGGGTGATGAATCTCGGTGGTTATTGACATTTGGCATCAACATGCTTGAGGTAGGAAGTTATTTACTATATAAGGACATTATATAATGTTTTTATACTGATATTGATCACATGTATGTGTGTGTAGCCTGTAAGACCCATGTTTTATAATGATCACATGTGTTTATGTGTGTGTTTTCTAATAATCATGCCTGATATGCTATTTTTTGTATGTATATGTGATATACCTTGTTGTGTGTGAATATTTGTCTTGTGAAGGTTTTTCTTATAATGGAAAGTGATAGGTGGACCCCCATGGATTGGTTATACCTTATAGGTGGAGCATGTGTGGCATGTGATGATGATGATGATGGAACTAGACATTAGATAGGGGTATGAAAACCTTGAGTTCTGACCCGTGGTAGTGGTAGAATACGATGACCTTGGGGCCTAACCTAAGGTAGAGATGGGGTATAATGGACTTGTGGCATGATCCATGATAGAGATGGGGAATAATGACCTTGTGTACCAACCTAAGACATTTTGACTATGTGGTTGATCAGAGATATATGGCGAACTTGTGGCTGACCACTAATCATGACTTCTTTTATGAATTTTCTTCTGGAATAGATCTAAAGCAAGCTAGTTTGGGTTTTTAGGTGTCTTGGTTAGTGCATGATTTCTCTACAAATGATTGATTTTATATTACTTTGGAATTTACTTATTATCATAACATACATCACTTATTCAAGTGCACTTATGTTAAGGATGAATTGGTGGTGTCCTAATGGGTTTATACTCACACCCAACATGGGAATCTTAGTGTATGTGCATACTTCATAATCAGAGGTCCAGTGAAGGGAAAGGGGACCCATGGAAGGTAGTTGAGGAGATGATGTGTGGTGATTGAGGAAATTCCATGATAGACTCCGAGAAATTTTGGAAGCTTTTATTATTTTTTATTATCTTATTAACTTAGTTTGACCAACCACATTAGGGGTTCTTGGTATATTACATTGTATGATTATTTGATACCTAACATCAAATCAAATATAGCATTTGATATTATTTAGTATCACTGTTCCTTTTTGGGTTATTACTATTTTCTTGTTATGATTCTAGTGTATGGATATTTATATTGAGGGTATAGTCTCCCCAATGAACCATTTAAATCCTTTTTTCTAGTTAGAAACCTCTTACATATAGGGAGTCATGAATGAGGTCATGTGTCACTTTGACCCATACTTGATTATTTGGATCTGGATGTTACAAAAGGGTATCAAAGGAAGGTTTTGATCCTCTAAAATATTTTTTATGGGACCAACATGCTTATAATGTCACAAAATTGTATCAAAGGAAAGTTACAGTCCTTCAATACGATCATTAGCATGGAATGGATGACTAGTTATTAGGGTCACATCAATTTCTATAGGAGATGAGTATCCATTACCTCCACTAAGGGAGAGAAGTTCATTTTGAATGGAGAATGGGATATTGGAGTAGGTAGAATAGCTCCTGACCTGATTGAGGTGGGACTATCATGGTGCAGTTAGTAGGCCTAATTTATGTAGTGGATCAAGTGGTAACTCCCTCCTCATTTCCTCCTATAGTGGACCAATATCACGATGGATTCCCTGATGATTTATCTGGGATTCATCTTAGTTGAGGGATAGAGTTTGGTATTGAACTAATATTTAGGGGGGGGGGATGAAACATATATTTATTCCTCTATATTGTATGGATCCAGAAGATTTAATGGAATTTAAGGTGAAACTTGAGGGTTTAGAGGTTAATGGTTTTATCAGACCAAGAACATCTCTCTAGGGTGCTCCAATATTGTTTGCAAAGAAGGAGGATAGTAGTATTTGGTTGTGTGTGGACTAAAAGAAGCTGAACTAGGTTATCATGAATAATAGATACTCATTTTAAAGGATCAATGACTTTTTAGATCAGTTATGGGGCACTTGATGGTTATCCAAGATTGATCTATGACCAGGCTTCCACCAGTCTCAGGTCATAGAGAATTATATTCCTAAGACAATATTGAAGATAATATATGGAGTATATTAGTATCTTTTCATGTCATATGGGTTGAAAAAATGCACCAATGGCATTCATATATCTCATGAATAGGATCTTCCATCCATATCATGAATCATTTTTTTGGCGTTCATCGATGATATCTTCAAATAATTACAAACTTCAGAGGTGTATGATAGGCACTGGGAGATTATGTTGAGTTCACTTCAAGCACATAAGCTCTATTAAAATCTCTTGAAATGTAAATTCTAGATCTAGGAGGTATGTTTTATTAGGAATGTAATCTACAAGGTAGGAATTTATGTGGGCTCATAGAAGTTATAGGTTGTGATGTCTTGGGAATGCCCTAGAAATTTTTTTGAGGTAAAGTGTTTCCTTGGGTTGGTAGGATAATACTGATAGTTCATTTAATACATCTCCCACCTAGAAGTTCCTATGTATGGGCTTACCAAGAAGGGGTAAATTTGTAATGGAATAATCAGTGTGATGATGCTTCCTAGAGATAAAGAAGAGATTGAAAACAACTCATATCCTAATATTTCTAGAGATTAGGATTGGATGTGAAGTTTACTGCAATTCCTCATGTGTTGGTTAGGAGATGTGTTGATATAAATGGATCAGGTATTAGTTTATGGGTATCACTAGAAAAAAAAACCATGATTATAACTACATTACACATGACTTGGTGTTAGCTGGTGTGGTTTATGATATGAAGTGTTAGTTCCATTATCTCTCTAGTGAGAGATTTTTCATATACACAAACCATAAGATCTGGTGTTACATCTTCTATCAGTGGGACTTGTATCTCTAGAGGAGGAATTTGGTGAAGTATCTGCAAAAAAATTATTTTGATATGGATTATACTTTGGGAAAAGGTAATTTTGTTATAGATTCTATCAATAGGAAAACAAGAGATCTTAGAGACAAACCTTTAAAAGAGGAATGAAAGATAAATGTGCTTATTTAGTTATCATTTCTATGTTAGTGGCCTAAGAAAAATATATCCAAGATTAATATTCTAAATGATTAGTAATGTGGGAATGGTTGGTTGGAAGTAACCCAATTTTGGGATGGTCGATGGATAGTGACAATGTGATCTATGTTTATGGGAGAGTTATAATTCTTTCTTGCATGAGGAAATAATTTATTAGGGAATTTCATGCCTCTTTGTGGGTAGTGATCCTAGGTTTGATAAATATGTATCAGGATATCAGGTGATTCTTCTAGTGTCCAGGTAAGAAGAGATACACATTAGGTCTCACCTAATGTTGCTATACCCATCAGAGGATAAAGGTCTTATAAAAACACATTTCTTTTATATGCCTTATTTCATGATTTATTATATAAAGATTCAAATAATATAATCACATAAGATTGAGAGGCATAAAACCATTAGGAAATTATATACATAGAATATTAACTTGAAACAAGGATACAAATACATTATTTAATACTCTAAAACATGTTCTTAAAATCCATTGATCTTTAAATACTGCATGGAATAACTTCGGGACATATATAAGAAATGGGTGAGCTATAAAGCCCAATAGGGGAATAATAAAAGTATAGCATGATGAAAGTAATACATTTGAGTCAATAAGAATGTCAAGGTGACATAAAAATATGATAATAATAAACATAAATATTGAATCATGTTATAAGATGATAATATCAAGGCAATATAAGAATGTGGAAACAACATAAAACATAACATCATAAGAATAATTCATGGTTAATCATTGATACAACATAATAAAGTGTGATTAAGATAAATCCCTATGCACCATACATGGTATGTCATGAGATATAAACATTACCCAATTCATTGGAGTGATATATAATTCAAGGACCACTTATCACATTCAAATCATGCACATGAATTTTGTGTGCCACATAGATCATACAATATAAGAACACCATTAATAACTTTTAATCCCATGATTAAGAAGTGTGGGTTACATAAATGGAAGTCCCCAATCAAATAAGGATAGTTACATCTAGTTAAATATCCTTGAACACAAATGTTGTTCATGGAAAATCTCCGGCTAATTTCTCCAGCATAATAGGCATAAATAAAATTTCATAGAAGGGTTTAATGAGAGTAAAATATGGTTTCTAATTACATGGACACCATAAGGGTAGTAAATGAATGTGTAAAAACACATTACAACACTAAAAATTGAATGTAAAAAGGCTTAATATGAATAAAGTACATGAATAAAAAGAAGAGTAAGAGAATCCCTTACCTTGAGAGGGAACTTCTAAAATATTGGGAGGATATTCTTAAGAGATTGAAAATGCATTGGGAGGGATTTTAAGCGGTATAGGGAGAGTTTTTTATGCTCAATAGGTTTTGAGTGAATATGAGTGGGAGGTTGGATGAGTATTTATAGCAAAAGAGAGGGGAATTATTTATTAATTTATAAAATTAAGTTTTAGAATCTATATAATAAAGTAATAAAAACCAAAAACCTTATCCTGTTTTTTCTAGGTTATCTATCAAAGAGAAGTATTTTTCTATATTTTATAAGTCTAATAACCAAACATATTAAAACAACACCATTGTTGATATGAAAGTGAGTCTTGTTAAAAAATAATTGATTTTAAAAACTTAATATATAATTATACATTTTGGAGGTTTCATTAAAGGTTTATAAAATTTAGATAATAACTTTAAAAATAAATTATTTTAAAGGGAATACTATTTTTAATAATGGATTCTCTTTATAGTATTTATGTAACAACCCCGATCCCAGCATCCCAGAGTTGGTGGTTATTTTATTACAATGGTATTGATACAAGATATAACATCAACTAGGATCGATCAAATTAATAGTCTTTAATAACTAGATACATACAAGGTTCCTTAATTACAATGGTTATTAAACATAGAATACAATAAAATAAAATAAACTTCTTATTGAAACTTATTCAAAGTTTTCATCTTCATAACCCAGGGAAGGAAAAAAAATAAAAGGGTGAAATTAAATGCTCAGTAAGGGTTATATGAAATAATAATAAGTGAAGTAAAGTAAATAAGGATTAGTAATTATAGAAAGATAAATAAACTTAAAACCATATAGCATCAATACACTAAGAATGAAAATGCAACCATAGATTTTGTCATAGTGAAAATCTCATAGAACGTAATAACTAAAACTGAATGAAGAAGATGGTTAATCATTATAAATCATGTATCTAGAACATGAAACATTATACTGTTAAGTTAGTTTAATTATATGGGTAAACATATGTCAGATTATTCTTGGAGACAAACATGAAGGGTTTTTCACGAACTGTTTTGTCTCACGAGACTTATCGATGCATCGAGGGGCTATCTATAATCGGGACCCACCTGTCAATGCAAATCCAAAGCATTATTCATACATATATTCAATTAAATAAAAAAAATATATGTAAAAATGGTATACATATAAGATAATAATCATATCCATGATATAATAAATATGGATATTTAATGAATGATGATCATAAATAAAAGGGAAATATACATACACCACACACAAGGGATAAGTGATCAAAGGGAATATCATAATAGTTTCCATAAAATAAAGGATTCAAATAAAGCCTATAAAAAAAGGGAAAATAAGAATATATCATGATAAATTATGTACATCTTAATTGAAAACATGAAAAAGAGTTTTTAAGAAACTTTAGAAAATAGCCTCTTTAGTGCGGGTTAAGGTAAAATATTAAAGAGTCTTTAAAATATAAAAGGAGTATTTGTTTTCATAAAAAAAAAATAACTAAGATATTTTTTCATAAAAAAATGATTTATTTTATAAAAAATAATTATGGTTTAAAATAGACTATGAATTACACTTGAAAATGGGTGATAAATAAGGAAGTTCCCTTTAATCGGGCTTGCTTATTTGGAAGAATTAAGAATAGAACCTTATAAAACATGTATTTACCCATAAATGAAGGAATAAAAAAATTTGATTAATATTTTTGGAAAATAAAAACATAATTTAGTAGGATTACATAAGAATAATTAAGAGTTACATTGGGGTAATGATAGGGAAAGAGTAACCTGAAGGAAAAATGGAAGTTTAGGGAAAATCCCTTACCTTATGTCTGAAAGTGTTCTTCAATTGCACTTAATGTCTCAAATAATGAAATTATATTCATTAATAATTTAATTAATAACCTATTAAACATGTATTTTATTTTTTATAATTTTATTAAGTTCATTAATGACGTTTTTTATGAGTTATAAGATTTATTTTCGTTGTTTGGGAGTGTTCGTTTCCTTGGTTTTCATGATTGGTTATCTTGTATACAATTATTGAAGTTCATATAAAAATGGGATTAATTCTCCAGAATTAAAATTATATGTTATTAATGAACTTAAATAAGATTAAATGGTATTATATATAATTTTTTTCAGATTCAAGGATGATTCATTAGATAAAATGTTAATGATAACTATTTAGATTATTTTGGTGTTTTTCGATCATCATGCACTACTATTGTTTTATTAATTAATATTATGCATATATACTAGTTTCAGAACAATTAATAAGTTTTGATATACATTTTAATGTATGTTTTAACCATTATAATTTTTTTATGACCAGTCTTGAAGGTGGTAATGAAAAATGAAAATGCATCATCCACGATGGTGGTAAATCGACACATCATAGATGATATTTTCATTTTTGAAATAAAAGGGAGAGAAGAAGGGGATTGATGATGGATTCTACATTAAAATAATAAAATTCAAGTATATATAATATAATATAGTTATCACTCATGTTTGGATAGAGTTGGTGAGGGAAGGATAAAAAATGAAAATAAAATAAATGAAAATGAAAGAGAAGAATTAAGGGTTTTACCTCTTGATTTTTTCTCCTTGAGAACCTCCTTAAGGGACTTGGGTTTGGTATTTTATTAAGACCAAAGGATCCAGGACATGGGATAGATACTTGATAATATGATTGGGTATAAATTGTATAAGATTCAAGGCTTCATAGGTATGGGGAGAAGAGGTGGTGAGGGATGGTATTTATAGTTGAGGAGGGGGTGTTTTTTGATTATTTTACACATTTGTTTATTATTTTGGATCAAGACTATGAATAGTGTGAATTATTATGACTAAGTACTATAAATAGTGCATGTGTGTTCAAAAAAAAATCTGATTACATCATCCATACATCAACAATGACTCAATAATTCATATATTTAGCTTATACTATAAATTACTGTATTTCACTATTCACAAAATTTAAATATTTAGAAAAATACCAAAAATTCACCCTAACCATTTTTCGATGTGAAAAATTAAAAAAATGAACTCCATTTTTTGATAATAATTTTCTAAATATGATAAATTTTATTTTTAATTAAAATCATCATTTACTTGAAAAATATCAGTTGTAAAATTACAACTGATTTTATAACACTTTGAAAAATTAATTAAGGTCTCATAAAATTATCTTATAATATTAAGACAAAAAAATATTAATTTATGATTTTATTTTATGAAAATAAATTTTATTTTAAATAATTATATTAATTATAAAATTGTAAATAAACATTTATGTTTTATAAAAATACCAACACTTAATTTATCATTTTCAAAATATTTATTTATTTATAATGTGATATAATCATATCATATTGTCATTTATAAGATGCTTAAATTTTATTTATACTTTCATAGGTGAGGTTACTATTCTATTTTATGAATTACTATTCCTAAGGGTCACATTACTATTCTAAAGGCCATTTTACTATTTTATTGGTATATGTTACTTAATTTCTAGAAAAAACCTATTATTTCATTCATTATTCATTTATAAATTTTGTTTTGTGTTCTCTATGTGATTCTATGAGATTTATACTATGTGAAATAATTTTGTGTGCAATTTAAGCTATAGAATGAATTGAATTTATTGAAGTGGATACATATCGTAAAATCTTAGGGTGTTATATTCTTCCCTATTTCAGAAATTTCATCCTCAAAATTTTTCATGAATATTTTCTTCTAAATAGACATGGGTGGTTCTTCTTCATAACATCCTCAAGTTCCCAAGTTGGTTCTTCCATTTTATGGTTTCTCCAAATAACCTTTACAAGTAGAGTTGTTTGATTTATAAATACCTACTCTCTTGTGTCAATAATCTCAATATAGTATGAAAAATCAGGTTCCAGTTCTATTTCTGCACAGGTGAGTACATGTGTTTGTTCTAGCATGTACTTCTTTAATAATGAAATGTGGAACACATCATGAACTTTGGAAAGACTTGGATATAAGAAACCTGATATTTATTACACATTTAAACATGATATATTACATAGATTTTCACTTAACACAACTCAAGAAGATTGATAGGTCTAGTGTATTGGGAAATCAGGGACATTACATAACAACTTAAAACATGAAATACAACATCTTTATTGAAAACCTTATTTTACATTACCACAACATTCCTTTGTACTCAACACTGCATGGGATAACCTGAGGAAGTACATAAAAAATTGGTGAGATATAAAGCCTAATAAGGGAATAAATATGACATAAAATTAGGATAATAATACATGTTATACAAGGAATATCAATGAGGCATAAAGGGACATTAATATAAAGGCATGATATATCATGATAATCATAACATGGAAATGTGGCAACAACTTAAAACATTGCATCATAAAAAAAAGGAATCAGGTAAACCCCCATACCAACATGGTGGGAAAAAGTACCATAAAAGAATAAGGTAAACCCCAGTACCAACATGAATTATCATGATACTAAACATTACCCAATGCATTAGAGCACTATCAGGGTTCACCCTTCACAATCATTTCAATCTCATGCTTAAGTGTGCCACATAGATCATATAACATGGATTCATTCAACATAATCATTTATTAAATGATAAAGGAATGTGGAATACATAAATGTAATTAATAAATCTATAAGTATATGTTCACAAAGGTGAATACCCATGATAGATGAATGGGTATGGTATTCACTACATGATGATTTTGGCATGGAAAATCACGGTGCAATTTCGGCAGCATAACGATGTCATATGGAAATTAGTAAAATGGGTTGATGAGAGAGAAAGGGGTTTATAATCATTTATACATGAAATTGATAGTTAGGGGATCATGGAACATAATATCTCAACATATGAAATGGAATTTAAGATGCATAATATTAAAGAAATTTTTTAATGGGAATGGGAAGAGAGAAATCCCTTACAGAATTTAGGCATGGTAATAGGTATATATAAAGGATACTGAATGGATAAATGAGAGTGTAAGTAAGATCAAATTATTTATAAATCAAATATTTAGTAAGGTGAGTATGCATGAAATTATCCCAACACATGAAAATTAAAATTAAAAGGCATATCACAAAAGGAGTGCTTGATAAAAGTGGAAAGTGAAAGATCCCTTGGATGTGTGACTCCAACAGCTTGGGAGAGGATTATTGGGAGGTTGGGGTGCCTTTTGAGTACTATAGGGAGTAAGGTGAACATGGTGTTTAATATTAAAAGAGTTTGAGTGAAGATAAATGGGATCTTGGGTGATTTTATATAGGAAAGGAAGGGGGTTTCATTATTATTTTGGTTTTGGACACTACACAATACAATATTCAAAATTAAAAACCATCCCATGGTTTCTAGAAATGTGGATTGGTATAAATTATTTTATAAGGATAATTTCCTAATATATTAAAATATTTCCCTTTCTTATGTGGAGGTGAGTCATACTTTCAAGGAAATGATTTTAAAATCTTAAAATATATTATATGTTTTGGAGGATCCACTAAGGCTTTATAAAATAAATAAAATATACTTAAAATTACATTATTTTAAATTAAAAACATATATTTGGCCTAATAAACCTTTTATAGTATTTATTACATCACTATTGTGTCATTATGATGTCATAAAACACACTATATTTTTATGGCATTTAATTTTCACCAAAAAATTCGACTGTCTCAGAAAATTATGAAAAATTAAACATTGGATAATTTTGACATAATAATTACAAAAATAATATTTATTTTATCCAAATAATTTTCTAAATAGGTGAATTTTTACTTTTAAAATAAAAACTGACATTTATTGAAAATTGACGGGTTTTGACAAAAATAGTTTTCAAACCTTAATAAAAATTACATTTGACTTCAGAAAAATTATATGATCCTTTATATATAATAAAATTAATTTAATAATAATATTTTTTGTAATATTATTTATTTTAAAAAAATAAATTAATTCATGAAAATATATTTCTTAATTTAATTTGAATATTTTCCAAAAATACGATTTGTGCTTTAAAAACCATTTACACAGTAACAATAATAGAATAAAAGAGTATTAAATATTCTATAAAAAAATAATATAAATAATTATAATGATAGTATATTGATATATATCCCTTTATTACACTAGAATATGCCCTAAGAGTAATGTGTGCGATGGTGGGTCTTTCATGGGGTCGTTCGGTGAACATGGTTTGGGATGTGATCTTGATGAGCTTGAACTTCTCTCATAAATGGTTTTGCAAATGCTTAATTTGTTGGATCTCAGATTTAAAATTTTATAGATAAAATCATATAAATGATATATCCCTTTAAGTCTCCTATAAATGGGCTTCATAGGATATGATCCTACTGGTTGAAGCTATCACTTCCTTTGTCCGGGTCAAAAGGATTTGTTAAAACCCAATATTTATACTAGTCATGTGATAATTATTAAATGACTATATTATCAAAGGTAATGATAGTAAATAGTCATTTAAATTTAATTGTATAAAATAATTTCATATGTCTTCTATATCCACAATTCATTTAATTAAATCAAAATACAGGGAATTTTATTCATAAATGATTGGGTCGTTAGAACCTTCCCCCATTAATAAATTTCTCCCTTTAAATTTCCTTTTCCTACACTAAAACAGATAGGGGAACTCTACTTCATTACCTCCTTTTGTTCCCACGTTACTTCTTCAAACTTGTGGATTCTCAAAAACACCTTGACGAGGGGCATTATCTTATTTTTTAGAACTTTTTCTCTATGATCTAAGATCTTCACCGACTACTCCTCATAAGAAAGGTCATTCTCAAATGGTACCACCTATGGATTGAGTACATGTGATGGGTTTGGTATAGAAACATTGATTTTCTTACATTACCTTTACATCATTTTCATTGTAAACAAAATAAAAACATTAAACATAGAGGATATAAAGGTTTAGTGTCTTGGGAAAACTAGGACCATACCTAAAATTTATAACACAAACCATTTATTTAATTGCTTCTTCTCTATCTTCTTATTAGCTCTTGACTTCTACTTTGTACAAGTAGTCACATGAGGATATACATAAAAAATGGGTGAGATAAAATCCTATTAAGATGATAATAACATGAGAAAATATAACATTAGGTGATCATAAAAATTATCATTATAACATAGGAATAAGATCATAAACATGATAGGAAGAATTAATAAAAGGCTTGAAAAGTGGCGATGCATAAAAATGAAACCTCATGTATTAGTGGTTAACTACCACACATAGTTGTGAAAAAATATAGAATCATTTTCACACATATTTCACTTTAACTCATGAGATTAATCACATTACCCAATGCATTGGAGCACTGTATAATTTCTCGCACACCCGTCACATCATAACATCCACATTGCACTATATAATTCTGGGCACACCTATTACATCATAATGATAAAATTATCATGCATGAAACATAGAACATATATAAATATTGGAAATAAATAATCCATGGAAATAAATGGGTTTAATTTAATAAATCATACATTCATAAACTTTGGGTTCCCAAATGAAAGATGGAATAACATACTTGATATAACAACCATCAACCTTGAGTGAGAAGTAAAAGGTGTGTTTTTGAAAGAAGAGTTATTTTGGAAAACATTGTGTTTTACATAAAATACATTAGTAAAAATTTATATCCCAGAAAAGTTAATATAATTATGAATAAATTATTTTTGAGGAATAACCATACTGAAAATGGAGTGAAAGATGGAAAACCCTAAGAAATAGAGTTGGGTCCAAAAATTCCCCTTACCATGTATCTGAACGCTTTCTTCACTTTAATGTCCTATATAATGACATTAGATTCATTAATTAACAAATAAAAAAACTTTTATAAATTTATATGGTTCATTATGTTTTCATTAAGTTTATTCATGGGACATTGTATAAATTATAGAGTTTAAATTCATTGTTTGGGAGTATTTTTGTTCTCAGTTTTCATGAACAATTCATTTGTAAAAATCAATGGTAGTTCATGGATAAACATACAAAATTGATATTTCATGTTATTAATTACCTTATAGTAGTTTTAATGATCTTATAATTAATTTGTTTATATACCATGAGGATGAATCCTTAGTTAAAATTTAACGACGACCGTTTAGGTTAATTTGGGCGGTTTTTGGATCACAGCGAACATATTTTGTTTTATCATTCAGTATTATGTATAAATTTTTTTTATATAACATAAAAGGGGTTAAAAAATAAATATTAGAATCTTTTTTCAACCATTTAATGGTTTTATTAACATCCTTATAGGTGTTGAAGGAAAATGTAAGTGCATCGCCCACGATGTAGGTAAATTAACACATCACGGGTGACAATTTCATTTTTATAAACAAAGAGAGAGAGAGATAGAGAGGAAGGAGTATAATGAATAATATTACATTAACATGATATCATACCATTATATCAATAATATTGGATTTATCATGACATTTGGATAAGATAAGTTTAGTATAAGAGAAGAAAAGAAATGAAATTTGAAAGGAAATTGAAAGAAAAGTGAGGGAAATTACCTCTTGAATATATCTTAGTTGAGAGCCTCTTTAGGGGAGAGGTTTTGGTATTATTATGAGACCAAGGGCTTATGGATGTGGGGGAGGATCTTGGGAATATATTTGAGAAGAATTTGGAGTAGGCACAAGGCTTGAGATGTATGGGGAAATGATGTTGTGAGGGGTGGTATTTATAGTGAAGGGGAGGAGTGTTTTCTCAATATTTAATTCATTAGTTTATTATTTTTCCACAAGACAAGAAATAGAGATTATTCCATGACTAAATACAGTAAGTTGAGTATATGAGTTAGAAACAATGGCCATTTATATCATCCATGACTCAAGAATGATGCAGAAATTCATTTATTTAGCATATTTTTTTAAATTATCAAATTTCACTATTTAGAAAAAATTAATGTATTTTAGAAAAATATAAAAAACTCACTCTAAAAATTTTATGATGTGTATAATTAAAAAATGAAATCAATTTTATGAAAATAAATTTATAAATATGAGTAATTTAATTTTTAATTAAAATCATAATTTACTTGATTTTTTTTAAAATAAAAACTATTTTTCTAACACTTTGAAAAATCAATTAAGGTCTCATAAAATTACCATATAATCAGAAGACTTGAAAATAATATCTTTTTAATAAATTTTATGAAAATATATTTTTTAAATTATTAAATTATTCATTAAGCATTCATGACTTACTAAAATACCAACACTATAATATAATTATATCATATTGTCACTTATAGGATGGATAAATTTTATTTATACTACCATTGGTAAGGTTACTATTAAATTGGACGATTTACTATTTATAAGGGTCATATTACTATTCATAAGGGTAACATTACTATTCATAATGGTATGTTACTATTCACCAAAAATTAAGTTTGTACTATTGGACTCCAAATAGCTTACTGATCACAACCGTGTATGTTAGATTTTTGAAATTTAAATCACAGAAGTTGAAAAATTATGTTTAATGGTCATATATAATTTAGTAGTTCATTTAAGCATGATGTAAAATTGTGTTTCCTAATGTGATTTTATGTGTTTATACTATATGAAATTACTACAAGAAGGGGGAAATTGCATTGATAAAAGTTTGGGTCATTACATTCTTCCCTACTTTTGAAATTTCATCCTCAAAATTTCATTTTAAATAAATAGGTGTGGGTAATTATCCTTAATTGTATCCTCTGGTTACCATGTTTCTTCTTCATACTTATGGTTCCTCCACAACACTTTGAAAAGGTGGGTTGTCTTGTTGCGTAGAACCTTATCGTTATGATCTATAATCTTTTCTAGTTTCTCTTCATAAGAGAGATTATCTACCAGCTATACCACCTCTGAGTTCGGTACATGTGAGGGATCTGGTATGCACTTCCTCAGGAGTGATACATGAAACACATCATGAAATTGAGCCATATTTTTTGGAAGTGCAAGATGATAGGCCACGACTCATATGTGATCAAGGATATCAATAGGGCCAATGTACCTTAGGCTTAGCTTCCCTTTCTTTCCAAACTGCATGAATCTATTACCTGGTGATATTCGAAGGAATACATTATCTCCAACATCGAAATACAAGTCCCTTCGATGGTTGTTAGCATATCTATTTTTCTAACTTTGATTAGCTTTGATATGTTTCTGGATGTCTTGAACCTTATTTGTCATCGCTTTCACAAGATCAGGTCCATATAGAATTGTTTCTCCAAATTCATCCTAACAAGTTGGAGTTCTACATTGATTTCTATACAGAGTTTCATATGGAGCCATATGAATACTCGAGAGGAAGATATTGTTGTAGGATAACTCAAAAAATTGGAGATGATTATCCCATCCACATTTTAATTCTAGTGAGCAGGTTCTTAGCATATCTTCTAGGGTCTGAACAGTCCTTTCAGATTGGCCATTAGTTTGGGGGTTATAGGCCATGCTGAAATGCAATTCAGTACACAAGGCACAAGGAAGACTCATCCATAATCTAGATGTGAACCTTGGATCAGGATCAAAGACAATCAAGAGTGTAACCCCATGTAGTATCACTATTACCTTCACATATATCTTTTCAAGTTGTTCAAGTGAGATATCATCCCGAATAGCGATAAAGTGGGTACTCTTGGTGAGTTGGTCCACCACAACACATATAACATTATTTCCTTTAGATGTCTTCAGGAGAACCATGACAAAGCCCATAGTTACATTCTCCCATTTATACATGGTTATAGAAGATAGTTGCATAATCTCTTTGGACTTTGTCACTTTTATTTAACTTACTGACATATCAAGAACCTTGAGATATATTCTGTAATCTCCTTCTTCATATTATCCCAACAGAAGTGTTCTTGGATATCACAATACATCTTGGTGATACCGGGTCAGATAGAGAAAGTTGAGCTATGTGAATTATCCAATAGCTCCTTTATCTCAAGTGATGAAGGAACACAAAGCCTTGTTCCAAACATAATCACACCATCACTATCAATATGAAACTATTACAACCTCCATTCCTTTACTACGTTCACATTCTTTTGCAACTCCAGATCATCCCTATGTGCCTCCTTAATATTATCTTAGAAATATGGTTGGGAAATAATTTGGGAAAGGTAGGATGTATTCCTTACCATTATGATTTCTAAATCCATCCTTTTCATATCCATGAAGATATGGTCTTTCTCAATCTACAACATGGATAGAGTAGCAGGTTCTTTTCTGCTAAGACCATCAGCTAACTTATTCGCCTTTTTGGGTTGATAGTGAATATATAAATCATAGTATTTGATTATCTCTAACCATATCCTTTGATGAATGTTGAGATACTTTTGAGGGAATATATACTTTAGGCTCTTATGATCGGTATATATGTCACACTTCTCTTTATAGAGGCAGTGCCACAGGATTTTCAAGGAAAAATCATAGCTGCTAGCTCCAAATCATGGGTCAGGTAGTTCTTCTAATTAATCATCAACTTTCATGAGGAATAGGCTATCACATTATCATTTTTCATGAGTACACAACCCAATCCTTTCTTTAAGGAATCAATATATATCACAAAACTTTCTCCACTTTTCGATAATGTGAGTATAAGTGCAGTGATAAGCCTTCTCTTTATCTACTTAAATCATTTCTCACATTCTTCTGTCTAGACATACTTTACCCCTTTCCTTGTTAACTTCATTAGCAGTCTTGAAAATCATGAGAAATTTCTCACAAAATGTCCGTAGTACCCATCCAATCTAAGAAAACAATGGATTTTTGTGACACTAGAGGGTTTGGGCCATTCCACAATTGCCTTTGTTTTTGAAGGGTCTATAGAAATTTCCTCACTTGTGATAACATGTCCCAAGAATGTGACTTATTTCATTAAAAAGTCACAATTTATGAACTTGGCGTACAACTTCTCCTTTTTCAATATTTCAAAAACAAGTCTTAGATGTTCTTCATGTTCCTCCTTGATTTTGGATTAAATAAGAATATCATCGATAAACACTACAACAAATTTCTAAAGGTAATGTATAAAGAATCTATTCATCAAATCCATGAATATTGTAGGGGAATTAGTAAGTCTAAAGGGCATCACCAGAAACTCATAGTGCCCATACCTTGTACAAAAGGTAGTATTCAGAATATCTTACTTAACTTTAGCTGATGATATCCAGAACGAAGATACACCTTTTAGAAGTACTTATCTCCTCATAATTGATAGAAAAAGTCATCAATCCTTGGGAGAGGATACTTTTTATTTATGGTGAGCTTATTGAGTTCCCTATAATTGATACAAAATCGCATTGATCCATCCTTCTTCTTAACAAAGAGTACTGGCATACCCCAAGTTGATGTACTAAGGAGTATGAACCCTTTTTCTAAATTCTCTTGTAGTTACTTCTTTAACTCCTCCACTTTGATAGGATCACTCCTATAAAGACAATTTGAGATAGGAGTAGCTTCAGGTATGAGTTATATGGAGAACTCTACCTCACTATCCAGGGGATTTATGGGTAACTCTTCATGAAATACATCACTGTATTCCCTCACGATGGACATTTCTTCTAGGTTTACATTTTCCTTTGACTCAACAATTTGAGCGAGGTATGATTCTTCATAGGGAAACAACACCCACACCATTGAAGGATTTTATAATGGAGATTCATGATCTTCCTTGAATTTTTAGAGGAGCATGGGATGGTTATGAACATGAAAAGATATTTCCTTTTCATTAAAGTTAATATGTGCTCTATATAATGAGATCCAATCCATTCCCATTACAGTGTCGAATTCTAACAAGGGAATAAACTTGAGATTCGATGGAAGAATATTCCCATATATGCCAACAAGAGAAGAGTACAAAACTTGGGTTGCAAATATTTTACCACTTGGTGTTTTTATAGATACCTCTACTACAAAGTTTCGGGTTTTTGATTTTATATTTCTAGAAAACTTTCAAGATATAAAGGAATACGTAGAACCAGAATAAAATAAGAATTTTTTCCATTATTTATTGAATAGGAAGTGTACCATGTACGGATTCATTTTCTTGATCAAATTCTATATCAATTATGGCATAAGACTTCCCTTGATCCTTTGGATTTAGTTGTTGATGATGCTGATTACCCTCGATGGCTCAAGGTTTAGTGCACTGGCTTGCATAGTACCCTTTCTCCCTATAGTTGTAGCATTGGACCATGGGTGGTTCTTTCCTTTCCTGCACCACATTCTCCTTCCTTCTCATGTATTTTCAATAATCTTGATTATGGTGGACTTATCTCCCACACTTGATGAATTTCCTAATCCCTTTGAGGAAATTCCCATGATGCTTCTTCCCACATTTTTGACATGTGAGTGGTTGAGTTTTCTTTCCACCTTTCTCATTATATCCTCCAACATGAAAATCCATCTTTCGTTTCTTATCACCATATTCGTGGGAACATTCTCCAAACTCTATGTCCAATTTTATATAACATTGAACGATTCTTCATAACTCCAAAATTCTTAAATTTCAAGATCCTTTTGAAGGTTTGGTTTTAATCCACTAAAGAATATATCAAATTTTCTATCATTTTTGATAAAAAATCCCAAAGAATACCTTGAAATCCTTGTGAAATTCCCTTTGTAGGACATGAAATATTATAAATCCTTTTTATTTATCTATATGAATTCTCTATCCATATTCATATTAATATTTTTTGTGAAATACTTGTTAAGAAACATTATCTTAAAGTCTTCCCACTCTATCTCTTCAATTTCGTCTCTCGGCATGGTGTTCTTAATCAAAGACCAACATTGGTTGGCCTCTCTATCTAAATGATAAACATCATGATTCAACTTTTCCATCTCAGTACAGTGAAACACATAAAATATCTTCTCCATTTAGTTGACCCACTATCCATCAACTAGTGGATCAGAAGATCCACTAAACATTGGTGGTCATTGCGGCATAAAACACGCAATAGCCAATTTCTCCCTCTTAGGTGAAGGAGGATGTTCCACATTATTCAAGTTATTATTAATAACCTAATGAAACTGGGTAATCATCACCAAGAAATTTTGAACTCCAGCTCCCAAAGAAATGGGGATGTAATTCGGGCAATCACTGTATTATCCCTCGCACAGGTTATTGGCCTGGTTTCTCCTGGTTCTCACTATTTTCTAAAATAGAAAAGGTTAGAAGAAAACATAAGTCAACATGTCATGAATAAATAAGTTATTAATTTGTGTAATTAACACTAAAATCATTTCTTATGGAATCCCTATGTTTAGAATAACTTCTTTAGTAATTACATATACTTAGTCTCATACTAGGGTTTTCCCTAAGGTTCTCTAATCCTAATTCCAAAATTAACTAAACCATGCCTCTGATACCAACTACAGAGACACTGCTTTTATTAAATTACTTTTAAATTATTTTAATGATAAAGAAAATAAAAAAAATTACACATAGAATATTCAAAGGTTTATTATCTTGGGAAAAACAGTACCATACATAACATTTACAACACAAAAAATTTATTTAATTCCTTATTCTCTAGCTTCTTATTGGATCTTGAATTCTCCTTAGTAAAATTAGTCACCTGAGGATATACCTCAAAAAGGGGTGAGATGAAATCCTAGTAAGAGGATAATAACATGAGACAATACAACATGGGGTGAGCATAAAAATTATAATCATAACACAAGCATAGGATCATAAACATGTTATGAGGAATTAATAAAAGGGTTGAAAAGTGGCAATGCATAAAAATGAAACTTCATGTCTCAGTGGTTAAATACCACACATAGTTGTGAAAAAATATAGCATCATGTTCATGCATATTTCACTTTAACTCATGAGAATCATCACATTACCCAATGCATTGGAGCGCTGTATAATTTTGGGTTCACCCGTCACATCATAATATTAACATTGTTCTATATAATTCTGAGCACACTCGTCACATCATAATGTTAACATTATCTTGCATGACTTATAAAATGTATATAAATCTTGGAAATAAATTACCCATGTAAAGGAATAGGTTTCATTTCATAAATCATACATTCATAAACTTTGGGTTCCCAAATGAAATAGGGAATAACATACTTGATACAAGAACCATCAACCTTGAGTGAGAAGTAAAAGGTGTATTTTTGAAAGAAGAGTTCTTTTGGAAAAAAATGTGTTTGACATAAACTCCAATGGTAAACATGTACATACCCAAAAAGATAATATAATGATGAAGAAATTATTCCTGAGGAATAACTATACTGAAAAAGGAGTGAAATATGGAAAATCTGAAGGAAAGTTGGGTTCGAGAATTCCCCTTACCTTGTATATGAATGCTTTTTTTTCACTTTAATTTCCGGTATAATGAAATTATATTAATTAATTAACAATTAAATAACATTTTATACATTAATATGGTTCATTATGGTTTCATTTATTTCTTTTATGGGCCTTTTTATGAGTTATAGAGTTTAAATTCATTTTTAGGAGTGTTCTTTTTCTTAGTTTTCATGAACGGTTCACTTGTGCACATGAATGGATGTTCATGGATAAACATAAAAAATTTATATTTCATGTTATTAATTACCTTACATGAGTTTAAATTATCTTATAATGAATTTTGTTATATACCATGAGGATGAATCATTAGTTAAAATTTAATGGTGACTATTTTAGGTAAATTTGGGCGGTTTTAGGATCACAATGAATATGTTTTGTTTTATCATTTAGTATTATGTATAAAAGTTGTTTTTAGAACATAAAAGGGGTTAAAAAATAAATATTACAATATTTTTCCAACAATTTAAGGGTTTTATTGAAATCCTTGATGGATTTGAAGGAAAATGGAAGTGCATCGCCCACGATGTAGGTAAATTAAAACATCACAGGCGACGATTTCATTTTTATAAACAAAGAGAGCGAGGGAGGATTATAATGAATAATATTACATTAACATGATATAATTACATTATATCAATAATACCAGAGTTATCATGACATTTAGATAAGATAAGTTGAGGATAAGAGAAAAAAAGAAAATAAATTTTAAAGGAAATTGAAAGAAAAGAGAGAGAAATTACCTCTTGAATATATCTTCTTTGAGATCCTCTTTAGGGGAGATTTTTTAGTATTTTTATGAGACCAAGGGATGATGGAAATGGGGGAGGATCTTGTGAAGATATTTAATTAGAACTTTGAGTAGGCACAAGTCTTGAGAGTTGTGAGGAAATGAGGTTGTGAGAGGTGGTATTTATAGTGGAGGAGAGGTCTCTCTAGGTGCATCCAAGAGACCCAGGTTCAAAACCAGGCAGAGGAATAATTCTGGGTTACTGTAGTAGGCACTATAGAAGGCATTGTAATAGTACTATGTGGGTACTATAGTAGATACTATAGCAGATACTGTTATGCATAGTAGCAGCCGTAACTATTCACCTTGGGCCACAAGTTTGGGCTTGGAGTCCTTAAGGCCTTCAGGCCACCCAGGAATTCAGGCCAGTAAGTATTTTGGGCCACCTTTAAAGCTTTCGGTCCACCTCAAGGCCTTCGGGCCACCTGATATGCAGATGTCGAGACAGATTCTACAAGGAACCAGCTCTAGAGGAGGATTCAAGAGCATGGAGCATTCACCAGAGCAGGGCTAAATGGATTTGGAAGAATAAGAGGGTATGGAATTTCCATCAGTACCAGGCATGTGCATCACTACATAGGACATCTAGATGAATATCCATGCAAAGGGGGAGAGATGATCATGATGCAGATGCTGGGGAGGGGTAGTTTCATGTAGTCATAGTCTGTATGCTTTCCTTAAGACCTATGGGTCCTGTAATGTCTCCAAGCCTATGAGAAATGTAATATATAAGCCTATGGGCCTTTTAAGGGTTCCCCCCTCATCCCTTGAAATGGGGGTTATCAAAAATCAATAAAAAATAAGCCATTCGGGCCATTCAGGTAGGGAGGGGTGTTTTCTCAATATTTAATCCATTAGTTTATTATTTCTCCAAAAGACAAGAAATAGTGATGATTATATAAATAAATACAATGACTTGAGAATGTGATTTCGAAAAAATAACCATTTACATCAGCCATGACTCAATAATGATGCATAAATTCATTTATTTAGCATATTTTGTAAATTATCAAATTTCAATATTCACCAAAAATTAAAGTATTTTAGAAAAATCTTAAAAATTCATCCTAAACATTTTTCAACATGTATAATTCAAAAATAAACTCAATTTTATGAATATAATTTTCTAAATATGAGTAATTTAATTTTTAATTAAAATCATAATTTACTTGAAAAATAAAAATTTTAAAATAAAAATAGTTCTTTAACACTTTTAAAAATTAATTAAGGTCTCATAAAATTACCATATAATCATAAGACTTCAAAATACTAGTTTTTGAATAAATATTATGAAAATATTTTTTTTAAATTATTAAATTATACGTTCAATATTCATGAATTACAAAAAATACCAACACTATAATATAATTATATTATATTTTCACTTATAGGATGCATACATTTTATTTATAATATCATTAGTAAGGTTCATATTCACTTGGAATATTTACTATTAACAAGGGTAATATTAATATACATAAGGGTAACAATACCATTCATAAGGGTATGTTACTATTCACCAAAAATTATGTTTGTTCTATCAAACTCCAAACAACTTGCTGATCACAACCTTGTATATCATATTTTCGAAATTCAAGTCATAGAAGTAGAAAAATTATTTTTAAAGGTCACATAGAATTTAGTAGTTCATTTAATAATGATGTAGAATTGTCTTTCCTAATGTGATTTTATTTGATTATATTGTATGAAATTAATACAAGAAGGGAGAAATTATATTGATAAAAGTTTGGGTCATTACATCTGGGATGTACTTCTTTAAGAGGGATACATGGAATACATCATGTACGTGATATAGGTTTGATGAGAGTGCTAATCGATAGGTCACCGCTTCAATGAGATCAAGGATCTCAAAAGGGCTGATGTACCTCGGGCTAATATTTCCCTTCTTCCCAAATCTCATGAATTTCTTCCATAGTGATATGTAGAGGAATACCATGTCTTTAATATTGAACTCTAGGTCATGTCGACGATTGTCAGCATAACTCTTTTGTTGAATCTGAGAAGATTTGATGTGCTTCTATATGGTCTTAACCTTCTCGACCATTTATTCAACTATTTCTAGACTTAGAAGTTTTCATTTCCCAACTTCATCCCAACATGCTGATGTTCTACACCTCTTCCCATAAAGGGCTTCATAGAGAGCAATTTGGATGCTCAAATGGAAACTGTTTTTGTAAGAGAACTCTACAAAAGGATGATTTTGGTCCAATCCACCTTTGAAGTCCATTGTGAAATATCACAAAATGTCCTCAAGTGTTTTTATAGTCCTCTCACATTGACGATCAGTAAGATGGTGATAAGCTGTATGGAAATTCATCTCAGTGTTTAGAGCATACTAGATACTTTTACAAATCTTAGAGGTGAATCTCAGATCTCAATCAGATACAACTGATTGTGGTACTCCATGAAGGATTACCGCCTCTCTAATTTATATTCATTCCATTTGATCCAGTGATAAATACTCTCTAATTGTAATAAAGTGTGAATTATTTGTAAGATTATCCACAATAACCCAAATAGCATTGTTTTCGACTTGATGTCTTCTGAAGTCTTATGAAAAAGTCTATAGTGATGTTTTCCCATTTTCACGTTTGTATGGGTAATGGTTGCATCATACCCTTATATTTATGCCTCTCAACCATCACTTTCTAAAATACCAGGCAATTTGATGTATATTCAATGATCTCTTTCTTCATGTTATCCCAACAATAGTGCTCCCAGATATCTCGATACATCTTTGTGTTTCTTGGGTTAATGGAGAAATTTGAACTATTTGCATCATCTAAAAGTTCTTTCTTTAACTCAAGATTTTATAGAACACATAGCCTCAACCCAAATCTCAAAATTTCTTCTTCATTAACACTGAACTCTAAGGATTTTCCTTTTATGATAGTTTCCACTTTTTTATGAATTCCATCATCATATTTTTGAGCATCCTTTAACCATTCCAAAAGATATGGTTGAGAAATCATTTGTGAATGGATTGACTATGTTCCCTTATTTATTATTCCCATGTCAATCTTCATCAAATATAAGAAGATTGTATTCTTTTCAATTCTCATCAATGATATAAATGATGGGTCCTTTCTACTTAGAGAATCCATCACCTTGTTTGCTTACCTAGGATGGTAGTGGATTGAGCAGTCATAATCCTTGATGAGCTCTAACCACATTCATTAGGTTATATTCAGCTCTTTTCATGTAAATATATATTTGAGACTTTTATGATCCGTATATATTTCACACTTCTCCCCAAAGAGATAATTCCACAATATTTTCAATGCAAAGATTACACCTGCTAACTCCAGATCATTTGTGGGATAGTTTTTCTCATGAATTTTCAACTGCCTTGAGAAGTAGTAAATGGATTTTTCATTTTTCATCAACACACATCCCAATCCCATCTTTGAAGCATCAATGAATATTATGAAAATATCCCAACTTTTGGGTAGTGTGAGCACATGGGAAGTGATAAGCCTATTTCGAAACTCAATGAAACTTTCTTGACATTCATAATTCCAATAAAAATTGGCCCCCTTCTGAGATATCTTGGTAAGAGGGTTTGAAAATCATGAGTAATTTCTCACAAATTAGCGATAATATCCAGCTAACCTAAGGAATCTAAGATATCTATCACAGATGTTGGCCTTGGCCATCCCTTAATTGCCTTTGTCATGGAAGAATCCGTAGATATCCCATTTATCATGATTACAAGACCTAAGAATGAGACTTCCTTCATCTATAACTCACACTTTCTATACATTTCATATATCTTCTCTTTTTCAAGGTCTTTATCACAATTCTTAGATACTCCTCATGATCCTCCTTGGTTTTGGTGTATATTAGAATATCATCTATAAAGACTATCACTAATTTTTTGAGGAAATCTCAAAAGAATATATTCATCAAGTATATGAAGATTTTTGGATAATTAGTGAGTTTTAATACATCACTATGAAATAATAATTCCCATACCTTGTACTTAAAGTAGTCTTATAGATATCCTCCTTCTTCACCCTTACTTGGTAATATTCTGACTATAGATACACCCTGGAGAAGTATTGTGGTCCACATAGCTAATCGATCAAGTCATAAATTCTTGTAAAAGGATACTTGTTCTTTATCATGATTTTTTTGAGCTCACGATAATCAATGTGAAGGTTCATTGACCCATCCTTCTTCTTGATGAAGAGGACTGGTGCACCCCATGGTGAAGCACTTGGGTGTATAAACCCTTTATCCAGATTCTCATGTAGTTGTTTCTTCAGTTCATCAAGTTCCACAATATCCATTATATATGGAGTATTGGATATTGGAAACTAACAAGGTATAAGATCAATTTAGAATTCAAAATATATGTTAGGAGGAAGACCGGACAACTATGTGGGAAACACAACAACAAATTCCCTCACAATAGGAATGTTTTCAAGGATGGTTCCTTCCTTAGACTCAATTATTTGAGAAAGATACAAATTCTAATATTTAAGTAATATCCATGATTGGGATGATGGTGCTGAGGAAGATTCATCCTCATCCTTGAACTTGTATAGAATTAGGGTCGATTTTCCATATGGAGAGTGATTTCCCTCTCACGGAAATATATGTTGGCTTTATATAGGGAAAGCCAATCCATTCCCATAATTGCATAAAATTAAAACAAGGGAAGTATAACATGGTTATTTGGGATGTTCAATCCACAAATGGTAATAGGGGATGATTTATATTCCTAGTATGCAATAATTTCCCCATTTTCCATTTTCACCAACATCTCTACTTCCATTATTTTTTGCGGTGTTTAGATTTTTCCACTAAACTTTTAGGATATAAAATAATACGTAGAACTATGGATGATAACACTACCTTTCACTTTTTGATTTTGGTTAGACTTTATCCGACATAGACTTATGTATGATCACTTTTAAACTATTAAATACATAAATGAGAATCCAATGATGATAAAGAGATAACTTATGAATTACATTTATCTCTATAAATTATGAGTTTCTATGATTTTTTCCATGTTATCCATGATCTAATTCCTAATATATATTTTTATGGGCATTTTTTTGTGTTACATTAATAATGGTTTGTATTGATCTTATGAATTTAACAAAGCATATCCTCCGGGAGTTTCCAACCAAGAGTGCAACAAGTCCTGTTGTGGTGCACCGGTTCCCATTTAAGTCTAGCTCAAAGCGGTGTTTTTAGGTTTTACCCCTAGAT
This sequence comes from Viscum album, assembly GCA_963277665.1. Lineage (NCBI taxonomy): Eukaryota > Viridiplantae > Streptophyta > Magnoliopsida > Santalales > Viscaceae > Viscum > Viscum album. Next base: position 949,312,385 of record OY728127.1, read on the forward strand.
ACATCTGTGCTAGAGACACATACAATTATTCTTATCCAAATAGGGATGTATTTTCTAGATAAACCAATTAATATATACTCACTAAAATTTTGGGATGTTTTTATTATACTTAGTCTAATCCCTAAGGGGTTTCACTAGGATTTTTTAATCCTAATCCAAAAAAACTAAACCTATCCTTTGATACCAACTATAAAAACCCTACTATTTATTACACATTTTAACATTATATATTATATATGTTTTCAATTAACACAAATCATAATATTAATAAGACTAGTGTCTTGGGAAATTTTAAACATTACATAACAACTTAAAACATGAAATAAAACATCTTTATTGAAAACATATTTTAAATGACCACAACATTCCTTCGTACTTATCACTGCATGGGATAACCTGAGGATATACACAAGAAAGGGGTGGTATATAATTCCCTGTAATATAATAAAAATTGAATAACATGAGGATAATAATACACATTATACAAGGAGTATCAATGAGGCATGAAGGGACATGAATATAAAGTCCTGATATATCATGATAATCATAACATGGAAATGTGGAAACAACTTAAAACACTACATCATAAACAAAAAAGAATCAGGTAAACCCCTGTTCCAACATGGTGGAAAAAAGTCCCATAAAGAAATTAGGTAAACCTATATCCCAACATGACATATCATGATACTAAACATTACCCAATGCATTTGAGCTCTATCAGGGCACACCCTTCATAATCATTTCAATCTCATGCTTAAGTGTGCCACATAAATCATATAACATGGATTTATTCAACATAATAATTTATTAAATGATAAAGGAATTTTGAATACACACATTTAAGTTCTAAATCAACAAATATATATTCATAAAGGTGAATACCCTTGATAGATTAATGGGTATGATATTCACTATACGATGATTTTGGCATGGAAAATCACTGTGCAATTTAGGCAGCATAACGACGTCATATGAAAATTTGTAAAATGGGTTGATGAGAGAGAAATAGGTATATCATCATTTATACATGAAATGGATAGTAATGGGATCATGGAACATAATATCCCAACATATTTAATGGAATTTAAGATGCATAATATAAAATAAGTGCTTTAATGGGAATGAGAAGAGAGGAATCCCTTACAGAATTTTGACATTTTAACAAGTGTATATAAAGGATAAAAAATGGATTAATTAGAGTTTAAGGAAGATATCATTGTTTATAAATAAAATTTACTATAATGGGAGTATGTATTAACATATTACAACATATTCAAATTGAAATTAAAAGGCATATCACAAAAGGAGTGCTTGATAAAAGAGGAAAGTGAAATATCCCTTACTTGGATGTGTGACTCCAAAGGCTTCAGAAAGGATTATTGGGAGCTTTGGGGAAGATTGGGAGAACTATATGGAGTAAGGGTAATAGGTTGGTCAATATTAAAAGAGTTTTAGTGAATATAAATGGGATCTTGGGTTGGTTTATATAGGAAAGGGGGGATTTCTTTATTATTTTGGTTTTGGACACTACACAATAAAATATGAAAAACCACAAACCATACCATGGTTTTGGCCCATGGTTTCTAGAAAATTGGAGTGTTATAATTTTTTTTATAAGTTTAAGGTCTGAAGATATTAAAATATTTCCCTTTCTTATGTGTAGGTGAGTCATACTTTCAAGGAAATTATTTTAAAATCTTAAAATATATTATATATTTTGGAGGATTCACTAAGGCTTTATAAAATAAATAAAATAAACATAAAATTACATTATTTTAAATGCAAAACATATATTTTTATGAATATACATTTTATAGTAATTATTAAATCACTATTGGGTCATTATGATGTCATAAAACACACTCTATATTTATATGGTATTTAATTTTCACCCAAAAATTCGACTATCTAAGAAAATTATAAAAAATTCACCATCGGATAATTTCGAAATCCAAATTCCAAAAATAATATTCATTTTATCTAAATAATTTCCTAAATATTTGAATTTTATGTTTTAAAATAAAAATATACATTTACTGAAAATTGGCGGGTTTTGAAAAAAACAGTTTTCAAACCTTAATAAAAAATTTCATTTAATTTCATAAAAAGTATATGATAATTTATATTTTAAAAAATTAATTTAATAATATTATTTCATTATAATATAATTTATTTAAAAAAATACATTAATTCATCAAAATATATTTCTTAATTGAATTTGAATATTAACCAAAAATACAATTTGTGCTTTAAAAATCATTTGCAACGTAAAAATAATAGAATGAAAGTATATTAATTATTTTATACAATTTTTTTTTACATAATTATAATGCTAGGGTCTTGTTATATATCCATTTATTACACCAAAATACACCATAAGAGTATGGTGTGTGATGGTGGGGCTTTCATGGGTCCGTTCAATGAACATGGTTTGGGCCGTGGTGTCTATGATCTCGAAATTATCACATAAATGGTTTAGCTCATGCTTAAGTTGTTGGATCTCTACTTGGTATTAGTCTAGGGAAAATCTCATAAATGAAATCTCCCTTATAATCTCTAATAAATGTGCTTCATAGGGTATGATCCTACTAGTTGAGGCCATCACTTCCTTTGTGTCAAAAGGATTTGTTGAAACCCTATATTTATACAAGTCATATGATCACTATTCAACAATTATATTATCAAAGGTAATGATACTAAATAGTCATTTAAATTTAATTGGATAAAAATGAGTTCAAGTGTTTTATTTACCCACAATTCATTTAATTAAATAAAAATAATGGTAATTTTATTCATAAATGATTGGGTCGTTACATTGGAGACATTGCTAATTAGTACACTACAAATATAATTATTTCCATAATTTCAAAAGTTGTGATATACTTGGGGATCAATTTCCCCTTCTTAACAAACCTTATGACAACCTTCCATGGAGATAATTTCGGAAATACATGTTCTCCCACTTGAAATTCAAAATCCTTTCTCCAGTTGTTAGCATAAATATTTTTTCTCCTTTGAGATACTTTAATATGAGCCTGAATAGTCTTTACCTTTGTCATTGTATCTTCAATAAGTTATGGTACTATAAATTTACTCTAACCAACTTCATCCCAAAAAGTTGGAGTTCAACATATCTTGCCATATATTTCTTTATATGGAACCATTTGAATACTATAATAAATACTATTATTGTAGGAAAATTCAGCCAAAGGTAAATATTGATCCCACACACCATGAAATTGAAATGAGAATGATCTCAACATGTCTTACGATGTTTAAATAGTCATTTCTGATTGTCCATCAGTTTGAGGGTGATAATAAGTACTCATATAAATCTTAGTATCCAAATCCTTTTGAAGATCTTCTAGAGTTTTGATGTAAATAAGGGATATAGATTAGAAGAAATTTAAAGAGGTGCACCATGAAGTATTACAACTTCATTAATATAGATTATTTCTAGGTAATCAAGTGGAAAATGTTCTCTTATAGAAAGGAAATGTGCCGACTTTTTAAGAAAATCAACAATAACCCATATTGTATCATTTGTTTTAGGTGTCCTTGGTAGTCCTGTGACAAATTTCATTGTAATTTAATCCCACTTCAACATAAGAATAGGTATAGGTTGAATTAATCCTCTAGGATGATGCATCTTGGCCTTCACTTGTTTATAAACTAGGCACCTTGACACATAGTCAGCAATTTACCACTTCATGTTATCCCACAAAAAAATTCCTTCAGATCTTTGTACATATTGGTACTTCTAGGGTGTATAGATAAATTAGAGCTATGAGAATCATATAATAGTTATCTTTTTAGCCCAGGTATTGATGGAACACATAACCTATTTCCAAATTTCATAATTCCATCCTCATACATGAATCCTACCAATATTATATCCTTAACAAATTTAATTTAATTTTGAAAATTCTCATCATCATATTGAGAAATTTTTATCTTCTCTAGTAAAGATGGTTTAACAATCATTTGAAAAAGGAGTGATGTTTTTTCCCTAAAAAATCCCCATATCTATATTTATTAAGTCTATGAATATAGGATCTTTATCAACCCTAATTTGGGTAAGAAGTACATAATCTTTCCTGCCTAATGAATCTTCTACCATATTTTATTTTTTAAGATAATAGTGTATTGAGAAATCATAATCTTTGAGTAACTCGAGCCATCATCTTTTCCTAATGTTGAGTTCTTTCTGCATAAACATATATTTAAAATCTTATGATTCGTATATATCTCATATCTTTAACCATAAATATAGTGTATCCTTATCTTGAGTGAAAATATTACAGTTGAAACCTCAAGATCATGACTTTGATAATTTTGTTAATGTGTCTTCAAATTCCTTGAAACATATGCAATAACTTTATCATTATTCATAAGGACACAACCCATTCCTTTATTTAATGCATCACCATATATCACAAACCCATAATTTCTTTATGGTAGAGTCAAAATCTAAAAATTGACTAATCTTTCCATAAATTCTTCAAAACATCCAGCACATTCTTTTATCAATATGAACTTAACCCCTTTACATGTGACCTTGGTTAATGGGTTAACTAATTGGAAAAAATTATGAACAAAACACTGATAGTAACCTACTAAAACAATGAAACTATGCACCTCAATGACGTTTTTTGGTATAGACCATTCTTAGATTGACCTTGTCTTTGTTGGATCAACTAAGATTCTTTCCTTAGAGACAATATATCCAAGAAAATAAATTTCCTAAATCCAAAATTCATATATGAAAAATTTACCATATAACTCTTTCCTTATGAGAGTCTCAAGAATAATAAAAAAATTATTCTCATGGGATTAATAGATTTTAGAATACACCCTAGTATCATCAATGAATAATACAAAAAAATCATCAATATATTCCTTAAATACCCTATTCATTAGATCCTGGAAAACAGAGGGGGTATTAGTCATTCCAAATGGAACTACTATGAACTTATAATATCCAAACCTCATTCGAAAATCTATCTTCAAGATATCTTCCTTCTTTACTAGAAACTAATGATACCCAGAACAAAGGTAAATCTTTGAGAAATAATTATACCCATTAATTTTATCAAATAAATCATCAATGAGAGGTAGATGATACTTTTTATTTATTTTAATAGCATAGATTTCTCTATAGTTAATGCACAACCTCAAGGATCCATATTTCTTTTTAACAAAAAGAACAGGGGCTCCCCATGGAGAAACACTAGGGTGGATAAATCCCTTATTACTCAAATCTTCTAGTTGTTTCTTCATCTCGAATAATTCTACAATTTCAATTCTATAAGGATTATCTGATATTGGTCTTTGATCATGGATTATATCAATAGTAAATTCAACTTCACACTTTGGGGGTGCCTAGGTAATTCCTCAGGAAATACATCAATGTATTCCTACACAAGTGGTACATCCTCCATTAAAATATTACTTTACTAATCCGTAGATGTTGTTTTCTATTACTCCCCAATAATTTCATTTAGTTGATCTACTAGGGGTGGATATAGATAAGAATCAGATGATGAATTTTCTTCTCTAAAGATAAGGGATTCAATACCTTCCTTACAAATCATAATTTCCTTCTTCTTGCAATAAATTTTCACATCATATTTTGAAATCTAGTCCATACCGAGCATTATATAAAATTAAAACATAGGTATGATGATAAGGTCAGAAAATAAAGAACATTTATAACTATAATGGGAACTTCTTGACACATTTCTGTTACAATGAGACTTCCCTTAAGAGTTTTGACTGACAAATCCCTTATTAAATCAAAATAAAAATATCTTTTTTTTTTGTAAAATTAGGTAGATATAAAAGAGTGCGATGATCCAGAATAAAATAAATCATTGACTAAATTTAAATATAGGATTAATGTACCTAACACCATATCATTGGGTACTTCTACTTCAGTAGCGGGGATCGCATAACCTTGGCCATATCCCCTTGGCCTCGTCTATGGTAAATTACCTTGATTCTTGGTACATTGATTTTAATAATGCCACATTTCATTACAGTTTAATCATTGAAGATAATTGATCTATTTCTTCCCCTTTTATTCATTATCTCAATGAACCTTTTCTCTACACTTATAACAAACTCCCATGCCTTTCAATTATTTCCTAGGATGATTCTTTAAAAAAATTTCACATAATGGAAATTGGTTCATTAACTTCTTCTTATTTGATGATTCATCATTTCCATGTTTATCAGAAGACCTATTCATATCTTGATTTAACTTGAACATATAAGATCTATCAAATTCATTTTCCATTTTGATGACACTTAATACTATTTCATCATATGATTAAAATGTTTGAGAAGCCATTTCCCTTCAGATACTTGGATTAATACCTTCTAATAAATGATCATTATTACCTTCCCAATCAAGTATGTAATCTATATAATACCTGTCTAGTCTTGTGAAGGTATCCTCTTACTCAGAAACACTCACTTCTTAACTTTTATTTATGCTATGTAATTTTCTCTTCATTTTAGTTCATTGCTCGCGAGGGAATTATTTATAAAAGAATTTTTCTTTAAAAGTTCTCAATTCCATGTATTATATTCCATCTTACTCCTTTGTATTTTGGATCAATGACCTCCATAGATAAAAATCTTCCTTTATATAATATAATTCTATTATTAATTTTTCATTTTCATTGCATCCCAATGCTAAAAATATCTTTTCAAGGGAATTAATTCACTACTCATATACCACTGGATTAGTAGTCCACCTAAAAGATGTGGTATTTTCCCCATTAAATGATCCAAAGTATGTGTAGTATGGTTATTCTTCATAACCTGAGTAAGATATCCTAATATGGTCATGATATTCTTAGATTTAACACTAACTATATTGAATTCCTCATTAGAGAAATCCCTACATTGATCGCGAGTATTAATTCCCTTCCATCCATTGGGAACCATAACTAAATAATGTCACACACTAAGTTAGCTCATAATAATCATGATTATTAAGCCAAAATAAAAATCAATACAATGAGTTATTATAATTCTCATGTTTATTTAACATATATTTCCCGAGTTTCTTCTAAAATTACTCTAATGCCACCTGTAACAACCCCGATCCCAGTAGCCCAGAGCCTGTGGTTATTTTATTAAAATGGTATAGATACAAGAGATAAAATCAACAGGGATAAATTAGATTAGTATTATTGAAGAAATACATACGTACATAGTTCCCTTATTATAATTGTTAATTAAACATTGAACATAACAAAATAAAATAAACTGCTTCTTGAAACTTATTCAAAGATTTCATCTTCATAACCTGGGGAAGGAAAAAAATAAAAGGGTGATCTTAAATGCTCAGTAAGGGTTATATGAAATAATAATAAGTGAAGTAAAGTCAATAAGTAATAGTCATTATGGAAAGGTAAATAATATGAAAACACATGCCATCAATATAATGAGAATGAAAATGAAACTATAGATTTTTTCATAGTGAACTCATGGAAAGTAATAACTGAATACAAAACGAATAAAATGCTTAATCATTAGATGTCATTTATCTGCACATGAACCATTATACCATAAATAAATTTTATGTTTTGGGTAAAAATCCATCTGATTCTATTTTTGAAACAAACACAAATGGTTTGTTGGAAACTATTTTTGTCCCATCAGATCTTTCGATGCATTGAGGGGCTATAGATAACTAGGTCCCACCCATCACTACAAGTCAAAAGCATTATTCATACATAGATTTAGTTAAATAATAACACCATATGTAAAAATGGTATACATCTAAGACAATAATCATATCCATGAAACACGAAATATGGAAATTTAATGAATGATGATCATAAACAAAAGGGAAATATACATACACTAAACATAAGGAATAAGTTTTCAAAAGAAATTTCATAATGGTTTTCATGAAAGAATGGATTTAAATCATACTTATACATTCATAATGTAAAATAGTTATACATAATGATAAATTATGTCCAATTTAAGTGAAAACATGTAAAAATAATTTTTAAGAAAGTTTAGAAAAGATCATCTTTAGTGTGGGTTATGGTAAAATATTAAAGATTATTTAAAAGAGAAAAGACATATTTTTATTCATAAAACCAAATAATTAACTAAGATAGTTATTAATGATAATTTTTTTGATTTTATGAAAATAATGGTGGCTTAAAAAAGATTATGGAGTACACTTGAAAATGGGCGAGAAATCGGGAAGTTCCCTTTAATCGGTCTTGCTTAACAGGAAGAATTAAGAAGAGAACCCTATAAAACATGTATTTACCTATCCATAAAGGAATAATTGAGATATTTAAATATTTTAGGAACATACACACATAATTTAGGTGGAGTATATAAGAATTGTTATGATTTACATTGGGTGAATAAAGATAAATAGTAACACAAAAGAAAAAATGGAAGTTTAGGAAAAATCCCTTACCTTATGTCCAAAAGTGATCTTCACTTGCATTTACTGTATTAGATAATGAAATTATATTCATTAAAAAATTAATTAAGATCCTATTAAACATGTATTTTTTTATGATTTTTTATGTTTATTTATGGCCTTTTTTATGAGTTATAAGATTCATTTTCTTCATTCTAGAGTGTTCATTTCCTTGGTTTTCATGATTGGTTATCTTATATATATGTATGGAAGTTCATGTAAAAATGGGATTAATTCTTTAGAATTGAAATTATATGTTATTAATGAACTTATAGAATATTAAATGGTATTATATATCATTTTTTCCTAGATATGAGGATGATTCATTAGATAAAATGTTAATGATAACTGTTTAAGTGATTTTGGTGTTTTTCGATCATCGTGCACTAGTATTGTTTTATTAATTAATATTATGTATATATACTAGTTCAATAACTCAAAATAACTTTTAATATAAATTTTAAAATATTTTTTAACCATTATAATGGTTTTATGACCATACTTTAAGGAGGTAATGAAAAATAAAAACGCATCATCCACGATGGCGGTAAATCGACACACCATGGACGACATTTTCATATTTGGAATAAAATGGATAAGATAAGGGGTTTGATGATGTATTTTACATTAAAAAAATAAAATTACATTATATATAAGATAATGTAGTTATCATGCATGTTTGGATAGATGAGGCGAGGGAAGGATAAGAAATGAAAAGAAAATAAAAGAAAATGAAAGGGAAGGATTAAAGGTTTTCCTTCTTGAAATCTTCTCCTTGAGAACCTCCTTAAGGGACTTGGGATTGGTCTTTTATTAAGAACAAAGGTTTATAGATAAATGAGAGAGACTTTTTAAGGGTATTTGTAATAAATTGGACAATATACAAGGCTTTTGAGGTGTTAGGAGAAGAGGTGGTGATGGGTGGTATTTATAGTGGAGGAGGGGGTGTTTTTTGATTACTGTACTCATTTGATTATTATTTTGGATCAAGACTATGAATATTGTGGATTATTGTGTCTAAATACAGTAAATAGTTCATTTTAATTTAAAAAAAATGTGATTAAATCATCCATACATCAATAATGACTCAACAATTATGGTATTTAGCTTATACCGTAAATTATCATATTTCATTATTTACAAAAAATTAAACTATTTTAGAAAAATCCCAAAAAATCACCCTAACCATTTTTAGATGTGTAGACTTTAAAAATGAACTACATTTTTTGAAAATAATTTTATAAATATGAGAAATTTAATTTTTAATTAAAATCATCATTTACTTGAAAAATACCTATTTTAAAATTATAATAGATTTTATAACACTTTGAAAAATTAATAAAGATATCATAAAAGTATATTATAACTATAATGAAACAAAATATTAATTTATGATTCTATTTTATGAACACAAATTTTCATTTAAATCATTATATTAATTATAAAATTGTAAATAAACATTTATGTTTTATAAAAACACCAACACTTAATTTATCATTTTCAAAATATTTATTTACTAACACAATGATATAATTATATCATATTTTCATTTATAAGATGCCTATTTTTTTATACTTTCATTGGATAGGTTACTATTATATTAGATGAATTACTATTCCAAAGGGTCATATTACTATTCCAAAGTCCAATTTACTATTTCATTTGTATAAGTTCCTTAATTTATATAAAAAGCCTCTTATTTCATTCATTAATCTTTTATAAAGTTTGTTTTGTGTTATTTATGTTATTTTATGTGATTTATACTATATATAATAATTTTTTGTGCAATATAAGCTATCAAATGAATTGAATTTATTTAAGTGGATACTTACCATAAAATATTGGGCCGTTATAATTTATTACATCACTTTTAGGCTATTATGATGTCATAATAAATACCATATATTTATATTGTATTTAATTTTTCACCAAAAATTATATTGTCTCAAAAATTATGATAAAATAACCACTGGATAATTTCAACATGTTAATTTTAAAATTAATATTTATTTTATCAAAATAATCCTCAAAATATAAAAATTTACACTTTTAATAAAAATCCTTATTTACTTAAAAATACTTGTTTTTATGATACTAATATCTTTTAGACCCTTATAAAAATTGAATCATAATTCATTAAATTATATTATCATTCATATATAAATAAATATTATTTAATAAGAATATTTTTTGAAAATAATTTATTAATAGTTTTATAATTTATCAAAAATAACATTTTAATTGAAACTATATATTTCCCAAAAATACAATTTGATTTCTTCATGTCAAAATAAATTTTTTTATCAAAATAATTATATAACCATTTATAAATTAATAATAAAAATGGATAAATATATTCATTATTTCATTAAAAATAAAATACAAAAATTCATATTATAAGGGTTTAGATACATAATCCCTTATTACAACAGGGTAAGCCCTAACGGTATGGTGTGTGATAATTGTTCTTCATTTGGGTGATTCGACGAACATGGTTTGGGTCATGATCTCGATAAGCCTGAACTTCTCCTACAAATTATTTCACTCATTATTTTTCTATTGAATCTCATCTTGGACTTGGTCAATGGTAATGCCCAGTGATTCCATCTATTAGGACCCAACCTTAAACATTACATAATCTTTATTTTTTAGTGAATATTTAATTTTTTTACATTTTAGGATCGTTAGAGTTTAGAGTTTTATAGAATTATGTCATCACCCTTAAATAAATAAACATTACATCACAAATTGGACACTTCCACTTCGTATTGATTTCCCCACAAAACAAAACTTTTATGATATAATTTTTTTTCTTTTCTTGAAATATCTTCACAATTATCATCTTGAAATAATCATTTTTTATTCCCTTTATGGAACTAGTATGTAACACCCCAATCTTCCACAGTACTTTTTCCTTTGAATAATGCAATGGCGTGTGTTGTACGCAACATCGAGTTCTAACACACACCGCAACCGATCAAACTAGCCGTTATGAATAGTAATACTTACTTTTTAAAATTTTATACATTTTATCTTTAAAAATGTACTTTATTTTTGGATTCTTAATATCAAAATTAGATTAGGGTGAAATTTTGGTACTTTTCGGATAACTTTCATATTTTGATGAATAGTGAAAATTATTAAATTTTAATTAAAAACAACTTTTTTAATCAAAATAATTAATAGTGATAAATTATGAATTTGAGTTGTTTTAAATTATATTTAGAATATATTTTTACCATTTAATACAATGTTGGTCATTGGACATAATTTCACAATTAAACAGAACATAAACAAGTATCAATCTTTTGATAGTTATTATATCTTAAAAACACGCTTTTTGTTTTGACAGCGGGAATTAATTTTAAATTAATTTATGCCACTTCTGTGTTTTGAATTTGGAAAAATGGATTCCATATTTTTAATCACGATGTTAAAATTTAGTAAATATGTATCTTTTATTTTTAGGAATTTTGAATAATTACTTCGGTAAATATTTTATTTACCATGGTTAAAGGGTAAATCCGGTAAATAAGGGTTAAAAATAATATTATAATAATAAACAATAACTCTAAAACATGTCCTAACCTTATTGGTTGATACATGTCCGACCATGAGCATCTTTGGGTCGATTTTGGGACCCCATGATGCCACTTGTAAGTGATAGGGACACTTTATTTTAATTAAGTTAAAATGAATACAAAAATGACACAAGCATATATCTTTTAGAAAACGAATTTTTACATAGGGTTATATATTTTGTATTTTCCACTATAAATATTAATTAGAAATCTAAAAGTATTTCCTACATAATGGTATTTTATTTATAATTTTTAGACATTAAATAATTTAATTTATTTATGACACAATGGTGATGCAGTAATTACCATAATAGTGAGAACTTAAAATGATTGATATTGTAGATACCCAAATAAATATAATTTGATATTTTTTATGAATTAAACTAATTTAATATGTTAATATGACATGTTAGGAATTATTTAATTAACTTTTTTCGAAGTAATAATTCTGTTATGATTTTAACAAAAATAAATTATTGAATAGTTTTAAAATTGACATAAAAGCGTTTTTAAAAAAGATATTATATTATTAATTGATATTAAATTTCTAAAAATCTTATATTGGGCCAAGAGACTTATATCATTATAGTTTTATCATTAAGGGACCACTTGGGGGTCTCTTGGATGTATATAGTAAGTTTATTAACCATATAATATAAAAATATAAAGAGATATTGTAAAAGTGAAACTAATTAACTAAGAGTTAATACTTAAAGATAAGGTTAATATAATGACCCAAACCTATCTAAATTCTATTGGTTCAGTGGTTTTCGACACATACCCACCTTAAAATTTAAATAATCCACTTTGGATCCATTATAAACCGAATATGAATTTATTATAAAATAATATTTTTAGCTTTTCCAAAGGTGACCCTCACCCCTCTTATAAAAGGGCACTCCCCCTTCTCATTAATTAACACCTTAAAAGCCTTTTGGTTCGGCCAAACCCCGCCCAAATACTCTCCCAAATTCCCTCACTTCATCCTAGATGCTTTCCTTTAGTCATAAATCCAACCTAAGAGCCATTTAAATCAAATCAAAAGGAAGAACCCGAAGAATAGGTAATGATTTCACCACCCTTTTCCAAGTTCCTTTCTTCTTCCACTTCTTCCTTCTTTGTTATTACCATTCTAAAATAATAACTCCAGTATCTTATATATATTGTGATTTTATTATAAATATGGTACATCCATATTCAGTATTCTATCCATCATTTGAATAACATGTCACCTTACGTGCGTGCGTATGGCTTACCGTCTCCACGTCATGGTGTACTTGTTATTCAATAAATTATTATTTCGATGGGTATAATAATGATGTGTAATTCATGTAAATAATAAATATAACATGATAATGATTCTGTATATATGATATAACATCCAATTATATATTATTTTAATATCAAAAGAATGACATTGTCGCTCGTGCGTACGTACGGACTACCGTCTCCACGAACGCGATGAGATTCATTCTCCATCGTATCCATTCAAGTATAATTATCATTTGATGATGTAAAATAATTTTTAAGGACTTTATATCATTCTGGATATGAATATGATACATCCTATCCATGAAAAACATGGCTTACATAACAAAACATATCAAAGAAAACGAGTAAGTTAACACCCAAAATGGCGATAATACTAAGATATTATTAAAAAAGCAATGTTAAAAGATCATATATGATATCATATTAATATATATGATTATTTTATAATTTAATAACAATTATTTCACCATTATACAGGAGGTTAACCTACCCTCAACCAAGGAAAAATGTACAAAGTAAGGGGTTCCTTATCTCACTCTTAATTTCGTGAGAATTCCATTGTTCACCACTTATTTATTGCATGTGGTGTATGTGTACTGCCCATGATTGTATTCATTGTGTAATGTAATTTAATTTATGGGTATTTACATCATCATTTTAAGATCCTTCTTTCATGGGTGTATTTTTCGTAAGTTACCTAATCGATAAGGGAATTTGAAATTTCAATTTCCACTCATTCGGCTTTACGCATACTTCATTGATTATTTTACTCCAAGATTATGTGTGGAATAACTATTAATTTGATTATGTCATAATTTCCAATCCCCTTTCTGTGGATATACTTTTTATACACATAATAACTCCATTGATAAATTCTCAAGTCATCGGTATGAACTTGATAAGAGTAATTTTAACTCAATCTCCATTTGTTGAGTTAAATATCCAATTCATTGGTGTTGTTTTTACAAGAATATGTGTGAATGTCATCTAATTGATTTACACTAAATATCCAATTATATTGAGTGTAATTATATTTTTCACACATAATTATGTCGTTGATTGATCCTTAACCTAATGATATGGTCTTTATAAGATAATTCATCTCAATTTACATTCCATTGATACTTATTTGTTGTTATACACCAAATCACTTTTATATGGTGTATATAATGTACTTTGACATAGTATATCCTGAATCCATTTATTCTCATGATATTATTAAATTTTGATTTCCTCAATTATTTTTATTCAAGTGTCTCTCTTTTGGTTAGAAACTCTAACTAAAATACCATTTCTAAATGTTTTAAAGACTTATTATTCTAAATCTTTCTCATTAATGTCCATGTTTTAAAAATGGTTTTAAGGATTTATTTATATGGACATTAATGTTTTCAAATCAAAATTACTTTTAAAAGTTTAAAAGTGGTATGAGACACTTTGATTCAAAAATCTATTTTAAATGGATTCTTGACAAATAGTGTGACTTTTAAATGTTTTCAAGAAAAGGGGGATATTTCTCTCAAATAGTTTTGATGGTTATTTTCATCTATGTCAATATCATTCATTATTATCGATTGAGGTTAATATGATACAATAAAATCTTCCATTTTGTATCTAATGAGTTATGTTTGACTGTGGATGTGCTATTTTTATACCATTCATGGTTTGTGGTTAAAGTATTGACATTTCTTATGCTAGTTTTAATACGAATGTTTATGTTATATTTAAACATGTTCATATGAGGAATGCATTGGACTTAGTAAGTGACGGGTGGAGCCAGATATAGCTCCTCGATGCATCGGTAGGTCTCATGAGACAAACTAGTGTCTTGGCACAAGGCTTTGACAAAATCTTATTTTTAGTCTTGGCACGAGGTCTTGGCCATGTTGTTTTGATAGTCTGGAATTATGCATTCCATCATTATGAAAGTGGTTATTGATATTGCATGTGATTGTTCGACTAGTAGTATATCCATGTGCATAAGTAAATGGAATTATTTCATTTTATCTTTTCCATATTATGCTGAAGTTCATGTTTAAAAGGCTTTTGTTTTAGTTATAAATTGATTTAAGTGTTTATGCTTATCTATGAAAGCTTCTGCTATATTGTTATCCTTACTGAGCATCTGAGATCACCCCTTTCAATGTTTTATTTTTCCCAGGATGTGAAGAAGTAATTTATGAATGACCTGCAGGGATAGTATGAGGGGATATGAAGACAAGATATTGTTGTAGTTTTTTTACCTTATGATGTAATGTAAGACTTATGAATATATCTAGAGTTTCCAAGACTACTAAACTAATCGGTCTTTCGAGACTTGATCCTTTGTGATCATGCCAATGTTATGTAATAATGCACTGACTCTGGGTAACTGGGGTCGGGGCATTACAGTTGGTATCACAGGAAGTTTAGTACAAACCTTGGAAGCTAGATTTATATAAACTCTAATTAGAGCACATAGAACTAAGATGAACTTTTAGGATTAGTATAGAATAACTTCCTAGAATTTTGGTATTGTGGAGATTTTGTGAGTTTTCCGAGCAATAAATCCCTGTCTGGATACGAGCAGGTAGAGGCGGCTCTAGCACAAATGTACCTAGGGGTAAAACCTGAAAAAACCACTTTGAGCTAGACTCGAACAGGAACTGGTGCATGAAAACGGACCTTGCTGCACTCTTGGTTACAACACTACCGGGGGATATGCTTAGGATAATTTACATTTTCTCTACAAACCAATTTGAAGTATTATATATATAAGATGAGAGTAAATAGCCTTCGTTAATCCTAATGTGTTTCAAATTGAGAATATGGTGACATATTAATCTCTAAATGATTTTTTTGACTACTGTTACTCACACAATGCTTTCTGGTTTTAGTCAATGGATGGATTCCAAGGAAGTCATAGTGACTTTGAGAATGATGTACAAGGTGGGAAAAGTGGTGGAAATGAGAAACAAAATGGAATGTTGATAGGCATAAAAGATATCGTCTTTATTCCAAATCAATTTTCCAAAAATATGATCAACAATATATTTATTAACCAATTCCCGGACTCAATAAAGAAGAGAAAGGTGATGAATGATAAGAGCTCCAGCAGTGGAGACCATGGAGAAAGGAATCCTAAATTTCCATCATGCAGAAAATGTGGAAGGACACACCCAGGAAAGTGTCTCAATGGGACAAAGAAATGCTTTACGTGCGGGAAGGAAGGACATAAAGTGAATAATTGCCGAAGAAAAATGAAGATTACTATGGAAGAAGATAAAAATGGTTCCAAGAGTCCATTTACAGTCATTTTTCATAAATGTAGGGGACCTGGCCATTACCCGAGTGAATGCCCTATTCTATAGGATATTTTCTTGGTCAAAGAAGAAGCTATGTGGAAATAAATGGTTGGAGAAATGTTTAAAAACTATTAGTGCTCCTTGTTGATGGGTTTACTTTGGAATAATTTCTCTTGTATTTTTAACCCTGGAGTTTTCCATGTGAGAATTATATTTGAGGAAGAATTATCTTTTCTCTTGTGGATATAGTTATAAATAACCCTTTGGTTTTATATGATCGTTGGGTTTGAGGCAATTATAAGTTATTATAATTTGGGATGAAAATTCAAGGTATGAGATAAGATTTGTGGTTAAATTATGTTATGGTTATTTTGAGGAATTTATCTCATTTTGGTAAGGTTATAAAATATAGTTTTTGAAAAAGGACAACACGTAGACCGTGTGACAACCCGTCGCGTCGGACAAAGATGTAGGAATCGAACCCACAACCAAAGTGCGATTGGGATTTACCGCCTACCATTGGACTATGTGAAGTCCCTGGTTTGTGTGACTATTATTTTTAGTTAAATGATTTTATTGATCAATAAAAATTTTATTTGGGATCTTATGTCTTATCAAATGAATACCCTTAGTATAGGAAAAGGATTTGGTGATTAAGTGATAAATGTTATTTTGGAAGTTGTTCACTTTGTTGTGAACACTATATGCCCATGGAAAATAGAATAGTATAGAATTTCATTTGAGGAGTAATGGTGTATTTTAATCTATGTTTTTATTATGGATTTATAGTTATTTGGGTTATTTATGGAAATGATTAACCTATAATAGAGAATATGTGATAAGGTTAATTACTTTTAAGTATGTGACTTTAAGAGTAGTTGATGTCATTTGGAGATAAAATTTAACATGGAAGACTACATAACCAAAATCTTCTAAGTTTTGGGTTTCATATTAGTTTGGATTAAATTGAAGGATTTTAAGGTCAATTGTTTATTGAATGGTATTTATTTATCTTTGGGTTATTGTTGGTTTAATTTTAGAAATTAATATTAGTGGAATATCCTTTTGGGGGATCATCAGATCTTATAGTAACCATTTTGGTTTTTATCAATCTCTAAAGACAAGGTAAATATATAGTTTATCCTTCGTGGATCATGTGATTCTATAAGAAGTTTATTCTATCTCTTCCAGTGTGACCAAGTTTTCTTGAATACTCATCGTTTAAAAATGAGTTACTAGTTGAAATTTATTAAAGAATGAAACTTTACAAAAAATTAAGTATGTCTCTTTATGTTCTTAGTCAATCTCAGAAATGAATTCCTCATATTTATGCAATGTATCTTAAAAAAATTATAAAAATGTTGTCTGTTTACTTTTCCTACTGGGAAACTAATTACCGTTTGTCCCATCACAAGTTTGTGGTTTTCTTATTGTTAACTTTCTCCTGATCATGTTTTCTATCCCTCCCCATAAAAACTTAACACTTAGTTTATAATCCATATCTATGTTTTCCTATATGGAATCTTAGTATGGGATATCTTGGGTGAACTTTATACCTCTCTTCCTTTCTATTAAAGTGATAGTTTTATTGACTCTTTTTCTGATGTGGGACTTTCCATTATATTATCAAGCCCAATTTTTAAAAAAAATTGTGAGGACGCAATTTATTGAAGGAGGGGAGAATGTAATACCCCAAGCTTCCATGATACGTTTACCTTTGAATAATGCAATGGTGTGTGTTGTACGCAACATCGAGTTCTAACACACACTGCAACCAATCAAACTAGCCATTATGAATAGTAATACCTACTTTTTGAAATTTTATACAATTTATCTTTAAAAATGGACTTTATTTTTTGATTATTAATATCAAAATTATCTTAGGGTTAAATTTTGGTACTTTTTGGATAACTTTCATATTTTGATGAATAGTGAAAATTACTAAATTTTAAATAAAAACAACTTTTTTAATCAAAATAATTAATAGTGATAAATTATTAATTTGAGTGGTTTTAAAGTATATTTAGAATATATTTTTACCATTTAATACAATTTTGATCATTTGACATAATTTCATAATTAAACCGAACATAAACAAGTGTCAATCTTTTGATAGTTATTATATTTTAAAAACACGCTTTTTGTTTTGACAACTGGAATTAATTTTAAATTAATTTATGCCACTTCTGTGTTTTGAATTTGGAAAAATGGATTCCATATTTGGAATCATTATGTTCAAATTGTGTAAATAGGTAACTTTTATTTCTAGACATTTTGAATAATTACTTCGGTAAATATTTTATTTACCATGGTTAAAGGGTAAATTCAGTAAATAAGGGTTAAAAAATAATATTATAATAATAAAAAATTACCCTAAAACATGTCCTAACCTTATTGGTTGATACATGTACGACCTTGGGCATATTTGGGTCTATTTTGGGACCCCATGGTTCCACTTGTAAGTGATAGGGACACTTTATTTTAATTAAGTTAAAATGAATACAAAAATGACACAAGCATATGTCTTTTAGAAAAACAATTTTTACATAGGGTTATATATGTTGTATTTTAGACTATAAATATTAATTATAAATATAAATGGATTTACTACTTAAGGGTATTTTATTTATAATTTTTAGACATTAAAAATTTAATTTATTTCTGACACAATGGTGATGCAGTAATTAACATAATAGTGAAAAATTAAAAATATTGATATTGTAGATACCCAAATAAATATAATTTGAGACTTTTTATGAATTAAACTAATTTTCTAGGTTAATATGACATGTTAGTAATGATTTAATTAACTTTTTTAGAAGTAATAATTCTTTTTTGATTTTTACAAAAATCAATTATTGAATAGTGTCAAAATTGACATAAAAGAGTTTTTAAAACAAATATTATATTATTAATTGATATTAAATTCTTAAAAATATAAGGTTCGGCCAAGAGACTTATATCATGATAGGTGTATCATTAATGGACCACTTGGGGGTCTCTTGGATGTATATAGTAATTTTATTAACCATATAATATAAAAATACAAAGAGACATTGTAAAAGTGAAACTAATTAACTAAGAGTTAATACTTAAAGATAAGGTTAATATAATTACCCAAACATGTCTAAATTCTATTGATTGAGTGGTTTTCGACACATCCTCACCTTAAAATTTAAATAATCTACTTTTGAGCCATTAGAAACCGAATATGAATTTATTATAAAATAATATTTTTAGCTTTTCCAAAGGTGCCTCTCACCCCTCTTATAAAAGGGCACTACCCATTCTCATTAATTCACACCTTCAAAGCCTTTTGGTTCTGCCAACCCCTTCCCAAATACTCTATAAACTTCCCTAAATTCATCCTAGAGGCCTTCTTTAGTCATAAATCCAACCTAAGAGCCATTTTGATCAAATCAAAAGAAAGAACCCGAAGAAGAGGTAATGATTTCACCACCCTTTTCCAAGTTCCTTTCTTCTTCAACTTCTTCC
The DNA here is from genome assembly GCA_963277665.1 of Viscum album. NCBI lineage: Eukaryota > Viridiplantae > Streptophyta > Magnoliopsida > Santalales > Viscaceae > Viscum > Viscum album. The sequence continues at coordinate 949,332,481 of OY728127.1, forward strand.
TTCTTTGTTATTACCATTATAAAATAATAAATCCAGTATATTATATATACTGTGATGTTATTATAAATATGGTACAACCATATTCAGTATTCTATCCATCCTTTTAATAACATGTCACCATACGTGCGTACGTACGGCTTACCGTCTCCACGTCATGGTGTAATTGTTATTCAATAAATTATTATTTGGATGAGTATAATAATGATGTGTAATTCATGTAAATAATAAATATAACATGATAATGATTCTGTATATATGATATACCATCCAATTATATATTATTTTAATATCAAAAGAATGATATTGTCGCTCGTGCGTACGTACGGACTACCGTCTCCACGTACGCGATGAGATTAATTTTCCATCATATCCATTCAAGTATAATTATCATTTTATGATTTAAAAATAATTTTTAAGGAATTGATATCATTCTTTATATGAATAAGATACATCCTATCCATGAAAAAAATGTCTTACGTAACAAAACATATCAAAGAAAACGAGTAAGTTAACACCCGAAACGACGATAATACTAAGATATTATTAAAAAACAATGTTAAAAGATCATATATGATATCATATTAATATATATGATTCTTGTATATTTTAATAACAATTATTTTACCATTATACATAAGGTTAACCTACCCTCAACCAAGGAAAAAATTACAAAGTAAGGGGTTCCTTATCTCACTCTTGATTTTGTGAGAATTCCATTGTTCACCACTTATTTATTGCATGTGGTGTATGTGTACTTCCCATGATTGTATTCATTGTGTAATATAATTTAATTTATGGGTATTTATATCATCATTTTAAGATAATTCTTTCATGGGTGTATGTTTCGTATGTTACCTAATCGATAAGGGAATTCGAAATTTCAATTTCCACTCATTCGGCTTTAAGCATACTTCATTGATTATTTTAATCCAAGATTTTGTGTGGAATCACTATTCATTTGATTATGTCATAATTTACAATCCCCTTTCTGTGTATATACTTTTTATACACAGAATCACTCCATTGATAAATTCTCAAGTCATCGGTATGAACTTGATAAGAGGAATTTTAACTCAATCTCCATTTGTTGAGTTAAATATCCAATTCATTGGTGTTGTTTTTACAAGAATATGTGTGAATGTAATTTGATTGATTTACACTAAATATCAAATCATATTGAGTGTATTTATATTTTTCACACATAATTATGTCGTTGATTTATCCTTAACCTAAGGATATGGTCTTTATAAGAGAATTCATCTCAATTTACATTCCATTGAGACTTCTTTGTTGTTGTACACCAAATCACTTTTATATGGTGTATGTAATGTACTTTGACATAGTATATCATGAATCCCTTTATTCTCATGATATTATTAAATTTTTATTACCTCAATTATTTTTATTCAAGTGTCTCTCTTTTGGTTAGAAACTCTAACTAAAATACCATTTCTAAATTTTTTAAAGACTTATTCTTCTAAATCTTTCTCATTAATGTCCATGTTTTAAAAATAGTTTTAAGGATTTATTTATATGCACATTAAAGTTTTCAAATCAAAATTCCTTTTAAAAGTTTCAAAGTGGTATGTGACACTTTGATTTAAAAATCTATTTTAAATGGCTTCTTGACAAATAGTGCGACTTTTAAATGCTTTCAAGAAAATGGGGATATTTCTCTCAAATAGTTTTGATGGTTATTTTCATCTATGTCAATATAATTCATTATTATCGATTGAGGTTAATATGATACAATACAATCTTCCATATTTTATCGAATGAGTTATGTTTGACTGTGGATGTGCTATTTTTATACCATTCTTGGTTTGTGGTTAAAGTATTGAAATTTCGTATGCTAGTTTTAATATGAATGTTTATGTTATGTTTAAACATGTTCATATGAGGAATGCATTGGACTTAGTAAGTGACGGGTGGAGCCCGCTATAGCTCCTCGATGCATCGGTAGGTCTCATGAGACAAACTAGTGTCTTGGCACAAGGCCTTGGAAAAATCTTATTTGTAGTCTTGGTATGAGGCCTTGGCTATGTGGTTATGATAGTCTGGCATTATGCATTCCATCATTATGAAAGTGGTTATTGATATTGCATGTAATTTGTTCGACTAGTAGAATATCCATGTGAATAAGTAAATGGAATTATTTTAATTTATCTTTTCCATATTATGCTGAAGTTAAAGTTTAAAAGGATTTTGTTTTAGTTATAAATTTCTTTAAGTGTTTATGATTATCTATGAAAGCTTCTGCTATATTATTATCCTTACTGAGCATCTGAGCTCACCCCTTTCAATGTTTTATTTTTCCCAGGATGTGAAGAAATAATTTATGAATGACCTGCAGGGATAGTATAAGGGGATATGAAGACAAGATGTTGTTGTAGTTTTTTTACCTTATGATGTAATGTAAGACTTATGAATATATCTAGAGTTTCCAAGACTACTAAACTAATCGGTCATTCGAGACTTGATCCTTTGTGATCATGCCAATGTTTTGTAATAATGCACCAACTCTGGGTAACTGGGGTCAGGGAGTTACATAGTACATCAAAATTTTTTAATTGTTGTTTGGTTTTATTTTGGAGTTTTTGGGTGTTGAGTGTCAAAAAACCATTTATGGGGAGGGCATACCTTGGTGCACCATTAGCGCATGCTTTTCCTAACTATACGGCTAACTGTGAATGGGTGCTGTAGGTTGGAAAAATGGTCTTTTTCATGGTTTTTAAACCATGTAGATCCCAGGGATAACAATGTATATTGGTTTTTGGGGATACAATATCTCTTTATAGTTGGTGAATGGTTTTCCTAACCGTGTTGTCAAACTGTGCGGTTTTTCCAAGTCACCTAAAAATTGGTATTTTATGATTTTCTGATGTCGATTTTATAACTCTTTGACTCAATTTTTATCATCCGATCATGTAAAACACCTCCTCCATGTTATTGAATCTTCTCCTCTACTCCCTTGGTGTATTTATCTTGTATTCTTGGTTATTTGGCTTTAGGTAAGTCCAAATCTTCTTGGTTTCTTCCTCCTTTCCTCCTTCTTTTTCAAAATTTTCCATTTCCATGGAAGTGTATAACCCTAAGTGGTGGGGATGGATGAAACTAGGGTTTTAATGGCGGATTTGTTTTTTTCTACATGTTTTAGGGTTCTACAAAATTATCCCACCTATTTAGGATGGTTATCCTTGAAGGCGATGATGCTTGAACCGATTCTAAGATTTGTGTCTCTATTTAAGGGTGTTTTCCATGGATGACCTTTCAATTTCTAATTTCCTTTGGTTTTTGTTGTTTAAATATCTATTGAAATTATTTTCAAATGATATGTATTATATGTTTAATAAGATTCATGGATTTTTTTGGCAATTAGGGTGTTTAAAGATGGTTTTCCAAATGGGTGTGGCTTGTATGCACACCAAGTATTTGATAAAATTGATCAAAGAGGTTTTATGGTTTAAAATTTATTTCTAAAATGGTTTTGAAAATGATTTTATGTTGTGGGAAAGTGTTTTATAAAATGAGAATTTTGGATTGTGAAATTTTATTGTGAAAGTGGTTTTTCATAAATGGATCTTTTTTTATTATGTTGGCTTTGATTAGAACATGGGTTAACCAAGGTGTGAGTGAGGGGTTGTTTGAGAGACGATGAAATCCTTCATGTTGGAAGACCGTGAGAGCTTACGTAGTTTAAAATGAACCATGAGAGAATTGATAGAAGAAAACTGTGAGGGAATCCATTTAGTTTCCAAGGGACTATGAGAACCCTTCGTAGGAATATTGATTGAGATTCTACTTGTTTATTGAGAGACTGCGAGAGCTCTTAGAGTTAGGCCTAGGGAAGAATGTGAGAGATTATATCTTTCTTAGTTGACAATCATACTTTATTTACACTAACTCACAATATACCCTTGATGTAAAATCCCTAGGAGCACATTACTCATTCCAAATCGATTTATATGCTTCATGCATTTTATTAGTGCCATATTGATGCGATAAGGTGTGTTATTCCCATTTTCCATTTATATAGTTATATATGATGATGTATATGATCCCCCTTATTATGCCGTGTTTGATATGTGGATCATGTGTTTCCTTGGGCCTTTTTTATTTATTTGAGTCATGGTGATTATTATTTTAGGAAACATGTTTTATTGGAAATGTAAAACCAAATGGATTTCAATTTCTTGTATGAATATGGATTATTTTCAAAGTAGTTTAGTTTTTAAAAGTGTTTTTAGACTAATTTATTGGTTTTCATGGGTAAAAGTATTAAATATATTCATGTTAGTCTACTACTAGGCTTTGTGCCTCCCATTCTATATATGCCTTTGGGAATATGTAGACTTTGTTTTGTAGGACATAAGTTAAGTTGAGGGAATCATGTACCTGGGTGTCTCTTCTTGATTACCACCATCCATGTTTGATGGAGGAGATGAGGTATCATCATGTTAGCTTGTGAGGATTCATTTTTATATTTTTTATCCATTGGGATGTATGTATTGTCCTTGTTTATTCATATACCCACTTTTTTGAGTTTTGGGATTTTTGACCGAAGATACCATGTATATATCATGATATGGAATGTTTTTTATATATTGTTTCTTATGGTATATGCTTAGTATTTATGGCATAAGTTGGATGTTTCATTTTATATTGTTTACTTCGATGATATTGGTGTGGTCATCCTATTTCATGGATGGGTCATACCAGTTTACCATGGGTGAAGCCATTCCCCAAAGATTGTTGGTTAAGCCTGGTGCTTGTCACCAACCTGTGGTGATTAGGAATGCTCTTCAGGATGAGTGGTGGGCCATATTGAGTGATGGGTTAGGTCCTCCCTAGATAATTCATCACAAAATAGAATTAGATGTAGGTTTTTATTTGGGATTTAGTGGTATATTAGAGTTAGGACTATCAATACATGAGTGGTAAAAATGGGGGAGTGCTCAACCATCTCTTATTCATGTTGAACCTCATGTTATCATGGGTGGTATAGGATTATGGTTATGATTTGAGCCTGGTTATGGGTTGTTTGATGAAATTTTGAAGTATTTATATATCATTGTTTATTTTATAGGTAATACTAAGGGTTTTTTTTGAGTTTTGGGGGTGAAACAATGATATTAGGAGAAGGCACACAGTTAGTACACACAGTTAGTAATCACCATGCACAACTTGTGCAACCTTACCTACCAACTCTAGTGAAACCCATACAGTTGGTTCCTAGTTTTCCTAACTGTTCATCCAAAATGTGAAGAGTGGTAAATGATTATATTTCTTTATTTTTTACTCCATTTTCATGTGGAGTTTCTTTTTATGCTCATGCTACTTGTTGAGTCCCATGATGGGGGTTTCTTTTGGTTCTTTTGATATTGCTTGAGGTTGGATCATGATTGATGAAGCTTACATTATTATTTACTATATACGATGCCTTCCTAAAGAACCTCATACAAGTATGCAGAGGGTGATACATAGTATACCTCTCAAGTGAACCCTCATCTTGATCCATATATGGTGAAGTTGGTGATTTGTATGATCCAATCCTTGGGTCAGGTGATTAGTCAAGATCAGACATGGATGGTGGACCATACTCAAGAGTTTATAAGGGAAAATACACTGGTGTTCTATGAAAATAATTGGCCCAATGAGATTGAGGAGTGGTTGGACTATATCGATTAGATATTTGAGTTCCTGAAGACCCATGAGACCTCACAGGTGGGCTTTACCACGTTTTTTCTAGAAGGACCAGGTAGGAATTGGTGAGAGTCTATGGTGATTTTGAGAACACATTAGGATCTCATGTGGACCACTTTAAAGGTTTATTTTAATCAAAAATTATTCCCACAGACCTTGATGGTGGTAAAGCCTTTGAGTTCTTGAAATTAAAGAAAGGGGATCATTCGGTAATGGAGTATGACACCTGTTTTACTGAGTTGGTGCATGTTTCTCTAAATATACTCACAAATGATTAAATTAAGGATAGATATTTCAAGATTGGATTGAGGAAAAAGATCAGGTCAATGATTATTCTCATTTTTTTGTGACTTAATCTATGATGGTTGATAAGGAAACTATGGAAGATGCATATTTGACTAGAATTATAGGTATCAATGGTGTTTATTGAGTGGGTGGAAGCCAAAGTCCTTCATCATGATAGAAGCAGAAGCAAGATGAGCCTTATTAGGGAAATGGTAAAAGTGTCTAATAGTTTTCACGTTAAAATCCTATGGATTATTTAGGGTGTAATCCATTTATTTTTTACCAGTGTGAGAAGGGTGGAAATACTAGGACTAATTTCTTAGAGACTTAAAGGGTATTCCACTAGTGTGGATGTTTGGTCCATCTCTATAATTTTATTTAGTAAGATTCATAGTGAAGTGGTGTGGGATCCACTTTTTGAAATGGATATCAAGTGAAATCATAGGATTCCAAAGGTGGAGGATATCACCCTCATGGTTTAGGGTATTCTCACTTGGGGAAGAAAACATAGAGAGAGATTGATCCAAGGTGTCTTCTTGACCATAGGTTATACTAGAGGACTCAGATTCTGGGTTGACCACTATGATAGGTATGGTGTTTATTTCTTCTTCTATGGCATCAATTTTATTTGACACTAACACATACCATTATTTTGTTTTGAGGAAACTAATTGATTCTTTGGGTATGTGATTTGAGTTTATGACTTATGATATTGATTTTAAAACCTTGTTAGGTAGGAATATGGATAAAGGTTTCAAGTTCCATGAGTGTTGTGTTTTAATAGCCCATCTGGAAGTCATCTGGGACTTCCCTATTTTAGACCTAGATGTTTTTGACCTTATCATTGACATGGATTAATTGATCATATTCAAGTTCCTTACTCTCTATATGACCACTCAGATATTTCAGAGTGAGTGGGATCCATTATCAGAGAGGTTAGGACTAGTTTCTTCAATGTTGGGGTTGGTTTCATGCTAATTTTCCAGGTTTTTTCATGGTTCTTTCGAGTAGAGTTCAGTGGGTGAACTTATAATAGTCATGTAGAGGTACCCATATGCGTTTCTAGAGTATTTTTCAAGATTCCCCCAGTGAGAGGTGAATTTTACCATATATATTCTCCCTTAAGATCATCATGATTTCCTTTCCATCTTACCAGATGGATATAGATGAGCTAAAAGATGTAAAAGTATAGCTAATAGATCTTGATGTAAAGGTTTTTATCCATCCCAGTGTGTCACCATGGGATTAAACTATTCTATTTTTAAAGAAGGTGTATATTGGCCTCTATGGTTGAATATATTACTGTAAGATTAACCTAGTGGCTATGAAGGATAAATACCTATTTCCTAGAATTTATGATCTCTTTGATCAGTTTAGAGGTGTTAAATGGTTTTCAATGATCAACTTGAGATTTGGGTACCACAGGTTTGGGGACCATAAAGAGGACATTCTAAAGGCCACCTTTCAAAGTTGGTATAGAAACTTTGAGTATTTTCTTATATCATTTAGGCTTATCAATTCTCAATATATCTTTATGGAGTTGATAAACCGAATCTTCCACCACTTTTTGGAATCCTTCGTTATCATGTTTATAGAAAACATATTGGTATAATCCAAGATACAGGAGGAGAATTCTATCCATATAGAGGTTCTTTTACTTTTTTTGAGGGAGTAACATATATATGGAAAGCTTTTAAAGTTATAGTTTTGGATTTAGGAGGTAAATTTTTTGGGCCATGTTATTTATGAGGCATGATTTTCAATGGATCCCGAGAAGGTTTGACTAGTATTTTCCTTGGGAAACCCCAATAATTTATTCTAGATCTATAGTTTTCTAGGATTGGCTGAGAATATAGATGTTTCATTTCAGACTTCATTAGGATAGTTTCTCCCTTGATGATTTTTACTAAGAAAGGGGTGATGTTTGGGTGGGATGAGAAGTTCTAGAGTACATTTGAGAAATAGAAATCCCATTTTACTTCCACACCAATTTTTATTCATATTAAGAATATGAGAGCTTATGATATTTATTTTAATGATTCTGTTGTGGGTTCAGGATGTGTGTAGATGTAGGATAACTATGTGGTAGTGTATGGCTAAAGGAATCTATTCCCACATGAGAGTAATTATCACACTAAGGGTCTAGAATTGTAAGTAGTTATGTATGCGCTAAAGATGTGGTGTCATTAAATCTTCAGGGAGTGTTTTAAATTCTATTCAAATCATAAAATATTTAAGTAAATTTTCACCTAATGGGACCTAAATATCAGGCATAGATGCTAGGTATAATATTTGTAGACTTTTGATTAGATATTGTGTATACAATTGGTAAGGGGAATGTGGTCACTGATTCTTTGAGAAGGAATATTCTAGTATAGGATATTTTAGAATCATCGGATGTGTGGTGTATGATAAGTTTGTTTGATAATATGAGTATGGATATGCAAGTGGATGGAGAGAAGGTTTTATTAGCTAGCATGCAAGCTACATCCTCTCTGGATGATTAGGTTAGGAGAGAGCAGGTATCCAACCCTGAGTGTCAATAGATTAGCAGTTCTTTAAATGGTGGGGAGACCTTAGGGGAGTGGTATCAGTATCATAATAGTTCTATCCTATTATATAATTGTTTGGTAGTTCCTTTTAACTTGAGGTAGGAGGTGATAAAAGAGGGGCATCATTATAGTCGGGGTTTTCACCTTGTGGAAATGATTATTTTTTATACATTAAGAGGTTAGTATTGGGGGACCAGGATGAGACCTAAAATGATGGGTTTTTCTCCCATTATTTCACCTACTATAGGATCAAAAATGAGCACCAAAAACCAATTGGGTTATTGTAAGAGCTTCATATTCAAGTGTTGAAGTGGGATGAGATATCTATGCATTTCATGATTAGACTACCTCATACTCAAAGTTGGAAAGATTCAAAATGGGAGATTTCTAATCATATGATGAAATCATCCCACTTTCTTCTCATCACAAATTCAATGAAGGTAGAGTGCAACATACACCTATATGTTCTAGAGGTTTTTATGTTTTATGGAGTTCCCTCAGTGATAGTTTCAGACTTTGATTCTCACTTTACTTCCCGATTTTGGAAGGGACTCTAGGAATACTTGGGAACCGAACTGAAATTAATCACTATTTATAATCCATAGATGGATGTTCTGTCCGAGAAGGCCATCCAGACTCTCGAGGATATGTTTTGAGAATGTGTGCTTGAATTCATCAATTTTTTTGGAGAGGCACATATAGTTGGATGAGTTTACATATAATAATAATTTTTAGAACTAGATTAATATAGATTATTTTTAAGAATTTTATAGATGACTGTGCCAATCCCTGTTGTGTTGGGATGAGGTGGGTGAGTGTTCCTTAGTTGGACTGAGTCTCATTGTGGAGATGATTGAGATAGTTCAGATGATTCAAAAATGGATAGTGACATCTTAGAGTCACCCGAATTCATATGCAGTTCATCTTCATCACCCATTAGAGTTTCAGTTTAGTGATAAGGTATTCCTGTGAGTATCACTTTGACTAGGACATCATCAATTTAGAATGTAGGGAAAGTTGGTGCTAAGTTATGTTAGGTTGTTTTATGTTATGGAGAATCGTGGAAAGGTATCCCATCAATTGGAGTTTATACCATGGATGAACTCGATTCATGACATCTTTCAAGTCACATAGTTTAAGAGATACCATTCGAACCCATCTCATGTGTTAAAGTTGGAATATTTTAAGCTTTATCCTCATGCCACCATCATGGATCATCTTGTTTATATATTGGATTATCATAACAAGGTTATCCTTGGTAAGTGAATCACATTGGTCTATGTGATCTAGGAGTGAGGAGGTGATAGCTATGAGACATGGGAGCAGGAAGCTCTGGTGAGGGAGCAATGGACTCACCTGTTTTCTTATGAGGATACATGAGGACTTTATGGGGGTATAAATTTACATAGTGGGGAGTTTGTGATGTCGGGCGGGTCACGGGTATGTAATATTTTGAGTTTTAATTTCTATTTGGAGAATTTGGGTGCCAAGGTTTAAAGACCCATTTTTGGGAGGACATACCCAGGAATATGGTTAGTGCATGGTTTGACTAATCATGTGGCTAATAATGTGTGGGTGTTATAGGTTGGGATAGTGGGATTTTTCATGGTTTGATCATGGTTTTTCAATATCTCCTAGGGATAATCATGTGGATCATTTTTAGGGATATAGTAGCTCCAAACAGTTGGCATATAGTTTTTTAACCATGTAACCAAGCCGTGTGGCCTATCCTGGTCACTTAAAAATTGGAATTTACCATTTTCCTCTATTTATTTTATACCTTTATTCCTTCATTTTCTCATCCCACTACGAGAATGCCCTATTCCTTGGTGTGGAAGCTTCTCTTTTACTCCATTGGTATATTTCTCTTAGATTATTTGTGATTTGGATTGAGGTAAGTTGGAATCTTCATGGTTTATTCCTCCTTTCCCCCTTATTTTACTTATTCTTCTATTTACATGGAAGTATATAACCCTTAGTGATGGGGGTGTCTAAACATAGGGTTTTAATGGGGTATTTGGTTTTCTTTATTTTTATTTATGTATATGGGGGATTAAACTACCTATTTTGGGTAGTTATCATTGAAGATGATGATGTTGAAATAGATTCCGAGGTTGGTGTCTCTGTTTAAGTGTGTTCTCCATAGATTACATTTAAATTTCTAATTGACATTGGTTTTTATTGTTTAAGTTACCATTGGAATGATATTAATGATATATATTCCATGATTTATGAGATTCATGGATTGGTTTGGAATCTTTGGTGTTTAAAGAGGGTTTTCCAAATGGGTGTGGATTGTATACACACTAAGTGTTTGATAAAATGGATCAAAGATATTTTATTGTTTAAAATGGATTTATAAAATGGTTTTACTCCAAAAGTTTTAGGATTTAGGTGCGTTTGATCCTAGAATTTATTAAAAATACATAAGTGAATAGATCAAGCATTAAAATGGGTTTTACAATGGTGGGACTGAATCTCTCCCCATATATTTTCATCCACCAAGGGTGTGAAAAAATCTAGGATACAAAAGGAATACATCAAGGTTGTCTTTGTAATCACTTGATTCGATAGGGAATCCATGACTGGATTGGATTCCCTATATTCATGTGAGACAACCATGTTGATATGACTGGGGACTAGAAGTATTTTAATCTATTGGGGTATCAATCTCCATGGAATACTCATTGTTTTTTATTTTAAGGCTTCAACAACAAGCTATTAGACTGACTCAATCTAGAGAGATTTCCATTCATGTTGGAAAACATGCTTAATAGTATGAATAATTTCCAATATCTCACCCTCATAAGAAATTCCAATTCCAATGTAGCAATAAAAGAATCATTTGATGAATCCATTGTGGGTACATAAGACATCTCCACATGCAAAGGGTCCAAGAATGATAAAAGACACACCATAGACATTAACCTTAATCCATGAAGGAATTGGGGGGATAAAATATATGGATTTCATAACCAAAGGTCTTTTAGATCTGCCATTAACACCCCAAAACCATAAGATATTCAGATCAGAAATGGTATTACCCATCAAACGTGATTTTATTTTAGAGGTATTGAAAACATCCTATTGTATGGAAATAATTTCCAAATGAATAGAGGGTTTTTTATCAAAGATTAGTGTATTACAGGATTTCTAGATGCAGGAGATAACGGAGGAAGTCGTTGCGATCATCAGGTTGTGTACCTACTTGATGTGGTTAACAGTGATGATGAAGGCCTTCAGATCCTTTATCTAATTATTTACATAGATTTTAGTGACAAATATGTCCAACAGATGATCCCATAGGCTGGAAGTAAGTTGTCATCCAATGAAAATGTGTTGTACATTTTCAATAGCTCATATACATACATGGAAGATTGAGGCAAGCTGAATATCAATTAAAAATAGTTGATCATGTTTGGGGATTCTATTCCTCTATATCTTATAGAGTAGACACCATCTTGATGGCTGGATAAATGGATTTATGAATTCCAGCATCCACAAGGGGATGGTTGTGGTGTCAGAATAGTCCAACCTATACTATTTCATGGTGTTGAAGAGTCCATTACAATCCAGTTTCCAGATGAGTATGTCTCTATCTATAAAGATGTACCTTTGTAGTTCAAGATAGAATTTAGAGGGGATTAAATCACTCAGATTATGTGTGGGTGGCTTCACCAGGGTGTGTACGCAAGAGTTATGTGAGGATAACTTTCTTACTGTTTGGTTTTAAGGCGTCACAGATGGCTATATTGCTATGACTGCTAGGGGTGTTATTTTTGTGGTTGGATGTTGGTGCCTCTAGACCATGAAGAATAAGACCCATTTTGAGGGCATTACTTTCTCCCAGATGTCCATTGTTCATAGAACAAGGGGCTTGGTGGATGATCATTTTCATCAGGCAAAGAACTGGGACACCTCTCCCTCCTTTCAAGCTTTGAATCTCCCTGGCATGCTTCTTGCTTCCCCCTCTTCACCCCTCGCTAGTAGATGGATTCGGTGGACTCCTCATGATTCAAGACTGAAAATAAACATGGATATCTTTTGAATCTTAGGTTTGATGAGGGGTGGTGTTCAAGTGCGTGATGAAAAGGGATCAGTCGTTATTGCGTTTATGGCCTTTTTTGGCCATGGTGATTCACTTCAAGATGAAGCGAAGGCGATGCTTGCTGGTATTGGTATTTGAAACGAGAGGAATATCAGTCTTGCTTCTATTGAGACTAATTCCATGAAGATTTTTGACTCTATGCTTGGAAATATTTCTACTCCTTGGCCTATCTTTTATCATGTTCGTAGGTGCAAAATGTTGATGAATAAAGGAATAAGTATCTATCAAACTTGGTGGGAGGGAAATAAAGTGGCCAATTATCTAGCCTCTAGGATTCCACATTTAGATTATGTCATTGTATTCTCTTGTATAGGATCCCTTACCTACGATGGTTCCACTATTATCATTAATGATTCCCTAGGGCTTCATTACTACAGGCCCCCATAATTCTCTCTTTTATAGTCCTTGGTTGTGGGGCTAGATTTTCCTTCTTATAATAAAATCTTGATTTGATTTGGTAACATTCCAGATAGATGAGGAAATGTAGTGTGAATATCCATCTAGTTTCTTTGTAATAAACTTTTTTGATAGGAAATCACAAGATAGATCATCGAATGTTATAAGATTCCATGCGAATTTTCTAATAAGTACTTTATTAAAGGTCTTAATATCATTAATGCCTAAGCTACCCATTTGAATTGGATTTATGAAATATTTCCATTCCACTATTATAATATTCCATTAATGTACAAATCTAGTCTATATGAAATTTATGATCATTCTTTTTAGATTATTGATGAGACTTATTGGCCATTTTTATATTTGGAAGGCATATATAAATCTATAGATGATCACTATGCTGAAAAAAAAAAATTATTCTAGCCTATGACATAGACTTACCTTTACATCTATAAAACTAGTTAAAAATGTTGGAATATATATTATCAATGTAGCAACATCTTATATTTCCCCAAAAGAGGGGGACCCTAAGATTGGTGAATGGGAGTTTACCCCTTTTCACTCCAAGAGTTCTAGAAATCCTATTTTTTGGTGATAATAATTTCATCCCCAAAGATAATAAAAGACTTTTCTAGCTGATGTCTTGATCTTCCACATATTTATAATAAAAAATGGATTTGATGGAATCTAGAGTGTTTTTTATTCATGACTAAAGAGGAGAATGTCATCACCGTAGAGGAGGTGTGAAGGAGTGAAAGAAATGTTCCATCCTGGATCCATTTGTACATACCAATTTTCATAATCTCATTAATTCATATACTAATATAATATTTATTAATGTAAAAGATAATACCTGAAAGGGTGTCCTCTTTACTAACTCCCCTATATAATTGAATGAATCCTCTAGATGCTCCATTAATTGGGATGAAAATTTATGATCTATTTAGAATGGTGGTGACAAGTCTGATGAAATCATTAAAGAAGATATATTTCTTTAAAATAGTAAAAATGAAACTCTATTTCATTATGTTAAAATATTTAAATATGTATAGTTTGAGGAAAAATTTCCCATCTTTCGATTTCTTCTTCATTAAGTTGACACTTTTTAAAGTGGTAAACAGAAAATTTTGTATGTTCCTGCCAAGGAAAAACCCAATCTGGTTTAGAGTGATTATGCCCTTAGTGATATCTCCCACATGTTTATAATGAATTTTCTAATGATTTTTGGGAATAGTTTTCAAAATTGAATCTGGACTAAAATATTTTATATTAATGGATATATATTTTTTGGTATAAGGGAAATACATATGGAGTCAATTCTATAATTCATAGAGGCATGATTAAATGACACTCTGATGAAATTAATCAACTCATTATGTACAATGTCTCAATAAAACATAAATAATTTATTAGAAAACCCATCAAGACTAGAATCACTATCCATGCTGAGAGAGAATAGTGTTATCTTGACTTCTTCTTTATAGGGAGATAATGTGAGGGTTATATTATGATGATACTTAATGAAATTACAAATATTTTCAATCAACATGTGGGAATTTTCAATTCCATCATCAGAATATAGACCTTGAATGCATTTGACCACCACATTGGAGATATCATTTTTAGAGGTGATAAAAAAACTATTAATGTTAATGGATTTATCCCCACTCCTAACCCTTTTCTCATTGTTCAGATGATGGAATAATTTTGAATTTCTATAACCATCCTTAATCCATTTTATATTTAGGTGACTACGGTCTAGCCATTATTTTAGAGTAAAATGATCATTAATCTTAGAGATGGACTATATTTCTTCTTTAGAGGGGTATATTGGCGCTATTTTCTATTTCGAAAGCAATAAATATGTTCTTTAGAAACCTTGATGTCATCCTAAATATTAGATAATTATTTTTTACTCCACTCTCTTAAGATACTTTTTGAATTTTTCAGTTTCCAGCCAGCATTTGGAGTGAGCATCCTTGGGAGTCCAACTTCCAAGATTGCAGGACCACCTCCCAGCATCCAGGTGTCAAAAGACACCCATTATTAAATATAAAATGGATATGGGTTATCCTAATGGTATATTTTGAAATATAAATTATTATAGGATTTTGGTCTAAGTGATATTTGCAATGATGAACCCATAAACTCCAATGGAAGAACTTATATCATCCAATTAAGTTAATAATCTATCATAATTACTATATTAACATTCATTTATGGTATATCCTCTCAAAGTTATGTCATCCTAAACAATTGTAACTCTTTTATGGTTCCAATGGTCAATGCAAGAATAAAACTCATGGGAGGAAATTCTATTAAAATTGGTTACAGTTTTCTTCTCATGTCTCAATAGAGTATTGGAATCCCCCACAATTATCCATTTTTGCATCATTCTAACATATATTATTTATAACTCCATCCATAAATACATTATCTTAATATAATAGGTGGAGGTATAAATAATGTATATGAATAGGGTATGATAATGAATGGATAATTAAATAGATATGTGTTGATGCCTTTTTCTATAATAAAGGAGTTGAATTATATCACATTTAAATACCCAAAGGTGTTCTATTTCATTTTTATGTTCATTCTAGGAGACAAAAGTGTATCCAAGGGTGTACCATTTGAAGGACTTCTATTTTTCAAACAATATTTTAGGTTCATAAATCCCAATTAAGAGAAGATTATAGGTCACAAGATAGTGTCTAAGGGATGTGACATGGGAGAGTTCCAAAAACCTTGAAAATTCAAATAAAGTAGCTTCATTTTTTAAGATATTTTCCTATTTTTAGATTCCCTACCAAATATGCCATCTCTAGGTGGGTTTTATTCCACTTACCTTTTCCTTTTCCCCTTCCCTTTGGGGTTGTAATCTCCAAAGTTTTTTCACTATCTTTATGAGATTTAGTCTCAGCCTGGTTGGATTCAGAAGGTGGAAGTTCTTATGAATTAGCCCTAAATTATCCATTAAGAGGGTTAAATATGTTACTGGAATGTATATGTTCAATGGGGGTGTCCTCATATGGTTTCCTCTTAGAGTCCTTTGAAGGTGGTACCTATAAAAAGGGAATCTCCAATTTATCATGGGGAGGAAACCTTATAGGAAGGTTTTCCTCTGAGATGATAGACTATTTTAGAGAGGACGCCCATGAGAGATTCCATATGATTTCTAAGGGGCCATGAGTTCCTTTGGTAGGAAGACTGAGAGATCTTCCACTCATTTTCTGAGTGACCATGATTTCTCTTGGAGTTCGGCCAAGGGAAGACTGTGATAACTTATATCTTGCTTATCCAACTAGCATACTTTGTTTAGACCCACTCACATTAGACCCTTGAGGTTAGATCCCTTGGTTCCCATTAATCATGCCATATCAATTTATAAGCTTCATTCATTTTATTAGTCCTATGTTGATGTGATAAGATGTTTTACAACCATTTTCCATTTATATGGTCATATGATGGCTCACCCTTATTATGACTTGTTGGATAAGTTGAGCATGTTGTACCTTGGGACTTGTTTCTTTATTTGATCCATCTTGAGTATTGTTTTGGAAATCATATTTTATTTGAAATGGAAAACCAATGGGATTTCAAAGGCTTATTTGAAAATGGCATGTTTTCAAATTAGTTTAGTTTTAAAAAGGGTTTTCAAACTAATTTATTGGTTTGGATGGGTAAAAGCATTAAATATATTAATTATGGTATCCTACGAGGATTTTTGCCTCACACACTACATATGCCTTTGAGCATATGCATACTTTGTTTTGGAGGAAATAATAAAGGAAAGGGCACTCTGTAGATGAGTGTCTCTTCTTGATTACCACCATTCGGGTTTTATGGAGGAGACATGGTCTCTCCAGGTTGGAATATGAGGAGTAATTTTGGGATTTTTTATCTGTTGTGATGTATGTATTGAACTTTTTTGGTTGTGTTCTCATTATTTTGGGTTCTGTGAATTTTTACTGAAGGTAACATGTATATATCCTATTATTTAATGTTTTATATATGATGTTAATTATGGTATCTTCTTAGTCATTATAGTATACTTTGGATGTTTCATTTTCTGCTGTTGACTCTAATGATATTTATGTGGTCGTCCCATTTCATGGATGGGTCATGCCAGTTTACCATGGTAAAAATCATTCCCTAGAGATTTTTGGTTATGCCTGATGCTTATTGTCAGCCCGTGGTGATTGGGAATTCACTTCGGGTCATGTGGAGGTCTAGCTCGAGTGACGGGTTGGGCCAACTCGGGTTGGTTCATTACATCCTTATCCCTAAGCATTCATAAAACCCAATAAAAAATTTTAAAATACAAGATAAGTATACAAAACTCAGTAAGTGAGATATAAAAAAATAAAGAAATATGTTGTCTCGTGAATACTTATATGTGATTTTTATTTTTAAAAATTAATCTTTGGGATAAAATTAAACACTTTATTACCCAAGAAATCCACTTTTATACCCATATAATTTGATAAAACATTTCATAAGAAATATTAAAAGAAAAAATAAAAATTATAAAGGTTCATTTTTAATCATGAAAAAATAATGATTTTTTTAAAAAAAGTTATACATTTCACCATTATGAAGTAGAAACTTCATTACTTAAAACCAAAGTTCTTGAGTAATCACATGAGATCATAATATAAAGAACATAGAAACATAGGAAATTTGGTAGCTACAAAAAACATTACAAAATCATAATTCAAGGATAACTTCTTAGAAAAAATCATGTAGTCGAAAAAGTCCCATCATGGATTAGGTTTACTCCCAAATCTATTACATAATGGCTTATGTGAAAAAACTTTTTCCAATGAATTAGGGTGTTATATGGGTGAGCCCATCATAACATGTTCTTGATTATGTGTTCCAAAAAAAGGAAATCTATCATAAATGATACTCATAATAATTACTCATGTCAGGAAATGGGTTTCATAATCTTGTCTCATATCATAATCAAAGAAAATTTGCTAAAGATTACATAGAAAAGTAGGAATTATATGTTATGTATGTTCATATATATGTACATAATCATAAGTATAAAAATGAGGTGTTTAATTGGCAATAAAAAATTTAAATGAACATTAAATAAAATGATTATGGAATTAAAAAATTTCCCTTAATCGAGTCTGATTTTAAATAAGGAATTTGAGAAATTATTTTATTATATTTATTACCCCATCCAAGGAATGGAGAATGAGCTAGGTATATAGAAGAGAAATATATATAAAATTTAGAATTAATATATAATATCAAAGGGAGATAGAAAGCGATTTAGTGATATAATGGTCACAACCCAAAGAAAAAGAGTGGTTCAGAGAGATCCCTTACACCCATAAGAAAAACATTTCTAAATATAAAAATATACATTCCATTTAAAATACTTTATTGAAAATAATTCGAATAAAGGGAAAGATGGTTTTTTCACTAAAGAAAACATGGAATCTTATAAGAGAATCTAAACATCAAGTAATAGTTATAGTGGTGTAAAAAACCATTGACATCATATACGTTAAAATAAAACATTCCTTTTGTCTTTTATAAATAAAGTCAAAACATTATGTATAAAATACATAAAATGATTACATTTGAAAACCATTGAAATAAATTAAAAAGTGAAATATAAGTTACTTTATAATTAATTTATTTCCTTATAAATACATAATTTGTTTTTGTGGATATGGAAATGGAAGATAATGATTTTGAAACTAAATCTTTAAAATATTGAAAATAAGGTTTTTAAAGTAAAGTGTCCCTTAACTCAACCTCAAATCATCACATAAGTTCCTTATATTACTAAATAATAAACTTATGTTAATTATTTAATTTTTTAAGAACCTCTATTAGGTTTATTATTCCTTTTATTTCATTTATTACCATGTGATATACAATTACTTAATCTAATAAGTTCACATCAGATGTTTTAATGATATTCATCTCATATGTCCAAAATGAATTTGATAGCTTGAATATGGTCAAAGTGGTAATTATTTATTCATTAATAGAATAAAAATATTGAAATAATTATCATTTTTATACATCAATTAATTTTTTTAAAACCAATAATGAAATATGGTTATGAAAAATGAACTACATTAAAATCATCGTGACGATAGGTAGTACGTATGCATGCACAATGTTTCCATTTTTCGATGATCATGATGGAAAGAAGATAATTATTATTTTATATTTATATAATGATAATTATATAATAAACATCACATTTTTTTCTTTAAATACACTTATATATACCATCTATGTTATACGGTAATGAAAAATGAATCACAGAGCTTCGTGGAGGTGGTAATCCACATGTACACACGAACGATGTTAACATTTTTAAATGAATGGAAAAGAAAATATATATATGATATATTAATTTAAAATAATTATTAATAATTCATTAATATAATATATATATATTAAATCCATCATTATAAGTATTCATGATAGGCGATAATGGAAAATGAATTAAATCGGTTCTTGAGGTGGTAGTCCACCATACACACGAACGATGACTTCATTTCACATTTGATGGAAGGGGAGATAAATGTATGTTATAACATTAACATAATAAAATATAATTATATGTGAGATAATTATGTTATTTTATTATAATGTTTGAATAATATTTGAAGGGGTTGGAAGATGAAATAAAACTAAAACATTTGGTTGAAGACTATACCTCTTCTTCAGACAATCCCTTTTCTTTACACCTTAATGCTTTTATGGTTGGCATTTTGTATAATAATAGACCTAAAAACGTGTTTTGGAAAGTTATTAAGAGATTTAGGTAGGTATTTGTTGAACTAAATGGCTTTTTATGTGTGAATAAAAGTGTATTGGATGTTTCTTTTTAAACATGAGGGGAGGGGGACTCTTGGAATTACATAAAATATTAAATTAATATAAATTATTTTAGACTGAAAAAGGATGAAAAAAAATATAATTTTAATATAGTATTATTATGGGTATAAATAATTTCTTAAAATAAAAATTTGGACAAGTTTAGACTATGTTTTTACCATTAACGTTTTGTTTTTACCCCCATTTACCTTTTTGATAATTATGATGATTACAAAGTTTTTACTCTTTAGGGGTCAAAATAGTTACTATAAAAGGAAAATTTTACATTAATAGACCATAATTGATATTTTTAATCATATAAAAATAACTTGGTTATATATTGGATTTTTATTAATTTAAAATCATTTAATAAAATATTATTTATTATAAAATATCATTAATTTCATTTTTAGAAATATTAATTTAATTTGATTTTGAAAACAATATGGAAACAATTTAATTTTAATACAATCCATTAAAACCTTTAAAATATGTTATTATTATCTAAAAAATTTATGGTACATAATAACCCATTCAAATTATATTACATTAAATATTTTTAAAATCATTTTAGTTTATTTCTTTTAATTGAATAAATGTTGTATCAGTGTCTCGTAAGCATTTATGGAAATTACTTTAATCCAAAAAATTAAAAATAAATTTCCATCATAAGAAAAATAATTTATATTTAAAATAATTTTTTATAATAAAACTAATCCTCTTTTTATACCTATATTAGAAAATTTAGAGATAATAAAACAAGGAGAATAACATTTTATACCTTTCTTTACATAAAATAATATAAAGGTCAGAAACAAAGAAATATGGTACTATAATGCCATATTTTTGAAACATGAATGAAAATTTCTAAACTACATTCATGAATTAGGATAAAGGTAAGTGTTAGGATCATTTTTAGACTTTATCATATTATTTAAAATCTTAATTACCTGATTTACCCTTACCGTGGTGACAATTACTTACTATGGTTATTATTCATAATAACAAAAAAAATAAAAAAGTCATATTTACTAAATTTGGGCCCCCTAATTAAAAATATATAATCCAATTTTCAAGATTCAATTTCTAGAAGTGGAATAAGTTAATTTAATATTAAAACAAAAATAAATGAAGAACACTTTTTTTGAAAAATGCATTTTAAGAATAAAAATATTTTTGTACCAAATTAAACTATAAAATTCATTAAAAATAATATTATTTTATTATTTTCAACATAAATAAACTAATGAAATTTTAAAATTCATAAAAAATAGTTTTTTTACTTTTTAAGTACTTGTAAAGAAAATAAAGCTTTCAATAAAAATCGATATTTTTCACTATTCATTGAAAAATCAAACTTTTTATAAAAATATCAAACTTCTAAAATAAGATAATTTTGATATGATAATTTAGAAAATCATATAATTTTTATAAAATAAAATTCCTAAAATTTTTAGAAATTAATTTTAATATTTTCTAAAAAAATCAATAAAAACCGCTTTTTGAAGAAAATGTATTTTTTGAAGAATAAAACCACTTTACTAAAAATTGAGGGATTAATTATTAAGAATTAATCAATAAATTTTTATTTATTAGGAAATTTATATAAATTTCATAATTCTATTAACCCTTTTTATACATTTTATTTCAATGACTTGGTTACAATGGTAATATTTAAATAAATTTATTTTTACAGTAGGTCCCAATTTTCTTAAGGTTCAGTGTTGCATGTTAAGAAAGATATCGAGCATAGAATTATTTTGAAAAAACTTAGGGTGTTACATTATTCCCCACTTTAATAAATTTCATCCTCACAATTTGAACTTGAGCTTGGTAAACAAGGTTTTTACATCTTAAAATAACTTGGGTGAAATATCACATTTTAAAAAGGATTAATAAAACTTCCTCTTGAAAAGAGGTAAAGGTAAATATGAAGGTCATCTATAATAACACACAACTAGATTTCTAAATAGGATAACATTAGTGGGAAGGAAAAATATGGACATGGAAGAAAAGCTCCATGTCTAAATAATGATAGAGAGTGATATATATCATTGATCATAAGAAAGTTAATGATCATTATACAGTTAACAATCACAAAAACATAAACCAAAGAGGTGTGAAAAATACCATCTATTCATTAAGAATGAAGGTAATATGATATTTTTTTTGTTTTAAGATCCTTTTCCCTAGATTTTAGGAATTATTTTACTATCTAGACTAATAAAATAAGTGAATATACTTACTTGAAAAGTATAATTTAATCTTGTAATAAATCTACACCATAATCTCATGTTTCTATTCAAACAGTGAGTATTCAAGATGATTTTTTATGCCTGAAGCACTAAAATCAACTTCATAATCCACAAAAAGATATCAAATTATTCCTCTTATATTTAAATATTAACCGAAAATAAATGGTTAACACATAGTATGATAATTTCCAAAATGAATAAACCATCACAAGAATAAATAAAACATTATTTTTTCAAAGCCTATAAAATAATACTTTTACAAAATAATATCAATCTATTAATAATATTAATAAAATTATTCCTCAAGTAAAATCCCATAAGTTTACCTTTATCATATATTGTACCCCAAAAATTTTAGTGATCCTATTCCAAAATAATTTAAATCACTTAATCATAAAACCACTTTTCAATCCTGTGGTTATCTATACAATTAAGCATATGATCAAAATCTGTAATGACCCATAATTACCTTAATTTTAAATATCATTTAATCTCTAAAGGTTATCAAAACCATTGAACATATATGCAAAAAATGTAAAGGAATTATTCCTCAAAAAACCTTTTCACTAAATACCATACCAAACCCAAGGGTTATATTAATATAAATATCTCCCAAAATAATATTAATTATCTATGAATTCCATAACTTAAAACACAAAAAGGGGTGTTTAAGCCTTCAAACTTTTAATCAAACTTAAATATATAAACCCATGATTGTATCCATCACAGTTAAGTTAAACTCACATGAAAACATCATAATCTATAATGTTAAATAAACCTTTTCAATGATACCAACTATAAGGACCCAGCCTTAAACATTACATAATCTTGAGTTTTAAGTCAAGAGTTTATTTTCTTAAATTTTAGGATATTTATAGTGTATAATTTTATAGAATTAGTCTATCACCCTTACATAAACAAATATTACACCGCAAAGTGGACACTTACACTTAGTATCCATTTTTATGACAAAACAAAACTTTTACTATATAATATGTTTTCTTTTTATAAAATATCTTCAAAATTTTAATCTTAACCTCATCCTTATCCCTAATCGTCCTTAAAACCATATAACTTTTTTAAAATGTGGTATGAACACACAAACTTATTAAGGGACGTATAAAAGAAGGAAAAAACTATTTTCCCTGAATACTTACACAAGATTTGTCTTTTTCAAAATTAAACATTAGGAACAAAATAAAAATTTTATTTCCTAATAAATCTAATTTTATGAACAAGGATTTTAATAAAAAATTTCATAAGAAATATTAAAGGAAAAATAAAACTCACAATGGCTCCCATGAAATCATGAAAACTTATGAAATATTTTTCAAAAAAGTTATACATTTAACACTTATGATGTAGCATATAGTTTCCTTTAAAAATAAGCTCATGGGTAATCACATGAGACCATGACATAAATAACATGGTATAATAAGATCATAAAAATATAGGAAATTTAGAAACAACACAAAACAACACATAATCATAAATAAAGGCTAAATCCCAATACAACATCGCATAGTTGATAGAGTCCCATCATGGATTATGTTTACTACATAATCCCATACATAAGGTTCCGTGAGAAAAAAATATTTCACAATGAATTAGGTCTCTATATGGGCACATACAACATAACATGTTCATAGTTACATGGGACACAAAAATAAAATCAACCATAAAGCATAATCATAATAATTACTTATTGAATGAAATGGGTTGCATAATATTTCCTCATATCATAATCTAAGTAAATTTCATAAAGACTCAAAAGAGAGGAAATAATTAAATACTATGGATATTAATATTTGAGTACATAGTCCTAGGTATCAAAATAAGGTGTTCATTTGGGAATAAAAACATTAAATGAGTGTTACATAAAATGATTAAACAATATAAAATATCCCCTTAATCGGGTTTGATTTTAATGATGGAATTTGATAATTGAATTTATGACATGTATTACCTTATAAAAGGAAGTAATAATGAGATAAGTATATATGTAAAAGAAAAATATATAGAATTTATAAGAAATACATAACCTAAAAAGGATAATAAAAGTTAATTAGTGATAGAATGGTCATAGCCTGAAGAAAAAACGTGGTCTAGAGAGATCCCTTACACCCATA
Source organism: Viscum album (assembly GCA_963277665.1). Classification (NCBI taxonomy): domain Eukaryota; kingdom Viridiplantae; phylum Streptophyta; class Magnoliopsida; order Santalales; family Viscaceae; genus Viscum; species Viscum album. The sequence continues at coordinate 949,356,770 of OY728127.1, forward strand.
ATAAATATTTTTCCAGATATCAAAATATCCATTTTATTTAAAAAATATTTTTTGTAATACTTATAAAAAGAAAAATTTTATTTTTAAGTAAAGAAAAAAAAAGAATAATATAAAGTAATCAAACATCATGTCATGGTTATGGTGGTGGTAAAAACCATTAATAATATATATGTTAAAATAGAACATTCCTTTTGTCTTTTGTAAATAAAGTTAAAACATTCCATATAAAATACATAAAAATATTAATTTTGGAAACCTTTGAAATAATTTAAAATTTTAAATAAAATATCCTTTATAATTTATTTATATCTATATAAATACATCAATAAAATAATTTTAATAATATTAACATGGAAGAGAAATATTTATAAAAAAAATCATTAAAACATTTAAAAAGGTATTTTTAAACTAATGTATACCTTATCTTGTGCTTGACTCATAACATGCATTAATTATCTTCCTAAATAATATAATTATGTTAATTATTTATTTTCTTAAGAACCTTTTCAAGTTTATTATTCCTTTTATTTTACATATTACCATGTTATATACAATTACTTAATCTATTAAGTCTATGTTGGATGTTTTGATGATATTCAAATCATATGTCTAAAAGGAATTCAATAGGATGAACATGGTAAAATTATTCATTATTTAATCATCTATAGAATAATAATCCCGAAAAAGTTATCATTATTTTACATCAGTCATATTTTTATAACCAACCATGAAATATGTTTAAGAAAGATAAACTACGTTATAATCATAAAGACAGTAGGTCATACGTATGCATGATTAATGCTTCAATTTTTCAAAGATCATGATGGAAATAAGGTAATTATTATTTTATATTTATATAAGTACAATTATAACATATTATTTCTTTAAATACACTTACATATACCATCCATGTGATGAGGTAATGAAAAAAATCACATTGCTTTGTGGAGGTGGTAATCCACATGTACATACGAATAATGTTATCATTTTTAAATGAATGGAAAGGTAGGAAAATATATGATATATTAATTTTAGATAATTATAAACATTTCATTAATATCATATATATACATTAAACCCATCATCATAAACATTCGTGAGAGGTTATGATGGAAAAAGATTTACATTGGTTCGTGAGGTTGTAGTCCACCATACACACGAACGATGGTTTCATTTCCCATTTGATGAATGAGGAGACGGTCACATGTTATTACATTAATATAATAATATCTCATAATATGGTAGATAATTAAGTTATTATATCACCATATTTTAATAATATTTTAAAGAGGTGGAATAATAAATAAAACTAAAACATTTAGTTAAAGAATATACCTCTTATTTAGACAATATCAATTTCTTTACACCTTAATCCCTCTAAGGATGGTATAATACCTAAAAATAGATATTTAAAAGATTTATATGGATGTTAGAAATATATAATAATGTACTATTATAACCTATCAACTGTTCATGGGTCCGATGCTCTGCTAATGTTTATAGCGGCATTCAGTTCGAATCCTTAGTGATGGTACAAATTTTAGAGTCTATTATTTTTATGTTTTGTATTTTGAATGGGATTTTATTTTTAGAGATTAATTGGGTTGATTAATTTATGGATTTTTATTCCAAATTTAATAATTATTTGGGTGAGATCATCATTATGGAGTTAAGCTTTTTATATCTATGATATTTGAAAAATATTTCATTAAATTAGCATCCACTTCACGAGGTGATTTTGATCCGAAATACCAATTATTTTGGATTTAATCCAAGACATAACTAGGGTTATAATTGTTATAAAATATCATTTATGGAAAGATCAATTTTTTATGAACCCATGTGTAATTTTCCCCAATAATCCATGGAATCCATTGGTCACAAATATGTCATTAATCCATAACATATTTTATTTTACATAAACAATATTAATTTAAAGAATGTTTAATTGAGAAAAAGACCTCAATCACTTAACATCCCTAAATTATGACTCACCGCAATAATATATTTTCTCATCCACTTGGGTGGTTAATAATATGATTTTAATTTTTATGGTGATGGGTTAAAAATAGAATAAAAATAATGGGACAAGAAAAGAGCGGTGCACCAAACACAAACACAATATGTGAAGAGAGGTAAAAACAAACTTTAGATTGAATGAGAAAGAAAAATAATAAAATTATTTTCAAATTGATTTAAAATAATTTAAAAAGATTAATATTAAAATAAATAGGGTGAATTATAATTATATATTATGATTAAGATAATGGTTTTCAACTTGTGTATGTCCTCATGTACAAAAAATATAAAAACGAAACTAAATCATTTTCAGTAGCCAAAAAATATCAAAATTTTGTTTTCACTAATAAGGGGGGTTTATACTAGTTCACTCATCCAAAAATAATTCCACCAAAAAAATTTATGGAAATAATTTTACAAAAATAATCTATTTTTCATGCTCCAAATTAGAAATGGAAAATGTAGGCACTCAAAACTTTCTCCTCTCAAGATGATAAAAACTTTTTATGGAGGTTCACTCATTCACCAACCAAAATTAAACATATTTTAGTTTCAAAGATATATATGATTCCATACCATATCCTAAATTTCATAGGAATCAATAGATATTTTATTTTTATGGTTTTTTAGTGGCTAAAGGATGGTAGGAATATAATGGCCAGAATATAGGAAAAGAGGGGTAAGACACCAACATGGAAAAATAAATTCACAATTTTTGTGAAATGAAACATGAAAGGAAATAGAAACACATATTTACAAGGGAATTAATTTGTGAAGGAATACTAGATAGGGAGAAAATTTTAAGGGTATGAAATGATGAAATATTTACTAAAACACAAAACGTCTCCTGAAGACATAAGAAAAAATGGTGCAGGGGTTCTTTTTTTTGATTTTTTTTTCAAAATTTGAACTTGAAACAAATAGAAAAATCATATAATAACCCATGTTTTATCTCCTCATGACACAAATTTTAATAGTTAAAATAAGATCAAGGGTTAATAAAGAGTTATTTTTGACTTGCCCAAGACACAACCCATTTTTTTTTAATTTTTTTAATTTTTTTATTTTTTTAACACTTTTAAATAAAATGTACAAAAAATTTTAATCAATACCCAAAAATCTCTGAATGAAATCCTTTTCCCCACAATTAAATATATTATTTCCTTCAATGATATGATGACAAGTTGAAAATCAAGGAAATGGTACACAAAATGAAATCAATTCCCCCCACACATAAATTTCAATAAATTATGAAATGAAAATACTTGTAGATGTTGGGTAAAAAAGGTATTGGGATTGTAATATGGCTATTAAAAAAAGGATTCATAGGCTTGAAGGGGATTTTAAAAGGAGTATTAAAGTAAATCTTATGGGAGGATATTTAGCTATTGTGATTATCATGTGGTTTAGAAAATGCCTCTATTATATTAATGTATGATAAAGTGGGAAATTTATCTCAAAGGTCCAAAAAACTCAAGACTCACAATAGGGGGTGAAAAACACACAAAATGAAAATATGTTCATACGTGACCTTATCATGAAATCTAATTTTGTTCCTCACCGTTGGGGAATATTCATTTTCCAAATAAAAAATTAGGCATTCAAAATTTATAATTCTTAACACAAATTTCTTTACCCAAATTGATGATGAAAATTCAAAAAATTTTAGATGAAAACAAGTCATTGGAATCCCCTAAATGGTTGGAAAAAATAGAAAGAGGAAATATTTTTTTGAAGAAAAGAGTGGTTAAAAAAAGTGGAAATGAGAGAGGAAGAAGAGAGATAGAGAGAGAGAGGAAGATAAGGAGATAGAGTTAAATGGAAAGATGTTCCCCTTAGTTTGGATTTGGTGGGTTTTTTCAATATCTAGTGGTGGGTCTATGTAAGTTTATATTGTTCATGGGGTGTGTATCCTCTCATAATGATGCTTTAGCTAATTCCCATTAATCATGAATTTCTTTTTGGAAGATGGGTCTTGGACATACAATTCACCAAATGGGTAAACATTAATAATAATAAAATGACCTTCCCAAAAATAATTAAGATTACCTGGGTGAAGCCAAAATTGAGTGTTAAAGAGAATTAATTTTTCACCTTCATGGAATACCTTTCATAGGATTTGTTTTTCCATGGAGTGCCTTAGACTTTTATTTATAGAGATTAGAATTATCATAAGAATCGAGACAAATCTTCTCTATTTCATTCAACTGAAATAATCTCTCTTCACTAGATTATTCATAATAAAATTACATGTTTTGATTGCCTAAAATGACTCATGTTGTATTTCAACTAGTAAATGACATGATTTACCCAAAACTAGCCTAAATTGATACATCATAATGAGTGTTTTATAGGAAGTTCGATAATCCCAACCTGCTTCACAAAGTCTTTAAGGCCAGTCTTTCTTGGTGGTATTTACAATTCTCTTAAGAACTCTTTTCACTTATCTATTATAAAGTTCAGCCGTTCCATTTTTTGGGGGTGATAAGCAGTTTCTGTTTTATGTTCAACCCCATTATTTTTCAAAATAGATTCCATGGTATGATTATAGAAATGAGTTCCTAAGTCACTTATCAAGGCATGTAGAGTTCCAAATCGATGGAAAATGTGGGTTTTGAGGAACTCACTAATAGTATGTGCATCATCTTTCCTAGTAGGTTTGGGCTTGACCCACCTAGAAACATAATCTACCACAAGAAGAATGTACGAGAATCCATTTTATTGTAAAAATGGTTCCATGAAATTGATTCCATAAACATCGAAGATCTCACAAAATATTATGGGATTTTTGGGAATTTCATTTTGTTTAGAAATTGTGTAAATCTTTTGGCAAGTTGGACATGATTTACAGAACTCATGTGAGTCCTTGAAGAGTGAAGTCCAAAAGAATCTTGAGTGAAGGACCATTCAGGAGGTTCTTTGTGGTCCAAAGTGGCCACCACTAGGCATTTATTGATAAAATTCTAAGACAGAGGAATGTTCATCTTCATTAATGCATATCCTAATTATCATGTCATCTTTAATTTTTCAAAGTTTATTATCTTCCCAAAAATATAATTTTAAATAACTTTTCAGCTTCACTTTTTGTTATTTTGAAATTTTTTAGGAAAAAACTAGTAAGTAATTTACAATTGGGGAATACTATGGAAACTTTGTTGTGAGAGATGATATGTGTTCATTTGGAAATTTTGGATCAATTATTTCAGAATGAGAAGAATTATAAGTTCTACTCAGGTGATCAATTACATAGTTTTTTTCTAGGTCTATCTTTAATCACAATTTCAAACTGTTGGATCATTATGATCCTTCTTATTATCCTTGGTTTGGAATAAATTTTCATAATTAAGAAATTTAAAGCTAAATGTTATGTAAAAATGATGATTTTGGAACCTAAGAGATAGGACTGGAATTTATCCAAAGAAAAAACCATAGATAAAAGTTCATTTTCAGTCAAAATGTATTTATATTGAGTTTCATCCTATGTTTTTGAGTAATACTATATGACATGAGGAATAATTTTTCTCATTTGACCAAGAACATCCCTAATGGACTTATAAAAAGCATCACACATTAATTCCAAGGGTGAGGACAAATATGGGGGGTTAGATTATTGGGGAAGATGTAAGAAAATCATTGAGTTCAATGAAGGCTCTATTATAAGACTGATCGAAATGGAATGTAACATCATTTTGGATTAGTTGAGTGACTGGGAGGGAAATCCTACTAAATTTATAGATTAATCACCAATAGAAACTGACATGACCAAGGAAAGAATGGATTTTTCAAACTATTGTGGGTTCAGGAAGTGATTGGATCACCTAATTTTTGAATGATTAAATTGAATACCATCTTGTGAAATTATGTGACCTATAACAATACCATTATTAACCATGAAGTGAAATATTTCATTATTCATCGTAAGGATGAATTTTACACACTTTTTAAGGACTAGAGAGAGTGCATGAAAGCATGATTCAAATGACTAACCATAAATGGTAAAGTCATCCATGAATAAATCCATGAAATTCTCAATGAATTTAGAAAATATACTCATCATACACCTATATAATGTTTCAAGATCATTTAAAAGTCCAAAAGGAATACTCTTATAAAAATATGTTTCAATGGGTAAGGTGAATTTATCCTTTTATTGGTTCTGAGGTTCACTTGGTATTTGGAAGTATCCGGTGTATCCATTAAGAAACCAATAATGTGACTTTATGGATAATAGTTCTATCATATAATTGAGGAAAGGTGGAGGGTAGTGATATTTTTGTGTTTTGGAATTTAAATTTAGATAAACTATGTATACATGCCATTTTTTTTCACCTGATTTGTGATCACCTCTCTGTGTTCATTTTTGAAAAAAATTATCCCACCCTTTTTAGGTACCACTTGAATTAGAATAACCAATTAACTATCAAAAATTGGGTAGATAATACTATATTAAAGAAGCTTGGTGACCTCTTCCCTAAAAACCTCAAGGATGAGTGGATTGAGTATTATTTTTGATTGTCTGATTGGTTTGGATTACTATTCAAGGTTGATGTAATGCATGGAAAGAGAAGGGTTGATTCCTGGCATGTCATCTAGGTTCCATCCTTAGGGATTTTTGTTTTTCTGTAACACTTGGAAAAGTTTGGACTCCTCAATTTTAGTAAGTGTGGAAAATAAAATTATAGGATAAGAGTGACCATGGAAAATGAATGCATATTTAAAGTGTGCAGGAAGAGGTTTCATACTAGTCTCATCTTTCATTTTCATTCTAGAGAAATCGTGAATGGAGGATGGGATTTAAGTTGGATCTAGTTAATTTTCGTCAATACTTTCCAAGGTGGAACATTAGAGATTGGATTTGAGTTGGTATTCAAGAGCGTTTTCAAGAGCCTTTAGATTGATGAGGTCTATGAATGAAAGGTCAACATCAACTTCCCCATTTATGAATTGGTTAATCTTGGTGAAAATTTCAAAAAATCCTCTGTCACTAAAACATGTTGAACATTATGGAATGGGGTTCAATTGACTCATAAAAGTTTCTTATGAATCATGATTTGAAAAGGTAGAGTGATCCTATGATGGGTATCTCATGGCTTGAAAAATGTTGAACTTGACCAGTTTTTCATCAAATTCTATGTATAAGATACCTTCATGGACATCAATCTTAGTTCTAACTGTCAGGAAGAAGGTTCTTCCTAGAATTAGGTGTGATAGAGAAGAGGTTATATCAAATTCCATGTCAAGGACATAGAAATAATCTGGGAAGATAATATCATTAACTTGGAAAAAGAAATCATCAATTATTCCCTCAGGACTGGATGTGTTTTGATTAGCTAACTAGATGAAAACACTCTTTGGGTGCAAGGGACCTAGAACAAGGTGGGAGAAGATGGATTTGGGCATGAAATTTATCAATACTCCTAGGTCTATGAGTGCATCATCAAAGTTTGAAATCCCTATTTGGAATGGAACCATAAAGGTCCATGGATCTTTTCACTTCATGGGTATAGACTTCTGAGTTGAAACATTCTCAATAGTCCTAAGTTTACTATTATGGGTTTTCAATTCCTTAAGAAACATGGAATACTTCGGAATTTTTTTGATGGCATCTAAGAGGGGATTGCTTACTTTAACATGTCTAAACACGTTGAGAATTCAAGACCAGGTTCAAAGGACTTACTTGGATTAGAGACAGCTTGGGGGAAAGGAATTAGGTTCCTTATAGGAATGGAAGGAGGTGAGGGAGTGGATTCATGTTAATTTTCTATCTTTTTTTCTTCTCTTTTTAAAGCTTATCATTCAAAGTTTAATTTGAGGATTCATCAAGGGGGAATGAAAATTTTCTTTCCAGATTGAAGTGCAGTTGCACTTACATTACCATTGGGGTTGGACAATGGTTGATCTAGGAGTTGGGAACAATTGTATTATTGTTGCTGGTTGAGGTGGGATGCAAGTTGACCAATTTGGGTCTTAATGTTTTTAAGAATAGAATGGGTGAAAGAGGCATGATCTTCTACAACATTTTACTATGGTTACTTTGAAGAATGGGCATGTCCCGCATTGGGATTACCTTGATTTTGGTTCTTGGGAAAGTGCTTGTATTGGGTTGGGAATTAGGAAGGATCATTAAGATAGTGTAATCTAGGAAGATCAAGAGGAGGATTGATCCTTTGAGGTTGAGGACCAAAAGGATAAGGGTGTTGGAAGTTAGAAACACCTTGACCATATTGGAATTGGTTTAGATTTTGAGGAGGGAAATGAGGGGGATGATAAATGGGATTTCCATAACTCAAGAATGGGTTAATGGTAGAATAAAAGGGACCATAGTATGGTTGTTTGAAGTTTCTAATGAACTGAACTAATGTTTGAGGGTTGGTGTTCCTCTGAACATATACTTCACTGAGTTCCATTGGACTAGAATAATCAGATGGTTCATCTTGAAGATATGGACATGTGTCTGTTGGATGATCTAGTGAGATAAAAATTCCACAAATCTTGATAGGTATAGGGAATATAGATTGTGGATAAGATGACATTATGTCTTTAGAAGCCACTGATAGTTATCTCACAATACCTATAGGTTCACCCAACCCCTAGGTCATCTTGTTAGGCTTTATGGATTAATTCTCTTGGAATTTTTTGACTTGAGAATATTCCCAAGTATTGAATTAATACATGTTTACAACCATATTTATTATGATATCTCATGTAGATGAAGGAGTTTTTTCAATAATAGAACCTCTACTTGAAGCATCAATGAGAGTTATCTCCATTTCCAATAACCCCTCACAGAAGTATTGGATCAAGAGTTGTTCATGGATTTGGTGTTGTGGGAAGGTTTCCACAAGTGTTTTGAACCTCTCCTAGAACTCAGGGATTGTTTCATTATGGAATTGACAGATACCAATTTTTTCTTTTAATATAGAAGTAGTATGAGTAGAAGTAAAGATTTTTCTTTCTGAAAAGAGACACTTCTTGTCAATCCATGAGTTTATAGAACCAAGTCCTAGGTAGTAGATCCATGACTTGTTAGATTCATCTAGCGAGATAGGGAATTATTGAAGTTTTATTTTTTATTAAGAAACCCCTTGAGGCTCTATGATAGAGCACACCACTTGGGAACTCTTTGAGGTGAAGATGTGGATCTTCTCTAGCTATCCTGTGGAAATGAGGTATATGATGAATCAAACCCAATTTGAGTTTGAAATCAGCCTCAATTTTTGGCCATTGAATAAAAAGAGGTAGGTAATTCATATCAGGGGTAGCGAGTTCTTTAAGTGTTTGTTCCCTAGGATTGGCCATATAAAGAAAAATTGGATGGACAATGAACGATTCATTATTGATTTGATTATCCTGAATATTCCTCCTAAGTTTTCAAGGTGTTCGCTTGATTTGTGGGTCAAAAAAATCCAATGGTTTGTTTGGGAGGATATGGGAAATTCATTTAAATTTTTAAAGGATAATGAAGGTGGGTTTTTCTTTGTGTTTTTTCCATTTATAATTCTTTTATGGGAAGATGAGTATTATTTGTGTTTTTTTAGATATTTTTTGGTATTTTATTTTCATTTTTTATTTGATATTTTTATTTTTTTACAAAGATAAAAAATGTCTGACTACTAATTTCAGCATTCCCAACAACATATCAATTTGAATCATGACAGATTGTCTCCTATTTATGGTTCAAGGTTTTAGTGGTCTATTAATTTGTATAGTGGAACTCAGGTCAAATCCACAGTGATGGTACAAATTTTATAGTTGATTGTATTTATGTTTTGTCTTTTGAATGAGGGGTTATTTTCAAAGATTAATTAGTTTGATTAATTGATGGAGTTTGATTTTAAAAATTTAATAATTATTTGGGTGAGTTCATCTTTATGGAGTTAATCTTGTGATATATTGATCTTTGAAAAATGTGTCATTAAATTAACATCCACTTCACGAGGTGATTTCAATCAGAACTCCTAATTATTTTGGATTTAATCCAAGACATAATTAGGGTTATAATCATTATCAAATATCATTGATGGAAGGTTCAAGATTTTATAAACCCATGTGTTTTTTATTCCAATAATCCATTTAATCCACATGTCACAAATATGTCATTATTCCATAACATATTTTATTTTACATACACAATATTAATACAAAGAATGCTTAAATGAGTGAAAGTACTCAATAAATTAACATCCCTAAATTATGACTCACCCCAATGAGATATTTACACATACCTTTAGCTATTTAATAATATGGTTGTAATGTTTATGGTGATGGTATAAAAATAGAATAAAAATAATGGGACAAGAAAAGAGCGGTGCGCTGATCCCACACATGAAATGTGAAGAGAGGTAAAAACACACTTTTGACTGAATGAGAAAGAGAAAGAGTAGAATGATTTTTAACTTGATTTAAAATATTTTAAGAAGATTAATATTACATAATATAGGGTGTACAATAATTAGATATTTTTATTATGAAACATGTATTAACGTTTAATTGAAATGAAAACAAACTTACACGATTACAACTAAAAAGAACGCAAAATAAGATCAAAAAAATAGAGGAGGAAAGGTCTCTCAAGAAAAAAATTGGTTTTGGAAGATCATCATAAAACACTTTTAGGGCCTTTTTTATGCCAATATATTCTCTTATTTTCTAAAATTCCAACCCCTTACATGGAGAATGGGGGATGTATTTGTAGCCCAAGGTGGTGGACTGTTTGCATTTGAAATCTTCCCATATAATTAGATCACCAATATATTAATTTATATAGCCTTATATTGAGTTTTATTATTATTAGAAGTTTTATATTCGTATTTTTACAATAGAACCTCAAACGTTTTCATTCATTGGACCTTTGAATCCAAAGTTATGAGTATTTTACTAAACAATGTGCTGTTGTCAATTTTTATCCAGATTTTTTTGAAGGCTAAAATGTGAATGGGTTTTTGAATTGAAATATTCCCTCAAATCCGAAAAATTTATTCTAAAAGGTTTATATATTTGATCTTTTATTTCAAAATGACAAATTACATCTCAATTGGTATATTGGATTTGGAGAAAATTCATGAATGGTGGGATGTTTTTAATTACTATATAGAATGATGTGATGGAATTCAAAGCATCAATTGGGACCCCTATTAGTGTATTTGAGTCTTTAATTTTTTATCCATGATTATTTTGGATATTAATGAATATATTCAAGAGTTTCATACACTTTGGGATTCAGTATTGTGCCAAAAAATTATATCATCATGGATGGACCATTTTTTATCACAGATTTGGTGGGCCTTTTTGTGTTGTCCATATGGCTCTTTATATTGCCAAATTGGCCCATGATCCATTATAATGATCTATAGGAAATTGGATTAGGAACCCTAAAAAACAATAATAACAAAATTTAGATATGTAGGGTGATATTTATAGTCAAAATATTAAACTAAATTGAATTTGGATTAATTGAAATAATGCTCAAAAATTAGATTTAATATTAAAACATGAGTATTTCAAACCAATTATGCAAGTTTCATTGAAAATCAGTACATGGTGTAAATAAATAGTTATAAATAAATGAATAAGATCAAATATATTTGGGTTAGGTTTTTCTAAACTAAAATTATTTTTAAGTGTGAATAAAATAGGAGATGAGGTACCCTTTTATAATTGAGGGGAGGAGCACTCTTGGAATTACTTAAAATATTAAATTAATTTTTATGGAAAAAGGAAAAAAATGATATAATTCAAATATATGATGAATATGTGTATAAATAATTTTATATAATAAAATTTATGCAAGTCTAGACTATGTTTTTATTCTTATATTTTTGTTTCAACCCCCATTAACCTTTTTAACAATTACGATGATAATTGTTTTTACTATTTGTGGTCAAGATAGTTACTATAAAAGGATAATTAGTCCATAAATTGGCCATATATTATATTTTTAAACATATAACAATAAATTTTCATATTACAGGATTTTTTTTAATCTTAAATCATTTTTAAAATATTATTTATTATAAAATAACATTAATTTCATTTTTGGAACTATTCATTCAATTTTGATTTTGAAAAAAACATGAAAATTATGAAATTTGAATATAATTCATAAAAACCCCTATAATATTTTATTTTTAAAAAATTCATGGGATATAATAATTCATTCAAATTATATTACTTTTAATATTTTAAAAACTAGTTATCTTATTTTTCTATCAATTGAATAAATATTGTATTAGTATCACGTTAACATTTAAGGTAATTATTTCATTCCTAAAAATTAAAAATAAATTATGATTAAAAAAATTTATATTTCAAATAACCCTTCTATAACTAAACATATCATTTTTTATCCCTATGTCAAAATTTTAGAGAAAATAAAACAAAGAGAATGACATTTTTGACTTTTCTTTGCACAAAATAATATAATGCTCAAAATAAAATAAATATGGAACTAAGTTTCCATATTTTTATACTGGATTGTAAATGGGAAAACTACACTCATCCAATAGGATAAAGGCATTCTTTATGGTCATTTTTAGTCTTTTCCATATTAATTTTAATAATTATTACTCGATTTACCCTTACTGTGGTGATAATTATTTACTAATGTTACTATTCATAATAAAAAATAAAAGGGAACTATTTAACAAATTAGGACCTACTGATTAAAAATATGGTGTCTATTTTTTAATATTAAATTTATAGTATTTGACTAAATTAAGTTATGATTAAAAATCAAAATGTAAGGAATTGTTTTAAAAAAAAAATGCATTTTTATGTATAAAAATGTTTTTCTACCAAATTAAAATATAAAATTCATTAAAAAGTCTATAATTGAATTATTTTTAATCAAAAGTAACTAATTAAATTTCAAAACTAATCCAAAATATAATTCTAATATTTAAATACTTTAAAAGAAAATATAGTCTTCAATAAATATCAGTATTTTTCACTACTCATTGAAAAGCCAAAAGTTTCCTAAAAATATCAAAATTTCTCTATAAGATAATTTTGATATGATGATTTAAAAAATTAAATTATATTTAAGCAATAAAATTTCAAATTTTTTTAGATATTATCTATAATATTTTCTCAAAAAAATTAATAAAAACCATTTTTAAAGAAATTTTATTTTTGAAGAATAAAACGACTTTACAAAAAATTGAGTGATTAATTACTATGAATTTATCAATAAATTTTTATTGATTATGAAATTTATATATATTTCATAATATGTTTAATCCTATTAATAACCACAAATTTAATTACTAGGTTATAATGGTCACATTTAAATAATAATATTTTTATAGTATATCCTAATTCACCTAAAGCTGGATGTTGCATGTTAAGAATGATTTCAAGCATAATATTCTTTTAAAAAACTCCGGGAATTACACTATCTCCCTAAGAATATATGATAAATGGGATTTATAGGGTATGATCCTACTAGTTGAATCCATCAATTCTTCCATCTATGTAAATTATAATTTATCAAAACCCATAATATATACTAATCTTAATGTTCACTGAACAAAAACTATCTTGTCAATAGTTATGATCCTTAATTATTTTTTAATCCAACATGCTATATTTTATAATGGTCCAATATAAAAAAATTAGTACATATTCTTTCTATAGATACATTACTTAATAATAAATTCATTAATTCAAAATGGAATTTCATTTATAAAAGCAAGGTTCATTACATTAATCCGCACTTAAAAAATTTCACCCCCAAAATATAATTTTGGACACTAGAATAGATTAAGTTACTTTTATTTTATCACATCCTTTAGTTCCCAAGTTTCTTCCTCAAACTTGTGGTTATTCCATAGTACCTTGTTCGGGTGTTTTTTCTTTTTTTTACAACTTTTTTCTCTACAATCTAAGATTTTCACCAACTACTCCTCAAATGAAATATCATTCTCCAAGGGTATTGAATTTGGATTTTGTACATGTGAGGGGTCTAAAATGTACTTCCTCAAGTGGGATACATAGAAAACATCATGTACTTGAGATCAGTTAGGTGGGGGTTCTAATCTATAGGACAAAAAACTGATGCGATCAAGAATCTCATAGTGTCCAATGTATCTTTCACTAAGATTTACCTTTTTCTAAAACCTCGTAGTTTTATTTGAAATCTATATACAAAGGAATATCTTATCTCTAACATCAAAATCTAGGTATCATCGATGATTGGATACATGTATTTTCTATTGAATTTGTGTGGATTTCATATGAAATTGAATGGTTCAAACCCTCTCTATTATATCTTGGATAAGATCAGGTTCTATAATCGTTTTCTCTCCAACTTTATCCCAACATATTGGATTTCAATACATTTTCCCATACAGATTCTCATAAAGTGCCATTTGAATGCAAAAATGGAGACTATTATTATTTGATAAGTCTAATAGTTTAATATACCAATCCAAACATCCTTGTAAATATATCGAACATGATCTCATCATATCCTTTAGAGTTTGAAAATCTATTTCAAAATGACCATCCATCTGAGGGTGATAAGAAGTAATGAAACTTAGATCTATTTATAGTGATTATTGAAGGCTTATCCAAAATATTGAGTTAAACCTTGGATCTTGATTATATATAATGGATATTGGTACTCCATTTATTCTTACCACTTACCTTATGTACATCTTAACAAGTTGGTAAAGAGAGGAATATTCCTTGATAGTAATGAAATAAGCTGAAACTGTAAGGCGATTGACTAACACCCTGATGGAATTATTTCCTTTTGATTTCCTAGGGAGTCTTATGATAAAATCCATGGTTATATTTTCCCATTTTCATTCTGTTGTAGTCAATGGTTTCATCATACTTGTAGACTTCTTTCATTCATCCTTGACATATTGGCATACTAAGAATTAAGATAAAAAATTTACAATCTCATTCTTTATGTTATCCAACAAGAATTTTTTCAATATATATCTATACATATTAGTGATTCATGGATTAATAGAAAAGTATGAACTATGTGAATAATCCATATGTTCCCACTTTAGATCTAGTTTTGATGGGACACATATATGGGTTCCAAACCATATGAATCTATCTTTAGAAAAGTTAAACTCTAGAATATTCACTATATTTTGTTGTATCTCTTTATAATATTTTTAGAACTCCTTGATCCTAACATGAATGGATTATTGGGAAGTTATTTTATCAAGGTAATATTAAGACCATTTCATTATTCCCATGTCCATACTTCTCATGTTCAGTAAGATTGGAACCTTTTTAATCCCTATCATGGATAGGGTTTCAGGATCATTTCTACTCAAATCATGTGTCACTTTGTTTTCCTTTATAGATGGAAATGTATTTAACAATAATAATAAAGTTTTAGCTCTAACCACATTCACTGGTTCATATTGAGCCTCTCTTGTGCAAATATAGACTTGATTATTTTATGATCCATATATATGTCACACTTCTCCTTATAGAGATAATGCTTCCAAATCATTAATGTGAAGATCACATCATCCAATTATAGATAATGGTTTGGGTAGTTAAATAATGGATTCTAATTTTTGGGAGTCATAGGCTATAAATTTTTCATCTTTCATGAATACACAACCTAATAAATATTTGGATGCATCATTGTAGATAAAAAATATTTCCCCCACTGGTGGGTATTGTGAGAACAGGTGCAGTTATTAGACTCTTCTTTGACTCTTTAAATATCTCCTCACATTCATCATTATAGAAAAAAATCACTCCCTTATGAGTTATCTTAGTTTGTGGGATTTACAATTAGGATACGTTTCTCAAAAATAGATGATAGTACCCATCTAATCTAAGGAAACTATAGATCTATATCACATATATTGGTATACTCCATCCTTTAATTTCATCTTTTTATAGGATCTATATATATCCCTTTTACAGTGATAACATTCCCTAGGAATGTTACATGTTCCATAAAAAACTCACATTTACTGTACTTCTCATATAAATTTTCCTTTTTCAGGGTCTTGAGTACAATAATAAAATTCTCCTCATGATTCTATTTTTGGAGTATATAAGAATATAATCTATAAATACAACCAATTTTTTTTGAAGTAACCTTTAATGACTCTATTAATTAATTCTATGAAGATAGGTGGAGAATTAGTCAGTCCAAATAAAATCACTATTAGAATGTATTGCTCATACCTTTTATGAAATGTTGTCTTGGGGATATATTCCTACTTTAATTTCACTTTTTATTATCATGACTGAAGATACAACTTAGATAAGTACTGGGATCCATGTAGCCGATCGAACAACTAATAAATATATGATATAGGATACATGTTGTTTATCGTGATATTATTGAGGTGATGATAATTAATTTAGTGACACATTTATTCATCCTTATTCTTGATAAAGTGTATTTTCACACCCCATGGAGAATCACTTGGGCATATAATCACTTTATCCAAATTATCATGTAGTATCTTCTTAATCTATTCAAGTTCAACAATGGAAAATCTATATAAATTCTTGGATATTGGAAAAAATATGGTTATAAGTTTTATTGAGAACTGAACCTCTCAGTTAGGAGGAAGATTAAGAAATTCATCTGGAAACACACCAGTATATTCTCTTATAATGGGCATGTCATTAAGGATGATATTTTAATTATTCATAATCATTGGATCTAGATATGCTTCCTTATATGGATACAATATCCAATATTAATAATATTATTCTATAAGAGATCTATCCTCCTTATTACACTTGTATAGAATCAGAGGGTGATTTGAAATATTGAGGGTGATTTCCATCTATCAATAATTAATGTTGGGTCTATAAAAGTAATTCCAATCCATACCTATAATTGCATAAAATTCCAACAAAGGGAGTATCACAAGGTTTAATGGGAAATTCATCCCACAAATATAGATAATGGGGAAGTTATATATATGTTATGAAATAATTTCCCCATTTTTCATTTCCAATGATAGCTCTAATTTCATGTTTTTAGGTGTTGTTTGGATAGTTTGAATAAACTTATATGATATGATAGAATGCATATAACCAAAATCAAATGGTATGTTATCTATAATTTAATGAATAACTAGTGTACCTATCACCATGTTGTTAATAGGATCTACCTCAGTAGTTGTGATGGTATAACCTTTCCCTTCATCTCTAGGCCTTATAGGTTGATGTCATCAGTTATCATCAACAACCCTTGTCTTAGTGCATTAATTCACATAGTGTCCTTTTTTTATTATAGTTGAAACATTGGATAGAAGACTAAGGGTCGAATAGAGAATTTTTTTCTTCCACCACATTGGTGGGTTTCTTTTATTTTCATTTTGAAGATATATGTTTTTCCTTTCCACACCAGAAACATTTCCTTATCCCCTTAATGAAATTTATAAGATGTTTCTTCCTATACTTTTGACCAGTGGGGTGTTTTAATTTATTACCACCATGAGATTTATTCATTACCCACTTGAATTAGACTCCATTATATGCTTCTAATATCCATACACTTGAGATTTTCTAATCTTAATTCCAACTTTTAGGGTACATAATTTTTTTCTTAGTTGTCAAAGTCTTGAATCATCAAATCCTTACATAGATTCAGATTTTTCTCACTAAGGAAGTGGTTCAATGAAAAATATGAAGGCATATCATGAAAGTATTTTAAAGTTATACTCATATTACCTAATGAATTCATCATCATTTTTATTGAGGATAAGGAAATATTTATCAATTTTAATTCAAAGAGTTAATGAAAAATATTTATTGATTTTTTTTTTCTGAAATTATTTCCACTCTATCACTTTGATCTCCTCCTTAGGCTTCACATTTTTTTTTTATCAAAATACACCATTGATCAACTTGTCCCTCTATAGGATAAAAATACAACACAACATTCTCTTTATCAGTTCATTAAAAGAAGAAGAAGATATTTTCAATGGTGTTGATCCATTGTTCTATGATTAAGGGATCAGAAGTATAACATCCCTGGTAAATAAAGAAATACGACATTTTAATATTTATTAATATTTGTGAATTAAATATTAATTTTAATTTAAATGGGATTCTATTTTCAATGGCGTACACGATACACAAAAATGGGTTTCTTTGAAATCTTATGTTGCACACTAATAATATAATATTATTATTTTAAATGGTAGTTAACTCATAGCCGTTGTATTAGTAGGAATGGAAAGAACTAACTAAAATATGAATATAAATGTTTGTTAAATATTTTTATTACATTTATCCAATAAAAGTTAGAAGCTTAAAATGTGAATGAATCTAATTTTAAGCATAAACCCACTTATATTCTTTAAAAGGCCGATTTACCGCCTTTTGATAGTGAACCCTTTTTAAATATTGTTTTGGTCACTTTTATGTGTTCTATTTTACAAAATAAAATTATTATTTATAATTGGGACATCAAAATTTACTTTGGGTAAAATTTTGGTATTTTTCTGATAAAATTCATTTTTTGATGACTAGTGAAAAATACTGTATTTTAATTCAAAAATGACATTTAATATAATTTATTTATATGGTTATATTAATTTTTTAAATGGTTTTAATGTTTAATTAGATTATATTTTTACCATTTAATACAATTTTCGTCATTGGAAGTAATTTCACTTTGAAATTGGACATAAAAAAGTGTCAATCTTTTGATAGTTATTATTTCTTAAAAATACGTTTTTTGTTTTGACAATGGGAATTAATTTTAAATTAATTTCTGCCACTTCTATGTTTTTAATTTGGAAATATAGATTCCATATTTGGAATCAGGAGGTCTAAATTTTGTAAATAGGTAAATTTTATTTTTATAAATTATGAATATTTACTTGAGTAAAATTTTTATTTACCATGGTTAAAGGGTAAATCTGGTAAATAAGGGTAAAAAAATATTATTATAATGATATTAAATTACCCTAAAATGTGTCCTAATTCTATTGGTTGATTCATGTCCAAATATGAGAATCCTTTGGTCGATTTTGGGACCCCATGGAGCCACATGGGAGTAATAATGTCACTTTATATTAATTAATTTAATGTAAATACAAAAACAACAGAAAAAAATATCTTTTAGTAAATAAATTTATAAATGGGGTTATATATGTTATATTTTTTACTATAAATATTAATTTTAAGTCTAAAAATACTTCCTACATCATGGTATTTTTTTTATAATTTTTAGACATCAAAGAAATAAAATTATTCATGGCTCAATAATGCAGCAGTGTTTACCACATCAATGAATGATTTAAATAAATAAGATTATAAAGATTAAAATAATATCCAAAAATTGTCCAATTTTTATTGGATGATTTTATTTCGACCATTATCCATCTTATATTAATCTTTAATAAGGCTTTTACCTTTTAGAAAATGAAAATAATTATATAATAAAATAATATTTTCACACTTTCCTAAATAGCCCCTCCTCCCCCTTATAAAAGCCATCAATTCTAACCCATTCCTCACACCTCTCAAGCCCTTTTTCTCATCCAAAATCTACCCAATTAATATCCCAACATCCCTCTCTTCCTCAAAGAAGTCTTACCTTAGGAAAAAGCCACTTCAAGTAAACCTTTTGGTTCAAACTAAATGGAGATACCTAATTTAAAGGTAATGTCTTCTCTTAATCTCTTTTCTTTTTTTTACTTATCCAAACCCCTAAAACCTTTTTTATTATTTTCTTTTATAACAAAAATATTATACTAAATATACTAGGATTTCTTTTTTATAAGGATTCAAACTACACTTCCACACAACTCCATCTAATGGATACGAACATACTGTTTTTCTGGACGACAAACTACTGCCTCAAGAAATGATGATTGTTAAAATATCTCCAACCGCCTATCATGGTGGCCATTATAATGGAAATGAATTTATATATGATATATATTATGTTTATTTTTTCTTTATTCTTTGTTATTTTTCATTTATATAATACCTTTATGGTTTCCATTATGGGTAAACTCGATAATTTTAGTTGAGGAAGTGCGGACTACGGCCCCCTCAAAGTGATATGACTTGTTCATACCAAACATAGGACATATAAAGGATAGAGTTAATTAAATTATATATGATATTATACTGGAATTATAATATACCTATGTATCATTAAGTTTTCATTCCATTATAATACAAAATAGAAATGAAAGTAGCGTTCATGCGTACGTACGGCTTACCGTCTCCATGAATGGTGCATTTCATTTCTTATCTCCAAATGTTATGTTCTATTATAAATACATATATATACTGGATATATAATATATATAATATATATGATATATAAATCATGAATATCATTCGGTAGATAATGGAATTTTTACCACATGAACAACTTGTAATTATAAGAAGTCCATTTTTAACTCAAGTTCTGAACATCGACAAAATGTTCGATATGAACTAAAATAATTAAATAATTGTTATAGAAAGGTAATAATTGATATAAAAGGAATAATAAACTTGAAAAATATTGTTAATAAAGTATAAATTAATTTTATTTTATTATTCTAGATATTAAAAAATGATCGAGTCTAGTCGGACACAAGGTAAGGGAACTTCTTAACCCAGTTCACATTATTTGGGTTGATATTATCTTTCTTATTTATGTAGTTCTTTGATTATGTATGAAATTAATTTTTATATCTTATCATGTATTTATACTTTGTTTATGTGTGATTATTGTTAATACACATAATCAATCTATTTTATTTACAAAATGATCTTTGTAAGGGACTCCGTCTCAATCTCCTTTCATTGAGGCATATTTTTATACAAGAATTTCTTTTATATGGTTTATAAACCCATTTGACTTTTTTATTTCATTCAAAGGGAATATTTTTTCTATGAAGCATTTTACTAAATGAAAAATGGAATGTTTTTAACATTTATGGCGACAATGACCTCTCCGCCACCGTAATTGTTAGTTGTCTTCCTCTATAAGCCTTAATGTTTTTTTTAAAATGAAAAAGAAACCCCTTATTCTATTTTTGGGTGTTTTGGTATTGAAAATGGTTTTTTGAAATTAATTTATTATTTCAATATCTTGAAATTATTTCTTGTGATTGAAAATTAAATGTTATTAGTGAAATGTTTATATTTTCAATAATTTATGTGTTATGATTTTTTAATGGTACTTGGACATTTGACTGGTGGTAACGTGATAAACCAAATGACGGGTGGTGGTGTGATAAACTAGGACCGGTGGTAACATTATAACCTCCAATGCATTGGGTATGAAAGTCAGCCATATGGCTATTCCATTTAGTGATATGTGTGGAAGTCGACCGTATGTTTATTCTATTTAAGTATGTTTATGTCCCAAGTTACCTTTATATGTTATGTGTTTTTTATATGGGGTTATGGTAATATTTTGGTTATAAAAGGGTAAGAAATGATCTTTTATTCAGTGAATAGTATTTACTACTTCATAAAGGTGAAAAGTATTACTTATGATAATGTATTCATGTTTTACTTGTTGTTTTGAAAAACTAAAAATTTTCCTTCCTTGTGTATCCGTTATTGAGATTTTTATGCTCATCCCAAGTTTTTGAAATGTTTATCATAGGACATAAAGTGGAATAGGGTCATGAATGGGATCAAGGAAAATTCATGCTGTCTAAAACATGGAACAAGACATGAATCTTTTTTTCAAGAGTTTTTATTTTGTGAAAAAATGGAAACTGAGTATATGTGTCTACGTGTAATATTCAAGTTGTTATGTATATATTATGTCCTAATTCTCTAATGATATAAACCTGAAAAGATCCTAAATATGAATTATTAACTTAATTCAATATTATGAAATGTTTAAGGATGGGTCCTTATAAGAGATCCACTGAATGTTGGAGGAATTTGTCACATAATGGTCTCAATTTAAAATTTCTCTTTATTGAGAGGATGTGAGTTTTCCCCCTAATTCAAGTTTTTATTCAAAACATGATTTAATTGAATAAGTATTGTCATGAAGTTCATGAATACTTCTCCCATTGTGTTTGGAATCTTATTTAAGATGTCATCACTTTAAGTATCACATTGGTTGTTAACCCGATTCCCCCTGTTTTTGACTGTTAACTAAAATAAAGGGAAAATTAAGGATGAGAATTTTAAAACTATTTCACACATAAAAGGTAAACATAGGAAAATTTAAGGGTTAAATCATAAATGGAATAAATTCCTTAAACCATGAATTTATAGGTTTCAATATAAGTTATCCATGGTCTATTTCCAAACATAAAATTTTGTGGTTATTTATATTCCCTTCACAATGGTTCATAAAGAGATTGTGAAATTAACAAAGCTTATATCTTGAGAGTTTCAAACCAAGTTCATAATAAGTAATATTTATCAAGCACTAGGTGGTGATTGAGTTAATACCCAATGCACCCATTATGAGGTTATTACCCCTATGTACAAATGTGCTAGATCCACATACACCTGTAGTATCCAGACATGTGATTTTTTTCTTATAAACCATTTATTTTATAGTTTACCAAAATTTAGGGATGTTTCCATATGTTTAGTATTATCCCCAAGCCTTTAAATAAGGTTTTATAATCCTAATCCCCAAAAATAGGTATACATTGACTTTGATACCAACTATGACAACCAATGTCTTATATATACCTTATTTCATGATTTATTACATAAAGATACATATAATACAATTCCATAAGATCAAGAGGACTAGGTTATTTGGAAAATTATATACATATCACATTAAATTGAAATAGGGATAAAAATATATTATTTAGAACTTCATAACATGTCCTTAAAATAAATGATCTTCTAATAATGCATAGAATAACATAGGGACATACATAAGAAAGAGGTGAGTTATAAAACCCAATAAGGGAATAATCAAAGAATAAAAAGATGAGAGAAATACATGTGAGTTAATAGGAATATCAAGGTGATATTAATAAAAATTAACATCAAAGCATGATATAATATGAAAACAATAAGGCAACATTATAATGTGGAAACAACATAAAATATAACATCATAATCATAAGTTAAGGGTATCCAATGAGACATCATAACATAGTACTATTAGGATAATATGTAGTGCACTATATATTTTATCTCATGAGATAAAAAACATTACCCAATGCATTGAAGGGATATATAATTTTGGGCCCACCCATCACATTCATATCATGTACATGAATTTTGTGTGCCACATAGATTATACAACATAAGAACACATTTAAAAACATTTAATACCATGATTAAGGATTATCACTTATAGTTATGAAAGTATCTAACAATTTAAAGAAAGGTACATCTAGGTGAATACCCTTTAGTAGAAATGGGGATGGGTATACAAAACACAAATGTCAGGTGTGGAATTCATAAGATAATTTCGGCAGCATATCAAGTGTACCTAAAGGTTCATGGAAGGGTTTAATGAGAGTAAAAGGTGGTATAACATTACATGGTAATAAAAAGGGTAATAATTGGATGCATAAAAATACATTATAACATGAATAATTTGAAATCAAAATGCATAAGATGAAGAAATTACTTTAAAAAGAGAAGATTAAGATAATACATTACCTTGAGAGGGTGCTTCTAAAATCATGATATGAACTTATTAATAGATTAGGAAAATATTAGGTGGTATTTATTGAGGTAGAGGGAGGTGAAATTCATGCTCAACAAAGTTTTAGTGAAGATAAGTGTGAGGTTGGGTGTGTATTTATAGAAAAAGAGAGGAGAATTATTTATTAATTTCTAAAACTAGGTTTTGGACTCTATATAATAAAGTAATAAAAACAAAAAACCTTCCCATGATTTTAGACAAAGAGGATCAATTTTCAATATTTTATAGGTCCAAGAACTGGAAATATTAAAATAATACCATTGGTAATGTGGAATTGATTCATGTTCATAAAGAATTTATTTTAAAACCTTAATGTTTAATATAGGCCTTAAATGTTTCATTAAAGGTTTATAAAATTAATAAAATAACTTAAAAACAAATTATTTTAAAGGGGAAATATATTTTTGGCTATGGATTCCATTTATTGTATTTCTTTCATCACTTTTGGGATATTACAATGTCATAATAGATACAATATATTTATGCAGTATTTAATTTTTTACACAAAAAATAGACTATATCTAAAAATTATGTAAAATTCAATGTTGTATAATTTCAACGAGTTGATTTAAAAAAATATTTTTACAAAATAGTTCTCTAAAAAAATAAAATATATAAATTTTAAATAAAAAACCTTATTTACTGGAAAATATTTATTTTTACAACTAACATCTTTATTACCCTTATAAAAATTACATTGGAAATCATTAAATTATATTTTAATTTATATATAAATAAATATTATTTAATAATAATTTTTTTTATGAAAATGATATTTATTGATTTTTTTTTGAATTTATTAAAAAGAGTGTTTTAATTGAATGTATATATTTCTCAAAAATATCATTTTTATTTCTTCATACCAAAATATTTTTTTATCAAACTCATTATATAATCATTTAAAATCAAAAAATAAAAAGGGATAAACATAATATTTATTTCATTAAAAATAAAATATATAAATTATTAGGGACTAGATATATAACCCCTAAATATCCCATCATATGCCATAAGTGTAAGGTGTGTGATGGTGGTTCTTTCTTGGGGTGGTTCAATGAATATAGCTTGGGTCATGATCTTGATAAGTTTGAACTTTTCTCATAAATGGATTCACTCAAGATTTAGTTATTGAATCTTGAATTGAGCTTGGTCATGGTAAAATCCTAGTGATATTATCTCCTTC
Source organism: Viscum album (assembly GCA_963277665.1). Lineage (NCBI taxonomy): Eukaryota > Viridiplantae > Streptophyta > Magnoliopsida > Santalales > Viscaceae > Viscum > Viscum album. Next base: position 949,381,582 of record OY728127.1, read on the forward strand.
AGAGGCTTTGATAAATAAGTTTCATATGATATGAACCAACTCACTTATGCCATCACTTCTTCCATCCATGTCAATTATACTTTATCATGAACCTAAATATATACTAATCTTAACAATCACTATACAATAGCTATATTATAAATAGTTATGCTGTTTAATGGTCATTTAAATCCAACATGGAATATTTTATAACATCTCAAAATAACCAAATTAGTGCATGTTTTATTTATAATAACATTACTTAATAAGGCATTCATTCATTAAAAATTGAATTATATTTGTAGATGTTTTTTTCATTATAGGATGAGAATTACTGACTAGGTGGGATGCCTTATCCACTTCTTATTCCTATGTAGAAGTGGGAAAAGTTGAAGATGGACTTCATGACAACATTTCCTAAGACCCAAAGCAGAAAAGATGTTGTTTGAGTGATAGTTAATCAGTTGAATAAGGTGGATCATTTATTTTTTATTTTAGTGACTCACTCTATAGATGTGTTAGGAAAGATTTATATATGGTAGATTATATGATTTGATGGAATTCATTCCTATATAATATCAAACTGAGACACATATTTTACATTTATATTTTTGAAAATCTTTTAAAAGGATATGGGGACTCAGATAAAGTTAAGTACAATGTATCATCTATGGACTAATGGAAAGTCTGAGTGGAAAATCTAGATCTTAGAGGAAAATATTCAAAAATATATTCAATATTTTGGTGGATCATTAGATGATCATAAATCTATGGTTAATTTTTTATACAATTAATTTTTTTAGGATTCTATTTAGATGGAACCATTTGAGGCACCTTATCATCTATTATGTCTATCACTGCTGTGTAGGCGTGAGGTTGGTGAGTCAACTGTTATTGGGACATGTATGGTTTAGGAGACCTCCAAGAGGGTGCAATATATTTGGAGTTTATTTATTACTAATTGGAGTAGACAGTGATCATATGTTAATCAGAGTAGGAAACCATTGGAGTTCACTGTTGGTGATCAAGTTTTATTGTAGGTGTCACCTCAGTTGGGGAATCAACATTATTAGAGATAAGTGAAGATGAAATAAAAGTTTTGATAACCATTTGAGATCATTGGGTGTATTGGAATATTGGATTACTAATTTGATATTCCTCTGTGATATCAAACTAAGAAAAACATGTTCTAGGTCTCTCAACTTTGACGTACTAGCCAAATCCTGCTCATGTGATCTACTCAGATAACATTGAGTTGGAACCAGATGCATCATTTTTAGAGAAAATAGTATGGATTATGGAACAGAGTGAAAAACTGTTTCAGGAGAATATGGTACCACTTGTTAGAGTATTATGGTATCATCTATGGATCCTTGAGGAGATGTGGTATTTAGAGTTAGATGTTTGGTCTTAGTGGTCTGGATTATTCACGAAAGATCATTGGAGTCACATCTCAAGGATGAAAAGTCATTAGAGGGGGAGATTTGTGACACCATAAATTTACATGGTGAATTTTTGCTTTTTAATGTTTCTAGGTTAAGTATTTTTTTAGTGTATGGCTGGTGTCTTGGAGAGTTATCTGGAAAAGGTCTAAGAAAGCACTTGGAGAAGTATTGTAGAGGCCACCAACTAGCAGGTGGGATCCATCATCCAACTAGCATCCTTGGTAGTGGCTCTATAATTCTGCAAATCCCACTGGATAACTAGTGGATTTATTGACCCACACTTTCCATACATATATGTCACATATTAATAGATGAATATTAATTACATAACATAATGTCCCACACTATAATCATTTAGGTATAGTGACCTTAGAAACTTGGATAAATAAAAAATTGGTTCATAAGTAAACTATATCATCTCCCAATAAGTTCTTCATAACTGGAACCCTTCTTATATATATCATACATAATACCTCTTTTTATAACCTATGGAAAGGAAACATAATAAAGGGAGATCTAAAATTATCAATAATTTCAAACATGGGAGATATCAATATAACATGAGAATAAGGGTATAATAACATGAGAATAACATTTGAAAACTATATCCTGTATATTATAGATAAAAAAATTGAGTCATGGCATAAATCTTGGTAGTTCATTAGACATGAATCATAAAGTAATCAATGAACATGATCCATGATAACATAACATTAGCATAAGACATAGATTTTTTGCATACACATAATTATAGAAAATCATTTCCTTAGTAGTCAAGGATCATTTGAAAAACTATCATAGTGGAATGGGTTCACTCCCCAAACCATCATCATATTCAAGTTTCATTCCCAATACTACCATAGAGGACAAAGTCCCTTACTAAACCAGGTTTACTCCCCATTCTAGTCATGTTTATATCATGAGATATCAATATTTACCCAATTTATTAGTGGGATATATAGGTCCCAAACATCAAATAATCTATATATTTTCATGATAAAATATCATAAAACATTCATCAAATCATAACCTATGAAAAAATGGGGTTTAAAAACATTTCATCATAGCATAACCCTTGGAAAATAAATGGGTTACATAAAAATTTCATCATTGCATCCTAAAATAAGAAATAGAAAAGGAATGAGTTTTATAAATATCTTTTCACCATAAACATAAATCATCCAGAGAAATATTTGGAATGTTATCATTGGATCATATCCCCAGTAAATATTAAGTAACATCAAAGGATGACATCTTAGATGTAAAATGATTTTGAATGATCACTTGGAACATTTATTGATGAAAATAAACTTTTCTCTTTGGAATAATTTATTTAAAATACATAAAATTCCAAAATTTTAAATAAAGTAGTTTCTTTAAAAATAAATTTATAAAATTGAAAAGGAATATTTAAATCATTGATCAATTCTGACAGCGGAAAATATTGTTCATTTCGTACATACTAAATTAAATATTCATTTCATATTTTGGGTTAAAAGTCAAAATAGAATTGTTTATAAAATGACGAGAAGATTCATTTTAAACTAGTAGTAAAAAATTAATAAATGATAAAAATTATTTAAAATATAATTGGATAATATTAAAAACGTTTTATAAAATATTTTTAGAAAACTTGGATATGGAAGAGAAAGGATTTTTGACTGAAAATAGAAATAAAGTTGGTTTTCCTTAAAAACATTATTTTGGACCCTTAAGTAAATAAATAGAGTAAAATGAAGGTAAAAAATTTATTTTCATAAAATAAATATAGGATAAGAAAATTAATGAGTTTATTGGGAGATAGATCATAAGATTATATCATTGGAACTTAATCATAAATAACCCTGATAAACAATGAGGCTGTAACATAATACCCATACCACTTTGGTATCTTTTGAATCATATGAACCATGAAAGAGAGAATAAATGTATATTTATATGAAATTATTTTCATGATAATAATACTATAATACATTCATGGGTATTATATACACCACATAGAAGAAACAAGTAGTGTAAAAGGCATGTGTCCCATAGAAATATAAGTGAGATGAAAATTCCTTACCTCAAGTATCAACTTTATTCATACACGATCAAAGCTAAATGATAATATATATAATTTTATTATACATATATTACATAATAATACTCATATATATCATAACATAAACAATTTAGTTATGATTTTTTATTAACAATATGTTGTTAAAATCATGTTTTGTGTAATAACAACTTTGTTTTTCATGTATGTTTTGTTTTGGTATTTTTGTCATGAACCATCCCCTGGGGCCCATACCTTGACTACTACAAGCCCACCTTCAGTATGCTAGGGGATGGTGATTATCACCAGAAATTAGTATCAAAAAAAGGGAAGACATTTCCTTTAAACTTGTACACACACAGATAGGGCATACCACACAAAGAAAACCACAAAGGAGAGAAAGCAGTACAACCAAAAAAAAGTAACACTGCTGAGAGTTAAATTAAGTACTAAAAGTAAAGGGGCCAGTATACAAACCCAACTGAAAGACTAGTATTTCAAAAGAAAAAACATGATTCAAAGATCGTCTACCAAGGGTCCTACCTGAAGGGTAGGTACATCTCGTCACTGTGGATCACCACATCAATAAATCACCTTCGTGCACTGTCTATCCATGGCTCACCAAAGTCTCAGTAAAGCTGTCTGTCTCCTACACAAGACACAACAAGGTGCGAGTGAAGCCCATGCAAGGGTGAGTATAAAAATACACAGTAGGGACCCCGAGACCCCTGAAGGTCTCAGAATCTCACAAAGGAAAAACCAAAAAGCATGATCTTGATCACAGAGCACAAAGTAAAAGACAACTCACACCAGGTATATAACTTAAATAACACGAATAAATATGATTAGTCATAAAGAAAGATAATCTTATTCTATCGAGAGTCTTTGCTAATGGTCTACATAGGGTTGCTAGGTGCTTACCCACAATGGATTACTAAGTGCAGACCCATAGAGGATCATTGGGTGCTGACCCATAGAGGATCACTAGATGCTGACCCATGAAGAATATCTAGGTTCTAACCCATCGAGGATCACTAGGTGCTGACCCACAGAGGATCGTTAGGTGCTAACCCACATAGGATTCCTATTCTTTCATCACGTCACAGTTAGCTACTGGATTACCTCACTTAGCACACTTGATTTTCAGAGGATCTGATCCTCAAGAAACTGGTCGTATCTCAACTTACATTAAGTCACACTTAGAAGTAATCCAAAGTACCAACTTTTCGTAAGGGTTCCAACACAATAGATGGCGTGTCAATTGGATGCCCGGTCTGTAAGATATAGGCAAAAAGGTAAAAAGGGCCCAGTTGGATTTGAGCCTGATCCAACCCAGCCATACTCCAACTTAGGCAAAAAATAAAGTGGAGTATCTCAAAAGGACTAACTCATTACAAGGATCCTCACGCCATAGACAACGCGTCAATCAGACACCCGGTCTAAGAGTTATAGATGTTTTAGTGAAACTGGGTCGGTCGAGTCTGGGTCCTGTTCGACCCGGTCAGACTGACCCATCCTGACCCGAGGGTCTTGTGTGGGTCTAGTAAGGGTTCAGACCAACCGGCCCCTTGGGTCCACAAGTCCAGCCCAGTGCTGGGTCCGGCCCAGCTGGCGCGGGTCCGGCCCGACCAATAGGTCCGGCCTACACGGTGCGTACTGGTTTTCTAGACTGGACACAGGGTGTCTAGTTCGTTCAAATAGAAGCGCCAGCTGGTGCCGCCCTGTCTCCCCATAACATCTAGCAGGAGGCCGACTGTTCATGCACCAGCCGAGCATCCCTAGTAGGATGCTCTTCTTCCATGTGGTGCTAACAGGCACACCGCCACCCCCTACCTGAAGACACTTCCACAAGCCTCTACCAGTAATCGACAACCGCAACCAGCACTAACACGCTGGTAGGATCTTCGATGGGCCACCAGAGTCGCTTCGGTGGTCCGTTCTTAGAACTGTTTGCACCTATGGCCTCACTAGGTTTCCACCTTCACTGTGATACCCTCGGATTTGTGTTGCTGATAGGTTGACTGGTTGGTTTCGTAGAACACACATCAACCAAGTTTGGAAGAGGGATTAGGCCTTGTTTGGGCCAGCTCGTGCCGTTCGAGTTTGAATTTAATCATGGGATAATCATAATAGGAATCACACAGCTTGAATTAAATCCAATGAAATCCTCACATAAAAAATCCACCTACAAGATCAAGAAAATCATGAATCAACTAGTTAGTCAGTTGATCCGCATTCATCATAAATTTTCAGGAACGAGATAAGAAAACACCATTCACATAGAAAGGATAACACCCATACATGGATTCGGTTGAATCTGTTACAGATGAGGGAGGTATTCCACATTCGTTGAAATTCCACATTTGTTGGCATTAGTCACCACTGGTTGGTACCTAGATTAGATCCTCCAATGATCAACATTTGTTCTCCATTCTTCATTGGAGATGGATTTTGTAGGCGTGTTTGTCTGAGTTTTCCCGGCATTCCCTCTTCCACTCACCAATGTTGAGTTCATTATTGTCGCTCATTAATGAACATTAATTAATGAACTATTATTTAAACTAGAATTGTGGTTACACATCAAAATAAACGATTCATTAAATGAACCTCAATTAATTCTTGTCGTTACATTGCGGTTTTTTCAAATATCGCTAAATGGTTTAAGAGAGAAATAAAATAACTCAAATAGTTATTTTATTATTATTATTTTTGGAATATTCCAAAAGTTAATATTTCCATCCGACCCTTGCTGGTCTAAGTTACGCTTCACCTAAGAGAATTCTGACACTACAAATTCAACGGTGCCGTCATATTTCCAATCCGAGCACCAGTTCAAAATTTATAAAACTCGCCTGCACTTTCACTTAAGTGAACATAAAAAAGTACAAAATTCCATTTCAGGCTTACCAGGCCTCAGAATCACATGCCGTCGAATTTCACAGTCTCAAAATAATTCCATATAATTTAAAAGAAAAATTATTCATAATTTATGGGTCTTCACATTCTCCCCACCTTAGTGATTTACATCCCCAAAAGCCACAAAAAAAGATAAGAAAACAAATGGGGGTACTAATCATGAATCTAAGCCTCCCACTCCCATGTGATCTCATGGAGGTTCCTATGCTATAACCGAACTCACACCAGATGGATATACCATCCAGGAATGATCCACTCTTGTCGATCCTATATCTCCACTGGGAACTCTTCAAAATTTTCCTCATCATCAATGTCAAGATGACCCCAGTCGATGACGTGCGATGGGTCTTGCACATATCTCCTCAGTTGTGAAATGTGGAAAATTTCATGCACTTGGTGCATCTATGGGAGAAGAGATAGGAGGTATACCACCTCACCAACTCTGCTGAGAATCTGGAAAGGTCCGACGAACCTCAGAGATAACTTTCCGCCCCGACCAAATCTTTGCAACCCTCATCGGGGAGAGACCCGTAGGAAGACATGGTCTCCCTCTGTGAACTCCAAGGGTCTCCTTCTCCTATCAGCATAAGTCTTATTCCTACTCTGTGAAGTCTTCATCTGCAATTGGATGATCTCCACTTTCTCTGTGGTAGCCCGTACCAACTCTAGACCATATGTGCTGACCCCTAGGTTTGTCTAGCATAGAGGTGATCTACATGGTCACTCGTACAAGGCCTCAAATGATGCCATACCAATGGTGGAGTGATAACTGTTGTTGTATATGAACTCCACCAGTGGAAGGTGGTCCTCCCAACTATGGAAAAAATAAAGGATGAAAACATGAAGCATGTCCTCAAGTGTATGTATGGTCCACTCCATCTGACCATCTCTCTGAGGGTGAAAGGCAATGCTCAAGCGTAGCTGAGTCCTGAACGCCTCTTGTAATGCCTTCCATAACCAGGATGTAAAACTAGATTTGCAATATGAAATTATCGTTAATGGTATATCATGAATCCATACTATATCCTAAACATAGAGACATACCAAGACCTCTACTAATCCATATTCTCAGATGGGTATAAAATGGGCCGACTTGGTGAGTCAGTCAACAATCAGCCAGATAGAGTTATGGCCCATGAATTTGCGTGGTAACCCAGTCACGAAGTCCACGGAGATACCATCCCAATTACATTATGGTACCTCTAGTGGCTGTGCTAAGCCTACTGGAACCTAATGCTCGGCCTTCACTTACTGACAAGTGAGGCATCTTGAGATGAACTCTGCCACTGTTTTCTTCATCCCTGGCCACTAGTACTAATGTTAGCGGTCTTGGTACATCTTTTCCATACCAACATGTACCGCCAAATGGGATGTATGGAACTCTCTCAACAACTCCTTCTGTAACGTCACTGGTACCATAGTTAATCCTCCAAAAATGATGATGTACTATCCACCTATTGTAAACCCATCAAGAGACTAGCCTAAGGATATCTGAGCACGTCGTGTCTCACAGTCAACGTCCCCAAGCTGTGCCTCCTGAAATCGCTGGAGGAGTGGGGGAGTAACCTTCATAGACAGGAAGTATGCTGAACCATCATTATCCATAAAGGATATATGCAATGTGGCTAGCTTATCTGTCACATCACTCAGAAACTAAAGACCTGACCTCCCATTGAGTGCGTCTTCTACTACATTCCCATTCCCAAGAGTGTAGACTATCTCAAAGTTAGAGTCTTGGAGGAACTCCAGCCATCACCGCTATCTCAGGTTCAGGTCCTTCTTTGAGAAGATATACCTAAGACTCTTGTGATCTGAGAATATAGTAAACTGTTCACCCATAAAGTAGTGCTACCAAATCTTCAACACAAAGACCATTATTGCTAACTCCAGATCATTGGTCACATATTTCTGATCATGTTTCCTCAGCTGTCGTGAGCCGTAGGCGATCACCACTTACTCCGGCATCAGGAAACATTCCATTCCAGTATCTAATGCATCGTAGTAGACTAAATACCCAACACCATCTTCTAGTAGCCTCAATATGGGGGCACTAGTTAGTCTCCACCTTAGATCCTGGAAACTCTACTGGTACCTCTTCTTCCATACAAAGGGCTGTCCATCTTTGTTAAATCTGACAAGGGTGATGCTACTCTAGAAAAGTTGGGTACAAATATTTGGTAGTACCCAAAAAACCACAGGAATCTCCGCACCTCATTCACGCTCCTGGGTAGATACCAAGCAAGAACTACCTCTATTATTATCGGATCCACTACAACTCCAGCATTCGAGATGACGTGTCTCAGAAAGTGGACCTCCCGTATCTAGAACTAGAACTTCGAGAGGTTACCATAAAGTTGGGGCTCTAGGAGTGTATCCAGAACTATCTGCAGATGTGTGGAGTACTCCTCCTCCGATGCCAAGTACACCAAGACATAATCAATGAAAACCACCACAAAGCAATCTAGGTAAGGTTGTAAGATCCTATTCATGATCCCCATGAACATTGCTAGGATGTTGGTAAATTCAAAAGGCAACACCAGGAACTCGTAGTGGACATACTGGAATCTGAAGGCTATCTTTAGTATATCCTCATCCCACACCCAAAGATAATGATAGCCTGATCTGAGGTCTATCTTTAAAAACCACCGAGCTCCCTTTAGCTAATCAAAGAGACCATCAATCCTTGACATAGGATACATGTTATTTATGGTCACCTGATTTAGGTACCGATAGTCCATGAAAAGCCTCAAGCTCCCATCTGCCTTCTTAGAAAACAACAATGGGGCTTCCCACAGAGAAACACTGGGTCTTATGAACACCTTCCTCTACAAGTACTCCAACTACACCCTCAAATCACAAAGCTCTGTTGGAGACATCCAATATGATAGTGTAGATATCGGATTCATCCCAGGGTATAGGTCGACGTATAAGTCTACCTCTCTGCAAGGAGGTAGTCCCAGAACATCTTTAGGAAAGACATCTTCATACTGGTCCACCACTATAGGATAGTTCAGACTCCTCTCTTCCACTACACCGAGGGTGAGGCTAGCCAAATGATTATTGATTGACTGCACCCTCCTCTGAGAAAGTCCATCATGTGCTTCAAAGGTTCCCTTCTATTCAGTGAAGGAAAACCTAGTCCCATCCTCAGAGACACTCTGCACTTTATGACTAAAACATCCAATCTGATCATGGACTATAGACAGCTAGTCCATAGACAAGATGACTTCATAAGGCCTCGAAGATGCTACTAAGAGATCCCAGATAAAGATCTCACCTCCTAGAGTAATCTCACACTATCAGAACCAGTTTGTAATCATCGAATCCTCTCTTGTAGGAGTCTCTAATCATAAGGATCAAGACAATGACTCCATCAGAATATCTGAGCTTCGAACGAGAGCCATGGAAAAGAAGGATTAACTAGCACTCATGCATATAAGAAATGCATCTAAGGTGGAGTAGACATAGATTGTACCTATAATTATCTCTAGAGCACCGTTTTCATAGGCCTCCATTTCCTGAAGCTGCCCCCTCCCCTATTGACTTGTCCTAGAGCCTGGGGTGGACCTCTCTTGGGGGGGGGGTAGTGCCTCAAACCGTCTTCCACTACCTACCCCTTGGCCTACTCCCCTGCCAAATCCACCACCCTGCAGACCTCCTCACTCAAACCTCTATCATTGTCTCAATGGTCCCTTGACTGCTTGCTGGTCATCCGCATGGGGAGTTAGACAGTCTCGATCCATGTGCCCATGTCTGCCGCAAGAGTAAAAAACCATAGTCCTCAGATGACCTCCTCTATCTCACGAGCTCCACACCTCTGACCCTACGTCCTGGGGTCTTCCTCCATAAGGTCCATCCAATTTGGGCCACTATGTCATCTACCTACTATCTGATACTGATGACTCAGCCACCAATTTTCTGGTGGTGTCTCTCACCTTCGGTGCCCACTGGGCTTAGAAGATCTCCACCAGTAGGGCTCGTTGTAACACTCCAGCCTGTGTTAGAATGTTGCGTGAAATCATCGACGCTTTGATCTCCCATCAAAGACCCTGATCAATGGTCTGGGACCTAAAGAAAGGGTCTCACACCATTTCAGTGGAGTAGCGGGAGAGGTCAATAAATATCTCTGAGTATTGGGAAACTGTCAGGCTGCCCTGCTGTAAGTACAATAGCTCATGAATACACACATAGCATTGTATCACTGGTAAGAACTCCTCCCTGAAGAGTCTCTCAAAGTCCAACCAGGAATGATTCGTCTTCTAGTGTGTCTGGAGCATCAGGCTCCACCATCTCCATACTGTTCCGTGAAAGATACTAGCAGCTAGGATCACCATATGGTCTACTGGTGTCCCAACCAAGAAGAAAAATTGTGCCACAACCTCCAACCAATCCTTAGATTCCTATGGATCTATCTTGCCTTGAAACCTTAGAGGCCTCTATCTCTAGAAATCGTGAAACATGCTCAGTAGGTGTGCACTGTCTACTGGTGGGGCTGGTGGAAACTGCTTCCCTATGGGTGGTGGTGCTGTTGGTACACCACCAAAATGTGCTATCAATGTAAGAGGGCCCTGCACAGATGCCTCATCGCTCAGTGGGCCATTGTCATGATCTCTCACTATAATCCTAAATGGTTGTATATTTGGAGGCATCCTATAAAGAATAAGATGAGCCACAGTCAATAAGTTATACCTAGTGAGCTAACTCAAAAGAGATCAAAAGGAAATAATTTCCAAAACACATGCTATCATTGTTTTCGTGTACCGAGTCAGAAAAAAGAATTTAGCATCCTGGTGTGTGGATTCGTCGGCCGCCGCACCAACACTAGACTCCTGAACTGAAAACCGAACCCAAAACACTTAACACTATTTACCCATTGAAAATATATACTCTTTGTTCTTATGGTATAACCGACCGCCCTTTGATACCAATTTTTCATGACCCGTCCCCCGGGGCCCATGCCATGACTACCCCAAGCCCACCTTCCATAGCCCAAGGGCTGGTGACTAGCACTCAAAAGGCATATCCAAAAATGGGGAGGTGTTTACTTTAAACTGGTACACACATAGAGAGGTTATACCACACAAAGCAAACCGAAAAGAAGAGAAAGTAGTACAACCACCACAAAGTAACACTACAGAGAGTAAAAGTAAGTACTGAAAGTAAAATGTCCAGTATACAAGCCCAACTGAAAGAGTAGTAAAAAAAAAGGAAAAACAAGTTCCATAGATTGTCTGCCAAGGATCCTACCTGATGGGTAGGTAAAACTCAACACTGCTGCTCACCACGTCAATCAGTCACCTCCATGCACCATCTAGCCCTGGCTCTCCAAGTCTCAGTCAAGATGTCTTTCATCTGAACAAGACACAATAAGCTGTGGGTGAAGCCTGTGCTGGGGTGAGTATAAAAATAGTCATTAGGGACCCTGAGACCCCCTAATGTCTCTCAGAATAACATAAAGGAAAAACCACAAAGCATGATCTCAATCATAGAGCACAAAGTAAAAGATAGCTCACACCAGGTATACAACTTAAAGAATAAGAATAAAGATGATTAGTCAAAAAGTTATATCATCTTATTCTATTGAAAGGATTTTCTACTAGTCCACATGGGGTCTCTAGGTGCTAACCAATAGAGGATCGCTAGGAGCTGATCCACAGAGGATAGCTAGATGCAGACCCATAGAGGATCACTAGGTACTGAACCACCAAGGATCACTTGGTACCGAACCACCAAGGATCATTAGGTACTGAACCATAGAGGATATCTAGGTGATGTACCACAAAGGATCACTATTCTTTCATCACGTCCCATCCATCCACTGAATTCCTTCACTTAGAACGCTTGATTTCCGAAAGATCTAATCCTCAAGCCACCGATTGTATCTCAACCACCACTAAGTCCCACTTATAAGTAACCCAAAGGACCATCTTTTCATAAAGGTTCTAATGTGATAGACGGTGCGTCAATCGAACACCCGGTCTGTAAGATATATGCAAAAAAGGTAAAAGTGGACCTATTAGATTTATGTCTAATCCAACCCGGACATACTCCAACTTCTTCCAAAACTGAAGTGGAGTATCTAAAAATGACCTCTTTGTCACAAGGGTCATCACTCCGAAGACGACGCATCAATCAGAAGCCTGGTCTGCGAGTTATTGAGATTTTAGAGAAACGTGGCTGGTCTAGTTCGGGTTCGGTCCTAGACGATCGGACCGACCCAACCCTACTTGAGGGTCTGACATGGGTCGAGTAAGGGTCTGGCCCAACTGGCCCATTGGGTCTACAGGACTGGCCCGACTAGCGTCGGTGTGGCCCATCTCGCGCGTCTTTGACCCGGATGGAGGGTCCGACCCGCGGGTGGCCTGACCCACCTGGTGGGGGCATGACCCACCTGAGGAACCTAGCCTACGCAGTGTAGGGCTATTTGCTGGATTGGATGCGGGGTGTCTGATTCTTCTTACTGGTGGTGCCAGCTGGCGTTGCCCCATCTCCCTGTAACGACCAGCAGGAGGCCGGCCGTTCGTGCGCTAGCGGAGTGGCCTGAGCAGGCCACTTCTCCTCCACATGGTGCTGATGAGCACCGTGCCTTCACCGTCGTTGCTACCATCCCACCATGGCTCCCTACAACTGACGGGTGCGCCTCCACCCCCCACTCATGGCCTCAGTTTCTTGCCTCTACCAACACATGAGAAAGAGAATCGACATGCCATTGGAGTCGCTCCAGTTGTCTTTTATTGGAACCGTTTTCACCTACGACCTCGGTAGATTTCCACCTTCACTAAGAGCCCCTCATATTTGTGTTTCTGACATGTTTATTGGTCGGATTTGTAGAATTCATATCAACCAAGATCGGTGGAGGGACCGAAACTTGTTCGAGTCGGCCCGTGCCCTTTGCGTTAGAATTTAAATGTTGAATAATCATAACAAGAATCAAACATCTTGAATTAAATCCCATGACATCCCCACTTGAAAAATCCCCCTCCAAGATCGAGCGAATCACAGATCAACCTATTAGTTGGTTGATTCGTGTTCATCATAAATTTTTAATAATGGGATAAGAAAACATCATTCACTTAGAAAGGATAAAACCCATACCTAAATTTGGTTGAATCCTTTGCGGATGAGGGAGGAATTCCGCATTTGGTGATGTTCCACATTCGTTGGCGTTCATCGCCGCTGGTCGATATCCAGATCAGATCCTCCAACAATAGACATTTGTTCTCCATTATTCATTGGAGATGGATTTCTCTTGCATGTTCGTCATAGTTTTCCCTACAATCCCTCTTTCGCTCTCCAATGAATTTGATTAAAAAAAGCACTACAACATTTTTGAGTTCGTTATTGTTTCTCATTAATGAATTTTAAATAATTAACTATTAATTAAATCATCATTGCGGTTACACATCAAAAGAAAGGACTCATTAAATGACCCTCATTTAATGCTTGTCATTACACTATAGTTTTTCCACCTGTTGCTCAACTGTTGAAGAGAGAAATAAAATAACTCAAATAGTTGTTTTTTCTTCTAAAAAGTGAAAAATTTAACATTTCCGTCCATCCCTTATCAGTCAATGTTATTCTTCCCCTAAGTGAATCTCGGTGCTGCGAATTCAATGGTGCCCTCATATTTCTAATCCAAGTACCAATTCAAAAGATAAAAAATCCCACACAAACTTTCAATTATGTGAACTTAAAAGAAGTTCAAAATTCCGTTCCTGGCTCACCGGGCCTCGGAATCACGTGTCATCAAATTTTTCAGTCTCAAAATAATTCCATATAATTTAAAGAAAAATTATACAGAATTTCCATGTCTTTAAAATTTTGGGTCTTTTAAATTTGATCATGGTTCCAAAATACACATAATTTTAAACAAGATATTTATATCATATATATTCATTATATATGTATTTATAGTAATCCATTAAAGTTAGATATATAAAATGAATTACACCATTCACAAAGATGGTAAGCCACACATACACATGAACTCTTTTCTATTTTCTCAACATCCAGAACAAAATAATGGAAAATATTAATTCACAATTTAAGAATAATTTTTGTATCATATATATCTTATTTCTTTATAAAATAAAACCTCATTACAATCCATGATAAAATAAAATGAAAAAACATGTCACATCGCTTCTTAGAGGCAGTAGTCCACACGTACCCACAAGCGATGTTTTCATTTTCCAATGGATTGGAAGGTAATAAGTTAGATGTGATATTATAATTAATAAAGAATAATTATTTAAAAAATACAACTTACTTATGTTAAATAAATTATTATATCTATTAATGAGAGGTGGTGATGGAAAATGAATTACATTCATCCATGAGGCAGTAGTCCACCATACACATGATCGACGATTTCATTTCACATTTGATTGAAGAGGTGATTAATATAGAATTTGACATTAAAATAATACCATATTATTATAAGTGAGAAAACAATGTTATTATATTATCATATTTTAATAATATTTTCATTATGTGGAAGAATAAATAAAATAAAAACACTTGGTTAAGAATGATACCTTTTCTTTGGACAACCTCCATAAGTTAGCACAAAAATCTTTATTTTAAGGGTTTAATAATAAAAATAATGCCTCTAGGATGTGGTTGTGAAATTTAAAAAGATATTTGGATAGGTATTGAATGAAAAAATTATTTTGGAGTGTGAAGAATAGAGGAGGGGGAGCCTTTTTTTTAAGTGGAGGAGACAACACACTTGGAATTTTTTAATAGAAGAGGTATACCCACATTTTAAACATGAAAAAGGATCCAAAATGGTTTTTAAAGACAATTATATGCTATAAGGTCTAAATATGACCATAAAAGCTGATTTGGACATGTTTTTAGGTCATTTTATTCCTTATCCTTTTAGTTTAACCCCTGATAAACCCGTTTTAACCACAACCACAACAATTATTTTTTATTGTTTTTACTATTCATTATGACCAAAAAATAAGTTGGAATTATTATATAATATTAATAATTCTGAATATAAATATTGAATCACTTTTTACGAATTCAATTCATTCAAGTGGCAGAATTTAATTTAAAATTAAACCCGCAAACACCTTGAAAAAACATGTTTCCAAAGAAAACGTTTTCATAAGTATAGAATGTTTTAATTGAAAAATTCAACATTAAATTGACTAAAATTACCTAAATTTGATTAATAATAATATAATGGAACTAGTTTTACTTTTAAATAAATCTTAAAACAAAATATAACTTTTAAATGCTTTAAATGAAAAGGTGGTTTTTAATAAAAATCACCATTTTCACTACTCATTAAAAAAATTAAACTCTTCAGAAAAATAAAAAAAATTCACCCTAAGATAATTTTGAAATTTTTATTACAAAAATGAAGTTAAGTTTTTTAAATAAATTTTCTAAATTTGGAAAAAATTATTATTTTTTCTGAAAAATCAACAAAAATCATTTTTTGAGAAAAATCTATTTTCAAAGAATATAAAGACTTTACCAAAAATTAAGTACTTATTTATCAATATATTTTATTTATGAAAAACCGTTATAAATATTTTTTAAAAATGTGGTTATTTTTATTGGTACCATAAATTTTAATGTCTAGTTTGTATCATTCTTGTTTAAATAATAATATTTATAATATATTGTGGTTCGTTAAAACTTGATGTTTCATGAGATAAATTATATTGGGGAAATTAAATTTATTTTTAAAAAATATTTCATAAAATAATATGGTGTTACATTATACCCCCCCTTAAAATAAATTTCTCTATCAAAATTCTATCAATTTGATACAAACAATTACATATACTTCTGCCACATAACATCCTCAGGTTCCCATATAGCTTTCTTAAGTTGGTGTTTTTCCATAAAACCTTGACCATGTGAGTGGTGATATTTCATAGAACTTTCACTCTATGATCCTGAATATCCACTAGTTTTTCTTTATAGGAAAGATCATGATCCAGTAGTATGGCCTCTGAGTTTAGTACATGTGATGGATCAGGTGTGTACTTCCTCCTGAGAGATATGTGGAACACATTATGGAATTGGGAGAGGTTAGATGGGAGTTCCAAGTGATAAGAAACCATCCCTACCTGATCAAGAATCTAAAAAGGCCAATATACCTAGGGATTAGATTTCATTTCTTTCCAAATCTCATAACCTTCATCCATAGAGTAATTCACAGGAAAAACTTCTCTTTAACTTCAAATTCTAGATCACACTAACAATTGTCATCAAAAATTTTCTATTGTTTATGAGATGCCTTGATGTGTTTCTGAATGGATCTAACTTTATCTACCATTTCCTTATCCAGATTAGGTCCCAATAAAATTCTTCATCTAACTTCATCCCAACATGTTAGATTTCTAAACTTCTTTCTATAGAGGGATTCATAAGGAGGCATCTATGTTTTCTAGTGGAAGCTATTATTATAAGAAAACTCAACATGAGGAAGGTGTTCATCCCAAAAAACATTTAAAATACCGATAATGAGATATAAACATATCCTATAGGGTTTTAATAGTTCTCTTAGGATAACCATCTATATGAGGATGATACACAATGTTGAAACTTAGCTTCACATCCAGGGACTACTGAAGAATTTTTTAGAACCTTGATGTAATCCTCAGATGTCAATCAGATTCAATAGAATACTTCACTCCATGATAACTTATCACTACTTTAATTCATATTCTATAAACATGACTGAAAAAAATATTATCTGATAGCGATGAAGCATGCTGACTTCTTAAGGCGATTGACTACAACCCATATAAAATTATTCTCTTTACATGTTTTGGGGAGTCTTACGATGAAGTCCATAGTGATGATTTACCATTTAATTTATAGAATGGGTACTAGTTATAAAACCCCCTTATATTTTTGTCTCTCATCCTTAACTTATTGACATAAGAAGCACTGAGATATATGCTCAACAATATCTCTCTTCATTCCATCCCACCAGAAATATTCTTTCAAATATCTATACGTCTTTGTAATTCAAGGATGAATATAGATATAAGGATTATGATAATGATCTAATATATCCTTATTAAAATATAGTATGTATGTAACAAATACATGGTTCCTTAACCTCATCATTCCATCGTAATCAAAGTTGAATTTAGGAATATTTCTCACCTTCTTCTATAGCTCTACATATTCCTTCTGGGCCATTATAATATTCATTTGGATAGACATTTGAACACTTATTTGTGAAAGATAATATCTACCCAAATCCATCATGATTTATAGATTTATCCATTTCAAATCTAAAAATATTGGATCTTTTGTGATCCTCATTATAGTTAAGTTAGCATGATCATTTCGATTCAAGGCATCGACCACATTGTTTGCTTTCCCAGGATGGTAATGTATTGAGAGTTCATAATCATTAATCATCTCCAACCATATTTTCTAGAAAATTTTACACTCTTTTTTGTGAATATATACTTTAAACTCTTATGATCAGTACATATATCACACCTTTCCCCATAAAGATAACTCATCCATATATTTAATGAAAAAATCATCACAACTAACTCCAAATCACGAGTTGGGTAATTTTTCTTATGAATCAAAAGTTTTTGTGAGGAATAATCTATAACCATGTAATTATATATGACAAGGAATTCTAGTCCCATATTCTATGGATAACTATCGATTAAAAACGCTTCTCCATTATAGGGTATGGTAAACACAAGAGCACTGACTAACATTCTCTTTAGTTCCTTGAAATTTTCCTCACGTTTATCTGTCTATAGGAACTTGTCTCCCAACTGATTTAACATGTATATTGGGTTATATATTATTGGTAATTTTTCTAAAAACTATCAATAATATCTAGATAAACCAATAAAACTTCATATATCAGTCACAATGGTTGTTCTGGGCCAACATTGAATACCCTTTGTCTTTGATGGGTCCCTTGATATACCCTATCTTGAGATTATATGATCGAAAAATGAAACCTTTTGTATCCAAAATTCACACTTTGTAATTTTTTCATAAATTTTATCATTCCTTAAATTCTCAATTATAATTATCAAGTGATTTTTAAGATCTTACTTTCTCTTTTAAAAAATAAGAATATCGTATATGAAGACTAAAAAAAATGATCAAGGTAATATTTAAAGACTATATTCATTAAATCCATGAAGACAACAAGGTAATTTGTAAGACCAAATGGAATCACTATATATTAATAGTTTCCATACCTTGTAAATAATCCTATATTGGGTATATAATTATTCTTAACCTTTAATTTATGTTATCCAGATCAAATACCAATCTTGGAAAAGTATTACGATCCATGTAGTTGATTAAACAAGTCATCAATACGGGGTAGGGGATACTTATTCTTGGTTATGATCTTGTTCATATCCTAATAATCAATTCATTGTTTAATTGATCTATCTTTCTCTTTAACAAAATGAATAGGTTTACCCCAAGGCGACACACTTATCCAAATAAATCCCTTGTTAATATTATCTTGGATTTTGGTCTTGGATACTTACAACTCAATTAGGTCTATTATTTTTGGATTATTTTAAATAGGTGTGGAACTAGGTAATATTTCTATTGAGAACTCAAAATCATCATTTAGTGTAAGACTAGTAAATTATTTCAAAAATACATAAAAAAAAATCCCACGTATTAGGAATATCATCAATATTGAGTTGATCCACAAAAATATAAGTAAACCACCCCTTTTTAATGGGAATGAAGACCCATACAATATATGTGATCTCCATCAGATGTTCATATCTATAATCACACTAAAATAAGATCATAGGATGGTTTGTAATATCAAATGTGTCTTACTTTACTCATTAATTAATGTGGGAATTTTGTAGAGAAATCTAATCCATGACTAAGATAACATCAAATTCAACCAAAGGGAAAATAATTTGGTTTGTAGGAAGCAAATTTATGCAAACTTCAACCAGATAAAAATAATAGACTTGATTTGAGATCATCATACCCTTAGGGGTTTTCATTAATAATTTAATATATAATCACTGGGGATAAGAATTAACATTCCTAGAGAATTATCATGATATAAGGGAATTTATATAACTAATCTCAAATAAGATACTCCAATATTTGAGAATAGTTTTCAACACTCCAACTTCATCATTCTATCATCTATACCTTATTTAAAAAAAGGTTAGTATGATAATTATAAATATTTGATCAGAGTGATCAATTATGAGAAATCATTAAAAATATTTCTAAATAATGAAACCTTATTTTAATCAATATCACCTTAGTTTTTACATTGGTTATTCATGGACATCATCTATTCAAATCCTTCAGGATGGATTTTTAGGAACTTATGAATTTACAAAAAATATTTCTTGAGAGTGTCAAAATAGGTGTACAACAAGGCCCATTATCGGGCACCAGGTGATGATCAACTAAAAGAGAAATGATCCCTTTTCAGAATTATTACCCCTACGTATAAATTTTCCAGAGCCACATCTACTTGTAGTATCCATATAGGGATGTAATTTTTGGAAACCACTCACTTTATCCTTCACCAAAATTCTAGAATATTTTCCATTACATTTTATTATCATTATATTTATCCTCAGACATATCTATATATATATATCCCTAGGGATATCACTAAATTTTTCTCGTCCTAGTATCCACAATTTTAACTGAACCTAGATCTGATAAAAACATTAGTGTCACACACTTTTCATACATAGATATCACATCTTAATAGATGATTATTAATTATGTAACATAGAAATCCACACCAGAATAATTTATGTCTAGTTCCTTTAAAAACTTATATACAGAAAAAACTGGTTCTTAAGTGAAATATATCATCTCCCACTAAGTTAATCATAACTATAAACCTTCTTAGTAACATCATACATAAAACCTTTCTTCATAACTTAGGGAAAGGAAGCTTAAAAAAGGGTGATCTTAGATGCTCATGAAGGGTAAACATGGGATATGTCAACATAACATGAGCATAAGGGGTTAAGAACATAAAAATAACATTTGAAAACCATACCATACATAACATAGATCATAAAATTGAGTTATTTCACAAATATTTGTAGATCATAATACATTAATCATAAAGGAATAAAAAAATGATCCATGAGGACATAACATTGGAATAAGACCTAGATTTTTGGAATACACATAAGATTACAAAATAATTTCATTAGTAATCAAAGATCATTTACAAAACTATTATAGTGGAATGGGTTCACTCCCCAAACCATCATAGTAGTCAAATTTCACTCCCAAGACTATCATAGTGGACAAATTCCCTTATTGAGATGAGTTCACCCACATTCCAATCTTGTTTATCTCATAAGATATAAATCTTTACCTAATTAATTGGATAAAGATATAGTTCCCACCCATCACATAATACATAAATTTTTGTTCCACAAGATAATAAAACATTCATTATATTAGAAACCATGAAAATAAATGGGTTTATTAAACATTTCATCATAGAATAACCGGATGAAAGAAATGGGATTCATAAATATTTCATCATTTCATTATAGCATAACCCAAGGAAAAGTAACGAGTTTCATAAACTTCCTTTGATCATATACAAAAACCATCCATAGAAAGAATAAATTTGGTATCATTGGATTATATCCCCTATAAATATTATGTAATATCAAAGGACGAAATATTAGATAGAAAATGATTTTTAATGATCACTTGGAATATTTTTTAGGAAAATAAAATTTTCAATTTGAAATAATTTATTTAAAATCTAAAAAATTCCCAAATTTTAAAGAAAAAATTTTCATTGAAAATTACCTTGAAAATTTTTAAAGTAATATTTAAATAATTAAGAGGTAATGATATTGGAAAATACCATTCATGTCATACATGTTAAAATAATTATTCCTTTCAGAATTTTGGTATGAATTCAAAAGACCGTTATTCAGAAAATGGGAAGAATATTCATTCTAAACCATTAAAAAAAAATCATGCGTAAAAAATTCTATAAAAAATTATTTGATAATATTAAAAATTTTATATAAAACATTTTTAGAAAACATGTACATATAATAGAAATTATTTTTGACCGCAGAGAGAATTAAAGTTGGGTTTCCTTAAAAACATTATTTCAGACCCTTGTGTATATAAATAGGGGAACATGAAGTGTGTTTTCATGAAATAAAAAGTGTGTAATAAAATTAATGAGTTTATTGATAGATGTATCATAATATTTAATCATTGTAACATCCTCATAAACAACCTTGATAATCAATGTGGTTGTAACATAATACCCTTACCACTTTGGTATCTATTGAATCATAAGCCCCATGAAAGAGAGAATCTTATATGGATATTTATATCCCATAATTTCATTGATAATAATCATAAAATAAATTCCTGAATATTATATTCACCACATAAAAGAAACACGTGTGTATAAGGCATGCGTCCCACATAAATAAAAGTGAGATGAAAATCCTTACCTCAACTCTCGGTATTCTTCGTAGAAGTTTGAACCTATTGTATAATAAATATATGTTTATAATATATATATATAATATAACCATAATAATATATATTATAACATATATTGTTAAATTATGACCTTTTATTACCTATTTATTAAAAATTCATTGTATCAGGTTTTGAGTAATAACTTCTTCGTTTTTCATGTGCATCTGGTTAGGTATTTTTAGTCCTTTTACTTTGAACAAGGTTCCATTATCTCCAGAATTTTTACAATGATATATATAATATAAATTAATTATATATATATATTTATATTAATATATTAAATTTATATATAGAAAATGAATTACACCATTCATGGATACAGAATTCCATACATACGCATGGACGATGTTACTATTTTCTCTATGATTAGAACAAAAGAAAGTTAAATATTAATTAAAATTTTTTGAATAATTTTAATATCATAGATATCATATATATTCATTAATTATACCCTCATTAACATCCATTTAAAAATAAAATGAAAAATGCATCACATCATTTGGTGGAGGTAGTAGTATGCAAGTATGCACAAACGATGATATCATTTTCCAAAAAAGATTTCAGGTAAGAAGGTAGATATGGTTTTATAATTTAAAAAGTATAATTATTCCATAAATATAATGTAAATATTTTAAATATATAATTACATATTTACATGAGAGGAGGTGATGGAAAAATAATTACATCGGTTTGAGAGGCGATAGGCCTCTATACACACAATCGATAGTTTCATTTCCCATTTGATGGAAGAGGAGATGCATATAAGTAATGTAATTAACATAATAAAATATTCATATATTTGAGATAATAATTTTATAATATTATAATTTTTATATAATATTTTAAGGAGGTGGATGAAGAAATGATATAAGAACAATCAGTTAATAACGATACATCTTCTTCAGACAACCTTCTTAGGTTAGCACAAAAATACTTTTTAGGAGGGTTTTATAATAAAAATAAGGCTTCTATGACATGGTTTGGGAATTAAGAAAGATATTTTTGAATGTATTTGAAAAAAAAAGTATTTGGAAGTGTGAAAGGGTGAGTATAGGGGTTACCCTTTTATAATTGGGGGAGATGACACACTTCGAAATTTTAAAAATAAAAAGGTATAACCACATTTAAAATGTATCAGAATGATAAAAAATGGATTATTATAGAAACTTAGATGATATAAGGTATAAATATGACTATAAAATAGGATTTGGAAAAGTTTTTTGGTCGTTTTAATCATTAAATTCTTAGTTTAACACCATGATAAACCAATTTTAACGTTAACCATGGTAATTAAATTTTTTAGTTTTTAATATTCATCATGACCAAAAAATAAGTTGACCTTATTATATAATATTAATCATGATTTTTAAAAAATATGGAATATTTTTTTACAAATTAAATTCACATTATTAGTATAATCTAATTTAAAATTAATCCTGCAGACGCAATGCAAAGACGATTTTCCAAAGAAAAAGATTTCATAAGTATAAAACATTTTAATATAAAAATTCAAAATAAAATTCATTTAAATTATATAAATTGGATTAATTATTATATAATTGATTTAATTCCACTTTTACAACCATATTAAAATAAATTTAACTTTTATGTTCTTTAAAAAAGACTATTTTTAATAAAAATTAGCATTTTCATTATTAATTAAAAAAATTAAACTTTTCAAAATAATCCAAAAAATTCACCCTAATAAAACATAAAATTTTTTATTCCAAAAATCAATTTATTTTTTATTTTTTTCTAAAAGATTCAAAACATAATTTTTTTATTTGTTCACAAAAAGTAATAAAAATTAATTTTTGAGAAAAATTTATTTTTGAAGAATATAAAAACTTTACCAATAATTAAGCACTTATTTATAAATATATTTTTATTTATCTAAAAAAATTATATGAATTTTTCCAAAATGTGATTATTCATATTCATGTGTCCATGTTTAACGGCTTGGTTATAAAAACCTTGTTTAAATAATAATATTAATAGTATATCATGGTTCACTAAAACTCAGTATTTCATGTAACACAAGATATCAAAGAAATTAAATTTATTTCAAAAAAAATATTTTATAAAATTTTGGGGTGTTAATGTGGCCGATGTTGAAGGGATACACCTCTACTCGGAACAATGAACTTCTAAAGGCCCAAAACCAGTCAACTGATGGTTCCTAGACAATTACCTCATTAAGGGTGGTCCTGTATTTATACTCTAATACATATTTAAGTGTAATCCTATACTTAATCCAACCCTATTTTGACTAGTATGAACATAAGATCTCTCTCTTATCATCTTGGGTTCCCTCCTCTTTTATTTGTAATTCAATGTCTAGATTAATACATCATCTTCTATGAGGTAAGATTCATCTATTCTAGGCTAAATCTTCTACTTATTCTAGAATTAATCATATATCCAATAGATATTGGATAGATTTATGCATCTAATGTTAATAAAATGGGGGATTCCTTACTTATTGATATATCTACATCTAATCTTGAGAGTTGGTGACTTTTCTTGGGATAGGATCTTGATATGTCTTAAATGACGATTTTCATTGGGTAAGTTGAATTAATTATAAGACTATGTCTCCAACTCATTCTTGAATATTATTCTATATTCAAATTTGTGATGAATTAGGATAGTTTATAGGGGTCCTTGGTGCAAGGTATTCATTTTTTTATTTTGTGTACATGGTTCATGTGATAACTCTTAGTGTCTATTTATGTTTTGAATAAACATGCTTGATGTATGCTGTTTCTTACTATATAGGGCCCTTGTAAAAAGTTTTTTCCTTGATATTAACCACCCATGTGTTCTTATGTTTCTCATGATACCCATTCATGATAATTATCTCATGTGTCTATGTGTGTGGGTGATGGGAGTCATTATTGGTATGCAATGTTTGTACCTATATGTGTACTGCCTTGTTATGTGTAAATGTATGGCCTGCAGAGGTTTTTATTATAATAGAAAGTGATAGGTGAACCATTGTGTCTTGGATAAGCTTTATAGGGGTATAATGTGTAGTATGAAATGATGGAGATGATAGAAATAGACAAAGGTAATGGGTATGAATACCCAAATCCTAACCTGAGGTAGTGATGTGATATGATGGAATTTTGGCCCAACCTAATATAGAGATGTGGTATGATGGCCTTGTGGCCCAAAAAATAATAGTGAAGGGGAAAAATAACCTTGTGGCCTAACACAAGGATTTTTATCCATTTGGGTACTTAGAGATATATGGTGGCCTTGTAGATGACCCATGATCACTTATTCTATTGTGAATTTCCTTTTAACATGGAGTTGAAGAAGGTTCAACCAATATTCATGTTGTCTTAGTTAGCACATGATTGATCAAAACATGATTGATTATTGCTTTCATATGAATTTTCTCATTATTATGAAATACATATATCACTCATAAGAAATTATGTTAAGGATTCATTGGTGGCATCATATAGGGTTTATATTCATACCCTACATGGGCATCTCTATGCATGTTTATACTTCATGATCAGAGGTTCAGGGAAGAGCAAGGTGCCCATGATATGTAGTTGATGAGGTGGAGTGTGGTGACCAAGGATATATCAATATGAACTCGAGAAAATTATTATAACTTTTCTTTTATTTTTTTATTATCCTATTACATTATTTTGACTTGAAACATTAGGGGTTATTAGTTTATTATATTGTATGAATATATGATACTTGACATGACATTTGATATAGAGTTTGATATTATTTAGTTTTGTTGTGACATTTGGGTTATTATTATTTTCTTTTTCTGATTATAGAGTATGTACAATCATAATTAGTGTATATTATCCCCACTTCACCATTTGGACCCTCATTACGAATAAAAAACTTTTTGAATAGGGGGAGGACCACATGAGGTCATGTAGCACTTCATACTGGTCATGGGGATTCATCTTAGGGTGTTATAGAAAAAAGGTTTTTTTCATTCATAAAAAAATAATTAAATTCCACAATTTTGAGCTTATCTCCCATGAAATTAAAAAAATAGGACATCACATGATGCATTATATAGATTAATAAATGATTCTAAGTGAATTCTGGCATTGTCGGACTTTCTTTTCGATCCAAGTCAACCTAGTAGCCTCATCCTCAGACTAGGGAAGTAGTATCTCAACCTTTAAAGTAGTATCCAAAATGGTTTTATCTACCCCCTCCATTATCATGTGATTTTTCTCAATATCCTTGTCATTAATAGAAATATTTTTCTGAAGGTCAGCTAGTTCTTGATGAAGTTGGTCGATACAGGATTATTTTTCAATAAGACTGTTACCACATCACCACTATCACTATATGATGAGAATGTTTCTAGATAATAGTTTTCTAAATAGATGTATTATATCATGACCATTCATCTATGTAAAGACTCAAAATGAACTTCTTCTCATACTCCCTTTCTCGGATAACATCTTTCAATACATCATAAATAGATTGGTAGTTAAACTCTCCATGCCCTAGTGTGGTGAACATACAGTGGTTTTAGGTAGCTTAATGAGAAAATCATCAAGATTATTCTGAAAAATGAGTTTCTAGATGCGTTTCACATGGATATACAGGTAATTGGATGAGAATAAATAACCTCCTAATAAAATATAGTCACTCTCTAATAGTGGAATTTATTCTAGAACCAAATAATTTCGAGAAGACCCAAGTTCAGCAATCCCATATGAAAACACCAATGAGTCAACTTGTGTCTCCACCGCCATCAACTGTTGAACTGATTGGGTGTTCATATCCTCAACTTATTAATTTATGAATTGAAATGGACAAGTCATAAACACAAAAATATTAGTCAATATAAATGAAAATGAATAAAAATCAGGGGGTTTGAACCATCACAGTTTTATGAAGAGGCATTGGCATATTCCACTACCACCGCCTCGACAAAGGAGATAACAGGAGTTCTTTCTAATAAAGGTATATATTATAATGGATAAACCATTTCATATGGATCCTAGGGAATCCATCCAAAATATATATCACTAAGCATGACTGTTAAATAGAAGTTCAATTAATATAATTTAAAAGAGTGTTTTCAATTTCATGGGAAGCATGCCTTCCAGTAACGACACAAAAATGTTGGTATGTTATGCATCAGAGTAGGAAATTGGGACTTCAATTTCCATTACATTATTTACCAACCTTGAGGGTACTATGATGATGGGAAAGGGCTCTAAATCAAGGTATGGGGTGGAACTATCCTAATCATAATTTACTGCCACTACTGTAGGTGTCACTGCCACTTCCATAGGAATCACTTTCATATTGTCCCCTTTAGATATAACATTCTTTTAAAGATGTATTTTTCTTATGATCATGTTACATCGACCATCCCCTAAAAAATTTTATGAGTTAGAAATATTCTAATGAAAGAGTTTTAGTGGAAAAAATTAAATGAGTAGATTGATATATTCACTTTTATACCTTCAGAGAACATGAGACACAAACCTACTTTCTCATTTCCTATTTCTAACACTCTATAAAGATATTTGAGCTGGATGGACCATTGAAAATGATACCATATATCTTCAAGTTTCATCATCCAACACCTTGATCTGATAAGAAATGTTTTGGAATCCCTTCACCCTAATTTTTGTGTCTGAATCAGAATCAATAACTTGAAATGTTCTCCCAGTTGAGTATTTCATGAGATTATTTTATATATTATCTTCCTCAGTTCCATAAAATTGTTAAAAGGAAGCATACATTAATAAGAAATAAAACTGGTAGTATAGTTTGATATTGTATTTTCCTCACCTGGAGTATACTGATCAATTTCTTCTTCTTCTATTGAACCAATATGGGGCACATGCATCATGTTTGTCCAAAATGAGTAAAGAAACCAACATCTAACATAGTGTAATACTACCTAGAAAGCTCGAATATGTTCTTACACTTTCTCAGGACAGTCCTAAGAGATATTTTTTGGTGCTGATAAAAATCCAAACCCCATCATATTCTTCTTCCTCTTTTAATGAGAAGCCCATATCTCCTTAGAAGATGGACCCCATCTACAAGAATCCCACTCTTTCTAAGCCTGGGGATAGGTCACATCATCAAGAACCGATGACAAAGAAGTTTCTCATGGTTTGTGAAGAACTCTTCTCATTGGTGGAGAAACAATTTCATGCTATGAACGTTTAATAGGAATAAAATCAATAGGATTTCCTAGATCAATTCCCTCTCTAGGTCTCATTTTCACCTTGGGTATCTAGGTTAAAATCTTACCTACTACATTCAACTCCCCTTCTTCAATAGTTTCTAACACTCAAAAACTTATAGGATGAGGCATTAGTCTTTCCAGCTACTCTTAGGAGTAAGATCATATCCCCAACTAGGAATAGTTATCTACAAGTGTGGAATAAAAATCCAAAGGTGATCGGAAAACTAAAACTCCCATATCTTCCCATGTGTGCATCAACTAAAACTAAATACAACTATAAGGTGTATTTCTTCTCACAAACTGTATGGGACAACGAGGTATTTATTTTTAATACAATATATTTTTTAGATAAATACATAATGAGTGTATTATTTACAGATTAGTTCCTCATTGATTCATATATCCAAAAAACTATCTCATAAATATTTCAAATATTTCCTTTTTTCATGGTGATGAGTACCATTATATATATTAGTATTTTCTAGTGTGGGGTATAGAATAAAGGAAAATATTTAATGATGATTTATCATATCATTGTTATGTTTTACCTTCAATTTAGAAGTTTTATCTCACATAAAGAGTAAAGGTAGGGAAAAAAATCTTGCATTTAGGATCTCATGATTTTTGAGGAATTTATAGACTCTTATGTGTGATGTGATCCAACCCTAAAGGACTTGGAAGGGTCCTACTATCGTGTGAGAATTATTTCACCAAAAGTCATGTCCCAACAATTTGTATAAATTTTCCATTATAGGTACCACCAGGTTAACTCATCTTTAGGTGTACAGTTAGGCTACCATTATCAAAGTCACCACTCTTAATCCATACTTAGAATCCTTCATTGGGAGAAGGAACCCACAAATAAATGTAGAAGGAAATATCACCAAGTTGGTGATCCGATTTACCCAAAGAACAAATTCATATCCCCAAGAGGTATAATTTACTTCCTAAAACATTTTCCATCACATGACCAAATGATCATGAGACCCACGAGATGAATAGTTCTTTGGTAGTTTAAATTTAGGATCTGGACTAGTGAACTTGATAAAATTTTCACCCCAGGCATTGAAGGAGACATATTTCTTTGAGCTTAGCTCCTTCCTTAGGATATCCCCAACCATAAATATTAATTACCATTCCAATAGATGATTCCTTTAAATATTATCCCAGATATTGGTCGGGGAATGAACTCATCATACATATCTCCAAAAATTGGAGCTCTGTATACTATACACATGTCCCATAGGATTATACCAAACTCTTTATACATCATGTGAAAGTTGTTCATTTTGGGAATCCAATAATTGAATAGGTCTAGGATGATATTATGGTTATGATGGAACAAAGACTATGCAACCTAGATATCCTTGAACAACCCCACAGGTAGAAGTTAATTTTCAAATTCTAAAAAGCTTAGACACACCTAGAAAGGACGTTCTTGATCAATCCTGAATGAGCCTCCAGAGCACAAGTACCTACAGGAAATCTAGCCTAATTTATTATCTTTCATTGAATTCCTTATGATTTATATATAATTTTGTGTATATAAATATAGATCACATAATTTTACATCTAGAGACAAAGGTTGATACCCATAATATACCCTTTATATTCACCTTCTTGGATGAAATTAGACTTTATGGAACTATGTTCCAAAGGAACCTTATAGTGATAAAGAATACATTTGACTTTAATTTTCATAGTTCATAGTGCTAATATGGGAATGTTATCTAATAGACTAAACCCACACACAGGTAGTCTGTTTGAAAACCAATAGGCCTGCAACTCCTCCTCCATTAGGTTCAAAAATACTGCATGGTGTGTGGTAACAAGTGCCCGATGGGAGTTATAAATGTTATCATCATACATATTCCCCCTCAAAGTTGAAGTACAAGAAAATTATTCTGGAGATATTTCATCTACAATGAAACAATAATGACAAAAGGGTCAAATATAGGCTAAATCATAGAGATATAGAATATATGAAAATAT
The DNA here is from genome assembly GCA_963277665.1 of Viscum album. Taxonomy (NCBI): domain Eukaryota; kingdom Viridiplantae; phylum Streptophyta; class Magnoliopsida; order Santalales; family Viscaceae; genus Viscum; species Viscum album. Next base: position 949,411,670 of record OY728127.1, read on the forward strand.
AAAAATGTGTATCTCCCTGAAAGCCTGACAACCTGAACTATGAGGATGGACACACAAACCAAGGATTAAATATGCATATGGAATCAACACAAGTGAGGCATGTGGATGACCTCACAGGTCAAAAAGTTCTCAATATGACCATAAGGTTGACCATACAAAATCCACTTTTCAAAGGCATCCATCGAGTATGTGATTAGAGATTATGTTCACCACTAGTTAAATTTTGAGAACACATATGCTTGAAATTTTCTAGAAAATGGTTGTTCTAATCAGTGGAAAGTGGTATTGATTAGGGTTTTGGGTGCCCTATTTATTTGGACGCACCTCGATGTACCACATAAAAACATTGTAAGATTTTAAACATCCATGGAATTAACTCCTTATTATTCTAAAGGGACTCAATTTTGAAGGGGGGGGGATTTTTGAACCTTCAATCATGAAATAAATTCTAATAGAGTCCCAAATCCAAAGGTAAGAGGATAAATTGGAGAGTTATCCAAAATATTAATAATATAATGGTAAGACATCACAAGTATCTTGATTGGTCTACAAATTAAATTACCCAATCCAAACACCAAAGGACGACCACCATGTCATATTAGGAGATAACCTAAAAACTCATAGGTAGACCTGACTTAATGAATTTGAAGAAGATTTGACCTCAAAAATCTAAAATGAAACCAGCCTCTCATCTCTAGGGAAGATTCAACCACAAAATTCCATGAATGGTTATACCTATGTGGTACCCAATGGCCACCTATTTTGGGAAACCAATCAAATTGGAATTATATAAAACCCCCACCCCTAATAATAGAGATAGAGATAGGGGAGAATGAGATTAGAGAAGTGGAGAAGAAATATAGGGAGTAAGGATCCTATCTTCCAAAAAATAGTTCCTCTTTGAAAGAAATAAAGAAAAGAAATATGATAGGGAAACCTGACCACATGCCAGTAAATCCAGAAACATGGGGACTAGCTAAACTATGCATTGGGTAGCCCCAACGACATGGTAAGTATCCCAACCACATGGATGTAAGGCCAACCAAGTGGTTGGAAGGCTGACCACATGGGGGTTGATCTGACAACATGGTAAGAAACCCAACCATTGATGATCAAGACAACCATGTGGTGGGAAACCCCAATATGTGGTATGTTGGATAACCATGTGGGGACTGATGCCTACTCATGCAGGCTAAGTATGACCCTATAAATCCCACTCTGTAAACTCACCCTACCATGAGGGGCCCTCTTACCTAAGAAACATACATCCTTTTCATATAATTACATTAATTAGTAACTCATGTCCTTTGAATTCCCATTTTCATTCAGGAAAATTCCAATAAACCTTTAGGATTCCATTCAATGGAATTAAATCATTTAAAGAACTATTTTAATACCTTCTCTAAAACCACCAGACATGAACAATCAAGGATTCCACACCATTATGCGCTCCTTTCAATCTTGCATTCCTTTTATTAAATGTGTCTCTCGTGTGTCCCCTTGAAATATTGGATTTCTATGAGCCTTTCAATATTTGATTCCCTTGATAACAGGAATTCTAATCTTAAGGTCATCCGTAAAAATTCCCCCAGCACATGTAGTAAAACTTGGCAGACCTAGATTCAAACCTAATTTCATAAAGAACCAAGTAGATACTTGATTTCTCCCAAGGATAGAGGAATCCACAATAGGAATAATCCCAACATACACCCTTCAAGTCTCATAACTATGATAAATCCTCATTTTTTTTTACCTAAAATGGATGGAATCTGTGCATTATGCTTTCTAATCACACATATTGGGAAGATTTGTAAGCCCCCAAAAAGGAATTTTGAAAGATAAATGAAAATTAACCTTATCTCCAACACTCTTGAATGGGACCAGGGAAATCATATGTGCAATTGCTACACAATTCATTATTTTTATATCTTTCATGACATAAACATCCCCACAACTCTATGTTAAACTATATAGCCTATTTATAGACATATGATGCTACAAAGCATGAAAATTTTCATACCACATGATATAAAACAGTCTAATATAGTCCCATCATATGACCATAAACTGTGAATCTCCAACTCCATGGGATTTGATTCTTATTTTAGTGGGAAACATAGGATGCCTATCTAAGGTTCAAACACAACATCATCAATATTTTATACTCATTATTTGAGGACATATTCGCCATGATATGACCTACGTCCTTCCCTTGTTTGGATATATTTTGGTTAATTTAGATGTCATATTTGTTAGGTTCATATTCCCTATAGACTATAATTCTAAATAGAAACCATATCTACCACGTCTAGGATATATTACTAATGAGTCCACACTTATCCTACTAGGGAAATATTACTTTCCAAGCCAATTTATCCTCACTGAGACATATTTTATCTAAGGTTAATCAAAAAGGGTTTCTCATGTGTAAGTCCCGCATGACCATTTCAAGACATCTTTAGTCTAGTAATCCTTATTTCACAATGTCAAATTGTATAGACTTGTCCTTTTCACTCAAAATTAAAAACATTCACCACCTTCCTGGATGATGATAAACTATACAGTGCCTATCAATGTGGATTTAAAACATAATAACCTATAGATTGACATAACTAACTGATACTAAGATAAATATTGTAAACCTAGGAGACATATAGATGGGGATATTAATGGATAACATATGACACATGTAGATATTCACATAAAATAGACACCTATGATACATATAGAAATTCACATCGACACATGCTAATAACTAATTGCTAGCATGAGGGTAACTGGTCTCATACTATGACTTGTGAAGGATTCAAAATTGTACTTAAATATATAAGAGAGTCTCTAAGTATAAATTAACTGCCCCAATAGGGTGCGATTATCCTAACCTACCATCCTATTGGCCAATATTGGTTTATAAGAATCATTTATAACAAACCCCAGTGACCTCCTATCTTTTGAATGTAGGTCTATTGTGATAGAAATTATCACAAATGTGTGAACCATTGGGTGTTTTTGGTTCCATGAATAAACCGTATTAGATAATTTTCAAAATAATATTTGTAAACTGATATAGATATTATGAATACACAATTGTTCCCCTTCACAATCAAGCATTGATCCACCCTATCTTAGACCCAAACACACTCAAAATAACTTTAAATCCTTAAAAATTTGTATAAAATATTTCAATATATTTTTGTGACCTTTTTTATGATTAAAAATTCTATCGAGGCATATTTTTTATACATGTTTTGGTATTAAATTCATCTTTATTATAATAATATATGTTCAAAAATGAAAAAAATATGTTAATCAAAAATATTATTTTTTTATAAAACTAGAAAAAAATGCATGCATAGAATCTTATAGAATATGCTCTTTGTGTTTTAAAACAATAACAAATGAAATTTTTTTGAACTAAAAAACTATATTATAGAAAGATTATTTTTATTTAATAAAAATATTTAATATTTATTAATATAAAAAATTAATTTTCAATCCACATAGCACATATTTTCTATAATAAAAAATATTCATTTAATAAAAAATAAAAAATTTCATGTTGAAATGTTTTATACATAAAAATGATATTTATTGATGTACAACCAACAAACATAGTTTATTATATAAGTAATTTTCAAAACCATTTATATCTTACTTATAAAAAACACTTATATTGAAAAACAAAATTAGTAAAAAGCTTCTCCGCATAAAAAAAGTAATAATAATTCATGTTCTAAAAATAAAAAATTATATTCTATTTTTCATATAATTACCTATAAAAAATTTAATATCCTAACAATAAATAAATTAAAAATAAATATAAAATAAAATGTAAAATAAAATATAAACATAATATGTTTATTTTAAAAATTAAATTTTAATTATTAAATAACTTAACAGATCAATATCTATACATTTATTTATGTAAGCATTCAATATACATGAAAGAGATAAACATAATCAGATCTGATATAAATAGAATAATAATAATAAATAAATCTAAGAAACACATTACACAGTTTTAGAAAACTTAAATATTCAATTGATGAAGAACTTACAATTCAATGATGGAGAAATGTTAACTGTGACTAAAGAAGATTGATAGTGGTGAACAAAGGATGAGGGTGGTGGATGATGGCTGAGGGAAGTAGAAGATTTCCAATGAGGGAGGAAAATAGTTTTGGGAGGCGATTGATGGTGGGGAGGTCCACTATATTAGAGTGTAAGTGATTTTAAAAAAAAAATTATATAATCACATGAAATCGAGAGAATAAATAGAATTAAGTGTTATGTATGACATTTTAATTATTTTTAAATGTTTTTTAATGTGGTTTACTACTATAATCTATGTCCAAGATATGTTTTCTCACATTATTTATTTTATATCAAACATAAAATAATCTTTCCAAATAGTTTTTATCATGGGTTATAAAATTACCAACATGGAAACCCATTTGTAGTACCAATTATAAATATCTAACATTATAAATATGTCATTTTAAATAGTTTTTTACTATTTTTTTCATCAACATTTGGTATTTTTATTTGTATATAAAGAATTATAGGCAATGCATAATCTTTTGGTTCAATAAGTAAACTAAATAAGTATATAATTAAAATAAAACTATAAAATTAAAGCTATCAAATATGCAATGACATTAGAAATAAAATCATTCCAAACCTATTGAGGTGGTGACTTTTTTTTAACAAAGATGTTAAATTTTATCATGGAAAAGATTAATTACAATATTCCATTTTAATAGTAAACACTTATGATATATTTTTTATGGTATTATAATTAGTACATAAATAAATTTTAATCACAAAATTAAAGGTTTTATTTAAATAATAAAAAATATTATAGTGTAATAAATAGATGATATTGAGATTAAATACAATTATGTAATGAGTTATTAATAATTTTACGATCATTTAAAAAATATAATTATTGATAGTCTTTATTAAATCACATACTGGTTTTCTGAAACACTTTATACTTGTTACGGTAAATAACATAAAGTTATTATTAGAGAACGCAAATTATTGATTTTTTTTTGTAAAACATATGTTATAAAATTGTAAATTAGTTAATAATTCTAATATATGAAATCCAAAAATGTAGTAAAAGGATATATTTCATAATTTCAAAGTTATATCATCTATATGGGTAGTACCTAGTTCATTGATGAAAGAAAAATCACCTCAGTGGGATAGTCACATGGTACATAGTTTTTTATAAAATGAACTCATGGAATATGGAATGTATGGAAGAGATGATTCCTAACTCTATGTAAAGTGGGGTATAGACGGAAGTCTAAAAATTAAGTGGTGTAGGAATGGGGAAAAAATAGATTTAATATATAAGATTCATGGATATTTTATAATATGGATAATGATGTAAAAAAGGGAAAGACATAAATTGAACTTATGAGGCTAAGGAAAATCTAGAATATGGATTGGAGTGGCCAACCTAATTAAAGAATATAGACTATTGAGGGTAGTTGAAAGTAGAAAGAATAACATTTACGAAAATGGTTTGGTTATAAACATGTGGAGTTGAGATAAAGTAAAGACAATGGAGGGTACAAGTGATTATTTATCCTTTGGGAAGAGTTTTTTATGGCAGCTATTGTAACAAGTGATTAAGATTTCAATAGAGATGATGGAAGAAGAAGAACAATGAGGGGAAAAGAGGATTTTTTCTACATGTTGGGGGATGGTAAGGAGAGGATAAATAGTAAATTGAATGAGTAGATAATGACACATGTATAAGAGGCCACATAGTTTAGTGGAAGTATATATTTTTTCACCATCATTAGGATGAAATCCTATTATTATTTTTCTTTTTTATGTTAAAATGATTATCATATTGTGAAAAATCACATAACATGTATCGTGTCTTTAATTTTTTAATATTGATAACATATATATATATATATAAATAATTTTAAAGATGAATTTTATTATTTTTATTTTCATGAAAAATTCCATGATTTTTTTTATTTTAATGTTCTTAGAACCAAATCATCCATTGTACTGAAAAGGAGAGTGGTTCAGGGATGAATTGGACAGATTGATTAAGATAAATGGTTATACTTGTTATTTTAATTTTTTTGGTCCTATGAAAGTTAAATACTTTAACAGGTGGGAATGAATCAGTGTATGAAAATATTTCAAAAATAACCTCACTTATGATCTTATTCCATTATTATTATGAACACTCTGCTACCCATAATTTATATGAAGCGATAAATTAAACAAAGAAGGGACATAAGAAATTTACTTGGTTCAACCCAAACTAGGATAAACCAAGGAATATGAATTGGAAATGTACTGATGAACATGAAACAATAATTACACAACTCTTTATTATAGTTTAGAGAAGTCTCATTGACCCTTTAGGTTTATAACCCTCACAATACAAAGAACTCATTGGTCATAACTAGTTGAACAACTCATTACTATTCTAAGTGTTTTTTCTTCATCTTCATGAAAAAAGAGTGAGTTTACACCAAAATTGGGGTATCAATAGGCTTCACTTTAATACACTATTGAACTCAATGAACCTCCATTGTGATATCCTCCTTGATCCACTTTCTAACTATCTAGTAAATGGATGGAATTATTTTTCTCTTTTCTCCCTTTTTTTGATCTACGGTCCTTTTAAATCCCCGATTAAGAGAAATATATCTTCTATATCTTTATAAAATAACCATGCTTACCTATTAATATATATTATAATCACATTAGATAATATGATAAAATTATTATAGTATCCCTCTTCAAAACCAAGTCAAGATCATCCATTTAATTCCCTTAATTCCATCCTAAAATGTGGGAAATATAAAATCTATAATTCTATTGAATTGGTATTATCAAATTATAAATATGACCATCACAATGTGACCATAAAAAAACCTTGAAAATATAATTACAAGGACACCTCCATAGCATGATGTTTTTCATTGTGTTGTGTAAATATTAATCTATGAATTTCACTAGTCACACCCATAAAACATGTTACATAGAAGACTATGTAATTATCCTTTTAATAAAACCCATTATAGTGACCCACATTATCATGTCATGGTCACCTAGACTTTTTGAATATCATCCCATGCATATTGAGTTCCTACAACTTGATGCTCCTCTATGGTATGGACTCCTTTAGAATAGAAGATCCACCAAAATACACACTTAGTGTGTGATCCTTAGGCTTCTTTCTCAAAGGAAATTGGTGGAACTTACCTAAAGTACAATATCATAATCTAAAAACATTTCAAAGTACCCATAGAAAATGAATTCTATGTAGAAACTATAAAAAACTTTATATAAATACTACCATGTAATATAATCACTATTTAAACCGATACATCATCAAATAGAAAGAAAAATTATGTCATCAACAGATACGATCAATTTATTTTTCCTTTCCTTTTTGAAAGGATTTTTTTTGTAAAATACCATGGCTATGGATTTTGTGACACTATTCAATTTCAATCAAAGAGTTAGATATATATTATTTTATTAACTCATAATGGAAAAATCCTTTCTTAACCATTAAACTAATGAAATATCACTTATGAAATGATTGATGTATTTTACCTCATCTTGAACATATATCATCATGGTTTTTATCCATAAAAAAAATGTGATTCATGATACACATTAATAATGACATCAAGACTAAGGGCTAATACACGTATTCAAAGATATGAATATATAATGACTCATAAAAAATGTTGAATTCATATTAGAGGGTCTATAATCATGACACGCCTTCTTGGAGATCACCAAGTATTAAATTCATGAGAATAAGTATCAATGATTATGTGAACCTAGTACTTGATGGTTATAAATCATCAGTTTTATATAAGATTTATGTGTCTTTACCATAAAACATATTGATTCAAAAACATTACCATAACATCTATAGGTTCTAATTATAGAATGAAATTTATATAACCATATGGTGTGAGAAGCATTCTAAGTACATTATCACATTAATGTTATGCATAAGAAAAAATCACTATTTGATAAGAATATATATATATATATATATGTTTTTTAATCAAAAGTAAAAAAGTCAAATATTTCTAGGGAATCAACTCCAATAGACACCCTCTTGCACTAAAGATAACTGTAAATAAATATTAACCCTCTAGCTCTAACATGATGGCCATAATTCTACTGATGTATGAATTTAGTCAATGGGTTTATCACATTTTCCTCTATAGATACTATTCCCACTATGAATTTTCCCTTTTGAGTAAACCCTCTCAAGAGGGATGCTTCCAAATTATATGCCTCATAAATTGATGTGACCTAGGCCCCTTAGCTAAAACCACTGCTTTAATATTATCAAATTATAAAGTAATGTGATATGTTCTACTAGTTTATATAGAAATATTCTTGATGTAGTTGAATAACCATGCTTCTTCTTTAGTTATATTATAAGTTTCAAAATAATTAGTCTCTACTTTAGAATTAGTTACCACTAACTTCTTATAACTCTTTTATCCATAGATCTTATATTGTGGAAAAATACACATCTTAATTTAAATTTCAAACAATTTTGATCTATTTAAAAATAGGGGTGATTAATGGGCCAAGTCCCATGGGACAAGCCCATTTGACCAATTTTAAGGAATGAGATGGACTAGAAAAATTTAACCATAATTTTAAATGTTCTGAAATGGACTAGGGGAAAATACTACATGCTTAATAGATAATGTCTATGAATATGAATTTTGGGCCATGTGCCAAAAATATATTTTTTCTTATTTTATTTTAACGTATCATTTTTATTAAAAACCTGTATATTTTTAATATATTTTATGAATATATATAAATAATTATGTGATAACTATTTTGTGTTAAATATATAATATTCCATAACAATTAGTGTTTTTTAATTTTATTTTAAAAAATATTTTAAATATTGATTTCAAATGTGGGTTAACCCATAGACTGTTCCACATAAAATGTGGACCGAACGAGATTAAATTTGTTAATATCACATTACATGATAGTTTAAATAGAATTGTTATATTTGAACTCATTTTATGATGTCTTAGCCCACTCCACCATATTCTATCCCACTAAACACAACTATTGGAAACTAGAATATGTGTACCCTCTCACAACCAATTTCTCCTCTCCTCCACAGAATAGGAACATATCCATTATACACCTAAGAAACTCAAATATTATTATTACAACAAACCAATGTAGCTCTCCCAGGTTTTCTTGATATCATCCTACCAAACTCAAGGTATAGGAAACATCAATCTACGTATATAACATAGAAAACATGATATATACAATCGTAAAAAGTCAAGGAATTATAGGAATTATCACTCCCTCTTCTACTATTTATGGATGCATTTTCTTATAGAGATGTATACTATTTGAGACATCCAAAAACCTTCTCTTGTATTATTCCATCTTGTATATTTTCAATACCTTTTCAATATATTTTCCTTGATTTAGTTTAAGTATACTCATAGATCTATCTCAATGGATCTTAATACCTAAAATATTGGTTTCTTCACCCAATCCTTTCATCTAGAAGTATTTACTCAACCATGTCATAATTAACTATAATACTGATATCTCATTTCACATCAGTAATATATCATCAAGATACATCACTAGTAAAATAATAGATCACCCAATAATATTTTTATAGACATATGGATCAATTTCATTCTTAATAAAACCAAAATAGCTTATGGATTTATCAATATTAATATTCCATGATCTTTATTTTTTCTTCAACTAATAAATGGATCTCTACAACTTACACACCTTATTGGAATATTTTAGTGTCACAAAACCTTCTGGTTGAGGTATATAGAAATCCTCTACAATATTTCTATTAAGGAAAGTCTAATTGGAATCCATTTTCCAAATTTCATAATCATGGAAGTATTTTAGGTCCCTTAGAATACTAATGGATTTTGGCATAGAAACTAGTAACAAGGTTCCACCATATTTTATTCCTTAATGTTTCTTGAGACCATTAGAAACTAATCGTTCCTTATAAGAAATTAGTTTACCATATATGTACATTTTAATCTTTAATACCCATTTACAACCAATAATTTTTTCATTTACTAGAGGATATAAAAAAACCAAACATGATTTTGGTACATGGAATCCATTTTAGAATTCATAAAATCTTTCCATTTTTCAACTTCTTAGTTTTTTACTACTTACTAATAGGAAAACGATCCATTATTCTATAAAAATAATCTATCAAATTCCTTATATACAAGAAAATTGCATGTCTTTGGTTCTCAAACATCTCTAAAACTCCTATGAAACTCTGGGTTCTTTAGAACAACATCTTTCCACTAGGTCTTGTGTAAATTTTTCTTATGAAAACACTTATGTATATTGAACCTTGAAATCATAAAATTCTATCTTTCCCTAAATATATAATTTGGATATGTTCTCCCTTTATAAAAACACGTAATTTCTTAACACAATCACTTTTCTATTTAATGGATCATATAGATAATATCTTCTTGTCTCTTTAGTATACCCTAAAAAGATACACCTTATTCCTTGTGATGAGTGTTTTTCCTAGAATTTTCCTTAACAAATTGTTTGTATATCCATAAATTTTTATATTGTAGAACAGATTTATTCCCATACCATAACTCATATAAGATTCATCTTTCCACTTTGGTTTGAAATATGTTTAGTGTATATACCACTAATTGTAATGCATATCCCTCAAAGAATAATATAATATTTATATAACACATTATATATCAACCATGTATAACTAGGTGTGGTTCCTCATTTAACTAACACCATTCCACTATGGTGTATATGAAATAGTGAGTTTATATCGTACCCCAAACTCTTTTGATAATAAATGAACTATTGGTTAAGATATTCTCCACCTCTATTCAGGTGAAGTATCTTTATCTTCTTACTACGTTTATTCTGTAATTATTTTTTATTTCTTCAACTTATCAAAGGAATTAGATTTATAACTCATCAAATAGATATATCTATATCAAATTAAATAATTATTAAAAGTAATAAAGTATTATAATCCACCTCTAGACTCTATAAGAAAAGTACCACACACATCTATGTATAAAAAAATTTAAAGGATCTATGGATTTCTCACATTTTATACTAAAATGAACTTTGATCATTTTACCTTATGAATAAAAATAACATATATATAAGGATTTAAACTCAATAGAATCTAAATACCATTGTTTATATAATCTCTTTAATCAATTTTGATTTACATAACAAAATATATGATGCCACAAATGGGTATGACATGAGTCATGTGAACTTGATTCATTATCAATTTCAAAGACTTGATTTAAAAATTCTAGCATATAAATGCCATTATTTATATTATATATACCATAACATATTATTTTTTACATAATAAAAAACTTCAATTTCTAAACATGAAAACAAATCCATCCATTTCTAAACATGACATATAAAATATATATTTTTTATATTGGGTTCATAAAAATAGTTCTTCAAAACTAAAATCATTCTAATTGGTAATGAGAGATGGTAGTATCATATAGCCAATGCAGCTAGCCTTAATACATTGGAATCTTTAATATCCACATCATATTTAGTGATATTCTATAATCTACTTGGTTTCTTTATTTGGATAGAAATATTTTAACAATAAGATATATAAAATACCCAATTAGTGTGAATTAAAAGATTACATTTGATAATGAATGTATGTAAATCCTACATTTCTTCTACATATAGGTACAATTATTCTTCCAATGGCCCATATTTCTGCAAGAAAAATAAACCTCATTCTACTCTTCATACTCTCTCTAAATATTTCTCTTCTTGGATGGGTGTTATAGTGGTGACTTTGGCTTATATCCCACCTTATGGATTTTTTGATACTCATACATTTTTTCTCCATAAGTATAGAATAAATATCTCAAATATTGTCATTATTTACTTGGATAATTAATGTAAACAAATTCATGAGTAACTTATATATATTATTCATGTTAAAATTAATAATAAATATCCAAAATAGTAGAGTTAGAGAGGATATAATGAGATCTATTTTGGGGATATTGTTAAAATAATAATACAATTATTTATTTTGGAAACCATAATACACTTCATACAAAAATGAATTTACTTATGTTTTTGTTTAAGTTATTATGTTCATGTGAAATTAACTTCTAATAACTTAAATACCAGAGTTCTAACATTATTTATGAAAAAATTATGATTTGAAGACCCAATATCAGATTAGATCCATCAAATTCAATAACATTATAGCTGTATAGAACTAACTGACCAGTAGATATAAAATGAATCATAGTCCATCAAAGTATTAATAGTAATCGATTACCAATGTCATTAAGACTGATCCTAATCTTTTCAGAATTCAAATTTTGTAGTTTATTACAATATTTATATAAATAAAGATTCACTTAGAATTTCAAAATTATATATGATAGATACCTGAATGAGTATTATAAAAGTTGTTCATTTTGAGGTATTAAAATTTTTTATTGATCAATTCTATTCAGATTGGTGTAATTTTTATTTCTAAGTGTTTCTACTAAGTGATAAAACTGTGTGAGGTTTTCTTTATAAATCTCTTAGTATTTCCATTGGAATAATTTTAATACTAATCCCATGTGATCAAGGGATTCAAAATATATGAAGATACAAATTACAGTCATCTAATCAAGGGATTACATGGTTAGGAAGATAGAGATCAGGTATTTTTGGTATATAGAAGTGATATTTTATCAATAGGTATTTTTGAGGGATTTTGAGTATTGGAAGAAAAACCTTCTTATAGGTATAAAAAAGGATATACCTTACGATAGGTTAATTGTTGTGTATACCTTAGACCAAGTCTACACATCTTCATTTTACGTTGAATTAAAAGTGAGGTTTTAAAAAATATCCCTTTTAAAGGAGTATTTTGTTTTCTAACTGATACTCCACATTTTTTTAAACTTAAGTTTTATTTCTTCTTAATTATTGTTTTATTATTTCTTTCTTTGGTTATTATAATTCAGTTAAGTATAAAGTTCCACTTCTTTAAAATTTCCATTTTTAATACATAATACAGATAATTTTATTTCTATGGGGAAAACTATATTTCAATATAGTATATAATACCATTACATTGATCTTTGAATTCATTTTATTTTAAAAATTAGATCTATATTTGATCTTATCAGTATTTTAAAAAACTAAAAATCTTAATACATGAAGAGGAAGAAAATTGTAAGTTTATTTTTTAAAATAAAATTCACCCTCCCTCTTGTATTTTATTTTCCAGCATACATTGAAACAACATTTGTTATCAGAGCGGGTATTTACCCTGATTATAAGATTATTTCAGTTTGTATTTTAATTAGTTTATCCTAATTTCAACTCTGTTTCCTTACACTAAACAATTTGGTAGAGGGAAGGTTCTTTTTGATTGTAGGATTGCAAGTTGGAAGACATGAAAAGTTAAATCCAACCAAACCACCTATTTTTATAGATCTAATTATGATCATTGGTGTGACAATATGAAATCCTATATCATTAATATTATAGTTGAAAATTTTATATTATTGATAAGAAATTATAAATTTCTAGAGAAGGATATCATCTCATTCTTCCATGAGTAAAAACAAGAATATCAAGTAAACCATAAAATTGTTAAAACATTATTATGTTACATGGCCATAAATATCTATATATAGATATCTTCATGTAAAATGAAAAACATAATTTTAATGAATTTAGATATAACACATTTTGGAACATCAAAATTTTTAGAAACTTATATATCTATGCTTAGAGTTGTCTATCATTTATTTATTTTCTTCCTGGAGAAACTGTAACACACATGCGTTAATGATTTATGACAATAGTAAATAGTTTAAAATCCATGGGTGAAAAGGAGTTATTAGTGGATAAATCATTTAAAATATTATTGATATTATTACAAAATAATGGGAATCCAAGAGGTTAACTATTGATGATAGTACAAATTTGTAAACTTTATGTATTAATGACTTAATTGGAACATTAATACTGTATAAAAGCAAACAAATGATATAATAAATAAGAGAAAGGGAATAACGTATTATTATTCACTTCTACATTAGGTAATACTAATTCCATTAATTTTAATACATGTGTAAAAAATTCAAAATTGCTCGTTTCAAAGAGGAAATATAGGCATTTAGAACAAATTGATTCAAAATTTAGTAATAGTGAACCTAATAAAATCACAATAATGATGAATAAACTTGTATGTGATTCAAAATTATACATTTTTCATCATAAATACATAATAAATATATAATAAAAGAAATAATATTTATAAGTTATATGATATGAGTATAATAATGTTGGTCATATCAAGCATGATTGTACTAAATTGAAGACGAAAAATTGAAATCCAAGAAGGAATTATAACATAAAATGAAATAAAATCCAAAAAACAATATATATATAATGTATAAGTGAAAGTGATAAATATTTATAAATTCCATTGAAATAAATTTTAACAGAAATATAGTAAATAGTTGGTTTCTATTCAAATATTACCAAGAATGAGAAGTTATTCATGAAAAAGAAAACTGAACAATCCATTAAAAATTTAATCCTTGACTTTAAATATAATTATAATAATGAATATGATTATCCAAATTAATTGAAAGATGAAAAAGATAGTCTATTTAAAGTTAAATAATTAATTCATTGGAAGATAAAAAAAATTACCTACTATAGTTGAAATAAATAGATATTTTACTCCTATGGATCAAGAAAATAATAAACTAAAAAATATCGATGAGTATTTTGAAGAAACAATTATTCAAAAAAAAAACAAATTTCAAAATTAACTTCATAAATTAAAAAACCTTCAACTGAATTAGATTTAAAAACTAATTCTAGTATAAATTATGATAATAAAAAATTATGTTGATTAGAATTATGTTGATTGGAATTTAGTTGTTTGGTAATCTAATGAAGAAAATAAAAATTTGATATTGCAACTTTAATAACATTTTTTTATCTAAATAAACTTTTATCTAACATTAATTTAGGTAAAGAAAATTTTGATTAAATTTATAAATAAATAGGACCCTCGATGTAACATCCTAGGAATTTAAGAATTTAAATACACGTTTATTAAATAATATTTTTTTAATTAAAACTAACTAAAGTTCAAGTTCAAATAATCTTAAATGATTTCCTAAATAAAATTTTATTTTTATTACCTTTATTATATTTTGAAATGTGAATGTATATTAATATAATTATATTATTTAAATAAATTCATTTTCTTAAAACAAGCTTAAATATAAGATTCGTTACTTAAAAGAAAATTTTCAAAACCTCATGTTTTAATATTATATGTATTTTTATTTTTTTAGAAAAACTATATTATATGAATCCTATTAAAATACATTTTTAAGTGTTTATATAATCCCCTTTTGAGTATTACTATGATGTTAATATTAGAAAAAATTTGCATGAAATACTTAGAACTTATGTTAACAATATATAATTTATGATTTAAGTTAGAATGAAATACTAAATTATATATACAATATAAAAAGTAGTATAATTATAATATTTCCAAAAATAATTAGTAATTTTAATAAATTAAAACTGAGGACCTTAAAAAATAATGATAATATTTGGATAACTAACTTATTTAACAAAAGAAAATATTACAAGAATTAAAATTTGGGAAATATATTTTTGATGTTATAAAATAAATAACATAAGAATTATAATATTTTACAAAGAAAATATAGAGGAAGAAGATAATTTTTTCCTTAGAAAATTTTTACTTAATACGATATATTTTATAATTTATATAACAAAAAATGTTCATCCAAGAAATTGGCTTGGCCAGATCAACCACATAGTGGAAGGATGAAAAGAATGCTCAACCACTAGTGGGAACAATCCCTATCTATAGATCCTAAAGCTAGAGAACTAGGGGCGTCACATAGAGAGAGCATGGGTCGGGAAAAGTGCACCCGTAGGGCCCATGTATATGTCCCAAGACATGAATTAGTTAGGGGAAAAAGTTTCATGAGACTGTATATAATGACCATCAGAAGCGCACCCCATTAGACACTTCTGGCCAGCCAAACTCACCATTTAGATTATATGGGAGTGGATAACTTCACATCCTTATGATATGAGATTTCAAATGTGGGTATTTCTCACTATGTTAAAAATAGTTGGTTAAACCAAAAATATCTGATTGATTAGATCTAATCCTTCTCCCACTTCATCTTCTTTCATGAGACGATCCAGCCAAACCTCGACTATTCAGTCGGCTTCCTTTACAAGCCAGTCCAATGCCACTATCTCCTTTTCCAGTCGTCTTCTTCTTCTTCAACTTCCAGTTAAAGGAAACTCATCCATCAGTAAGACCTAATAATTGTATCCTACCACCAATATTTCTTCCTTTAGAGATAAGTTTGAAAACCCCCACTATGATTACCCCAAAGCGACAAACCACATGTCTTTATCCTAATTAACCTACACTGAACCCTGATATCCAATGGTGCACCACGAATTCCAATGAAATCATGGTAAGGCTGAACTAAACGAAAAAGGGAATTTATTTTTAACCCATGAACCCCAGTTTATTCAGGTATATATATATATATACATACCAGTAAATAAGAGCTATATAAGTCCTGATTGGAACTCCACCGAACCTCTTAATCCCTCTATTCATCAATGGTTATACTCAGTTAATTTTCATCACCTTTGAATTTCTATAGTATATATATTTGTGTGTGTGTGTGTGTTCAAACCTTTATATAATTATGCATATATATGCATATATCAATTCATATAAGCCTAAATCTCCCTCGATTCATCTCTTCTTATTCCATCTCATTTGAACACCCAATATCCAAAATGAGATACCTCCCCTTATGTTTCTGGAGTTTAGAATGGGTGTGTATATATATAGATTATTTTCAAATTTCAAATTATTTATTTCTAAAAATTATAATTATGTAAGGAGGTACTTTTAAACATCTATTTATGTTAAGGGATGTATATTATTTCAAAATTAATAAGTGTTCCTATACCCTTATAAACTTATGATTTTTATATATGTTTTTGAATATATATATATATATATACACATTCCATTATTATTACACGATTTGAATGTGTAAGCAATTCATGTTTTAGAATTTTTCTCAATTTCAAATTATAATATTACTCAAGTTGGTTATGCAAGGATGGAATGTTTTATTTAAAAATAGTTCTTATTATAATTATATGTGTTTAATATAATTTTTTTCAAAATTATAAGTTAATGGAACAATTTATCTTTTTATTATGATTGATTTATGAATGAAAATTTATGTATACTGTTAAGAGTATTATTTTAAGTGAATGGTAATTTTACAATTGTTATTATTTTATGTGTGAAGGATTCATACCTTCACACCATTATTTTATGTATAAAATAAAATTTTGAATTATGTAAATGAGTATCTAATTTATTTATTCAAGTATGAATTTTAAATGATCAAATTTATCAATTTATGTACAATTTCAATAAAAGGTATTTTATGAGTTTATGAATGAAATTTTAATACATGGATGTTAATTACTTATTCATTAACATTTCATACATTTATGAAAAGTATAATAGTCATGAGATTTGGTTGCCCAAAATCTAGTATTTGTTTTCCTATGAAAGTACACACACACACACATATAAATGTATGTAAATGCATAATAATGAATTGAATTATTTTTTTAAAGAGAAAAATCTACTGATATATATACATGGAAAGCTCAAAATGTTTTTATAAAATTTAAAACTTGAACATTGTAAACGTGATAAGGAATTGGGTAGTGAACCCATCCATCTGGAAGTGGGTAGGCCAAAAAAAACTTCAATATTTCAAGTGGACCCATGGTTTTGTTTTCCATGCTTGCATAATATTCTATGAAAAATCAACAGATTATTTTATTAAGAAAATCATTTTCAAATCTTAAGTATTTTCAAAGGTATTACAACATTTTTAAAGCATAATTACTTTCAAAGGTATTATAATATTTCCTAAGCGTAAGTATTTTCAACTTGTATTGTAATATTTTCTAGGTGTAAGTAATTTCAAATTCATTTTTCAAAATATTATTTTCAAAGGATTTTTAAAATTATTTTTAATGTTATATATTTTTTTAAGGTGTTTTCAAAATAATGTTTTCAAAAATATATGTTTTTTAAAAGTATTTTTTCGAATCTAAAATTTGGAAAACCTAGTATTATATTTTTGAAAATTATATATATATATATATATATATCATATATCTATTTTGTTATAAAGGAAAAATGTTTTCAAAAAAATTCGAAAGAATTTTCAAAAAGTCTTTTCACTTCTTTTAAAATACCACTTACTCAGAAATTATGCTCACGCTATGTTTTTTAAAAAAATCAGAATAATTTAGATTATTTTAAGGAGATTAGATTTGATAAGAATCTATTAATTAGAAAAGTGAAATAAATACCTTTTAATTTATTATTTAACTATGATAATCTATAATAGTTAGTCCTTTTGTTCTAAAAATATCTTGGATGTGTAAATGACTGTATATTTTTCAGTTAATTTTTAAATAAAAAATATACAACATTATTTTTACCAGATCTAGAAGCATGGGTCTCAATGCATTTCACTCTATAAATACAAGTGTAAAAAGTTTTAATTATAATAAACATTATTTTCAATAAAATTTTATTTAATTAGAAATAAATATTTCTATAATAAATATAGAATGGGATGTTACTAGAGTAATTTTTTCCTATAAAAAAAGTTTAGTCTTTTATGTTCTACAAAGATTTTATTTTAGAAGAACTAACAGCTTCACAAAATAAAATATATGGACATATTTGAGTTCTTAAAATTTTATTTTCTAATGTAACTAGACCCAAACATGTGTTGATACCAAAAACATAATTTTATATTTTTAATTGAATATAATAAGTACTTGAATCAGAAATAAATGGTACATGGATAGTGGTTGTTCTCGACATATGACTAGAGAAAATTAAAACTTTTGAAACTTAAATAAATTAAAAGGAGGAAGAGTTTCTTTTAGTGATAATACACAATGTAAAATAATATTAATTCATGATATTTATTTTATTGGAAAAATTATTATTTCAAAAGTTTCATATGTTTTAGGACTTAATAAAAACATAGTCAAAATAAGTTAGTTATGTGATGAGGGATATCCTATTAGCTTTAGGAATGGGAAATGTACCATTAAAAGTTCAGAAGGTAATTTCATTTTATCTACTGAATAACATGGAAATGTTTACACACTCAAATTAGAAGAGTTAATTAATTATTATTTTTCATGACTATGTGTTACTAATGACTTATCATGGTTATGTTATAGGGTATTAGAAAATTGCAACATCCATAATTTAACTAAATATTATAAGGAAGGACATGTTATGGATCGACTAGAACTTAAGTTAAATTCAACCAGAGTTTGTGATCAATAAAATTTTTCAATGAAATATAATTCAGGTTTTTAATTTAAAAATGAATTATTAACTACTGATTCTTTATAGTTAGTTCAAATAGATCTATTTGGTCCTACACAAACTAAATGTATTGGAGAAAAATTTTATGTATATATCTTGGTAGATGATTACACTATATTTACCTGTGTCTATTTTATCACTAAAAACTCCAAATATTTTAATTATTTTAAGGAATTTAATTATACTATTAAATATGAGAAAAACATACCTTTGGGGATGCAAAGTGGAGTCTTGCTTTGATGACATGTAATCTATGTTTGTATGTTGTTTTTGTCTGCATCTTGTTTGGTTTTGTGATGTTTGTTTGGGTACCGGTACCCGCTAAACCAGCTTTTGAAAATCAAAAAAAGGATTTCCAGGCATAATTTTTCTACAATAAGAACACCACAAAAATATGGCGTAGTTGAATAAATAAATAGAATTTTTAATAAATTTCTATAACTCTTATATGTGAGTATTAAATTACTATAAATTTTTGGTATGAGGATATGAGTAATTTTTTATACTATAAATCAAGCCTTACTCAAACCTTTTCTAAATAAAAATCATTTTGAGCTACGAACCAAAAGAAATCAAAAACTTTCTTACATCATAGTTCTTAGTTGTTAAGTATTCATCCTAAATACAAAATATTAGTAACCGAAATTTGATTCTAAAACTGATGAAGGAATTTTTATGGGTTATTATTCAATAGGTAAGTCTTATAGAATTTTTAATAAAAGTAAAAATGTTTTTGAAGAAATTTTTCATGTAAATATTGATAAATTGGATCCTTTTGTTTTTTTAAAAGCTTATAAATATTAAAATATTGACGATGTTTTCAAATATACTTATTTTAATTTACCAAAATTAAATTTACAAATACCTATTTTGAATCCTCTATAAGTAAGACCATTTAATTTTAAATTTCCATAAACTACTTCAATGGAAGATTTACATCCATTAGTTTAAGATCACCTTCCCAATTTACCTTAAAATTAGTTTATATTAAGGAATAATCCTTTTGATTATATTGTTGGAAATGTAAGTCAACTGGTTAAAGCTTGATATTTTCTAATAAATCATTATGAGGATCATGATTTCCTATTATAATTTTAACCCAAAACAATAGATGAGGGTTTAGGTAATGAAATATAGATAAGGTTCATTCAAGAAGAGATTAATTAGTTTGAATGAAACTAGGTTTGAGCCCAGGTTCATCATTCTATAGATCTACTGGTAATTTGAGTAAAATGGTTTTTTAGAAATAAATGAGATGGAAATAAAATCATTATTATAAATAAAGAAACACTTATTTCTAAAGGTTATTATCAAGAATAATTAATATATTATGGTGATACCTTTTCAATGGTAGCTAATTTTGAGTCTATCATTATTTTATTATCCTTTACATCAAATATGAGATTTACTTCATTTCAAATGGATGTGAAAAGTGTTTTTCTTAATTTCTATGTTCAAGAGGATTTTTATATTGAACAAAGTCCAGGTTTTGAAGAAACCTAATTTCCAGAAAAAGTAAATAAACTTAAAAAGGAACTCTATAGTCTTAAAAAATCCCCAATATCTTGGTATAACAGTCTTAATTGATATTTAATTCAAAATAATTTTTTTAAAGGAGGTTTTGATAAAATCCTTTCCATAAATAAAATTTTTAGAAACACTATTTTTGTTCAAAAATATGTTTATGACAATATTTTTTGTTCAAATAATAAATCCATTTTCATAATGTTTTACAGAACTTTTGAAAAATGAGTTTAAAATGAGCTTGATGGGAGAAATCAACTACTTTCCTTGGTTTTTATACTCAAAATAAATATAATAAAGATTTACTCCAAGATTTTGGTTTGAAAAATGCATCAAGCATTATTACTCATATAAAAAATTCTATAAAACTTGATATTGATGAAAATATTAAATAGATAGATCAAAAAATTTATACAAGTATGATCAAAAGATTACTATATCTCACTACAATCCTACCATAAATTTTTTTAGTATGTTTATGTGTAATATTTCAACCAAATATAAAATAATAGCATTTAATATATTTTAAATACATTTCTTAGATAATTTAAAATTACTTTAGAACATATATTATTTTATTCATCCGAAAATGATTTTGTTTTAAAAAGTTACTAAAATATTGACATTAGTGGATGTAGGTTAGATAATAAATATACTACCAGAACATCTCATTTCTTAATAGAAGATTTAGTTTTTTGGTTTATTAAGAAACAATATTTTATTTCCCTTTCCACTGTTATATAAGAATACACAACATCTAGAAGTTCTTATGATCAAGTGTTGTAGATGAATCAGAAACTCATAGATTTTGGTTTAAATTTTACTCAAACTCCAATTATTTGTGATAGTGCTAGTTTTATTTCATTATGTAGAAATCCAATACATCACTCATGGTAAAATAAAATAGATTCAATACACCATTTACATAGACATCACATACAAAATAGGAGACATTATTCTTTAATTTTTCATAATGGATAATTATCTTAGTAATATTGTTACAAAACCACTTTCTTTCAATAGATTCAAATTTATTAAATAGAAGTTGAGAATGATAAAAATAAATTTATATTCAATATATATATAACTTAATCCATATAATTACATTAAAAAATCCTCTATACAAAAGGAAGAAAATTTAATTTTCTAAATTATTTAGTTTTTAAGTCTATATAATTTTAAAAGTTATCTAATTTTCATAATTATCAAATATTCATCAATATTTGATTTTAAAATATATCTACATTTTAAACTTATATTATTTTCAACTATATCTAATATTAAAAATTATTTTATTTTAAAATATATCAAATTTCTAAACTTATTTGATTTTAAAATATATCTGATTTTCCAACTTATCAGATTTTCAAATCTATCTGATTTTAAAACATATTTGATTTTGAAATTTATATTCATTTTAAAACATAACTGATTTTAAAATATATATTATTTTCACATATAACTATCTTTATATATTAAAAAAGTTATTTTTATATAAAATATTTAATATATTTGCTAAATTTTTTCTTGAATCATCCTTAAAATAGGAAGATCATACATCATAAGATAACTTTAAGATGGGTTAATCTTTTAAATTGTATATTTTAATATTACCATTATATTATTGTTTAATTTTGGGGATACATTATTATTTTTTAAAATATACTAATTTTTATAGGGGAAGTTGTTACTACTTTTCAAAACAGAAACATTCACTTTTCCATTCAAAGAAATTATAAATTTAATTATTTAAATAATCCGTATGACCTATGTTTTGGCCTTTCATTTTATGACCAAGTATACGAGATCCAATCATATAAGAAACTTCTTTTTCGAAGAAATCAGTCTAAAGTGAATATATAAGGACTTAAACCTCAAATTATGATTTCTTTTATTATATGGAGATTCTTAATAAGATCTAAAATATTTCTGGAGAAAGTGAAGTTAAAATTGAACTCACATTATGTGTAGATATTTTCAAATAAGAAAGCATGATAAAAAATTTATTGATGCAAAAAAATTATTTTACATTAACCATGATAAAATGATTTTTCTTGAATATCTAAAGAGGTAAAAAAGTTTCAATGAAACTAAAACATATGATTGGAAAATTCCCACACTGAATTGAATTCCAAATTTTTGATTGTATTTTCTTATTTCCTTTTCTTTTTCTTCTTTATTTTTCATATTTCTTTTTGAAAATACAAAATGGGGAAAAATTGAAGAAAAAATGGTTCATATTGTCTATCTCTTTGGTTTAACTTATTTTTATCTATTTTTCCCCTATTGTCTATCTCTGTTGTTTATATTTTTGTTTATCTCTAATTATTTTTAGGAGATAAAATTTAGGATGTTATATTTGTAACTATTTTTTTATTTGGATGATTTATCACAAAAGGAAGGAATCCTATAACAAATATCTTACATAATGATTTATTTTTAAAATTAAATTCCTCTCTTCAAATTTTATTGTTTGTTTTGTGATTTCCAAAAAGGGAGTGATTTTGGGGGTGATTTATAAAATAATAGTTCACCCACTAGTGCAGAAAATGTTTTTTACGTCGGTTGTTTTTCATTTTTTACGTCGGTTTCTAGCCGTCGTTAATACGGGCGACGTTATAAATAATGTTTTGACATTGGTTATTTAAAAACCAACATCAAAAACATAAAATCGCGATGTTTATGACACCGGTTATTTTAGAACCGACATGATAAAGAAAATGGGAAGGTTTTATAACGTCGGTTATTTAACAACCGACGTGATAAAAGGCCTGGAAAATGGTTTATCACGTCGGTTATTAAAAAACTGACGTGATAAACCAGGGGGAGAGGGGTTTATCACGTCGGTTTTTTAATAACCGATGTGATAAACCGAGGGGGAGGGGGTTTATCACATCGGTTATTATATAACCGATGTGATAAACCGGGGTGCGTGGGGTTATTCATGTCGGTTATTACATAACCGACGTGATAAACTGGGGTGCGGGGTGTTTATCACATCGGTTATTATATAACCGACATGATAAACCGGGGTTAGGGGTGTTCATCACGTCAGTTATTATATAACCGACGTGAAAATCCAGGGGCGTGGGGTTTATCACGTCGGTTATATAATAACCTCTGTGATAAACCCGTGGGAGGGGGTTTATCACATCAGTTATTAAATAACCGATGTGATAAACCATTTTCCAGGCCTTTTATTACGTCGGTTATTAAATAATAGACATGATAAACCATTTTCCAGGCCTTTTATCACGTCAGTTATGAAATAACCGACGTGATAAACTATTTTCCAGGCCTTTTATCACATCGGTTATTAAATAACCGACGTGATAAACCATTTTCCAGGCCTTTTATCACGTCGGTTATTAAATAACCGACGTGATAAACCCAATTTTTTTTTAAATTGAATGTAGTCATCCTCTCTCCACCAGAATCAACCAGAAAACAAATCAAGAAATTGTACCACAAAAACAGAAGTAGATCAAAATTAAGCATGTACATTGATAACATATAAAACTTACCCCCTAGACAGCCCCCACCCTCATGTATACCCCATGGACAACCCTCCCCCACCCCGTTGGAGCCCCCACCCTCATGTATACCCCCTGGATAGCCCTCCCCCACCCCATTGGAGCTCCCACCCTCATGTATACCCCTTGGACAACCCTCCCCCACCCCATTGGAGCCCCCACCACACTCCTGGACTGCCCCTCGACCCCCAGACAGCCCCAAACACCCCTCGAAAACCCCCCACCCACCGGAACAACACCCCCTCACCCCACTTCACAGCCCCCACCACACCCCTGGACAACACTCCCACACCCATGGACCGCCTTCCCACACCCCTGGACAGCCCTTCCACCCCCCAGAACTATCTCCTACCCCATCGGACAGCCCTCCCAGACCGCTGGACACCCCCCAACCCCACAGAACACACCCCCACACCCTTGGAACCCCTCCCCCACAGACCCAAATCCATACCAGAAAAACCATCAAAAGTAAACCAAAACAAGAAGTAGAGAAAAATTAAACATTCACTTATATAACATTCAAAACTTAAACTGTCAACTTAAAACCAACTAAATCCAACCTAAACAACTACCAAATGTACAATTACAATGACAATATTCAAAATTACATTTTACATTACAAACAACTAAAATTCAATCAAACCTGTAAAATAATTTGACCACTTCACTTGTAAGTGTTTCATGTCTTCAACAGTATAGGATTTAGGGTCATCAAAAAGTGACAAATGAAAAAGAAGGTATTTAACGTGTATAATGAATAAATCAAATTGAAATATTATGGCAAAGTTTAAGAGGAAATCATACCAGGTCAAAATTCACAACTATCCCAGTTGTTATTATTTCATACATAAATCTTAACATATAATATCCGCATTTGATGAGGCCTTGTTGTTAATGAAAATTCTGTTTGAATGAGTGTAAATTCAATATATTATTTTTATGTAATAAATCAAAAAGTACAAATTATAAATGGAAATTTACCTTCACATTTACATATTTGATCTTTGCATATCTTTTCTTTGTGTTTTTTCGAAAGTAGGCCCATGCAATGTTAGAAAATAATACGAATGGGGTAAATTTAAAATTCATTATAATATATAAAACTATTGAGAAATTGAAACTTACCTTTCCAATATATTCTTAAAACTTTCCCGCACATCACCATGGACAAAGCATATCCAATAAAGAGCTTTCTCCCTTGGGCAAAAAACCCCTAACATCCAATGATCACTGATAAAAGTAAATTTAACATTAGTGGTTTTTGATGTTAAAAGATAATTAAATCTTTGAGAGAAATGTGTTTCATACCTCTCACAAAAGGGCATCATCCAACATTGTGTGATTATATTCTTTTCAAATCTTTCAGCAATATAAACCATTCTTTGTTCCTTATTCAATGCACATGCTTCAGGGGAAATCAATTGTGGGTCCATGAATCCATATACTTCTGTCTGCTCATTCCTCTCACAAATTTTATAAAGATACCTAATACAAAACATACATAAGTATACATTTTTAATAAATATAATGCAGGGAAAAGGTGTTAAGACTTACATGGAAAAAATTTGCACCACGTTGATGCCCAACCTATCTCTAGCAACAAGCTCCATGATATCAGTTTTTATAATCCCCACACTTATTTCACGTCCACAAACATGATCTTCCATTGGAAACTCATAAAAACCCAACAAAAAATGCGAATATCTTGACAATATGTCAAGACCATTTGAATCTATATCTGATGCCATAGCCATTTGTCTTTGTTGTTGTCTATACAGTATTTCTTTACCTTTGAAGTATTCCTGTAAAAAAAATTGAAAAATATATTAGTTTTAAAATGATAAAACATCTTTAATAAAAAAATAAAATAAAAGATATAACATTCATACCTCTATGTTAATGAGTCGAAGAAGTCTGGATGGCCAAAATAAAAAATGGCCGATACTCTGTCCAACTGTCACCACCTCATCTGTAGGTATTGGTACCCTAGCTGATCTATCTTCAATATCCTGTACAATGACCCTCTGATTCTCGACCTCTAATTGTTGATGATGAACTGTATCTCCTATACAATATACCAACCCATATGCTACTATATGATGTTGAGAATCATCAACATACAACTTGTAATATGTAGGAAGCTGCGGCGGAGGCGTAGGATAAAAAATGGGGTCCGCAAGCTGAGGTGGGTTAGTGGGAGCTACTGGCGGAGGTGGAGGATAAATAATGGGGTCTGCAGGGGGAGGTGGAGGAGTGGGAGCTGCAGTCTGAAATTGTCTTTGCATTTCAACAAACATAGACTGCACTGAATCTCTAATCTTGTCCTCCATCATCTCATTAATATTATGAACTTCAGCCTCCAAGGATTCTATTTTTTTATAAACCCCCTCAATGTTAGAAGTTGAAGAACGTGGCAACACTTTTTTTACCGATACACCTGCCGGATATCCTCTTACACGACCAGGATGTTCGGGCCTTCCCAATGCTACAAATAAAATATCTTCCCTCCTAGTAGCTGTAAATGTCCCCTCTGAACTCTGCTCCTCAAGAGAGTCCTGTATTAATTAATTTCACATTTCTGTAATGATTTAAATTATATGAAGAAAATAGTTAACTTAAATAAATTAAATAGATATCTTACAATACTCTCAGCTACGATTCTCGATTCTTCCCAAATATATTTCCCTTTTTTCCCTTCCGAGCTCTCTTCCATTTTTCATGTCTAGATGGAGGGGATGGAGGGGCCACCTCTCCAGATCTTGAAGACGCAGCTCTTAGTTGTTGAAATTTTTCTGCCATCATTTGTTCTTCCAATAATGCATACCCTCCTCGAGATAAACTATGAGGGTATACATTTTTAGATTGGATCTCCGGACGAGGTTTCCTTGTTTTCTGTAATTTAAGAATAAGAAATCATTAACAAAACATTAATAAAATAATTTATATAAGAAAGTTTATAAATGGTTACATTGCCCTTACCAGAAATGACTCTTTTCTTCTACTTTCAAAAAACTATCTCCATGTGTCTTCATTTATAAAAGGATATATACGACATGGATTGTCATGACTCCTATGACCATAAATGAAATCAGTTGATAGGGTTGATTTGAAATCCCTCCATCTCCTGGAAACCAACGATAATCATTTCTTCCTGACTCCTCCAGTGTTAGGAATATCAAATTTCATCTGATAAAGAAGTGGTTAAACATATTATATATACTAGAAACATTAAAATAATGGCCAAACAATGAAAAAAGATCTTACCAAAATCATCTCCCACAACTGAGAGATAATCGCTTTATCCACACTTCTCCAATCATCATACAGAATGCTTACTTTGATCTTAGCCTAAGTTGCTACAAAACTCTTAAAATCTTTTGCGTTCGGACCTCTAGGAATATCATCATCATCAAACTCAATGACTATCCTCTGATCCTGCGTACGGGCAAGTGATAATTTTGGTAAATGTGTGCACCAATGTTTACCAACCTTTGAACTATTTGTCGTAATAGGATCATGTGAATGTTCATCCCCAGAGGTATGACCAGCAATATGCTCCTCTCCAGAATCATGTGGTTGATCATCTGAATGATATTTCATTATCCTTCAAATCAAAAAAACAATTGTCAGTTCACAAATATACAAATTCAAATATTTTAATACTACTATAATCAGAAAATAGAAAAGTTTACTAAGTTATATAATAGTAAACATTGGTAATATGGTAAGAATGTTAAACAATGGGAAAGATGGTAAATATGGTCAAGATGATAAAAATGGTAAAAATGGTAAACATGGTAAACATGGTAAACATGGTAAAGTAATTGTCAGTGAACAAAAAAAATAGATATATAATTCAGGTAATGGTTATAAACATGATAAAGTAAACTAAACAAACTTAAAACAAACAAAAACTTATACTTATTTTGTTTTAAAACATGTTTTAATAAATAAAAAACTTACAATATCTAACATTTATGGAAAAAATAAATGTAAAAAAGAAATAAACATATGTTACCTGTAATTTTTGGAATGTACAAATGGATTGTTTTCCCAAATTCCTTCGTCGTGATCATTCCTTATGGCATAAACTATGTCTTCAACATGATCATCATTATGTTCTGTTAATCTTTCCATGGAAGTAGAGATCTCACATAAATCAGCATATTCATCAAGTTCATCCTCACCAACATATTCTTTTTTCCCTTTTAAAACAACAGCCCACTGCATATCTGATTGGTCTACTACATAGATTTTTTTTTCATGTGTTGAAATTATAAAAGAATCAGCTATGTATTCCAATCTATTCAGATTAACAAGTGTCATTCCAAATTCATCGTGTCTGACACTGTTGTTACCGTTAAACCATTTACAGTTAAAAAAGAGACCTTTAATTTTAAATTAATCAACCTCCCATATGTATTTAATCACTCCATAATATGCACTTGATGCAGAAATTGGGTTTTTGTCCTTAGCACTCGAAAAATACATTTCTTCTGCAAACACCGATACACCACTATTCTGAACTGCACTTCTGTTGTCCTGAGCTTTCGTATGAAATGTATAACCATTAATGTTATAATTGGACCATGTTATCACATTTAAACATGGACCACCCACTATCCATTTTAATGTCTCTGATACATCTGATCTACCAAGAAAAGTCTTTTTAATCTATGACAAAAAAGTTTTGTTGTGGTCATTCAGAATCCACATTTCTTTCTTCTTTGGATGACATTGTTTCAACTCATTAATATGCAATGTGATATACGGTTGAGCATCAGCTATTTTATTCATGATGTATGATTCTAACTTCTTCATCTGTTCAGCTGACAATGATTTGACTTTCAAGCCGCGAATCCCCTTTCCCTCATTATTAACTCGTTCATGGCGAGATGGAGGCAAACCTATGTGTTGCGCCGTAGCCAAGTAGCTCGTACAAAACTCTGCTACCTCCTCAGAAATATATTTTTCAATAATGGAGGCTTTAGGTCGATATAGATTTTTAACATAACCCTTTAATATTTTCATATACCTTTCAAAAGGATACATCCAACGAAGATATAAATGTCCACAAAGCTTTATTTCTCGAACCAGATGAATCATTAAATGCACCATTATATCAAAAAAAATTGGAGGAAAATACATTTCCAATTGACAAAGTTTAAAAATTGCATCCTTTTCCAAAATGTTCAAAGCATTTACATCAATCCCCTTGTTACAAATTGAATTGAAAAAATAATACAACTTCATTATAGTCTTTCTGACACAAATGGGCAATATTCCACGCAATGCAACTGGTAGAATTTGTTGCATCATGACGTCACAATCATGTGATTTCATACCTATCAACTTGAAGTCCTTCAATGAGACAAAACTTTTTTACATTAGAAGAATAACCTTGAGGCACTTTGGTATCATGAAGACACTGACAGAAGCTAATTTTCTCCCTCTTCAATAATGTATGAAAAGCTGGGGGAAGAAATGTTCGTCTTCCTTTAGGAGTGGGAGCCAACTCCAAATGTATTCCCATTGATAGTAAGTCTAATCTTGCATTCAACCAATCTTTAGTCGTTAATTTAATATCTAACAATGTTCCAATCAAATAATCACAGATATTCTTCTCCACGTGCATGACATCAATATTATGTTTAACTTCATGATACCTCTAATATGGTAACTCAAAAAAATTGACCTTTTCTTCCAAATATGTCTATCATTACCATATTTCTGTGTCTTTCCCAATGTCACGTCAAGGTTTTTCACCCTCTCAAAATACAGATCAGGGGATAAAGGTTTTGGAGCAGCATCAAATTCTTGTAAGCCATTGAATGCCTTTTTTAGTCTTCTATAAGGGTTTTCCATAGGCAAAAACTTTCGATGACCCATGTACACTATTTTCCTCCCATGATGCAATTGACAATATGACGTCTGTTGTTCGCAAATTGGACATGCTTTATGCCCTTTAACACTGTATCCAGAAAAATTTCCATATGCTGGGAAGTCATTTATAATGAACAGAAGCACTATATGCGGTTGAAAATATTCCATTTTATAAGAATCATACACCCTAATACCATCAGCCCATAACAGTTTCAAATCATCAATCAACGGTGACAAGTAAACATCAATATCATTACCAGGTTTCTTTGGACCAGAGATCATTGTACACAACATGACATATTTGCTCTTCATACAAACTTCAGGAGAGAGGTTGTAAATTACCAATAAAACTGGCCATGAACTATGTGTGCTACTGAGTGTTCGGTATGGATTCATTCTATTTGTGCACAACCCTAGTCTGAGATTTCTAATTTCATTTCCAAATGTAGAATACTACACATCAATTTTCTTCCATTGTGGACAATCAGCTGGATAACGTATTTTTCCATCACATACCCGCTCTTCAGCATGCCATCTTAACCTTTTTGCATCATGTGAATTAGCAAATAAACGTTTGAAACGATTAATTATAGGAAGATACCAAAATACCTTTGAAGGGATCTCTGTAATCTCTACACCAGCCTGTGATTTTTCTTTCACCTTATACTGTGATTTCCCACATTTAGGACACTCTGACAGAAATTCATATTCTTTCCTATATATAATGCAGTCATTCGGACAGGCATGTATTTTCTTGTATGCCAATCCCATCGGGCATAATATTTTCTTGGATTTGTAATGTGAATCTGGAAGATCGTTATCTTCTGAAAGAATGTCTTTCATCAATTGTTGCAGCTTTGTAAAACTTCTGTCACTCCATCCATGTTTCGCCTTCAGGTTAATCAATCTTAACACCACCGACAAAACCGTAAAATCTGTACAACCAGAATATAATGGTTTTTCAGCATCACCATATAGACGTGCAACTGTCGGTTCTATCTCAATTTGTTCTGCTACAATAACACGAATCATTTCTTCAATTCCATCGGAGTTACCATCTTTCGAATCATCATCATCAGTGACATTCCGTCAAGTTTCACTAGTTTAGTCAATAATTTTCTCAATCATTTTATCTATGATATGTTGTTGAACACCCTTCAATCAAAGGAATAGAAAACATGGTATTCATAGTGGATTGTTACGAAATAAAAAGCCAACGATATTCAAAAATATGTAATAGGGTTTAAAATGGAAGAATCTAACCTAGTTTAAACAAAAAAATCACAAAACATAATTATAGACTATCCGTGAAAAAAAACGAACGAAATAAATTTGTGGAAGTCTTACTTGAGTGTTCCGAGTTGAGATGATAGATCCGAGAGGAGTAAAGAAGATAAACGATGAATCCAAAATGAGTTTAATGCAGGTCGATCGACGATCCGATTAGGGTTTACCGCCCGAGAGAGACGAGCAGGAAGACTGTCAATCAAAAAATCGTAAATGACAGTCCACAGGGCTTTAATTTTTTAAATGTTTTATGACGTCAGTTATTATATAACCGAAGTTATAAACTATTTTTTAAATTTATAACGTCGGTTATTTTAAAACTGACGTAAAAAACCCCCCGCTCTTTGGTTTTTTACGTCGGTTATTTTGTAATCGACGTAAAAAACGAGTTATCTATGGGTTTTTTACGTTGGTTATTTTATAACCGACATAAAAAACAAGTTATCTACAGGTTTGTTATGTCGGTTATTTTATAACTGACGTAAAAAACGCGTGGATATCTCTTTTTTTTACGTCTGGTATAAAATAACTGACGTAAAAAACCAAAGTGTGGGGGGTTTTTTTACATCAGTTATTTGATAACCGACGTAAAAAACGCGTAGATATCTCGTTTGTTATGTCGGTTATCAAATAACCGACATAAAAAACCCCACACGCTTTGGTTTTTTACGTCGGTTATAAAATAACCGATGTAACAAACGCATAGATATCTCATTTTTTACGTCAGTTATCAAATAACCGACGTCAAAAACCCGTAGATAACTCGTTTTTTACGTCGGTTATAAAATAACCGATGTAAAAAACCTGTCGCGTTGAGTTTTAACGTCAGTTAATTTATAACCGACGTAAAAACCAAACACGCGCGATTTGTAACGTCGGTTATTAAAATAACCGATGTTAGAAATATATTCACCACATTTGTTATGTTGGTTATGAAATAACTGACGTAAAAAACCACGTTTCACAGATTATCACGTCGGTTATATATAACCGATGTAAAAAATGGTGACGTAAAAAATGTTTTCTGCACTAGTGACTTATTTATTTTCGAAATAAAAATGCACTTCATATGAAAATTATATAACCTATGTTTTTGTTTTGGTTGTTATGTTTATGAATAATGATCTTCTGATAACATAAATAATAGGTTTATAAACTGATTTATGAAAACAAGATGATTTAAAGATATAATATCAGATCACATTAATCACCTTTGAAAGAACTATAGTAGTGCTGAAACAATTTATCATTAGATACAAAAATATGTTGAATCCATTGAAATTTGAATAGTAATATATTACCGATGTTGTTTCAACTGATCTCATGTTTTATAGAAATTAACCTTTGGATGTTTTTACAAATTTTCCTACAAATAAATTTGAACCTAAGCATAAAAATTACACATGATAGATACTTGAAGGAGTATTATAAATATTGATGTTATTTATAAGCTTTATAATTTCTTATTTACTACTGCACTTCTAATCAGTGTAAATTTTATTTCTATGTGTTTTTTCTAATATCTACTATTATATGAGGTTTTCCTTGTAAGAATATTAGTATTTATAATGTACTAATTTTACTATAAATCCTATATGATTGATGGATTCCGTGGATATGATTATTGTAAATATGATCATCTGATCGAGGAATTCAGTGTGTAAGAAGATAGAGATCTGGTACTTTCAATATGAGAAAGTGAGCTACAACAGAGAGGTGTAGTCAATGAATTTAAGTGATAGAAAGAAATACCTTCTAATATGTAAGAAATCAAGGATACCTTAAAATAAGTCAAAAGCCATGAATACATCAAATAAGGTCTATATATCTACCATTAACATTAGTTTAAAAGTGTTATTTAATAAATATCCTTTTTAAAAGAGTATTTAGTTTTCTATTCAATAATTCAAAATCTATTTTAAACTTTAATTTCATTCCTTTTGAATTATAGTTTTATTATTTCCTACTTTAATTGTCATAATTCTATTAAGTCTAAAGTTCCACTACTTTAACACTTACATCAGCAATACATAATATCAATCACTTTATTTCCATTGTGAAAAATTTATTTCAAAACAATGTATAATACCATTACTTTGATCATTGATATCATTAGTATTTCAAAAATCATATCAATATTTAATCTTATAATTGTTTTTAAAAACCAATAAACTTAATACTTAAAGAGGATGAAAATTGTAAGTTTATTTTTTAAACTAAAATTCACCCCTCTTGTATTTTATTTTCCATCATACCTTGAAACAATATTTTATGCACAACTCCTTATGAATCTTGAATCACAAAATCTATAAATGGTCAATGTATGCAATCATATTGACTACAAGAGGTATAGTGGGAAATCTTTCTTCTAACTTTCATGTGAAGAGTGATTTGTAGATTCTATAACTCTCTTATATTTCCTTCTCCTAAAAATAGAATGGGGATGAGAAAAACTAGTATAAGGATGCATGTCTTAATGAATCATCAAAATATCACTAGACAGAAATGATAACCTGA
Source organism: Viscum album (assembly GCA_963277665.1). Classification (NCBI taxonomy): domain Eukaryota; kingdom Viridiplantae; phylum Streptophyta; class Magnoliopsida; order Santalales; family Viscaceae; genus Viscum; species Viscum album. The sequence goes on from OY728127.1 coordinate 949,446,008, forward strand.
TACATTAAAAATCTAAGGTATCTTCCATGTGTTTCTAAAAGAAAATTTTCTATTCCTCACTCACCTCCTTAGTAGGATTGGTAGGAATAGGGGAATTCAATACATATAACTTTCTTTCTTGAAAAATTACAATATCCATGTTCCTATACTTCTCTTGGAAATTTTCCCCAATTAGATGGTCTCTTTTTCCAAGATAGATCACAATAATAGTGAATTAATGGTGCATCTTTTCATTATCTACAAAAAATAAAATATAAATATAGTAATTTATCTTGATTACTAGTTTCAATGTAATTAATGATTTAATTGTACCTCCCACTATTTTATCAAATCCTAAAAACTATCACTATTAGATTCAAAATATCTACTCATTTGAATATTCTATTGGAAATGATCCATATTTCCCCTCTAATAACCTATACAATAACCCTTTCAAATTATCTGAAGGTGTTTGGATAGGTTTCATTTTTTCAAACTGCATTAACTTCTAATTACTAGATGTGTTAAGTGGATTCCCCAATAATATAATCTAATACATTAATGTACTCTAAACTTACCTCCAACTTACACCAATCGTTCCAAGGAAACTTTTTTTGAGGCTAATTTTTTTTATTCAATACAATACATTCATTAGAACACTTTGATAATTTAAAGAACCCACATGAGGGATTGAACAATACTTTGAAATATGGTTGTATTCTAACTAAAGTGATGAAATTCATTCGATGAATTAATATTTTATGTTGAGGAATTTTTATTAACTAATGTATAATATCATTTTATTCATTATAAAATTGTTAATTTTATTTGAAACTTATAAAAATAATTATCCATGTTTGATAAAATAATATATGCATTAAATATAATTGTATAAGATATCATATTTTATCTTTTTTATATTTTTAATTACATTATGTGAAAACATACCAAAGTAATTAATTATACCCAATAAAATAAATATTATACACTTTTTATATAAGAATTCCTATTTGTCTATTTATAATATGTGATTTTTTAGTTAAAAAAATAAATCATTATATAAATATATAAATAACCATGTACCTATAAAATAAAATAAATACATGAAATGATCATGATATTTATTTACCGATTGGTTTATGGAGCGATGATGAACTAAATTGGGACTAAGGTAAAATAACTCTTTGATCCTTAACTTGTATTGAGTTGTGGCATCCACAATTCCCTTTTTTATATATAATTTATATTCACATGTAAGTGAGGGGAACTTGGGGTCTAGGGTTACGTTAAATAATCCATGGACATGTAGTCCATTACAAAATAAAATAGGGAGGGATGATTTGAAAGTCATAATATTTAATTTAATAATAATTATCATATAATAAACCATACAATAAATAATAAAAATAAATAATTAAATTCAACATATATATTGTCCAGTCAAAGCTCATGATCATTCGAAATATACAATTACATCCACATTTTATATTGCTATCTTTCATTTTCAATTATTTTAATATAAATTGACTTGAATTAATATATTAATAAAATAATAATAAATTAATTTTTATCTTAAATTCTATCAAACTTATTGTCCATGAGACACATTAAGAGACTCTATAATAATTATTAAATAAATTAAATAAATATATTTATTTTTATTTTAAATAACTGAGTACATGACATGTTCTTCATATGTAACACAACTTGTACAAATTGCGTAATGTTAAATATATTTACTAGATATTTAATGATTTCATGCTTGTAATTCCACATAACACATTGTGTGATACACGCTGTGTACTGTCTTCATCCCTTACCTCATACTATATAGTATGTAATTTCATATGGTGTGCCCATACATACATGATGTGTTATTCTTCATGGTCAAATCACATAGTATTTGTAGTGTGTAAATCCATGTATCACTCCATTAATTTACAGAATGTGTATCATTGGTAACCTATGTGTAGTACACATTGGGTAATTGATAGTTACACATCATGTGCTTATAGTCAATATACGATATATAATGACACCACATATTGAACATCATGAAATTCCAAAAACTACTCAATATGTGCCTTTTGTTTAGTGACACATTCCACACATTATGTACTCAAGCTACACCATGTGTAGTTCATTTCATGTTGTGTTCCATCCTGATATTCAATACATGATATGTAATGACACCATGTATTGACCCACATGACACACAATGAAATATATGGTGTGTACTTTGTATGGTGATACACATCAAGTTATCGATGAAAATATTCTATATAGTTCATGTAAACCCATGTGTCATGATTGAAATCATTATGCCGTGTGTAATGAAATTATGTATTGACCCACACAAAACACTGTGATTTATGATATGTGTACCATGTGTGAAGAAAAACGTGTTACATGGCACGTACTCAGCCGCTAAACTCTAATCATGATAGGAATCTAGTGACATTGTCTCTTCCATATGGGTTCATTGAGAATTATTTATGTGTTCTTGGCCATATTATGTGAGCACTTTGATGCCACCTAAAAAATTACTAGGCACAAAAAAATCATTGGGTGGAGGCGCAATTTTATTTTTTCATCCAAATTAGTGAATAAATTTAAATAACTAAATAAACACACCCTGAAATGTCATAGAATGGATCATATGAATTTAATTTATAATTAATCTTAATATAGAATTACCTTGACTATGGTATTCTTCTTGATAAATTGTTCATCACCGCACTTATCACATTATTGTTATGAAATAGAATTCAAAAAAGGATCCCTATATACATATACACCCATGCTCCAAGGAAGGATCTCTCTAAATAATATTCTTGATTCCCGAGGTTCTAAAAATGTAGAATCTAGTTCTTAAATCCATTCTCCATTGATCACAATGAAGTTATTTTTTTCCACTCTTGGTCCTTGATATGGGAGTTTTATAGAATTCTCTATAGGGATTGAGATAATTTCAGATGACGAATTATTTGAATCTAACATATATCATATAAAAAATGATATATTTTAGATTATATACTTAGGTTTAAATAAAGATAATTTCAGAAAGGTCCTTAACATTTTATTTACTCTAACTAATACCCTGCATAAAATTGAAAAATAATATATTTATCAAATACCATGACATATGTTAAATCTAATATCATTTTTTAAATAAATAAATATATATTTATTTAAATAATTTTAAATAAATCATTTACATTGGATCATTAAACTATATCAATATTCTCCCATAAAACTTATTAAAACTTGGATAATAAAATATATTTTTTCAGTAAAATAAAATAAATATTATATTCACTAATCTTATGAATAAATATTTATTTTAATATTCAGATAACTTGAATAAAATATTTATTTTACCATATTCCCTAAAATTGAGAATAAATAAATATTATATTAATTATCTTATGAAAAAAATAAACAAGATATAAAATTTATCTCTCATAATCTAAACTCAGATATCTCATGATTGGAATTTTTACAATGAGCTTTATTTGAAGTAATATTATTCTTCAATCAAGGAGATAATTTATTCTTAAACACAAATTCAATATATTTTAATGAGATTCTATATACACTAAGAGTGTTTCCATTTAAGCCAATTTTTTAAAAGAAATATTTGGATATTACCTAATTTCCAAGATCAGTATATTGCAATGTTTCATTACACTTTATAGAAAGAAACCAATATAGAAACTACAACATCATTTATATGAATGTAACTGTGTAATATAATCCCTTTTTCAATTGATGTCTCATCAAGCGGGATGCATACTTATGTCATAACCCAATATGATTTATTTATTATTTTTTATATTTCTAAAAATAACTTGTCTATAGTATACCATGGAAATAGATTTTTTCAAATAGTTCTATTTCAATCAAAGGTATAGAGATATCTTATTCTCATAACTAAAAAGGAATAAATACTTTCTTGTCCATTCAACTAACATCATATCACTGATGATTTTCCTACTAAATGTTACCTCACCATAAGAATTTATCATCATAGTTTTCATCCATATATCAAATACACATGATTATTATACACATTAAAACTAATCTTAGGTATAAGTATTAATACACATGTTTGTTGATAGTAATATCTAATGACACATAAAACATATAGAATTTCTATTGGTATGTTTGTCCTCAGGACCATCATTATTTGAGATTAGCAAGTGAGATATGAATGAGAAGAAGTACCAAGGATTGTGAGACCCCAATACCTGATATACTGAAATCATATATGTCTCATTATATTGATGTATCTTGAACATAAGACATATTGATTTAAGAACGTTGTAGAAGAATCTATAGGATCAAGTTATGGTGGGTAACTTCAATAACCCTTTGACGTGATAAATAATATATGGAAATTTTCACATTAATTTTACATAGATGAATAATTATTGTTTGATTAGAATAAAAAATATATATTGGTAATCAAAAGTACATAATTATTTTATTCTCTGAAACCAAATCCAACAAACTGAATGTGTGTTTTTGAATTAATTTTTGAACTGATCTAATGTGTTTATTGAGTATGGGTGTGGGAAATGAATTTTTCACATATACAGGGATAATATTGATGGTAAATGAAGAGTTATAAATGAAGTGAAAGTGAATATGAGTTTCACTTATGTACAAATACGAAATTATTATTCATTATTATTATATCTTACATCGTATACCTTAATGTAATCTTAGAATTATTGATTAATGATTAATTACTATGTTTGAGAGTTATTTATGTTTAATTATTGAAAAAAAAATAAAAAGATATATACTTTTATGCACAATAATATTTTTGGAGGGATTTTTTTACCGAGGAGTTGTTTAATATGTTTTGATGGAAATCATTGTTTAAATAAATTAATCTCTTTTTTGATTTGAAAAGTTAGTGGTGGGTTTTTTATTAACATATAAATCAATTTATTCTGATTATTTAATGTGTTTAATTTGAATAAATAACATGTTAAAGAAGGAACTATATAGGTTTATTACTTTTTTGAAGGATTGGAGAAGGTTTTGGTGATGTGTTTGTGCTATATTAGAAATCATAATACAAAAAATTATTCCACACTACAATTTTAGTTATGAATTCATAGAAAAAATGGTTGGTAAAAATATTACACTCCAAGTCTTAAATAGTGAACCTTGATTTTTTTCTAGAGTTTATGATGCTTATACTGTTATTTATGATATATATTTCACAATAAAATTGAGAGTTCAGGATTTTCAACTATTGTTTCTAGTTTTTATGAGGATATGGTTGAATCATGATATAATAAATTTAACTACAAAGATAAATTTATACTTTAAATTTTAATTTTTGATTAGGTGTTTGAAATCATGGTTAGATATTACATTGTAGTGTGAGGGTATAAGAAAAGTGTTGATTAAATTATCATTATAGGTTGAGTATTTCACCAAGATTATAAGGAATAACTATGAAGTTGAGGAAATTTATTATGGTAGAATTTATATAAAGTGGTTATTGGATTGAAAAGAACTTGGGAAAAACCCACTTGGTAAAAATATTTATTAAATCATAATAGATTTGATTATATAATGATTTATGAAATTTTATAGATTTCATTAGTTTTCATAATTTCTATTGTTTTGTTAAAAAATGGACTAATCATGCTCCACCCCAATGTTTTTTACCACATAAATGGTTTTGTGATGGTACTGAGTTATTTAAAGTCTAATAAAGAAGTAGGAAAATATAATAGTTGATATAGAAGTTGGATTTTTTATTTTTAAATTCAAAAATCAATTAAAGGAGTTGTGTGTGGAGAGTGTGTAGAGTGTATATTTAAGGAAATAAAGATAAAGGAAAAGAGTATGGAAGAGAAGAGGAAGATGACACCCAAGTAAGTGAATATTTTTATTGTTTTTTCATTCAACACAATTCTTAAAAGAGGTATCTATATAAACTGAATATTGAAGGTTTATTTTAATATAATATGGAATAATTTGGTTTTTCAGTGTGGTATTGGGTTTCTTATTATTATATGGTGATCAAATATTTGTTTACACATCAATACCTCTCAGTTTAAAAATAAATAAGATTTTGGGTGGTCCATGAAAATTCTTATTTCATTGAATTTTATAGTTTCAGTTTTTTAAGTGAAGGAGTAGTTTAATAATTTTTTTGATAGTGATTTGAATTTTCTTGATAGTGGTTGAAGACTATATTTTATTGAACCATTAAAGGGTGATTTTATTATTTATAAGAGAACATTATACTTGTTGGGATACATTTTTATTCACATAAGTTCAAGGATAAACCTTTTTTTTTCTAACCAAATATATTATACTAGTGGATTGTATGAAAATGGATTGCACAATGTTAATCCAAGTATTTAGTCATTCATTTTGAATGGTAAACCTTGTAAACATCAAGGTTCATTATGGTTGCGCGGTTTTGTATGATCATTAGTGGGAATTTAATTAAATTTAATTATTTTATAATTTTTTCTATTCAAAAATAATTTTAGAGAAAAAATTGTTTATTTCATCTTAAATGGTGATGAAGGTTGAATAGTAGAGAATCAAAAACTATTTATATTCATTGATTCACCCCTAGTGAATTAATATCATATGTCACTATTATTGGAATTAATTGTTCTATAGTGAATATTATTCAAGAATGAATGAATCATATTTAGGATCATCAAAAGACATATAAAAATCGAAGGTGGAGACTGTTAGAGTTTTAGGTTGGTGGTCATGTGTTCTTAAAGATTTATTATCTTTATGAACATAACATGTTCTATATATTTTGAAATATTTCTCCTTTGTTTATTGGTTCTTTTGTGGTGCAATAATGGGTTGGATATGTAGTTTATAGGTTTTCACTCCTACCTCATTTGGATTTTGTTCATGATATGTTACATGTATAATAACTATAGAGATATATTCATGATAACTCCCACATCATCGATTAGTGTGATTTAAACATCTAGAAGGATGTGAATTTAAAGGAATTACCTATAGAAATTTAAAACTATCAGGAGACCGTGTTGTGAGGACATTACAATCCTTTGATGAAGGTCTTAAAGAGACATGATGGTTTGGAGGAATACACATGGGATAAAGAGTCACATATATAAGCTAAATTCCTTGAGTTATTTTGAAAATGGTCCTTCTAATAAATGCAATATTTGATCTCAAGTTAAATGGAATAGTGTTTCCATTTCCTTTATATGTTGTGCTTCAGTTATTTTGATAGAGAGATTCATTTTTAGAGGTATCTCATATTATAGTTAATTTCAAGGGTTTATATTTTGATCATCTTGGTTTTTAATTTCCTTCTTGAGGCTGAGAAAATTTTTTGTGGTATCTAATTTATAGACCCAAAATCTATTTTTCCTCTATTTGGATAGTTTTGAGGAGTTAGAGAAGGAAGAAGTGAGCTCAATGGTTAATTTTTGGAGTAATGATGAATTGGTTTGGTTTTGAAAAAATAACATCATAGATACCCTAATTACATCATGGATTGTTAAAAGGTTAAAAGTTTTATCTATGTATTAGAGCTAGAGTAAGATAACACCACTAGTTTTTGTGGACTGATATTATATTTTGGTATTCCTAAATGTGGAATGAAAACATAATTTATATCATGATGTGTCATGGGGGGATATTGGTATCATGTATGGGAATTGTGGGGTAGTTAATTAGGCCATATCAATAGTTTATAATTCTAAAAATGTCGTCCATTTTATATTAATAATTCTATATTTAACCATAATTATTTTAGATTGAGTTTGAAATAAAAATTATAAGTGATAATTTATTTTGTGAGATATATTTGATTTCACCATGAAATTTTAGGAATTCAGACACTATAGTGTAATGAGTTGCGTTACTTAATAATATTCATTGATGAAATTGGATTTTAAAGTGGATGTTAATTTTTTTATGAGATATTAATAGAGTTAGAACTGTTATTTTTTGATTTTTGAATAGATGACCCCTATTGCACTATAATGAAATACCTTACATCATGATTTTTTAAAATTCCTTTTCAATTATAAAATAAAGTGTTTCCTCACCTTGAAATATATTTCTTATTCCTATCCAATAATTTTAGTAGTATTTAGATTTTATTTAATACCCTCGATATCTCCTTTAACCCATATTTATTTTCCTTCCTCTGAGTGGTAGAATATGTGTAGATCAAGGAAATCCTTCCACGGTTCTTCATTAAATTACCTACCCTTATATTTATTCAGAAGATTAAATAAAATCAGATGATATGGAATTTATGTTTGGTGATTTTCTATAGATTCCTTATGGGATTATCCATGAATAATATAAGATTTTTAGGATCTTAATTCATTTTTTACAACATGTTGAATTGATATTCGTATTGAGATAGGGGATTCTAACTTATATCTTTTCTATAAATTAAGTGAAATTGAATGTTTTGGTTGATGTGGTGATGGGTAATTGTTTTTAATCACACTAAGAAACATAATAGATATAATAAATTGGATTGATGTTTATATAAGTAAGGATTTAATTTACTTGAAATAATGAACTGAAGAAAGTAGAGTAGTTTTGGTAATTGTAAGGGGAATATGAGTTGAAAAATGACATAATTGTGGAAAGAATAATCGGAGTTGATATAATTGAAGGATTAATCAAATTTATACTTGGTCTTGGTGTCATTTAATGTGTATATATATAATTTTATTTTTAATATTTTTAATATTTTTGTTTCAAACCCTTAGAATTACCATTGATGAGATGAGATTATTGGAAAAGTAGAAGTTTTGTGAAGTAGTTATATTATGTGATCAGTTAGAGGTTTATTTTGGGGGGGGGGGGGTTTCTTAATACATATGAATATTTTGTGTGTAATACATAGAGATTAAATGAGGTTGTTTTAACAATATAATTTTTATTATCATTGTGCTAAAATTGTGTTTATATATTACTTTAGTTGTGGTGATTTTACATGCTTTTTGACTCATGAGGTTGATGTTATTTTTTAGAATTTTGTTAAACTTTATTAAAAGTTTTATGTGGTGGTTATGGAAAGATTTGGTTTTACAATAGATTAGTGTGAAGTAAGGTATCTGGTATTCCAACCACATACGCATTTTTTATTATTATTTTATCTATATCACTATACATATTTTATTTTTATCGATCTATGGTCTTAGTTACAATTTAAGGTAGTTTTAGTATTAAATATATTATTATTATAGGTGTGTATATAATTATGTGGTGATTATTGTGTTCAGTAAGGATCTATGGTTGTGGTGATTAGGTAGTGTATGTCATGAAGTGGAGGTTACTTATGTTATTGTTTTATTTTATCTGTTATTCTTAAATGATTAATGATTATATATGTCATCCACTGAGGCTTTTCTATGCCTTTTATCTTGACATGAGAGAAGTTGGTGGAGGAACCTACTATGTATACATTTATGATTATCCTAAAATTATATATTGTTTACCATACTTATAGGATTGATTCATGGGATGTGTTGAGAAATGTTATTTTGGGCTTGAGTTGATCTAGCTAGGAGTAGTGGAGTTATACGTTGGTGTCATTTCTTTGGATTTTATATATAATTATTTTTATTTTGGTAAGCTGGTTGACATATTGATGAATGTGCATACTTATTTATGTAGGATTTAATCATAATACATATGGTTGTAGTTATAATTTTAGTTATTTTATTCAAAATAAAAATGTATAATTCCCCACATAAATTGTGTTTTATACCATTTTTTATAATCACCGCACAATGGATTATTGGAGTTAGGCTTCAGGGGTCACTCTTATTCTCATTTCTAGCTCTGGAGGAGTTATATAATGGTCATTTTATGATATATTTGAAGAATCATATTATTATTATTATAACCCAATTTTGTTACTTTGAGTGTAACACCCTGATATTTTAAAATAACACAACATTTAATTGTGCATACAACAAGAAACATCAAGCACAAATAAACCATGAAATATTGGTATTTAAATATGATCTTTTTAAAATAGTAATTGAATTTGGGATATGAATAGGGTTAAACACATTATAAAAATATATATAAATGTAATATATAATGTATTTATTAATAATAAATAATTACATAATTTTTGGTAAAATCATTTTGTACTTCAAAAATTCATTTTCATCAAAAATGGTTTTATTTTCCATTTTTTACAGAGAATTATAATTAATTTCATCCAATTTTAAAAATTATAATTTATAAAAATAATATAATTTTTGAAATCATCATATCTAACATAACTTAGGATGAAATTTTGTTCTGTTTATGAAAAGACTGATTTCTCAATGAATAGAAAAAGAAATCCCTATTTTTCAAATACTATCATTTATTTTCATTGAAAAATATCCATAATTTCTGAATTTTATCTTAAATTAATAAAATTATCATTTAGTTAAAAATAATATAATTAATTACCTATTAATCAATTTTATACTTGATCTTATTATAATATAATTAATTTTTGAAATCATCATATCTAAGTTAACATGGTGTATTCTATATGCTATAGTTTGTATTGGATATCCCCAAAAGGATAATGGAATATTTTAATGAATAGTTGTTGATATTACTAGGTCTAATAATGTACAATTCCTCCTTTCACTAACACCATTCCACTATGGTGTGTAAGGTGGAGTGAGTCAATATAGAATCCCAAACTCCCATAATTTTTTTAATATCTTTGTTAACATATTCACCACCTTGATCTGAAAAAAGATTATTTACCTTGTTTCCAAGATGGTTCTCTATTTTATTCTTTAATTACATTAATTACTCAAAGGAATCAGGATTAAACCTTATCAATTAGACATAACCATATCTAATGAAGTCATCAGTAAAAGTTATGATGTAAGAATACCAACCTCTAGCTTTTACTAAAAATGGTCCACAAAAATTAGTGTGTACCAATCCTAGAAGATCTATGACCCTATGAACCTATCAACTAAATGATGGTTTGGTTAGTTTTCCTTGTAAACAATAATTATATATTTCAAGTGGTTTTAGCTCAGATGATTCTAAATAACCATCTTGATAGATTTTTTTCAAATGATTTTCGTTTACATGACCAAAATGGTGATTCCTTAGCTTGGTGTTATATGAGTCATGTGATTATGATTTGTTATCAATTTCCAATACTTTTGTTTCTTAATTTAATACATAATTTTCATTATTCAAATGTACCATACATCAAAATATGTTTTCCTTGTATAAGAAACAACATATATTTACAAACTTGAAAATAAACCCATATGAATCTAAGAATTATACCAAAATTATGTTTTTGGTAATCGTCTAAACATAAAAACAATCTATTAAAACAAAGATAATCTCTATTGTCACTGAAGGGTGGTAATCATGAAATGCTATAGCAAGTATCCTCACACCATTAATAGCTTTCAAATCCACCTCTCCTATAACAATATTTTATAATCTACTTGGTTCCTATGTTTGGATATAGATGGGAGAACCAAAATCTGTATCTAATAACCGTTGTGTAGATTTTGATAAATTACACTCGATAATGAATGCACCTTTAGCTTCCCTTCGATTCTAGGTGCAGTTACTCTCCCAGTGGCTTGGTTTTCAACATGAAAAACATACTTCTTCCTTTTACTTGACTTGACTTTGGATATTCCTCTTCTTTTAATGATAATGCTCGAGAGATTTAAACTTTTTATGAGTCTTGGGACCCTTCACCTTGTTCTTTATTTTCTTATTCACCATAAATATTGTGGGTTTATCATGAATCATTCCCTTATCCACTTGGTGAATAAATTAAGAAGTTATAAAAGACTATTCTCATTATTTCTCATATTATAATTAATAATAAAACTAGGTAAGGTCTTGGGATGTGATGAAAGTATAAAATCTATATGCAACTCATCGAGGATTTTAACCTCTAAGATGTCTAAGCATTCAATATAGCCAACAGGTTTGACTACATGAGGCCTAGATAGAATAGAATATCCAAGATTATTTTTAAAAAAAGCATTGGAGATCCTATAAATCTCTTGTCTCACCTTCTCTTGATAGGGATCCCAAAGGCGAGACATTATTCTATATGTATCCATTTCTTCATGTTGCTTCAAAATCTCACTAGTCATAGATGCTAGAATTAAACACTCAACATCTATAGTATATTTAAGTTGATTCTTTGATAGACATAATTCTTCATCACTAGACTCATTTCTAGGAACATTAGTAATTGATTCTTCCATCATAAAAAATTTCCTTTCATGGAAAAGGAGAATTCGTAATTACCTTTTCCACTCTTGGAAATTTATGCCAATGATAAGGTTATCCTTCACAATTGTGGATCACAGTGATATGTTTGAAGTCATTTTATTTCTATTTATAAAAATAAAATGAGCATAATTTTAGTACTTTATCTGATAAAATTTAGACAAGTAAATAAATATTATATTTATTAATCTCCTAATATTTTATCAAAACCCAATATCCCTCACCATTGGGATTAGAATATCTTGTTTCTTGTACATTATAGTGGAAAGGATCTATATTAACCTTATCATTATTCCAAATTTTATTGGTCAAGAAATATGAATGGGTTTAGGTAGGCATTCCAAAGGCCAATTTCATTAACTAATAGTTCTTTTATCTATTGAGTGGAATCCCTAATTCAAAAATCTGGAAATTGGATTTCCCCAACCATTGCCTCTCAGCTGCACCGAGTCATGATTTGATCACCAACCCTTGATGTTAACCATGTTAGGTCAACCAATCAATTCACGTTAGAATTCCTTGATAATTGAAAGCACCCAAACTTTGGTTGGCCAAGCACTTTGAACTATGGTCAGATTTTAACTAAAGTAGTGGAAGGCTATGGTGACTTAATATTTTTTATTGTGGGATTTTATTATTTTATGCATAAATTTCCAATTGTTATCATTATCACATGTTTTCTAATATTAAGTGTATTTAATTAAGTTATTAATCAATTATTAGATAATATTTATCAATAATAAAATTTATTTTAGTTCAATATTGCATGATCATTAATTTAATTACTTCATGTGATCATGCCAAAAAATCCATAATGAAATAACAATGAAACTTGACTGAAATAAAATAATAAATTGGTATGATCATGATAATTTACTAATGTTTAATTTATCTATAATTTGATAATATTATCATTGATCTAGCGGAAAACACCTTAAACCAATTACAGTTCGTGTTACAACATTCCACTTCTCCACCTATGTATCTCTCTCGGATTGGTTTCACCTCAGATCCAAACATGAACCACCTCCACTAGCTTGGGAGCTCCATCCATTACATATTCTTTTACTCACACATAGGTGAGGGTAAAAGGGTTTACATAATGGTAACAAAGGGTACGTAGACACTTAAATAATAAGAGGAGACAAGGAACACATGCTAGAAATTTAGTTTAATAACAAATCAAATGAAACCAATCCTATACAAAGGTATAGTCTATGTTCATGATCATCCACATACTTGCATTGAATTACACATTTAATAAAACTATCATTTAATTATTAATCAATATTATTTAAGATAAATCATGCTCGAATTAATTAATTATCTTTTTTTAATTAATCAATTCTTTTAAATTTATTATAATTCAAATTTCCTTGAGATTCTCATCCATAATAATTCTAAATGAATTAAATAAATTATTTAAAATTTATTGTGTTCATAAATGTACCTTGGAGGAAGAATAGTGAATACCTGTTCAAATCTAACCAAAATGTATTATACCTATATACTATTTACTCTTGTGAAATATGGAATACACTACTTATCATTTATTTCATGAAATGTATTATCAACTTAATGATTACACAAATTACATGACTTTTCAGTCATGTGACATGCTTCAATGCACGTAGAGTATTGACTGTAATAAGACTCATTCATGATATGAAAATATGAAAATTATGAAAAAACTAATTAAATAGATATATATGTATATATATATATATATTAAAAACCATCACATGATGTGTCCTATCAACTTAATGACCACATGAAAGCACATGTCGATAAGCTTTACTCAGTACAATAAATTCATTTTAATTTTTGTATAATTTGGTATAAGTACATGATGTGTATAGATGAGATACATGGTGTGTACATATTTAACCATCTATTTGAGGAACTCACTTAGGGACTTGGTGTGAAAATCGGGCCTTGAAAAAATGGATTACATGACATGTACAAAGGGCTACATGACGTGTGGTCTCCAAGTTACGTGGTCTTTTGTATATAAGGATGTTTATGGAAATTCACGACCTATCTATGACTTCAAAGGACTATATTCTAGTTATGTGGGCTACATGGTGTATACTTTGTCAAACTGTGTACTATTCTAGCATGTTCAACACTTGGTGTAAGATATTAAATGCACTGCATGTAATCAATGCACACAGTTTAAATTAATTTCAAATTATATCCTCATGCATTGAACACTAGTAAATGACATGTAACTCTAGTTTCATAGATTGTATTCTAGTGTTATACTTCCAGAATCCTTGGAACCTCTAAATTATATCTTATATTTTATTTCATTCATAAAATTAATCATTTTGATTAGATCTATGAAAAAAAATAAGAAGAAGTAGATATCGCAATTCAGATTAAAATAATGATTAAATATGAATTGAAAACTAAATAATAAATGTGTAAATCAATCAACAATATTTAAATAATTATAAATAATTATGTGACTACATTGATACCACTTGTAGGTTGTGGGTGCAACAAGAGCATACGATGGTTCATGCCCAACTTTTTTTTTTCATGATTGATGATCAATACAAGATTTACCCAATGATAAACATTGTGATCAACAGAATTGCATAAAATAAAAAACAGACAAGGGATATAAATCCAAAAACAAGTATTTGCTCATAAAATATTTTTTATAATTAACTTAATTAATTAAATAATTAACTTATTGGAATTATTTCTTCATTCATGGATATGATAACGAATATTCATTATACCATCATTTTATTGTAGGAATGAAGATAATATTCCCTTTAGTGGTGATCCACACATGTTATGCAAATCTTTGAGCATCGTCGTAGAAATATACAAGTGATAGAATTCCATATCTTATCACTTGTATTGTCCGCCTTTGATCTCCATGGGAATCACTTCCAAATTGTTCTCCTTGATCTCTCTATACTAGAGAGTGGGTGGTGAAAGAAGAT
Source organism: Viscum album (assembly GCA_963277665.1). Lineage (NCBI taxonomy): Eukaryota > Viridiplantae > Streptophyta > Magnoliopsida > Santalales > Viscaceae > Viscum > Viscum album. The sequence goes on from OY728127.1 coordinate 949,461,244, forward strand.
TGCTCTCTGTTATTGGGAGGGTTCTTGGAGAAGGTATCTCTCTTGTTATTGAGAAGATTTTCCAATTTTTTTGTGCACAACCAAACAAATGAGTTTCCACTCTTTTAAAATAACCTAATTGGGTATATATATCACTAGGGTTAGAAATAAATAATTTCACAAGTTCCTCTTAATATTTATTTACTCCCTTAAAGGCCCCATGTCTATAATAATAATAATATTTTTATTTCTTGACATTCTCTTAACTTGAGAATTAAAATTAAATATTATTTATTAAAATAATATCCAATGTATATTATTTCTCACTAGACCATTAAACTCAATCCTCCATTCCTAAAATATTTATTGAGCATTGGATAATGAATATTTATTTAATAAATAAATATCAATGCATTATTTTCCAATAAATAAATAAATATTATATTCACTAAATAGAAAATAAATGTTTATCACATGTTCCACTCTCATAATATTCTATCAAATAACTAGCGATGAAATTTATGCGATCAAGTATTAAAGAATAATTTCTAAACTACATGTAGGAATAATATTTACTTAAATTGTTAAATAATAAATAATAATATATTATTAAACTAAGATTCGGGATACACTTAGTGTGTGACCCTCTAGGCCTCTTTCTCAATGGCATTAGGTGACGTAGCCTAAAGTCCAATGTTAGAATCTAGAAACACACCAAGGAACCCATAGAGAAACTAGATAATGATACAATGACATAATACCCCATATATATGCTTACCATGAAATATAATCCCTTTATCAAGATATATCTAATCAAGGAGGTTGCATTCTAATTCCATCAACCTATGTGCTCGATGTCTCTTTCTTTGACTCTCTAGTAAACAAAAATTATTATAGAACACCACAGAAACATATTAATTTAGGATATATCATCTTCATCAAAGGTCATGAGATATCAACTTATATTAAAGAGCATAAGTTAAAAATACTTTCTCACATTATTCATTAATTTAATATTACACGTGATGTACCCAACATATCCTACCTCACCGCAGACATATTTTGTCATAGTTTTCATTAATAAATCAATTTAAATGACTTATAATATTCATTAATAATAATAATATAGTATAAGGATCAAAAAACATGTCTATAGATAGGAACATCTAATGACACATATATATGTGGTTTTCTTATTGGCAAGTCTCATTATCATAATATCCTACTTTAGATACTACCAAGGGATTATACCATGATAATGTGCCTCAATGTCATATGAGTCTCCACCTCTGATAGCCCATATCATTTGTGTCCCTAAAATGATATCTTCCATCTATAGAACATATATTTAAGAATAGTGTCATATCACATCTAGTTTATCATCATAGTGGGGAACTTCTATGACCTTTTAATGAACAATTAATCTTAAGAAATTGTCACATAATATTTTACAATAAAGAACAATCATGATGTGATACAAACTTTACTAATATTCAAAAAAATTAATACAAGTTATCCTAAAGTACACAGAAGTTGGTTCTAGGGAACCAACTACAATAGTGATAACCCCAACCATTGAAATTGGGGAATACAACTGGAGATACCTATTGGGGTATCAACATAATGAAAATCTAGAAATGGATTATATACTTTTTATTTATAATGTGTTTGAGGCCCATCAGTGTATCCTGCTTATAGCCTAGAATCAATCCCATATCATCACTAGCCAAGAGCCTCTGACTTATTCATAGCTTGCCTTGGTGACTTTGGAATACTAGGGAGAACACCAAACCATAATTTCATAGGAACTTTTATAAATTTTCACTCTGGGAATGTCTTCAATATTGGTCCCAACCAACCAAACAATACAATGGGTTTTGAACTACCAAACCGTATTGCAGGAACTATCCCACCAAATGGTATAGGAGACACCGTCCCACTAAACAACATATCTAGAACCTACCTATCAAATGAGATACTCCATTTAAGAGGAGAATAAACCTATTTATCTATATGTAAATATGATGTTAATTTAATTTTAGGAATTATCATCAGATCTGTATGAGCACAATCCTATGTTTCATGCACGTATAAAAGTTATTATCAACTGTGTTTGTGTTATAGAGTGTAAATTTGATGGAGCATACGACCAATGGAAATAGTTGATTCAGTCCTTGGGGTCCATTTTGATACTCCCATCATCATCCACTCACCATACCATTGAAAACAGAGAGAGTTTCATCCTGAATTATTGCAGTCACCCCCTTAAGGATGTCCGAGATATTTCTATGGAAGAATGGATCACCCAACTCTAATGAGAGAATAAGGATCCATGGGAAATAATTGTGGGAATTATCTTGGGATACCTCTACTAAAATAATAAATCATCACATTACTACAAAGTTCTTCCTTGTAGTGAATTTTCTAATCTGATAGGTATAGGACAATTTTCATATTCTTTATCCCCTTATTAGGTGAAATTAAAAAATTGTTCCACCTTAGTCCATCCTAAAGGGATGAGGAAATTTTCATATTCTCAAGACCCTTAGCCTATAGGGCTAACGGAATTTCCATATTTTCCACCCCCTCATCATGGGTTCTCTAAAAACCATCTGACCTTAGTAGTTTTTACAAAGCCTCTAGGTGATTCAGGTTCCACTAATCAGTGGGTAGTGTTGAAATCATCCAATACCCCAAATTCTTCATTACTTTCCCATAAACTTATAAAGACTGAGGCTTTTAACTATGGACTCCAAACTTATCCATTTTCCATTCCAATAAAATTATAGGTAATACACATGATAAATTACATGGTCTCCCATCTCTCAATGATATACAACAAATAATATATCCCTTACAAACAAAATAGGTCCCCAAGTAATTTGACTATTCCTTGAGGGAATATTTGATAGAATTGCCATTAATAAATTAATTAAGTGAGGGGAGTTTGATAGCCCTTGAAAATCACTTCCTATACTAGCATCACCTCAAGTATACAATATAGAGTTTTTGAACTTTAAGGATTGGATTCAAAATAATATTAATGAGGGGATGTTGGAACCACTAATATCTGAATCCACACTAAAGTCATGTGAGAACTCTAAAAAAGACACACAAGTTGTGCATTATAATATGAGCCAAATATATCCCAATGATAGTAGTCTTTCTCTCATCAGGAGATGGAATAAAGTCTATTCCATCCATCAAAATAATATACCTAGTTACTTTAACTAATCAATGGAGATTGATTTAAAATAACTCCTAATAATAAGGAATCCCAATGAGGTGGAGTTGATAGTCCATGAAAATTACTAACCCAACCGCTAATACCTTAAGAACACAATAAAGAGTTGATTTATATTTAATTATTGGTGAGATAAGTATGTAAATGAAGGATTTGTAGAGTTAGAGTATCCTTAAACTCATGAAATATTCATAAGAGTCATCTGAGCTCTATCAGAAAAGTCACCCTCCTGATAGGGTGTGGAACAACACATCATAGTTTCATGATATTAAACTACATTATATGTCTTAGTCACTTGATGTTAAAATAAATGACACATCCTAGTTGCATGATATTAAACAAAATGACATATCCTCATCACATGATGTTAAATTGTATGATACATCCTAGTCGCATGATGTTAAACTCCACAATATGACCCAGTCACATGAAGTTGAACTACACAATGTGTCATACTCACATGATGTTAAACCTATTGAAAATTTATTTTTTTCATGATGTTAAATTGTATTACAACATCCTAGTTACATAATGTTAAACTACATGACAATGTCATGGTCGTATGATGTTAAACTATAACGACCCATACTTTACATACATTGTTATTACTTCAGAATTGAAGCACACTTATTACAACATATAACAAAACCAAGAAAGGACCGTATATGTATAATGTCTTTAAGAAATGGGAAACATAAACAACTGGTTCATAAAGCATCTACTTTGACTCCCATTTATTTCATCATATCTAGAGTCCCTTTTGGGCATATTCTACTTAATAACCTTCTTCCTGAACTGGGGAAATAAAACATACAAAAGGGTGAGCTCAAATGCTCAGTAAGGGTAAACAAAAGAAATATCAATCACATCATATACATAAGCACATAACTTTTTGAAATCTTAACCTGCAAAAGAGATCATAATTTCATAACATGGGATAAATCATAGTAGTGAAATGTAATCCCAATAATCATAACATAAAACATGAAACTTTGTTTCATACACACATAATCATATATAATAATTTCTTATTAGTCAAGACTCATTGCCAAGACTATCTTAGTGGACAAAGTCCATTTCTGAACCGAGTTCACTCCTCGTTTCAGTCCTGTTTCACTGAACCAGTATAACCTACCATTCCAGCCATCTCTATCTCATGAGATATAAAATCTTTACCCAATGAATTGGAGGGAGATATAGGTCCCACCCATCTCATAATGATATCAATCTTATGTGTGCCACAAAATCACAAATCATACATCATTGCATAACCCATGTAGTAAAAATGGGATTCTTAATCAACATGACATCATAAAACAATTCATATAAGATAAAGGAATTCATAAAAATATTTCCATCACAACATAATCAAATCCATGTAATAATAGGGATAGAAATAGAACCCTATATTATCTTAGATGGAAAATAATTTTGATAAAACACTTGAACTCCATTGTTGAGGAAAATGTCCTTTCTACTTCAAAAACAATTTTCCTTTCTTAACATGTCGTACAATTCTAAACTAAAAGAATTTGATTAAAAATAAACTTTAAAACTTGTAAAGGAAGCTTCCTGGAAATAATGTTTTAAAAATCCATTCATGCCGTATAAGTTAAAAAAAACATTCTTCGTACTTTTGTCGGAAAAAGTCAAAAAGTACCTCGTATGAAAAACGACAAAAGATTCCTTTCACATCCTTTACTAAAAACTAAACGAAGGGTAAAATTGGATTTAAACAATTGTAGGTGGATGGAAATAATATTACATATTTAGGAAACATTGATGTGGATGATAAAATACACCCCAGTAAATTACAAAGTATAAACAATCTAAAAAAAATGAGATTGTGATATTTCCCTTACCTTAGGTCCGATATACTTTGTACGTGTCCGAACCTCCTGTATAATGATTTAAATAATGTTATTGAATTATTACAGAATCATACTTATTTTTATGATATCATATATGGTCATATTCTTAGCTTCTTAGTAGTAATATTTCATTGCTACTTGTTATTCGGGTGTTTATAACTTTTTGTTCTTATGCGTGTTTTGTCGAATAAATTCTTATTCTTCTCCATAGGTTATAGATACCTCATTTCTAGAATAGTATTAGTGTAATATATATCATATTAATTAATTCAATTCATTTATATAATCATTATGAAATGAAGATCATGTAGAATGAGTCGCATCACATCGTGGAGACGGTATTCCGTACATACACACGAGTGATGATATCGTTCCTATGATCGTGGAATTGTATTGGAGTGTATGTATACTATTTAAGAATTAGTATCAATTTATAATAGTCATATATAGTCATTATTCACAACATTATACCCATCCAAGTAAGGTGGTGGTGGAAAATAGTTTACACCACGGCGTGGAGACGATATTCCGTACGTACGCACGTGCGGTGATTTATTTTTCCGTAGGATGGATAGATGGTGAAATAGGGTTGTTTCATACTTATAATAACATATAAGTATATGATATATACTGATGTTATTACTTCATAATGAAACAACTAAAGAATAAGAAGTGGAAGAAGAAATAAATATGAAAGAATCGGTAACGGACATTACCTCTTCTTTGAAGTGCTTCTTTGAGACCTCCTTTTAGGGCACTAAAATAGGTCTTTGAAGAAGACCAGAACCTCTAGGATGTTTCTAGGGAAGTGGAGAGAAGAAATTGGCAGGGGTTGGCCGAGATTGATGGATCAAAGTGGCGTGAGGAAGAGGGGGAGGAGGTTCCCTTTTATAAGGGAGGAGAGGGGCTCCTTTGGAAAAACTAAAAATATTATTTTATTATAAAGTCATGTTCGGTTTTAAATAGATCCAAATTGACTTATTTCTAAGCTAAGGTGGGGATGGGTCGAAAGCCTCTCATCCAATAGAATTTATACAAGTTTAGGTTCCTATTTTAACCTTATCATTTATATTTAACATTAAGTTAAATAATTTTACTTTTACTGTGTCTTCTTATGTTCTTATACTATAAGGTTAATAAACTTATTATAAGCATACAAAAGAACCCTAAGTTGTTTATTATTAATATATATAACCTTATCTATGTCATTTGTCCGAACCGTAGATTTTTAGGAATAACATAACACTTACTAATATAATATGTTTTTTAAAAACTATTTTATGTCAGTTTTGAAACTATTTAGTAATTAATTTTTGTGAAAATCATAAAAGAATGATTAGTTCGAAAAAAGTTAATTAAATCTATACTAACATGTCATAGTAATCTAGAAAATTATTTGAATTCATAAAAAGTCTCAAATTACATTTATTTTGGTGTTTATAACATCAATTATGTCAATATTTCATTAATAAGATAATTACTGCATCATCTTTGTGTCATAAATAAATTTAATTATTTAATGTCTAAAAATTACAAATAAAATACCATTATGTAGGAAATCTTTTTATCTTTCTAATGAATATTTATAGTTGAATTTACCTTATTTATATCCCCATATAAAAAATTATTTACTTATTAAACTTTGATTTTAACTATTTTAACCCTTCTTTAAATAAATTAATAATAAATGTCCTAATCTAATCCAAGTGGGGCTAAATGGTCATATTTTATTCTTAAGGTTGTTTTTGGTCGAATTAAACTTGTACAATAGAATTAGGACATGTTTTAGGGTAATAATAATATCATTTTTACCCTTAATTTCCCTATTTACTTTTAACCATGGTTAAAAAAAGTAAAAAGTTACTATTCACCAAAAAATTATTTTCATCTCATTGAACCACATTTTACTTAATGAAATCAACCGCATCTCTTGGATTTTCGAAATTCCACTCACAGAAATGGTAAAATTAAGTTTTATGAAAAATTTAGTTTTTTAACTACCACTTAGTGGTTTCACTATTCATCAAAAATTGAAAGTTTTCAGAAAAATACCAAAATTTCACCCTAGGCTAATTTCGATATTCCGAATCCAAAAATGAAGTCCATTTTGAAAAATAAAATTTATAAAATTTCAAAAAGTGGTTATTACTATTCATAATGGCTAGTTTTAATAATACTTTATTGTTTAGTGAAACTCGGTATTGCGTACGACGCAAGCTATCGAGGAAGATTGAGATTTTCCGTAAAGAATTCCAAGCAAGTGTTGTGTGTAGAAAAATATTCCTTTGATGATTTATAAAACATAAATGTCTCGGGTGTTACATTCTACCCCCCTTAAAATTAATTTCTCCCTCGAAATTCTTCACTTTGTAACAAACAGATGAGGATACCTCTCCCTCATCATATTCTCAAGCTCCCATGTAGCTTCTTATAATTGGTGGTTCCTCCATAAAACTTTCACCAATCGAGTGGTCTTGTTTCGTAGGACTTTTTCGCTGCGATCCAGAATCTCTATCAGTTGTTCTTCATAAGAATGATCTTGCTCCAGCGGTACAACTTCTGAGCTGAGTACATGTGAAGGATCAGGTATGTACTTTCTCAGGAGAGATACATGGAACACATCGTGAACTTGAGATAGATTCGGTGGAAGCGCCAATCGGTAAGCTACCTTCCCAACATGATCCAGTATTTCGAAAGGACCGATATATCTAGGGCTCAAGTTCCCCTTCTTTCCAAATCTCATAACCCTCTTCCAGGGAGATATTCATAAGAACACTTTATCACCCACTTCAAACTCTAGGTCTTTTCTTTGGTTGTTGGAATAACTTTTCTGTCGACTATGAGCTGCTCTTATGTGTTGTTGAATAGATCTGACCTTTTCTACCATTTCATCAACGAGATCGGGTCCTAATAGCTTTCATTCCCCAACTTCATCCCAGCAAATTGGAGTCCTGGATTTCTTTCCATAGAGAACTTCATAAGGATCCATCTGAATACTGGAGTGAAAGCTATTATTATAATAAAATTCCACCAAAGGTAGGTGTTGATCCCAACCACCTTTGAAATCCATAGAGAAAGCTCTCAACATATCTTCAAGAGTTTGAATTGTTCTCTCAGACTGACCATCTGTCTGAGGATGATAAGCAGTGTTGAAACTCAACTCTGTATCCGAAGTATGCTGAAGACTTCACCAGAACTTCGAGGTAAATCTCGGGTCCCGATCAGATATAATAGAAAGTGGCACTCCATGCAATCTTACTACTTCCTTTACATATATCCTGGCAAGCTGATCCAGAGAGAAATCCTCTCTAATAGTAATAAACTGTGCAGACTTTGTAAGACGATCAACTATGACCCAAATAGCATTATTGCCTTTGGATGTTTTAGGAAGTCCTGTGACAAAGTCCATAGTGATGTTTTCACATTTCCATTTGGGTATGGGTAATGGTTGTAACATCCCCTTAGACTTCTGTCTCTCAGCTTTAACTTGTTGAAAAACCAAGCATCGAGACACATATTCAGCAACATCTCTTTTCATGCCATCCCACCAGAAGTACTCTTTCAGGTCCCTATACATCTTCGTGCTTCTAGGATGAATAGATAATGAAGAACTATGAGCCTCATCCAGCAGCTCCTTCTTTAATTCGGGGATGGGAGGAACACAAACCTGATTGCTGAACTTTATTATCCCATCACAATCAAGGTTGAATTCAGGAACATTTCTCACCTTCTTTTGTAACTCGACATCTTCTTTCTATGCCTCTTTAATCTTCAGATGTATAGATGGTTGGACATTCATTTGAGAAAGATACAATTTTTCCCCTTTCATTATAATTCCAAGATCCATCCTTTGTAAATCCATAAATATTGGATCTTTTGTGATCCTCATTATGGGTAAACTAGCATGGTCTTGTCGACTTAATGCATCTGCAACCTTGTTTGCTTTCCCAAGGTGGTAATGGATTGAGTAGTCATAATCCTTAATCAGCTCCAACCATCTTCTTTGGTACATATTCAGATCCTTTTGTGTGAAAATATACTTTAAACTTTTATGATCAGTATAAATATCACACCTTTCACTATAAAGGTAATGCCTCCAAATCTTTAATGCAAAGATTACCACAACTAACTCCAAATCATGAGTTGGGTAATTTTTCTCATGTGTTTTCAACTGTCGTGAGGCATAAGCTTTCACCATATCATTTTGCATAAGAACACACCCCAATCCCTTCTTGGATGCATCACTGTAGATCACAAACCTTTCTCCACTACAAGGCAGTGTGAGAACAGGTGCACTGAATAACCTTCTTTTCAACTCCTTGAAATTCTCTTCACATTCCTCCGTCCAAAAAAACTTAACTCCTTTCCGAGTAAACTTGGTGAGTGGCTTAGAAAATCAGGAAAAATAATTCACACAACGTCGATAATATCCAGCCAAACCAAGAAAACTTCGGATCTCGGTTACTGTTGTTGGTCTCGACCATCTTTCGATAACCTCTTTTTTTGCTGGATCCATAGATATCCCCTCTTTTGAGATTATGTGACCCAAAAATGCAACTTTTTGAAGCCAAAATTCATACTTGGTAAATTTGGCATAAAGCTTCTCCTTTCTCAGGGTCTTCAATATAATTCTCAAGTGATCTTCATGTTCTTCCTTGCTCTTTGAATATACAAGAATATCGTATATAAAGACTACCACAAACTGATCAAAATAGTCTCTAAAGACTCTATTCATTAGATCCATGAAGATAGCAGGGGCATTAGTAAGACCAAATGGCATCACTATAAATTCATAGTGTCCATAACTTGTATGGAAAGTCGTCTTTGGTATATCCTCCCTTTTGACCCTTAGTTGATGATACCCTGAACGAAGATCAATCTTGGAAAAGTATTGAGCTCCGCGTAGTTGGTCAAATAGGTCATCAATGCGCAGGAGAGGATATGTATTCTTGATAGTGATCTTGTTAAGTTCTCGATAATCAATGCAGAGTCTCATTGATCAATCTTTCTTCTTAACAAACAGAACAGGTGCTCCCCAAGGTGACGCACTAGGGCGTATGAGCCCCTTATCAAGATTCTCTTGGAGTTGATTCTTCAATTCCTGCAACTCAATTGGGGCCATTCTATAAGGTGTCTTTGAAATAGGCAAATCACCCGGTACGAGTTCTATTGAAAACTCAACTTCACGATTTGGTGGAAGACCCGGTAATTCTTCCAGAAAGACATCATCAAAATCCCGTACAATGGGAATATTCTTAATCGTGAGTTTCTCACCAACCATTTGAGATAAATAACCTTCATTTAGTGGAATCAATACCCATAAAATGGAAGAAATTTCCACTGGAAGGTTATGTTCATCCTTACATCGATAGACGATCATAGATTGATCTGGAATATGAAAGGTGACTTCCCTTATTTGGAAATTGATATGAGCTCCACGTAGAGAAAGCCAATCCATGCCAAGAATCACATCAAATTCCACTATAGGAAGGATCACAAGATTTGCAGTAAGCAATTTCCCACAAACTTCAATCGGAGAAGAATTATAAACTTTTGATGCGACTGTTGTGCCATTAGGTGTTGTCACAGCTAACTCAACATCTAATTGTTGAGGTAATACGGTGATACCCTTAGAAAATTCTTAAGAAATAAATGAGTGGGTGGATCCAGAATCAAATAAAACATTTGCTACTTTAGAGTGGATGGTAAGTGTACCTTTCACCACATCAGTATCGTACTCCACATCGCTGATAGAAATTGCATGTGACATTCCTTTGTCTCTAGCCTTAAGAGTTGGTGACGTCGACCATCATCATCAACCCTTAGATTAGGGAATTTATTGGCATAATGTCCCATCTCCTTGCACTTGAAACATTGAAGTGTAGTAGGTTCATTCTATGTATCCCTTCCTTTGTTTGCATCATTAGACATCTTCTTCCTATCATCGCAACATTCAAATGACCAATGACCTTTCTTTCCACATTTGAAACATTTACTTGTCCCTTTAAGACAACTCCCTCCATGTTTCTTCCCACACTTTGAGCATAAGGGAAAGATAATATTCTTTTTAGTGTTCTCTTTATATTTTCCTTTGAATTCCATTTTCCTTTTCTTATCAAACCCATATGACTGATGGGTTACTCCAATCTCCATCTCAACTTTGAGAGCACATCGAACGATTTCCTCATAGCTATTGAAGTCCCTTATGTCTATGTCCCTTCTAAGACTTGGTTTTAAGCCACTAAAGAATCTATTGATCTTACTCTCAGGTTGGATAATAATACCAGAAGCGTACCTTGCATGTCTTGTAAAATTTGCTTCATAGGTACCAACAGATTCATCATCCTTTTTCTTCAGTTCAAGAAATTCTTTCTCCATCTTTGTTCGGAGAATACGAGGGAAGTACTTATTGAAAAATAAGTTCTTAAACTCATCCCATTCCATGGACTCAATTTCATCCCTTTGCCTTGTATTCTTAATAAGATTCCACCATTGATCAGCATCACATTCTAAACGATACACTGCTATGATGACTTTATCATGCTCAAAACATTGAAGAACTGAAAATATCTTTTCAGTAGTACTAATCCATTGTTCAGCAACTAATGGATCAGTAGACCCGCTGAATGAAGGTGGATGCTGTCTCATGAAGGATTCAACAAAATGTTGCTCCTTCCTTTTCTCGTTTGGAAGTCCTGCATGATTCATAGCTTGAGAAAGTTGTGTGAGCATGGCTACAAGATTTTTCATTCCAGCTCCCATAATGTTTGGTTGCTCTGGGGAACAATCATTGCATTTCCCGTCACATTCCGCATTAACACGGTTCCTTCAGGTTCCATCCATTGACTAAAACCAAGAAGAATAGTGTGAGCAACAATAATTATAATAGGAAAACCACAAAATCAAGAATGAAATTTCACACTTAAGGTATTATCCTAGGTTATTCATGGCCATTTCTAAAACACTAATATTGTGTTCTATGCTTAGACTTATCCTTAGGGTTCTTACTAAGGCTTTTACATCCTAGTTTCCAAAGGTTGACTATACCTTTCCTCTGATACCAACTATAACAACCCATACTTTACATACATTGTTATTACTTTAGAATTGAATCACAATTATTACAACATATAACAAAACCAAGAAAGGACCGTATAGGTATAGTGTCTTTAGAAACTGGGAAACATAAAAAACTGGTTCATAAAGCATCTACTTTGCCTCCCATTTATTTTATCATATCTAGAGTCCCTTTTTGGCATATTCTACTTAATAACCTTCTTCCTGACCTGGGGAAAGAAAACATACAAAAGGGTGAGCTCAAATGCTCAGTAAGGGTAAACAAAAGAAATATCAATCACATCATATACATAAGCACATAACTTTTGGAAATCTTAACCTGCAAAAGAGATCATAATTTCATAACATGGGATAAATCATAGTAGTGAAATGTAATCCCAATAATCATAACATAAAACATGAAACTTTTTGGAATACACACATAATCATAGAGAATAATTTCTTATTAGTCAATACTCATTGCCAAGACTATCTTAGTGGAAAAATTCCATTTCTAAACCAAGTTCACTCCTCGTTTCAGTCCTATTTCACTAAACCGGTATAACCTACCGTTCCAGCCATGTCTATCTCATGAGATATAAAATCTTTACCCAATGCATTGTAGGGAGATATTGGTCCCACCCATCTCATAATGATACCATTCTTATGTTTGCCACAAAATCACAAATCATACATCATTGCATAACCCATGTAGTAAAAATGGGATTCTTAAACAACATGACATCATAAAAAAATTCATATAACATAAAGGAATTCATAAAAATATTTCCATCAGAACATAATCAAATCCATGTAATAATAGGGATAGAAACAGAACCCTATATTATCTTAGATGGAAAATAATTTTGACAAAACACTTGAACTCCATTCTTGAGGAGAATATCCTTTCTACTTCAAAAACACTTTTCCTTTCTTAACATGTCATACAATCCTAAACTAAAAGAAGTTTATTAAAAATAAACTTGAAAACATGTAAATTAAGCTTCTTGGAAATAATGTTTTGAAAATCCATTCATGCCGTATAAGTTAAAAAAAACATTCTTCGTACTTTTGTTGGAAAAGTCAGAAAGTACCTCGTATGAAAAATGACAAAAGATTCATTTCATATCCTTTACTAAAAACTCACCGAAGGGTAAAATTGGATTTAAACAATTGTAGGTGGATGTAAATAATATTACATATTGAGGAAACATGGATTTGGATGATAAAATACACCCTAGTAAATTCCAAAGTATAAATAATTTTAGAAAAAAATGAGATTGTGATATTTCCCTTACCTTAGGTCCGATATGATTTGTACGTGTCCGAACCTCCTGTATAATGATTTAAATAATGTTATTGACTTATTAAAGAATCATACTTATTTTTACGATATCATATATGGTCATATTCTTAGCTTCTTAGTAGTAATATTTCATTTCTACTTGTTATTCGGGTGTTTATAACTTTTTGTTCTTATGCGTGTTTTGTCGAATAAATTCTTATTCTTCTCCTTAGGTTATAGATACCTCATTTCTAGAATTGTATTAGTGTAATATATATCATATTAATTCATTCAATTCATTTATATAATCATTATGAAATGAAGATCATGTAGAACGAGTCGCATCACATCGTGGAGACGGTATTCCGTACGTACACACGAGTGATGATATCGTTCCTATGATCGTGGAATTGTATTGGAGTGTATGTATACTATTTCAGAATCCGTATCACTTTATAATAGTCATATATAGTCATTGTTTACACCATTATACCCATCCAAGTAAGGTGGTGGTGGAAAATAGATTACACCACGACGTGGAGACGGTATTCCGTACGTACGCACGCGCGGTGATTTCTTTTTCCGTAGGATGGATAGATGGTGAAATAGGGTTGTTTCATACTTATAATAACATATCATTATATTATAGATACTGATTTTATTACTTCATAATGAAACAACTAAAGAAGAATATGGGGAAGAAGAAATAAAGATGAAAGAATCGGTAACAGACATTACCTCTTCTTTGAAGTGCTTCTTTGAGACCTCCTTTTAGGGCACTAAAATAAGTCTTTGAAGAAGACCAGAACCTCTAGGATATTTCTAGGGAAGTGGAGAGAAGAAATTTTCAAGGTTTGGACGATCTTGAAGGCTCAAAGTGGTGTGAGGAAGAGGGGGAGGATGTGCCCTTTTATAAGGGAGGAGAGGAGCTCCTTTGGAAAAACTAAAAATATTATTTTATTATAAAGTCATGTTCGTTTTTAAATAGCTTAAAATTGATTTATTTCGAAGATTAGGTGGGGGATGGGTCTAAATCATTTCATCCAATAGAATTTAGACATGTTTAGGTTCCTATTTTAACCTTATCATATAGATTTAACATTAAGTTAAATAATTTTACTTTTACCGTGTCTTCTTGTGTTCTTATACTATAAGGTTAATAAGCTTACTATATGCATCCAAACGAACCCCAAGTTGTTTATTATTAATATATATAACCTTATCTATGTTATTTTGCCGAAACATAGATTTTTAGGAATAAAATAACAATTACTAATATAATATTTGTTTTAAAAACAATTTTATGTCAATTTTGACACTATTTAGTAATTAATTTTTGTGAAAATCATAACAAAATTATTAGTTCGAAAAAAGTTAATTAAATCAATAATAAGATGTCATATTAATCTGGAAAAGTAGTGTAATTCATAAAAAGTCTCAAATTACATTTATTTTGGTGTTTATAACATCAATTATGTCAATATTTCATTAATATGATAATTACTACATCATCTTTGTGTCATAAATAAATTAAATTATTTAATGTCTAAAAATTAAAAATAAAATACCATTATGTAGGAAATCTTTTTAACTTTCTAATGAATATTTATAGTTGAATTTATCTTATGTATAACCCCATATTAAAAATGATTTACTTATTAAATGTTGATTTTAACTATTTTAACCCTTCTTTAAATAAATTAATATTAAATGTCCTAATCTAATCCAAGTGGGCCTAAATGGTCATATATTATTCCTAAGGTTGTTTGCGGTCTAATTACACTTGTCCAATAGAATTATTACATGTGTTAGGGTAATAATAATATCATTTTTACCCTTAATTACACTATTTACTTTTAACCGTGGTAAAAAAAAGTAAAAATTTACTATTCACCAAAAAATTATTTTCATCTCATTGAACCACATTTTACTTACTAACATCAACCATGTCTCTCAGATTTTTGAAATTCCACTCACAGAAGCGGTAAAATTAAGTTTCATGAAGAATTCAGTGTTTTAACTACCACTTAGTGGTTTCACTAATCTTCAAAAATTGAATGTTTTCAGAAAAATACCAAAATTTCACCCTAGGCTAATTTCAATATTACGAATCCAAAAATGAATTACATTTTGAAAAATAAAATTTATAAAATTTCAAAAAGTGGTTATTAATATTCATAATGGCTAGTTTTAATAATACTTTATGGTTTAGTGAAACTCGGTATTGCGTACGACGCAAGCTATCGAGGAAGGTTGTGATTTCGGGTAAAGCAAGCCAAGCAAGTGTTGTGTGTAGAAAAAGATTCCTTTGATGATTTATATAACATAAAAGTCTCGGGTGTTACATAAACTATTCAACAATGTCCTTACTGCATGACATGAAACTTCATAGAGCACATCCAAGCAATAGGATGGTAAATTGTGTGAAATCTTAATCTTTGGGAGATATCTTCTCCATCAAGTGTAAGTTAAAATGGCCAGGAATGTACTATCGATATAGTATAATCTTAATCCCAATAATATCATAAAACTATCAATTCCCCTCAATTTTCTATTGAGGGAATTAACCAAAAGGTCACCTTCCTAGACACTTAGATCTAATAATCAAGGAAACCATGTCAAATACGAAATGTTGTGTAACATAGGGAGAAGTTTCATATCCCTACCAGATAAAACAAATTTTGATATCATATTTGAGTAGGAAGCATGGGATAGACATAGATCCATGAACCTGTGCATAAATCTTATCATCATATTCCGATGACATGAGGAGGACAAGATTGGAAATACATCCAAACTTCAATAAAATAAATTGACCACTATATCCTATAAACTATGTGCGTGTAGGATTAAATTCCCTTAGATACAATTCTAAAGTTCTGGTACCTTTTTATAGCGATAGAGGTGTTCTGCCAATATATTTTGGAGAATATACAAGGATTGAAACACATTACATTCCCAATATCCAGAGCAATATATCACCATGATCAGTATGAATAGGTGGCTACTCTGGAGAAAGTTCACATTATTACTCTCATCCAAGAGGATTATCAAAATATTCTATTACAGGATGAGGCACAAGACCAAGATCATATCCTCATTCCAACTAGTGCTCACCAAGCTATTTTTTCACATTCCTCTGGACAGATGCACATTATTGTCGATGAAATATAGTGGAATACTCAAAATTCATAGGACTTGACTTATACCCCTGCTCCAATAGATGTACTTCAGTATAGTACAATAATTACCTTAGGGAAGGCTCATATCCCTACTAAAGAAGATACTCAAAATATTCTAGCAGCTTATAGGACTAGGCTTACATTCCTATTCCCGCCAATAAAAAACTATACCAACATCCTTCAGATGATATATAGATTCCATTCTTGATATTCATTGACATATTCTAATAGGGAATGAATATATGAATTGGGATTGTACCCCCAATTTATCAAGGATTCAATGACATATTCTGAAAACCACCAATAGGTAGGTTCATATTCTTGTAGATGACATAGAATTTCACTAGCGTACTCCAACAGTTTCTCAACCACGATCCCATATCCCCACCACAACAAATGGTTATCATTATATTTTGGTAACCATAATATAGTAGACTCATATCCCTGCTCAGTCCCTAAAGGTGGGATATAATATTCTGGCCATGACATATAATGAGGATCATATTCCTGATATAATCAATGCCAGTTTTCTTGATGTTTTGTGTTGAATATCAACAAAAAATCAATGGTCCATCGACTCTTAAATCTAATAAGAAGACGATCACTATTTTGATAGTCCTCCTTGCATTATTGCAGAGATGAATCACATGAAATATAATCCCGATTTACACCGTGTTCAACCTCCACATAGTGATATCTCTCCTATACAAGGAAAATTTACCCTTATGAAAACACCTTTATATAGAGAGGTTCCCAAAACTTAAACACCTTTATATATATTGGTGATGAAAACAATGAGATTAACCATATATAGTGCCCTGGAAACCATCAATGACTCATAACCTCGAGAAGTAGACGACCTAGAGAAGCAAACTCTATGTTCTGGATAGGTGGAGACATATAACCCTGATAAAGAAGAAGATGACATGGATATATGGAGAGATATATCCGGAAACAACCTCCTAACTATGTTATGGCCTATTTCCACTTCCAATTATAAGATCCCACATGGTTCAGAAGAGGATTTCATGTTTTACATTCACCTGAATATGTTTGAGAGTTTTCATA
The DNA here is from genome assembly GCA_963277665.1 of Viscum album. Classification (NCBI taxonomy): domain Eukaryota; kingdom Viridiplantae; phylum Streptophyta; class Magnoliopsida; order Santalales; family Viscaceae; genus Viscum; species Viscum album. The sequence continues at coordinate 949,478,929 of OY728127.1, forward strand.
TATTGAAGGATAGAAACCTCCCCTATCAAGGATGTGAGGGTCATTTGTTGACCATAAATACACTCTATTCTGTACATGGCCACACTCCTCATGGCCTGGGACCCAAGATTGAAAGATCATAAAAAAAACAATGGCATGTTTGTTTATGCATCATGACAACCCTCTGACGACTGGTTGGGAAAGCTACATCACATGTTCATATCCAAGGATGAAGAAAGTATGGATCATTGTACTTTACCCAATCCCCAGAATAGTGAATTTCCCCAAATATGGAATCTTAGAACATCATAACTTGTAGGAGAAATCATGGGATCATATTGATCGATCCTTTAATAAAAAAATTCATCTTCCTCTTATCCCTTCATGGAGAATTGGTATTGTCGAACCCCAATTATACTAGGAAAGAAACCTATAAAGATGTAACAAAAATGGGGATGGACTTAAATCATATATAAGGTCTATTATAAGGGAGATTACTCATTGTTCGTGATGGATGGGGAACAAATTATTCCTCCCACCAGGGAAATGTTTCTCAAAAAGTGAATTGGATAGATGTCGTAAATCATACTAATTTCTATTCACCAGACTTTATACTTCATAAGATTCTATGTATATGAAAAATTAATTTAAACTACATGGTATCCTAAGTACTAGAAGAAATAATTTAAACTACATGGTATCCGAAGTCTTGGTAGTAAGACATTAAATTTCATTATATCCCGAGTTTTGGTAGCAAGACTCTAAACTGCATAGCATCCTATGTACTAGAAGCATGACTCTAAACTGCACAAAATCCCATGTCCTAGTAGCAAGACATTAAACTTCATAATATCTTTCTTCCTTACTACATGATGATAAAATTCATAGAATATTTCTTTATCGCATGATGTTAAACTGCATAGAAGATGTCCTCGCCACTTGACATTAAAATACATAAAAGAGAACCGAGTACAAAAATTGTGTAGAGACATATTTCCGGGTTGCTGTAGTATTACTTTAGTAGAAAATGTAGCAGGTACATTTTGGTATAGTAGAAGCTGGAACTATTCCTCTATTTGGGATTTTAGGTCAATGGTTTGGTCCCTGGGTCCTTTAAGTCATTCAATCCACCAAAGGCCTTTGTGCCAGTAAGGCCTTTGGGCCACCTGAAGGCCTTTAGGCCACCTCAAGGCTTTTGGGCCACCTAAAATTGTGTTTAATGTACCAGGAAGACTCTACAAGGAGCGGACTCTAGATAAGGATTCATAGCAGCTGTATTCACCAAATAAAAAGCTAAAGTATGTGGAAGAATGAGAGGGTATGAAATTTCCATCAGGACCATCCTACACATGCACATTAAGCCTAGCCGAAAATCCACGTGAAGGTGGAGATCTAATATCATGATGCACATGCTGGGGAGGAGCAGTTCAACGTAGCTATAGTCTGGATAATTCCTCTAAGACCTACAGGTAATGTAATCTATAATCCCACGTGCCTTATAAGGGTTCCCCCTCATACCTTTAAATCGGGGTTATCAATAAAAATCTATAAAAAGAAGGACTTCGGGTCATTCAAGATATGTTAATAAAAATGAAGTAATCCCAACCCTTTGTGTGAGTCAGATCCACATAGGGAATATTTTTTTCAAGAACTACATGTGGCTTGATTTATTCTATCACATGATACATTTTGACACCCATATCCCGAATCCAAGGTCTATCAATAATATCAATAGAAAACAATTCTCCTTTCTATGTGTGGGTCAGATCTATATAGAGAGTTTTCCACTTAAGAACTACATGTTTCTTAATTCCTGTAGTCACATATGCAATGAAACCCAGATCCCAAATCTTGGTTCTATCCATAATAACTACAGAAAAATCCCCCCTTTTTTGTCTGGATCATACTTGTACAGAGAGTTTTCCATTCAAAAACTACACATGGATTTATTCCTACTATCAAATGATATGTAGTGATTCCTAGATCCCAAATCATAGTTCCAACCACAATATTAAGGGAAAAAATTTCCCCTCTTCATCTAGCTCAAACCTATGTGGAGAGTTTTCCATTTAATAAATAAGTGTGGATTTAGTCCTTCTATCAATAGATAAATAGTGACACTCATATCCCTAATCATAGGTCCATACATAATATAAATTGAAAAAATTTCCACCTCCCTATATATGTATTAGGACTGCATAGGGAATTTCCATACAAGTACTACATGCGGCTTGATTCATATTACTATAGGATATGTAGTGATGCTCAAATATCTAATCCCAGGTCTATCCATAATATATAGAATGATAAAAATGAACCCCTTCATATGGGATAGACCTATACTAGGAACTATCTAAGAATTACTTGCATCTTCATTTCTTCTATCATGGGATACACAATGATGAATTAATCCCCCATTTTACGCCCATCCATGAGTTTCCATCACCCCTAATCACATTCTTACATGAGATCCAGATCTATGTAGAGGCCCTAGTGAAAAATAAATTGTGACCAATCCCATGTGTTCCCTATCATGAACTCTTGTATGGCATAATTGACTATCCAGTTATCCCTTGTTTCTTACCCTGAGTATGGATCATGAAAGATTAGGGAACTTGTATGTACACTTTGGTCTGTATGACTGATACATGTCTTATATAGGGTACCACATCCTAATTTCATGTCATTAAACTTTACAATAACGTCCTTGTCTCATGATGTTAAACTGCACAAAAATATCCTTGTTACATGGCATTAAACTGCATAAGAAGATATATTCATGAAAAATAGATCATTCCCTTAAAGACTGTGTATTCAAGAATTTATTAATGTATAATTTTACTAACTATAATTTAAAGGAATTTTAAAATATAATTTAACAATATAAATAAATTATACAAAAAATAGTTTTTAATTAAAATTTAGTATTTTCCACTATTCATCAAAAATGGAACTTCTCTAAAAAAACCAAAGGTTTACCCTGAGATAATTTTTACTTTACAATTTCAAAAATGAACTTTATTTTTTGAAATAAGACTAATAAATTGTAAAAATTTATATTTAAAATAGCCGCTCAATCAAATGGTGGGAAAATTTCCTTTTAGAAAAATATATATTTTATGCTTAAAACTGGATTTATTCTTATCTTAATACTATAAATAATATTGAATGAATTTTAAAAAAAAATCACTGAATATATAACATATAAATTTCATTAATATCTCTCACTAATATTTATTAATTTAATTTATTAATATAAAATCCCATTGTGCGTATAAAAATAGTTAATTATATAAACACTTTATGTTCAATTGGATTTTACTTTCATTTCTAATTAATTGATAATAAATGAATTAAATTTTTAAAAATGTGTAAACAATATTTTCCTAATTTAATTAATACCATTCATTCCCAACATTTTAATGGTTAGGTGATAACTATCACAATTAAATAATAACATTTAATCATTTGTTTAAGCACGATGTTCTATGTAATGTAAGCTTTAAAAGAAATTGAATTTATTTAAGAAGAGAAAAATCATAAAATCTTGAGGCGTGACATTCAAACTTACTTCAATAAATTACATCCTCATAATTTGAAATTCCACTTCTTAAATCTAAAGTTGATACCTAAAAATACCATTATGGGAAACCCACATCATAAATAGTGTTAATAAAACATCCCCCTAATAAGAGGTAAAAGTAAATGGGATGGTAGGGTTTCGAATAATATAACATTAATGTGAAGTAAAAATTAGGACATGAAATGGAAATCAAACTATAATGTTCTGAGGGAGAGTGATAGAGAACATGGTCATCAGAAATTCTATGACCACAAAACCTTAAATATTTTTTGGGTTAAAGAGGCCATTGAATTCCCAATAAGAAAATTAAATGAATAGTATTTTTCATTCGATATTATTTTCCTAGAGTTGTGGGATTATTTTAATACTTAGATAAACACATGATAAAAATAAACTTACTTTATTAATTTTCATGTCATAAGTATAATTTCATCCTTTGGTAATGTTTTGATCTACTTTTACTTCACCCCTTACATAAGATAATGGATATTCAGGTTGATTTTTTCATACTTGAATCAATTTAATGAATCAAAATATCCACAACTCATTCCTTCTGCCTTTAAATATTGGTTGAAGGAAAAATGTTTAGAAAATATTATCCAATATTAAAAATCATACTTTTACTTCAAAAAATAATATTCAAGGTTCAAATTAATCTATTTCATTAGTAATTAATCTTAAGACTTATTCAAAATAAGTGTGACCACATTCAAACATAAAAAATTTAGAAGGAAGGTCACTAAAATTTTAAAATCATTATATTTTTGACATAATGTAGATATTATTTTCACATACCAAATATATTAATACCTTTATCACCTTTAAACCTTAGTGAAAAAATTATGCTTCCAAAAAAGGATCTTAAGTTTTTGAATATATCTCTTAAATCCAAACATGTAGTAAACCTAGTAAAGATAACACAAACCATCATATAACCTTTAAATATGTTTTATTAATTATGTTATTCATTTGATATCTTAGGATACTATATCTTTCTCTTATATAGTGTGTTTGTGACTTTGAATAAATTTACATTGTTATACATATTTTATAATAGCTAGTTTGGAATCATCACAAGGTTTCTCATTTTAGGCCCCATTCTAATGGGTTCTTCATTATTGTAATATTTGTGTTTTCATTTACATCCATGGTTAATTCTAGTTCTAGGCATTAATAAAACCAGATGCATTAAAATAAGTAATGAAACATTTACATTACATTGTAATTATCATAATCATAAAATTAATTCAACTATAAAATTTCTTACTCTTACATTATCATATTGTCCTATAATAACTTTTGTTCAACCTATATCAATATTTGTTTCAAATATGTTACTTTAATTTGAGTTATCTTATGATTCTCTACCTAAAAACTCAAAATAACTAGTAAATAAATACTTTTTAGTGGTTCATAAATAGAATATGATCAACCAAAGAATATCCCATGGGAGTGTCAAACCAGGTGTATAGTATTAAAAAAACTTATCTTGCACCAAGTGATGATTGCGTTAATACCCTATCCAACCTTTTTAGGGATATTACCCCTAGGTTGAACTATTAAACTACCTAAATAACCTTATAGTTACCAAACATGGATTTATTTCTAGGAAAAACCATCTAATCATGACATTTGTAATATTTTAGGATATCATCCTAAACTTAGCCTCATCTGTATATTTTTTTACTAAGGTTTTATATACCTAATACAATAGGTAACTAAACTAATCTAAAAAAATAGCTAAACTATTCTACAAAATAATTAAACATTTCTCTGATACTAACTATAGAGTCCCATTCAAAAAATTCATATAAATAGTAAATTAACCTCATGATTTAAATAATACAATTCACAAAGAGTAATAAAATAATGACTTAATGGTTTAGTGTCTTTGAGGCTAGCTATGTGAATATATTATTTTACAATACATTCAAACATTTATTAATAATAATTATCCTCTAAAACCTTTAAATACATCTTATATTGTTCAATAATCTTCATAAAATTGGTATTGGAAACATAAGAAAGGGGTGAGCTCAAACGCTCAGTAATAGAAAAGGCATATAAAAAAGTGTTAGAAGACAAGCATAAAGGATAATATAAGGATTATATAAATATCTTGACAAAAGATCCTATGACTATGTATTATAATCATAAATCCTGATGGATAAACATAAGTTCATAAAAATATCTTTAAATAAGTGTAAAATATATGACATGGCTCAAACACATATCATTAATCATAAAAAATGTGATCATGATATAAGTGTAGAGTACCCAACAATTATGAAAACATGGAATTTCATGGGAATAAAATGAAGATTATAAAATTGGAATCATGTGATAAGAAAATGGGAATGTGGAAAAACCATAATCATTACACAACATTTATGAGAAAACCTATTACTTCCAAACCTATATGAGCAAACTCGTTAGGTCCACCCATGAAAATGTGGGAAAACCCATGATGCCCACGTTATGTGAACAAAATCATTATATCCACACCTGAATTTATAGTTTGATATAAACATAAACTAATGCATTATAGTGTGATACATGAATACACCCATAATAATCTATATATATGTGCGCCACTTAAAATCAATCATCTTCATAAGTTAAATAACACATGGAAAAATAATGGGTTTTAAAAACTTATGACATATCATGAAATTTATAAATCATATGATATCATAATCTCATTTCCTAAAAGTATTTATAACATAATAAAATATAGAGGATGATAATAACATCACTTCATGGTAGATAAAACTAGGAGAAAAAATTTAATTGAAAATAAAAATGTTTTAATCACTCCTTATTAAACATTATTATTAAAGTTAAAGTGTAAATTACTTTTATAAAAACTTTTTTGATATTAGAAAAAGAATAATTTTTTAAAAACTTATTATAATGTGTTACAAATAAAATATCCTTGAAAATACATAAGGTTTAAAATAATATAACTGAAAATAATTTTAAAAATTTATATTTAAAATAATCTTCAATAATGAATACTTGAAAAGAAATAACATTTTCAAAAAGGGGACGTAAAAATACTTTGAAAACCATCACCTTTAAGGAATATTATTTAATAATGAAAAATTTAAAAAATATCATTTTCAAAAACTTTATGTGAGAATACTTTAATAAAACATTATTTTTAAAAGACTCATTAATAATGGAATCTTAGATAAAGACATTTATTTAATCAAAAGAAAATGTGGAGTGGATGATAAAACCATTTATTTTAAAAGGATAGAAAATCATTTTGAACATTTTTATATAACCTTATTCAAAACCCAAATCATTTAAAAGATGGTGAAACATTTTTTTAAAAATTAATAAAGTTAAATAAAATGATACCTAGAGATAATATTTTTTTTGAGTTTCCACTAGGTAAAGAAGAACATTTGTGGGAAGTAAAATCATGGACGTGGAAGAAAATCTATTAAAATAAATGGTAATTATTCTTAAAAAAATCATTGTAATGAAAAAAATAAAATCATTATAGAAGAAGACATTGGTTTTCATCATAATTTTTTTATAAATGAATGTTTAAATAGAATATTAAAAAAATCATAGGTTTTTATATATCGATATTGAAATATTGTAGACAAAGAAGAGTGATTATGACCCAAGGAAATGATTTGAGTCATGAGAACCCGTTATAGCCTTTGTAACATTTAAATAAAAACACCATAAGGTGTATAAATTTAGAAAACATTTAATATCAGGATATATAAGAGAATATTGATAAAAAATAAAATTATGGAAATATTTACACCATTGTAAAGGAAACATGGTGTATATATTAAACACATCACAGGGGACTAAAATTTGAGACAAAGAAACTATTATGCTATTTCCCTATTTAGTCTGATGGGCTCTAAAATCTTGCATAAAATCATAAATATATTAATAAACTATTATTAACCTTAATAATACCTAAAAATATTCCTAATTTTCTTTTATAATCATTATTAATATGTTTATTAGATATATTTTTTTCATAATTTCCCACATCGGGTGGTCACAATTTTGATCGTTTATAGTAGTTTCATTGGATAAGTGTCATTATTTTTTCTTATTCCAAATTAAATATTTAAAATTTTATTAATTTTAATGTTATTTATGGCTTATAATGATTTATGTAGTTTAAATTTCCTTCCATGAGTACTTCTGTCTTTATCCTAGAAGAAGAAATTGATAACAAAAATGTTTCATTGATTTTCAACCTATGAAGGGGTTTTCTTAATTAATGAGTTAAATTTTGTTGTATACATTACATACAAGAAATTTATAAATATTTATTGAATAATATATATATGAAATTAATTTTTTAAAATCATTCAAGATAAAATTTCATTGCATTGTTCAAGTAAGTCGTTAAACCGACCCAAAAATTAACAATCCATGATTATTGATGATTATGAGGTGATTTAGTTATAAAGTATTTAAAAAAATAGCACAATGATATTATTTATTGTTTATTAGTGTGATATATTAGAAATATAAAGTAATTATATGACTAATTGATAGATATTAAAATATTACGTAAATTGAATTAATGAATTTCCACTTTTCATGCTTTTTTTTAAATTATTGAATTTATGATAATATCTTGTTGATAATATCATTAATAGGATTTAAAAATTATAATTCTAGAACCTTAATGATATAAAAAAAATCATATTTATCCTTGAAAACTATTATTATTATCATCCATGGATGGTGGTGAAGGAAAAAAAATACGTTATGGAGGTGGAAGTCTGCACAACATACGATTCCCATTTTCATTTTTCATAATGAAAATGGGGAGGGTGTTTAATGATTATACTATAATTATTATATAATATAAGTATAATAATTATAATTATTTTATCATTATGATATGGTAAAAAAATATAGAATAAGTAAAGAACATAAATAAATTGAAAAGCACTACCACAAAACAGGGTTTCCGTAGTGCCACCCTTTAACAATGCTAAAAAAGTGCAGATAAAGGGGGAGACTTTATCAATGCTAAAAAAATCACTGATAAAGGATAATTGTAATAGTGCTAAAATATGCAGTGTTAAAATTGACCTTTTATCAGTTCTTTTCTTAGCCTAGGTAAAGGCACCCCCTTTATCAGTGCTTTTTTTTAGTAGCGCTGATAAAGAGAGGGGGGGGGGGCTTTATCAGTACTTTTCCCTAGCACTGATAAAGTGTATATTTCAAAAAAAAAATTCATGAAAAATAATATATTGATATATAAGTATATGTATATTGATATAAATATAATATATATATTTTGAATATGTTTTAGATAAGTATAAATAGACTATTACATTTAATATATAGAAAATTTAGTACAAATGGATTTAAAATATTTTAAAAAATTTAATTATTTAATAATTTTATATTTATCATCGACTAATAATCATTTAATAAAAATTTTCTGACACAAAAAATCAAAAAAATTAATAAAATATCTAAAATAAGTTGTAATTGTAACTCAAACTTCAAACGCCCATAACATTTGACCCATATTTCTGTTTGAGCACTATATAATATCAAATCAAAGCCCGTGATGAGCTCTATGAGGTAGTTAGCCAAGGGATCCTTTTTTTACATTTTCAAGGCCAAAAATCTCCCAGAAGGCCTCCAAAATTGGGTTTTTTATTCCAGATACCCAATTTTTTTAACATTCGATGGAATTTCAGCGGCATTTCAGGGGGTCTTTTTGACCTTTTTCACTGGGGACTGAATTTATTCCGAGGGGTTACATTTATATTGATATTATGAATTTGAAATTTTATCATTTTTCATAATGTAATGTTATTTATAATCAATTATTTAACAATATATACATATTTTTTTTCATATTTACCCATAAAAATTTAATTTTATAAATATATAATTATTCATATTTACATATAAAGTATATTTTTCAATATATAAGGCTTATCTAAAAAAAGTAATATCCATTTTATTTAAAATAAAAATGTATTAATATTTGTATACCTACATGATGTGTTTGTGTGTGTGTGTGTATTTGTGTGTGTCTGTATTGATAAACTGATATATATTATCTATATATTCTAAACATATGTATATATATATTAATATATAATATTTGTAAATATATATAAATATGTATAATTATACTTACAAATACACATATAATATGTGTGTGTGTGTTGTATATAGGTATTTATTTATTTATAAACACACACAAAAAATCATATTTTATAAATGTATTTAAAACTGATCTTATAAATATATATTAATATATGAATAAATATATGAATATATAAATATAACTATATATATTAACATATAGATATGTATATATATATATTTTAATATACAAATATATATATATATATATTAATTTAACTATATATATATATTAAAATAACTATATATATATATTAATATAAATATATATATGTTAATATATATATATATATATTAATATACGAGTAATTTTAAGTATATATATATATATAGATATATTAATTAATGAACAGAAAAACAATATAGTAGAGTGGTAAAGGCTTAGGCACTGCAGACAACAGGTTATGAGTTCGAATCCTAGGGGAGGCAGGTCGTGCGCATGCGTGGGTAATACGGCTTAGTGCTGTTAAAGGGGGAGGGGCGCTGTTAAAGGCCTGGGGGTGGATAGGGTGTGTGTTTTTGGGTTGGGGTGGGGCAATGTTTAAGGGGGGGGGGGCTTCAAGCAATGTTGAAGCCCCTCCCCGAATTGTAGAATTTTTTTACTTTATTTTAAATTTTTTTAACTTCTATCAGTGCTATAAAAAATGCTGAAAGAAGAGCCCTTTATCAACGCTTTTTTAGCACTGATAAAAGACCCCTTTTATCAGCGTTTTTTAGTGCTGAAAAAAGGGGCCTTTATCAGCTCTTTTCTGAACACTGATTAAAGGGACCCCATTTATCTTGACCTCGATTAACAGTGATTTTCTAGCACTATTAATTCCTTTTATGGCGCTGATAAAGGCCATATTCATAGTAGTAAAGAGAAAGCATGGTTAGGAACATATACCTCTATTTTTGGATTATCTCCATTGTGAAGGGGACTAAATATTTTAAGAATGGTATTTTTTGAATATCATAAACTCTATAAGATGTATATGAGTTTTAGAAAGTTTTTGGACCAATTGTTTTGGGTTTTTTTGCAAACCTAAGTGAAGAGAGTGGTTCCCCTTTTATAAGTAAAAAAGATTGATATTTTTATAAATCCCCTAAAATATTCAATAATGAGAATTCACTATAAACCCAAGAACCTTTAAAATTAATAAATAATGTATTGGAGGGAAGATAAGGTTGATAAAAAACTAAAACCTTCAAAAATTAGCATGTGTTAAGCATGTTATGCCCTTTAGATATTTGGTTAATCACTTTTACTATTTTAGTTTTCACTATGGTAACTAGTTTTTACCTAGGTAATTTATCCTTTGAAAAAAAAGAACCTTATTAGAAAATTTAGAGCCATAGATTATAAATATCAATTACAATTTATAAAATAAAAAACCTATGTTTTTGAAAATTAATTTTAACACAAGCGCATGTGATAAGTAAAATCCCTTTTTTTAAAGATTATTTTTAAGAAAAAAGATTTATGATTACGGAAGAATTATCAATATAATTTAATAAACTGAATATAAAATAATTATTAAAATTAAAAGAGTAGTTCTTTAATAATAAAATAAATCAAAAAATTCATTTCATTAGATTATAATTAATTAAACAAAATAGTCAAAAAATAGTTTTCATTAAAACAATATTTTTTTTTAAAATATGACCATGAGATTATAAGTTCAAAATAATATTTTAAAATGATTTATTCTACTTTATAATATATAATATAATAGGAAAATGTTTTCATAAACATTCTATGTGTTAATATAATAAAATAATTTCATAAATGTGATGGAATTAATAAAATAAATATTTTTAATTTTCAACTAAAAATTAATTATTTTTGAAAAATAGAAAAATATTAATCATAAGATAATATAGATATGATAAATAAAAAATAATATTTATTTTTTCAAATCCACATCGAAAAATTTATAAATTTTATTTTTAATTAAAAATAAAAAATGTAGCAAAAAATGTTGTTATCATAAAACAAATTTTTTCATATTATCTATACTTATTTGTGTTTTATATAAAGTACTAATTAAAATAGTGTAAATAATGTATTAAAATTAAAATATATTCTCCTTTAAAATAAGTAAATTTAATAAATTACGTTTCATTAGTTTATTAGCTGCACTAGTGGAGTTGATATTTAAAGTGAAATTTGTTTTGTTTATATATATATACAAATTTTTTAATTATCTTGTTACAACAATTAATTGAAAATAACATTATTAATATTAACTCATATTAATTATTTTCCTTCTAAAGGTAATAATTAGTATTGTTTTACCATCTTAGTGTATATTATAGATTTATTAATAATTTCTTCTTAATATATTGTAGTTTGTTTTTGTTGGGTGTAGCGTATAACACAATTTATAGAGAACATTATGTATTTTAAAAGATCCAAAATATTGGTTCATTATTATTCTCAAGTGGGAGATTGTATGGTTTTGATAAGTGAGGGTGGAAACCATTTTTAGGTTTCGAGAAAATAGTCAAATAGATAGAGAAATTCTAAATCACTAGTTTCTAGAACTCGGATGGAAATGGTGGGGTGGTAGCTATGATGTCCATAAGAACAAAAGTAATGTAGATTTGATATTGTAATAAAATGATGATATCAAGTGTTTTCCATCACTCATACTAAAGGTGGAGTGTGGAGTGTAAAATAATTTCTTAAAATTAACTCAAGGAATTGTAATAATCCTAAATGATTCCCTGTAAGGGTTTATATAAAAGTGAAATATATCAGAGTAACTTGCACAGATCACAAGAGTAAACTCATGAGAGTTTTTGAAGTATGTATTGTGCACCATTTTATGGAGTTGATGTGGAGAGAAACTTTTATTAAATGGATATATATTTATCAAGATAAGATCCATTTGGAAGCATATTCCATGGAGATAAGAAGTTATAGTGACCATTTTTACCCCATGGGTATTAAAAAAATTATAGGATGGATCATTTGTTCAATAATGAACATTTTATTAATATTAAAATTTCTCAAACAAGGTAAAGAATCATTCCCACTATGGATTAGGACTAATGTCTAAACCATAAAAATTTTGGTTTTCTTTTGATTCATTTTCCTTCAATCATTTCCTTCAAAAAACATCATATGTGTTTTTTGGAGTGGTTTTTATTTTATAATGTGGTGATTTAAGTGTGTTGTATTCAATACTATGAATACCACAATGTAGGCTCAAATTTCAACACTTTTTCCACAAAGTATGTTTTGGTTGATTTCTTTCATTGGGTTTAAGAAAGATTATTTTACTACCAACAAGTACAAAGGAGGTTAATTACATGGGTGTTATACATGAATAGGGTAATTATCTTGTTTTTTTAAATATATGTTTTCTTAAATCATAATGAAAAATAAAAAATAATAAAGGAATACTTATATTTTCAATAAAAATATTGGGGGATATTTTTTAGTCCAAATTGTAGTTTAGTATTTGAGTTCTATTTATGGAAAAATAGTGATAGATAAGACTCTAGATGATCTGAGTGGATTTTGGAAGATTTTAGATAAGCTTAGATAGAGGAAGAAATTAATTAGAATAAGGTGAAATAAATCAATTTTTTTCAGTTTCAAAATATATTGGTTCATATTTATAACATGACTATAATGTTTAGTAAAAAAAAATTCATCACATTTTTTGTAATCATGTTGTTATATATTTTAAAAAAACTAAGAATAAAGTATATGTATGAAATATAGAAATAAATAAAACCTAGTAATTTGGTAAGAATAGTTGATGGATATTGGATTACTTTGGATATATGAAACCAAATAATAGAGGATATTATAACATGGTAGATTATGTGTTTTGAGAGGATAATGCAGCCATTATTCCAAGAAATTATTGAGATAAGTAGAAATATAGACATTAAAATCATTATGGATAAGTCAACAATAGATTACCTACATGAAACACTTAAGGAAAATAAGTTGTGTTCGTAACTCACAAGGAATGTTTTCCTAAAAATCTTGAAGACATAAAACTATAGTCATTTCAAAATAACCACGCTATAATATTTAAAATATATAGGAATAAATATATAGAACAATTTAATTATTATCAGAGAATATTGTGGTGTCAGATGTGATTATTAGAGATATTTTTTGGATTTGGTATGAAAATAGTTAATCATGTCGATGCGTTTTTTGGTTCATCATATAATTTTTATATTTGGTTATGATAATTCAATGGATTGTATCACTCAAATTTTAATGAATATTTTGAACTGTGTGGCCATGAAAATTTGAGAAAATATGGGATATATTTATTTTAAAAGATATTTTTCCATAAGAATATTAAATTTATTATTTGATGCATTAATAAATGAAGAGTTTCTTATTTTTAGGAAATCAATATAGGGATGAATTCATATGATATGTGAAAGTTTCATTACTGTAGAAATTAAAAATATTATATATAAAAATTCTCAAATAAGCATGTGATAATCAATTCTACAGAGAGAATATCGAACCTCATTTCTAAAAAAATTTCAATTTATTTGTAAACATGTAACAAATCGTCAAAATTTCAAACATAAAATCATATAATAGAATAAAAATTAAGGTATTTTAGGTATATTAATCAATAAAATTCACATCATACAATTCATTATAGATTTACCTTTCATTTATTTTCCCCACTAGATTTATCAATATATGTCCTTTAGCTTCATTGGGAATGCCATGAATGATTCTGTCCATATATTGAACTATATCCAACATTGAATCAAACTGATTAATCATGTCAACAAAAACTTTCAGAACATCAATATATATAAATACTGGCCAAATATTAGTATAAGATATCAAATCAAAGAGCTAACACACCTTTAAAAATGAAACAAAAATTATACAAGGAAAATGTTTTAATTAATTAATATAAATAAATTAATAAAATATATTACAATTTTATAAAAATATATACATGAATAAATTTATTACATTGAATACATTTAACATTATATTTATCACATTTATTAGTTATAAATTTTTAAATTGGAATATTTTCAATATTTTATAATTAATTTTCACTAAAATAATATATTTAAAAGTAAAATGAATAAAAATTATATTTATGGACAAGGAATAAATCTCGTTTCATCTAAAATGTAATATTATGCCCACATATGTTATACCTAAAGTAGTATTTGTTTCATAATAATTAAGGTAAATTGTTTAAAATTATTAAAAAAATTAAATTTCATGAATCATAATATAATTCTCTAAATTAAAATTCACACTACATATCACCCATTAACCCCCTCCCATTACTTTTTCTATTGAATTTGAAACTAAAGGTAGTAATAAATCAATGCTATCCTCTAAAGTATACTTTGAGAAAAATAAGACACACTTTTCTTTAAGAAATTAGTTTTTCACAATAGAATAAACTAAATATTACTAAAAACCCTTATTTTATAATTCCTTTACTTGAAATGTGGATATGGAAATTTCATGTAAACAAAAAATACTTCATAAAATAAATAAAATCATAAAATTTCTACATAATAAGTTTTTAAATAAATTTTCTTGAAAATGAAAATACTAATTTTTCTTAAAATTTAGTACACTCAAAAAATTGATATAGACCTCAAATATCCATGGTAGGTAGAAAGAAATTGTTTAAAAAAACCATTAAATTTGTAAATAAAAAGTGCATGTTATCTGAATCATGAATCAATAACTAGAAATTTTCCATTTTTAAAAAAATTACAAGTTACTAAGAGAAATATCCCTTGCCTAATCCTTCACATTCTTGACTAACTATATCAGTAAATTTTATCAAGAAGAAATAAATTTACCAGAATATTTAAAATATAAATTTATTCAATTAAATGAAAGTTCAAAATACAAGTTACAAATAGTGGCTCAGACCATGTGCCTTTCACATTATTTCGAAACCCTAATAATTCATGAAATATAAATCTATTTAAGCGATCCAAAAGATAAATCTTACACTATCTAAAAAAATTGAATACTTTAATGATCATAATTTATTGACAATTATTGAGTTGTTTTAACACCCAAATATTTTAGAATATATTATTCTTTAATAAATTTTATGTGTTAGATAAATTGTGAAAGGTGGAATCATGAACATATGTAAATTATTATTATAAATTATGAAATGAATAAAATTATATTATATTTAAATTTGATATAATTATCAGAAATATTTTCCAATTCACTTACTATATAGTATTGATGTTAACGAACTATTTTGAAATATTTTATTTATGACAATTATTTTTATACTTTTTATTTAAAATTAAATTTTTATGATTGAGATTATGAAAAAATATTTTTAAAAAATTTTTAAATTGAATTTATTTGTTATCAATTTTTTAGAATTGAAAATATTAGCATTTGATGGGAAAAAGAGTTTTCTTTTTCTGAAAAATTATTTTTTGTGTGTATAATGTGTTTTTATATTAGTAAACTAAATTAGTCCCTATTGATGAATTATTTTAAGGAAATATTTATATAATATATTTTATAAAATATTTTACCACTCATATAATGGTTTTACTAGGAAAAGAATTTGTCTAAATTCACTTTAATTCTTATAATACATTTATCTAAAAATGGTTTTTACAAGTTTTGTGCATGTATATTAAAAATTATTTCATAAAAATATAAGAATTTAATATTATAAAATGGATTCTGTATTCAAAATAATTATAATTAATATTATTTTATAATATCAAATTATTCTTTTTCAAAATGAATGGAAACCATGGTAAAAAAACATGTTAACATTGTAAAGGTTAATAGGGTTAATGAGAGGTTAAACTAAAGATAAAAGGTTTAAAATAACTTAAAACTTTTATAAATACAATTTTTAATTGTATTTATAGAAAAATATATCTTATATTTGAAATTGGGATTATTTTGAGACAATTTCCCTTGAGAGTGACTTTAAATTACTTTAATATTCTTAATAATTAGAAGTGTTCCACTCCCCTCACATAAAAAAGTGAATCTTCTCTACTATATTATCCACACCACTTAAGACCATTATAATGTCCATGATAATCCAAATTTATCATCCAACCTTACTCCCCTTGTCTTATATGTTATTTTCTTTGTAAATGAGCACTTCCAGAAGGATTAAATTGTAATTCAGTAGATGCTTCCAAAAGAAGTGGTATTTTCTTTTACAGATATTTTCATTTATCATTCATCTCAAACCCCCTAGAAATGTTCTATAATAATATAAACATGATGGAATAATTATATTTAATATTATGAGAATTTTGTATGCTAATGGTATAACCATTTTCTATCTCCTTTCATTTTTTGGAAAATGTTAACATTGTTCTTACGATCGTATGAACTGCCACCTCTATGAAGGGATGTGATTCATATTTCTTTTCCTATTTAAATGGATGATAATAAGGATATATTTAGTGAATATATATATATATATATTATTTATGTTATAATTATTATTATATAAATTTGAATTATTATTTACCTTTCTTTCATTCCATTCCTTAGAAAGTGAAAGCTTCACTTGTGTGTATGTACAGGCTACCGTCTCTATGGAGAAATGTAATTATTTTTTCATAATCATGTTATATTAATTATTATAAAAGTTTATATAATGAATAAATATGATAATTATTATGGGAATAATATTTTTTATACGATGAAACCAAGACCATGGTGTAAGGAATGGAATCTTCTACCCAAAACATGCATTGAAATGGACCTATTTTCATATGAATGTTCATTTTAATGAATAATATTTAAGAAAAGGGCAATTATAAAATATAAAGTAATAATATATAGTAATTTATGTATGAATTTAGTTCTGGAATAAATGTATTATAAATATATATTTACTATACAAGTTTTGTAATGCGTACGAAGGTAGATGGTACTTGAGGTAAATGTTTATGATACAATCTAATTACTTTTCAAGAATTTTATTTATTAAATTTACATTGAGAGAAAATACATAATTCTTATACATTATACCCCATATATTTTATTTTCCTATGGTAACTCCTATAATTTTAAATTATTAATTCAATTTACCTCTCTTCCATACTTAAAATGATCGATAAAATGTTTTTATGAAAATCCAACCTTATTTCCTCTTTGGTCATTGAAATTTATTATTCCATGTCCATGTTTTTTAAAATTTTTATTGAGGTTTTTATAAGTACATAAATATTTGAGAAATATTTTTTAATACCTTTTAATTTATTTATAAATTATTAAAATTAATATTTTCAAATGTTTTACATATGAGTCACTTTTGACTTTTTAAGAAAGTGTGATAAGAATGTTTTATTTTAATGTATACTACATTGGAGTCTTTTTCCATTTTCATGGACTCCATTTTATTTTATGATTACATAAAATATTTATATTTTTATTTTAAAAGAAAATCCTTTACTTAATATTATGGGAGTTTTTATCTTTTATAGATATTGAATGTAAAGTATATTTTCCCTAATTTTCAAAGAAATGTTCAAATGATATTTTAAAGGTATTTTTCATCTATGTTAGAATCCTTTAAGTATTTTTATACTTCACTGGGTATATTATGTTATGATACTATCTAATTTATTTCTATGAATGTATTATGATAATGATATTTTAAATATGTTTCTATTAAGTATGTTACTTTCCAATATGTTAATTAAGCTATGATGAAATAAAGATTCTTTTTATGATACCATCCAAATTAATTATATGGATGGATATAGTTATATGATGATGAAATGTTAATAAAACCCATTTATTTTCCTTGAGATCTGTTATGTTGAAATGGTGAGTTTTTTATGAGTTTATGTCACACTTATGTGTGGTTTTCAATATGTGATGGGTGGGCCCAGGATTATATATCCCACTAATGCATTGGGTAAAGATTTATATATCATTATATAATATAGAATATAATGGGGAGTGAACCTAGTTCATTAAGGGATATTGTCCACTATGATAGTCTTGGGAGTGAACCTTGACTTCGGAAATTATGGAATGAGGAGTGAAACAAATCTAGTATGAGAAATTCTACACTATGATAGTCTTGGAAGTGAACCTTGATTAAGGAAATGATGGAATAAGGAGTGAACCCATTCCATTATAGGGATTTTTTCTATTATGATATCAATAGATGTAACCTTGAATGAGGAAATGATTTTATATACTTATATGCGTGCTGAAAAGTTGTTTATTGTGCTTATGATATGTTGTCAGGGATGATGATTTATTATTAATGATTAAACACTCCTATGATTTATGTATTTTTTTTATGAAAAATAATTATGTCATGATTCTTGATTAATGATAATTTACTGATTAGGTATGAATTTCATAAGTTATGATCTTATTCACATACCCTTATACTTCTTGTATTATTTCTTATGAAAATTGATTGATATCTCATATGTTTACCCTTACTAAGAATCTGATCTCACCATTTATTATTTTTTGATTTCCTTGGGGTTTGAATAAAGGTTTTAATTAGGATATTCTGAATAAGGGTACTATATGAGAGAAATTTATGGGAGATATTGAAGATCCTTTATAAAATAAGTTTGTTATGTATCTAGTCTCTAAAGACAATAAACCTTTATATTCATAGGGAATTTATTATTATGAGATGAATTGAGTATTTATCCAAAATAATATATTATTTATGTTTATAATGTTTGGTTCACCTCAATTTGTATTAGAGTAGGGATTAGTTTTTTAAGAGTTTAGGATTAGATAACCTTGGTGAAAAGCCCAAGGATATGTTTATGTATGAGATAAAATAATGTTCTAGTAAAGTATAGACTATTTGGATTACTTGAAATTAAATATCTATTTGGATATAATCAATTTTATAAATTCTATACAATAGATTCACCTAGGGGTTATAAACATGAAAAAACTAGTTGGGTATCAACTCAATCTTCACCCATTGCATTATAATGATTCTTAACTGCAAACTTGGTTTGAAATTCCTGGGGGATATTATTTTGTTGATTCACATTAACTTAATGAACCATTATGATGAATGAGAGTATATAATCTATGGAACCTATGAGGAAAACATTATATGACTTATGATGTATGATTCATGTTTTATGATTGACCATATAAGAAAATTCGACTAATTTTTAGTGGATTAATACCATGTATTCAAAATGTATTGGCTATAAGAGAATTTGGTAGATATAAATAAATATTTTGATAAAAATACAATATAGAAACAAATATTAGAGACTCTTATTATTTTCACGGTTTTGGAGATAAGAAGAGACATATTGATTAAATTATAGTAATAAGACCCATGGAAGAAAGGTAATTAATTTTTCTTAATGCTATAATTATAAAAGGAACCGTGGAGTAAATTTTATCACATAGTATAGTAATTATTTTATGTGTGGAAAATAAGCTTATTGAGAAAAATAATAATGAAATAAGGTCAAGAGTTCAGACAATGAAATGAATGGAGTGAAACCTCATCTGAATGTTCCACCCACAATTTTGGGATATAATTGTAAAGAGTATAGATATTTCACCAATTAGTGCATGAATCCAAGGGTTAGTGTTGTAAACCAGTATCAACAACCTCTTATAACAAGATGCAAAGGGAAATATCATGGAATAAAAAGTACTAAATTGGGTCATGAGAATGAAGTGGTGAAAGGTACACTCATTATCCATTCTAGAATTTCAAACATCTTATTTGATTCTATATCTACCCACTATTTTATATCTAAATAATTTGATAAGGGTAACACATAACCACTATAATGATAAGATGTTGAATTATGGGTCAAAAATCCTAATGGTATTACTATATCATCTCAAGTCTATAGATCTTTTTATGGAATTTTGTGGGAATGTACTTCTTATAAATCTTGTGAATCACCATATAGTTTAATTTGATGTTATTATTTGAATAGATTGGCTATATTTATATAGAGACCATATCAATTTATGATGAGGGAAAGTAACCTTTGATATATTTAAACAACCTTTAATAATCTTTCATTTCTATGATGAATATGAACTTCCAATGTAAATTAATTCCATTATATGGGTCTTACTACCAATTAATGATGGTTATTTATATCAAATGGTTATGGAGAAACTCATAATTAAAGATATTTCTATTTTTAAAGAATCTAATGATGTATTTATTGAATACATTCCTAGTATTCACCCAAATCATGAAGTTGTATTTTTAATAGAACTCATACCTGGAACTACAACTTTCGAAGACTCCACATAAAATATCCCCAATTGAGTTGTAAGAATTTAAGAAGAAAGTTTATGAGACTCTTGATAATGGATTAATATTCCCTGGTGCATCACTATGGGGTGCACCTATTTTTTTAATAATATTGATTGTTTTATTAATCTTTTCATTGATTATATAAAATTTAACAAGATCATTATTAATAACTAGTATCCTTTACCCTGTATAGATGATCTAATTGATCAATTATGAGAATATCACTATTTTTCCATGATTGATCTTTGATAAATATATCATAAATAGAGGGTCAAAAATGATGATATACCCAATAAAACCTTCTGTATGAGTTATGAACATTGTGAATTTATGGTTATGCCATTTTAAATTACCAAGGACCATATTATATTTATAGATTTAATGAACAATGTCTTTCTAGATTACTTTTATTAGTTTGTTGTAATCTTTATTGATTATATTCTTATATATTACCAGTGTAAGGAAGAGTGTAAGGACTATATGAGGATTGTGTTGAAGACCCCTTGGATGGATAATTTTTATGAAAAATTTATCGATTAGGAATTTTGGAAATTTATTGTTTCATTATTGGGTCTCATAATCTCAAGAGAGTGTATATTGAAAAATCCTTCAACAATGGAAAATTATTGAGTAATGGACTAGAAAAACCACAGTGGCAATGATCAATAGTTTTCTTGGTTTAGATAGATACTATCTATGATTTATAATAAATTTCTCATGAATATAAAATCCAATAACCAATCATAAGGGAGATATTTTCTATTAGAAAAATGAATGTGAGGAAAATTTCAAGGTGCTGAAAAGAATGTTGGTACGTGTGCTCACAATACCTTGCAATAGAGATGGGTTTGTGATCTATAGTGATACATAAAATAAGGGAATGTGATTATTACTCATTCATAATGATATGTTGATAACTTATACCCAAAACCAATTAAAAATTCATGAGAAAAATTACCCGAATCCTTATTTGGAGTTGGTAGTAGAAATTATTGCATAGAAAATATGGAAGCATTATCTTTAGTGTAACATGTGAAGTATATATTAATCATAAAATCTTGAAATATATATTCACATAGAAAGATTTTAATATGTTCCAAAGTTTATGGTTTTAATTAGTTAATTATTATGACTATTCGATACATTACCACCCTAGGAATGCGAACAATGTGGATTGTGATTTGAGTAAGAAGGACCTTGCTTGTTTTTCCATGATGAGAATTGAAAGAAATCCAATATTTATGGATTATAATATTAATGATCTTAAAATCCTGATAGTAGGGTAAAAATATATCTATATCAAATTAATATTCCACCATACATCCATGTGATGATTAAAAAGGAAAAGAATGATGATATGGAATAATGAAATAATGTGAGGAATGTTCTTGAGCTCAACCATGATTGAAAGGGAATGTTAGGTTTTAAGAATTGATTATGTGTTCCATCAATTACATATGTAAATGAGTTGTTGGATGAAGATCACAATTAAATATTCTCTATTAATACAAGAATTATTAAGATTTATGGAGGTATAAAAGAGTATTTATGATGGGAAAACATTAAAAGGGATATTTCAGAGTATGTATCTTAGTGCCTGGTAGTTTGAAAGTTAGGGATGAGAGATAGAAGTATACATGGATTCTATAAACATTACCTAAATCAGAATGTAAATGGAAAAACACCACCATGAATTTAATCATTAGACTCCCCAAAATATCTAAATTCTATAATGTTATTTGGTTTGTAGTCCACCACCTTATGAAGTCAATGCAATTCATTACAATCAAAGAAGATATGTCTCTTGATTAACTTTTCAAGATATAAATTAAGTAAGTTGTAATGTTTCATGGAGAATCATAATCTATTGTATATAATATTAGTTGGAGGTTTAAATTGATTTTTTAGTTAATTATTCCTCAAGATTTAAATATAGAGTTGAAATTTAGCATTGCATATCTTCCTTTGAAAGACGATCAGTTTTAGATGTCTATTAAAACTCTATAAGATATATTCAGAACTTGTTATATGGATTTTAAATGTAGTTGGGATCAAAAACTACATTTTTTCTAGTTTTATTTCAATAATAGAATTCACTCAAGCATTCATATGGATCCTTATAAAGACCTATATGGTAGGAAGTGTAGAACTCCAATGCGTTGAGATGAAGTTGGAGAAGTAAAGCTATTTGAACCTAAGCAAGTTGAAGAAATGGAAGACATGGTTAAATTTATTCTTTAGTACATCATGGTAGATTAAATTTGACATACAATTTATTTTTTAAATCATTAATAATGTTTAGAGTTTTAGGTTTATGAAATGGTATACCTAGGAAAAACTCTGTAGGATTTGGTTATGAGATTTAGAAAGAAGGGAATGATGATCCCTAGATATATCAGTCCCTTTGAGATTATTGATTGTATCAGGATGGTATTGTATCACTTGGTTCTTCCAACAAACCTCTATCAAGTTCATGATTTGTTTCATGTATCTCTTATAAGGAATTACATACATTATCCTTCATATATATTTAACTTATAAGTTGAATACAAAGATATTACCTCTCTTATGAGGAACAACTAGTGGAGATTCTGGATCAATGAAAAAAAGTGTTATGAAACAAGACCACCAACCAGGTAAACATTTTATGTAAAAACCATAATTTTTTGGAAGATACATTGGGAATTGAGTATTTTATGAGGGCTAGATATCCATAGCTGTTTGAATCAGAGTGACATAATTTCAACGGAGAAATTCTTATATGGGTAGAATATAACACCCTGATATTTTAGAATATAATTTTATTTAAAAAAATTTATGATCTTTATGGATGGTAAAACATAAAACCATGAACATATTTGAATAACCCTTATACATTTTAATATTAGTCAAATTATATGGTATTTAAATGAGATTTAATTTTCAAAAAAAAATCAATTTCACTGAGGAAATATTTCTGACCCTAAAGATCTATTTTGAAATATTTTTATATGATAAATGTTTTAATATGGTTTATTTAAATATTAATTTAGATTATTAAACTTATGAAAAATAAATTTTTACAATTATAGAAAATTAATTCAATTGTTATAAACTGGTTATAATATAAAATAAAATCATTCGAATTTAAAAATAGATGTTTTTTTTTTGAAAAGTTGTTTTAATGAATACAATGTGTTTTTATATTAATAAATTAAATTAATAACTATTGATGATTTATTTTAATGAAATTTTTATATAATAAATTAAATAAAAAAAATTACATTCATTTAATGTTTTTTATAAGGATAGGAATCAGAAAAATTTCAAATTTATACTTAAAAGTTCACTTCTCTAAAAATGTTTTTACATTTTTTATGTAAATATTAGAATTAATTTTTTCCACTTCTAGGAATTGAATCATTTAAAATTTATTTTATATTTTTAATCATAATAATTAATATTAGGTTATGATTTCAACTAAATTTTTGGTCATAATGAAAAGTAACCATGGTAAAATTCTTTTTACCATAGTAAAGGTTCAAAGGGTTAACGAGGGGTTAAATGAAAGAGAAAATAGTTAAAATATCCTTAAAAATTATCCAAATATTATTTTTAAGTGTATTTATACCTATAATTATCTAAAATTTTAATTTGGGTTTATTTGGATCCATGTTATCCTGATATTGAGTTTATTATATTTTAATATTCTTAATAATTACAAGTTTGACTCTCCTATCACTTATAAAAGGGAACCTTCCCTCCTCTCTCATATCCACCATTTGAGTATTTTAAATAAACAAATATCTACCCAAATACTATCCTAACTTATCTCCCATCATTTTAGATATTTTTACTTCATAAAATACCACTTAATGAAGGATTAAGTTGTAATCCAAAGGAGTTTTTCCAAAGAAGAGGTATATACTCTTACTATTCTTTTTCATGTTTTATTATTATTAATCCCCTTAAAATGTTCCATTAATATACTAAAATGATGAAATAAGTATATTTACTATATTTATATTTTTTAATGGTATTTCCCTTTTTATATCCTTCCCATTCGTTGGAATATGATAACATCACTTGTGTATACATGTGGATTACTATCTCTATGCAGTGATGTGATTAATTTTTAATTTTCTATTTACATGGATAGTCATTGTGATAATTTTAATGAAAATATATGATATATATGATATAATTATGAATTTTTAATGGATAATTATTATTTACCTTTATTTTGTTCCATCCCATAAGAGTATGAATCCTTTTTTCCTCTTCCTTTGTGTGTTTCGCAAGTCTGTAGTGCTTAGAGGAATCCTTGAGTAGGATTAGTGGGGTTTGGGATCGAGAATCTAGAACAAGGATAAGTTGATGGTGTTAAATATAGTTCAATTCATGAGAGTTTGGTTTATAAACTAATTAGTAATTTGCTGGATGAGAATATATTTTCATAGGGAAAAATTCATGATGTGTATGGAAAATTCATGATGTGAATGGATTGGGGTTTGGACCCACTAAATCTGTTTGTCAGAGTGGAATCTCAAGAGGGGTAGGGGGTAAATTGACTTCCTAATTAAAATTTCTATTTAAAACATGTGTTAAAAAGGGATCCCACAATTTCAAAAAGGCCTAGTTAATTATAGCCGTAGAGATGTAAATGTCTAGTTGGTCAACAAGTTTCTTAAAGGATGATTAGTCCTCAGTTAAATTGGTGTAAAAACACTTCTTTGACTTTTGAAAAAAGTTTACTGAATTCAACATGTACAGACACTAAACAAAACTAACTATCAAAGATAATGAAAAAAAGTTTTATGTCTTAGAAATTATAAGTAGTGTAAGATAAATAAAACAGAGTATTAAAAAATATAGTGCATAGTAAAGTGAAACAAGAGGTTCCGTCTCAAGCTGAGACTTAATCCTCTAAACTTGGTGATCACCTACCACCAAGCAGTTTATATTAACAATAAACTTGATACACAGCCTGTATCAGGCTTTACAACATTTTTCACAAACTGTCCAGGGTTTAAACCCTCTTCCACAGTTCCTTATGGGAAAAGCAAAGAGCATAGACCACAAATGGTCTCTTCCACAGTTAGACATAGGAAACAAAAAGTAGGAGAAGTTTGATGTGAGGATATTCAGTATGCTCCAGTTCAATCATAAGAGACAGTGTCTGTAATAGAATAAAAAAATTCTCATATATGTAAAATACAAGAACACAATAGATCTTAGGATAACAATCTTGAGTTTAGAAAGCTCTATGTGTTGGAAGTTTATCTATTGACTCCTAAGAGTGAACAATTTGATGTTGGATTCTTTCTCTAAAACATGTCTTCAAAACAGAGTGTCACAACTCCAGTTTCTAGCTTTCAGTGTTCTACTTCTGATGTTGATCAAGAGTTGATGAGGTATATAAGTCAAAAGTGAGTTTGTCCCGAAATGATCTTCATGATGCTTGCGTTTTCACAGTGTTAGTGCTAGATGGTTCTGCTTTGATATAGCGAGTAATCACTTTTGTACATCATATTCCACACTACTTCACATGCACGTGTCCTCCTTTTTTCATGTATGTATCTTTTTTCTTGGTCTTCTCTTTTTATAAATGAGGTTTGACAATAGGAATGAGTAGATCATGTGCGATATTTCTTGTACCTCGTATTTCCCCAGTTACGGTCTCCTGAAATATCTACAATCATCATTAATTAATGTCAGAAGCATTTCATTTATCAAATATGACCATTAGAATAATATTAATATTTTGAAAAAGTATGGAAGAGTAAGAATTGGTTGATTGGTAATGGTAGCCTTCGCATCGGTAGGCTTCAACAGTATGTGCACATCGACAACCTCCAACTGTAACCTTTCATCGGTGACCTTCCATCGGTATCCATGCAACGGTGACTATGTAGTGGTAACCTTTGTATAAGAATCCTTTTATCGGTAACCATGTAATGGTGACCTTTGTATCTGTATCCTTGCATCAGTAACCAAGTAATGGTGACCATGTAATAGTGACTTTTGTATCTGAAGCCTTGCATCAGTAACCATGTACTTAGATAAATTTAGCCCTATAAGCTTAACCAATCAAGCAGTGAAATTGAGAGTATATGAATGTTACTCTATAGAAAAATGAAACATTAATGAAACATGATTATCACATAAATGAGAAATTATTTGGTATTATCAAAATAAGTGATTCCAATAATCTCCCCTTTTTTGATAATCAAAAATTATGTTATTCAATCTTTAGGTTTAAGAGGTTTGAATAAAGGTTTAACACATCTGATAATTTCATCAGTGATGTGATCATACACATATTATACATAATATATGATATAGAGAACATATATAAACATAGATATAAACACTTATCCCCCTTTGTGATTAACAAAAAGTCATAAAGAACAAAAAAAGAGAAACAAGAGAGTGTTAGTATTAATAAAACAGTAGTACAATAGACAAAAAGATTACACCAATCCCTATCAGCTAAGATAGTCCACAGTCAATCCACATTAGATATTTCCAATGGAGATTTGTCTTTAGAAGCTGAGGATGCAGGTTCAGAAGGTGGAGGGATAGGCCGGGGGGATGATAGTGAGTAGTGTACGAGGAGTATCTACTGAGGCATTAGTATACCTATAGTGAGTAGATCTCTGAGTAATCGTTGGGGTAAAACTTCTGATGGCCTATGCAGGAGTCATCAATGGAGCAGTACTGGTGGAACCTAAGGTAGCTGAAGAAGCAGGAAAAGTAGGAGGAACAATGATGGGTGTGCAGTCCACGTGGAGGAAGGGAAACAAAAGATTCTTGATGTCCATAATGATGCTTCCCCCCTTTCCATAGCTAATATGAAATCATATTTGTCTTCCATGAATCTTTCTAGGGCAGGAGTCATCTCTCTAAGTTACTCTCTTTATCCTTAAAATCCGGAGTGACTGGATGGAGTCTCAAATTTACCAAAAGTAGCTTAAAGTGACCATCCATTTGATGCTTAGTATATACCCATTTGTAATAGAAGTCAACATGATCCTTGATGACCTTTTGATCTTGATAATCTTCCCTTAAATAATTTCCTAGAATGTTATGAATTTCCCTGTTAATGGAAATGACCTGAGAGTCTGAGGTACTAGAACTAGGGAACTTTTCATCTTCTTCTCTAAAAATGTTCCCGAAGGCTTCAAAATCAACTGGAGGAGAGGCTGAAGAAGATGCAGATGCACCCATATGTGCCATAATGAAAGCCACATTCTATTTAAATGATTCGGTTAGCCTACGGATAAGCCTTTTTACATCATAATATTGGCCTTTCACATGTGTTTCCATGGACTACTTAAAATACTCAAACACTATAACCATTTTCTGAACCACACTTTTA
Organism: Viscum album; assembly: GCA_963277665.1. Taxonomy (NCBI): domain Eukaryota; kingdom Viridiplantae; phylum Streptophyta; class Magnoliopsida; order Santalales; family Viscaceae; genus Viscum; species Viscum album. Next base: position 949,507,277 of record OY728127.1, read on the forward strand.
ACATATCTATGGTCTCAATCCACCTGATCCCTGGAAGCCATATATGTGTCTAAGCTAGAAATAGACTGTTTCACCGATTCTATAGAAACTGCCAAAGTTCTTACCTAAATCTGAGATTCCTTGACCTCAAGTAACACAACCAAGTGAGAGGTAGAGACTATCCTTTCCACTGCAGATGTCATGAGTTCTTGATTGTGAGCTATTGTGGTAGCTATTTCAGTGGATTTCTCATTAATATGCCTCTTCAAATATAATTTCAAAGAATCTAATTCAACTTTCTTTACATAGTCTATAGGTATTAGAACCACTGGCTGCACAATGGTGGTTTCTGAGATAGTAGGAATTGGAGGACTTCTGGCAGGCTGGTCATCTTCAGAATCTCCATAATCCAAGCCTAATACCACAAACCCAGGAGCATCTATCCAGTCCTCTATCTCATGAGAAACAACAAATGATCCTATAGAAACAGTTTCCTCCCCCCTCAATTGGAGCATTATCATAATCAGCCACATCTATCTCCATCAGTCCTTCTTGATCAAATTCATTAACAGGAAGGTCCACACCTACTTCCTCCACAAAATCTTCAACTACTTCCAAAACAAGTCTAGCTTCAACTGAATCAACCACTTCTTCATTTCTACTTTCTACCCTTTCTATATATCCTATTAGAGGACTGAGATGTAAAAATTCCTCTTCACTTTTAGCAGTAGCTGTCTCAATGTAATCTTGACTTGAATCAGTGTCCTCATCCTCATCAGAGGTTTCTCTAATGTCTCTTAAGACATTTTGAGCCCCTTCTTCTTTACTAGTTTCCTCATCACTACCCCTTAGGACAGTCTCTATTCTAGGAAATCTATTTGGTAGGATAGGATCTCCAAAGGATACAATATTAGTATGAGGATTCAAGGGGAGATCAGGATCACTCCTATCATCTATAGGAGAATCCTCTCTTTCCTTCACAACAACAACCTCTTCTTCTTCATCTGAATAGGCAGGCTCCACTTCACCAGGCTTAAGACCAGGGTCTCTCTTATTTTTAGTCCTATTAGGATGAGAAACATGGTTAAACTCTTTATATAACATAGCCTCATAATTCACCCATTTCCTCATCCCCAGATTCCAGTTGATCTTCATCATCTTGCAAATCACTTTGGTGATGCAATGTTTATCTTGCATAATAACAGTTTCCTCCTTATCTCCAGCAACTCCTTTCACTTTCAACATAAGAGATATCAACATAGAATGAAATATGGCATTGTATTTGGAACTGGGTTTGGTCATATCTTCTAGTTGTATCATCAACATCCTACATAAGTTGATCTTATGTTCATGCTTTCACAGATACAAGAGAAAAACATCCTGAAACTTTAAAGTTGCAAATTCCCCTCTCCTGGGACTTAAAACTACTGGATAAACTTGAAGAGCAGCTTATCTTCTCTGATCATTTTTGAAGTAATAAATTTCCTTGGAATTACATTCCTTGTCAATTTAGATAATGCTTCTTCATAGAAGAAGAACTCACTGGTGGGAGGCACTACTTTAGAGTAATAATCAAAAATCCCTTCATGTGGAACCCTCAAGCAATCAGCCCACTCAGCATAGTCAAAACTCACGCTTACTCCATTTACTCTGGAAGTCATGTGGTTCTCATCCGTAAAATACTCAAACTTGATATACTCATAAAATTATTTCACTAATTTCAGGTAATAGAGTCCATTTTTGTTTGCAAAATACTCAACCTAGCCCTGAGCTTCAAGTGCCTTCAGTACTGAAGACTGAATCAACAACAACCACTCAGAACTTAACACCTTCTCAGCCACTATTTACCTCTTTGATAAATGCAGGTTAAGAACCTTTGCCACTATCTAGCTTCCACTACTCGACTTGGATCTCAGTCTCTTAGGATCTAGCACGTCTCCTTCATTAGAAAAATATGTCCTTTTGACTCTTGCCATTGATCTGGAGTGGTTCAAGGTTTCAGTAGAGGTTTAGGTTTGGAGATTGGGGAGAAAAGGTTCGGGAGAGGGTTTGATGTGGATCAAAGTGTGACATGTGTTTTATTTTTATCATTTAGGGATCAGAAAAAATGAAACAGATAAAATAAATAAGTAAATGCAAAAAACATTTCAGATTCCATCTAAGAACACAAAAACACAAAGTCTCAAACTCAAGTAGTCTATCGGTAAGGAGGCATCGGTAAGATCCAATGGTGAGGTCCTATTGGTAAGGTCTTACAGTGAGGTCCTATAGGTAAGGTCTAATGGTGAGGTCCTATCGGTAAGGTCTAATGGTGAGGCCCTATCGGTAAGGTCTAACGGTGAGGCCCTATTGGTAAGGTCTAACGGTGAGGTCCTATCGGTAAGGTCTAAGGGTGAGGTCCTATCAGTAAGGTCTAACGTTGATGTCATATCGGTAAGGTCAAACAGTGAGGTACTATAAGTAATGTCTTACGGTGAAGTCCTATACCAAACATTTTATCAAACCTAAGACATGTTTGATGTAATTTAACCACTCAGAATTTAAAGGCTTTATGAATATATCAGCCAATTGGTGTTCAGTACTAATGAATTCAAGAGTGATATCACCTCTTTGATAATGATCTGTCAAGAAGTGATTTATTAGATCAATATTATTTGTCCTATCATGAGATAATATATTTTTAGAGATGTTAATAGCACTTGTGTTATCATAGTTTATAGAGACATGTTTGAATTGATATCCATAGTCTAGTAAAGTTTGTTTCATCCACATAATTTGAGCACAACAACTACCACCAGCTATATATTCAGCCTCTGTAGTAGATAATGCAACAAAATTTTGTTTCCTACTACACCATGACACTAGTGACTTTCCTAAAATGTGACATGTTCTATAGGTGCGTTTTCCATCTAACTTACAACTAGAAAAATCAGCATCTGAATAACTTATTAAATCAAACAGCTGTCCTCTTGGATAAAATAGTTCTAAATTTATAGTATACTTGAGATATTTAAAAATATTTTTAACAGAATGTAAGTGAGAATCTTTGGTATTAGCTTGAAAATGAGCACACTTGCATTAATTGAACATAATGTTAGGTCTGCTAGCAGTAAGATAAAGCATACTCCCAATCATACCTCGTTAATTGGTTTGATCCACTGATTCTCCATTTTCATCAGCATCCAATTTAAAAGTGGTACTCATAGGTGTATCACTACTTTTACTACTATCCAAACCAAAAAAATTCAAAATATCCTTAGTATATTTACTTTTATTTAAAATAATTCCATTTTTATTTTGAAAATTTTGAAATCCAAGAAAAATTTTTAGTTCCCCTATTTGACTCATTTCAAATTCATCTTGCGTTATTGTTGAAAAATCAGTACATAAAGAATGTTTAGAAGATCCAAAAATTATATCATCTATATAAATTTTTACTATTAAAACATATTTGGAAATCCTTTTAATAAAGAGAGTAGGATCTGTTATCCATTTAGTAAAACCTTTTGAAATAAGAAAGGAACTAAGTTTATCATACAAAGATCTTGGAGACTGTTTTAGAAGAAATAAGTCTTTAGACAGTTTAAAAACACGATTTGGAAAATAAGGATTTGTAAAGATAGGGGGTTGTTCAACAAACACATCTTCATTTATATACACATTTAGAAAATCACTTTTGACATCCATTTGATAAATTTTGAAATTCAGATGAGCTGCATAAGCAAGTAGTATCCTAATGGATTCTAGTCTAGATATTGGAGAAAGGGTTTCCTCATAGTCTATTCATTCTTCTTGAATATACTCTTGTGCAACTATTATAGCCTTTTTTCTAACTATTTTTACAGATTCATAAAATTTATTTCTTAACACTCATTTAGTGCCTATGGTCAAGGTTTCTTTAGGTTAGTCCACTAATTCCCAAATATTTTTTCTTTTAAACTGATTCAGTTATTCTTGCATATAAATTACCCAAAATTCATCACTAATTGCATCATTGATATTTTTATGTTCAAGATGTTAGAGAAAATCTTGATGTTCAACCTGGTTTCTCAGAGAAGCTCTAGTTTGTGTCCCTATATTTAGATCACCTACTACATAATCTAAAGGATGAATTTTGAGAGTTCTTATACCTCTAGAAAGAGTTTAAATAGACTCCTCAGGATTATCTGTAAATTTAGATTCACCATGCACAGATTCTGGAAAGTTTCCAGAACTGGTTTTTTTCATAAGGGTTCACTGTCTTTGTCATTAAGGTCCAGAATTGACATATCATCCTCAAGATGTTCAAGATTGGTTTTGGGTTCATGTGGATCAGTCTCATCAAATTTTAGATGAACTGATTCATCCACACATTTGATTCTCTTATTGAAAACTCTATAGGCTTTACTAGAGATTGAATAACCTAGGAAAATTCCTTCATCACTTTTTGAAGAAAATTTATCAATATTATATTTAGTGTTAAGAATAAAGACTCTACATCCAAAAACTATAAAGTAATTAACCTTAGGCTTACTATTATTCCAACGTTCATTCAGGGTCTTCTTAAGAACATGTCTAATTAAGACTCTATTGATAATGTAACAAGATGTATTAATAGCTTCAGCCAAAAAATAAATAGTTAGATTATAATCATTGACAATTGTCCATGCAATCTCTTGAAGTGTCCTATTTCTTCATTCTACAAATCCATTTTGTTGAGGTGTTCCAGGAGCAGAGAAATTGTGAGTATAGCCATTTAGTGAGCAAAACGATTCAAAGTCTTGATTCTCAAACTCATGACCATGATCACTTTTCAAGGTATTAATCCTAAGTCCATTAAGATTTTTCTACAGACTTGGAATATTTAATAAAGTCGGAACAAGCTTTACTTTTGTGAGCTAGAAAGTATACCCAAGTATACCTAGAAAAATCATCTACAATAACATAAACATAGTGCTTCCCATTTAAACTTGAAACTCTAGATGGGCCAAACAAGTCAATGTGAACCAACTCAAGCGGATGAGAAGTAGAAACTTCTTTCTTTAGTTTGAAATATACTTTGTATTGTTTCCCCTTTTGAAAAGGATTACACACTTTTTATGAGGGAATTTTAATTTAGGTAAGACTCTAACTAAACTTTTCCTAGTTAGTTTCCTTAGTGAGTTCACATTGCAGTGTCCTAGTCTTCTGTGCCACAACCAGGGTTCCTTATGAAACACATTTAAACAATAAACATTTTTCTTAACTAAAGAATCTATATTAACAACATATACATTCTCATTTCTAAGAGCAGTAAATATTAAATCCTTTTTAGAATTAAAAACACTACATGCATCATTTTCAAATTTAACATTGAATCCATCATCACACAATTGATATATACATAGAAGATTGTATTTTAACCCATCAACAAAAAGTACATTTGAAATTAATACAGTATTAGGGTTACCAATTTAGCCTAAGCTGACGATATTCCCTTTATCATTATCACCGAATATGACATATCCACCATAAAATTTAATTATACTTTTGAAACATTAAAGGTCTCTTGTCATATGTCTTGAACATCCTCTCTGAATGTACCACAATGTTTTACCGGAGCTCTTCAGAAAATTTTCAAGATGAACAAATTAGGTGTGGGGAAACTTTGGTGCCTCGATTTTCTTGGGTCCAGAGAGGATAGCTAGTAAAACTTTAGGAACCCATACCTGTATCATAGGTTTTTAAACATAAAAATACATATTTGGAGGCCTAAATACTTTTTTAGGTCCTTTAGAAAATTTTCTCTCAAAAGATGGTCCAGAACTAGAACTTGTAGTGAACTGTCCAGATTTTGGAACAAATTTGGTTTTTCTAAATTTTCTCTATCCTAGTTGATATACCAGACCAGTTGTACATTTTGGGGAAATCTTTTTTCCTAGAAACTGAGTCAATGTATCCCTACTGGCAGTAAACATCTCAAGATCTTTTCTTAATTTCTCATTGGTTAATTTTTATTCTTTATTTTCTTTTAACAGCTGGGAGAATTTATCTTTTTAATATCCAGATTTGAATTATAATTTTCATTTAAAGCATGATGTATCTTTAATGATTTATATTTTTCCTTGATCTTATTAAAGGTATCCTCAAGCATTTCACAGTATTCAAATAATTCATCCTTAGTCATATCTTCATCCTTATGTGACTCACTCTTATTTCCAGAATAATAGGCATTATGTATAGGAGAATTAAGTATTACCTCAGATGTTTTTATCATGAAACATAAGTTGGGATGATTATTCTGTTCACTATCAGAAGCATCAAATCCACAGGAGCTTTCTTCTGAAGCACTCCAAGTAGCTTTCATAGCCTTTTTATAACTCTTTCCCTTATCTTCATATTTCATCTTAAATTTCAGCTTCGGGCAGTCTACCTTCACATGAACTTTTCATTTTCACTCATAGAAGAATATATCATTTGAGTTTTCATTCCATTTTCTATCTTTCTTCCATTGTAATTTACTATCATACTTTCCCTTGTAGTTTGACTTGCTAAAGAATTTCTTCTTTCAGTAGAACTTTTGAATCTCTTTTCAAGATGATCCATATCATCATCACAATCAGAGTCTAAGTATTCACTTGTGGAAGTATCTACAGTAGCATGGACCTTTTCTTTATCTTTGTTTTTTGAGGTATCAGTATTGAATGCAACCGATTTCTTCCTTGGTTCATCATCTACTTTTTTATTCACTTTATGTTCTTCTTCATAAATCATAAGCTTCCAAATTAGTTCCTTCACTGGTAGTTTACCTATGTCACAAGATTCTTGGATAGAAATAGAAGTTCCTCTCCATCTATCAGGTAGGCATTGAAGCAATCTCATAATTCCATCCTTGTTGTCCACTGGTTTCCGAAGCAGACTCATAATATTCACTATTTCATTGAACCTGAGATACATTTCAGAAATAAGTTCATCAATATTCGTTTTAAAATTATCATATTTAATATTATATGTATTTAATATAATTTCTTTAACATTGGTTGTTACCTCATGAGAAACCGCTAAAGTATCCCAAATTTCATATACTGTTTTGCAAGCAGATATTTTATTGAATTCCTCATCACCTAGAGAACAGTACAAAGAATTCACTGCTTTACAGTTATTATTATATGTGGCTTTAGTCAACTGAGACCATGTGTTTCTAGTACTAGCAGGAAATATATTTTTTTCTTCAATTTTGTCCCAAATTTCAGGTCCCATTCTCTCTAGATACATTTTCATTTTTAATTTCCACTGATCATAGTTATTACCATTAATGAAAGGTGGCCTGTTATTAGCAGCACCCTCAACTCTATTTTCCATAGTAACTTAGAATCTAAAGAACTTAAAATTTAGATATGATAGAAATTTTAAGACCTTTAAGATACAACTACAATAACAGTTTAAGAGAATTTAAAAACCTGAAAAAACGTCCTCTTATACCAAATGTTGGTCGTAGTGGAATCTCAAGGGAAGGGTGAATTGAGTTCCTACTTAAAATTTCTGTTTAAAAGTTGTATTAAAAAGGTATCCACCAATTTCAAAAAGGCCCAATTAATTAAGGAAGTAGAGATGTATGTTTCTAGTTTTTCAAAAGGTTTCTCAAAGGGTGATTAGTCCTCAGTTAAATTGGTGTAAAAACACTTCTTCAACTTTTGAAACGAGTTTACTAAATTCAGCATCTACACAAAATAACCAAAACTAACTATCAAAGTGAAAGAAAAATAGTTTTATGTCTTAGCAATTATAAGAAGTGGAAGATAAATAAAACAGAGTATTGAAAAATAAAATGCACAGTAAAGTGAAACAAGAGGTTCAGTCTCAATCTGAGACTTAATCCTCTCCACTTAGTGATAACCTTCCACCAACCGGTTTATATTAACAATAAACTTGATACACACCCTGTATCGGGCTTTACAATAGTTTTAAAAAACTGTCCAGGGTTCGAACCCTCTTCCACAGTTCTTTGTGGGAAAAACAAATATCACCGACCACACACGGTCTCTTCCACAGTTATACGTGGGAAAAAAGTAGGTGAATTTTGAAGTGAGGATATTCAGTATCCTCCAGTTCAATCAAATGAGACAATGTGTGTAATAGACTGACACACTTCACACATATGTAAAATAAATGAACACAATAGATCTTAAGATAATAATCTTGAGTTTAGAAATCTCTATGTGTTGGTAGTTCATCTCTAGACTCCTCAGAGTGAAGAATTTGATGTTGGAATCTTTCTCTGAAACCTGTCTACAAAATAGAGTGTCACAACTATAGGTTCTATCATTCAGTGTTCTACTTCTGATGTTGATCAAGAGTTGATGAGGTATAGAAGGTAGAAGTGAGTTTTTCCCGAAATGATCTTCGTGATGCTTATGGGTTCACAGTGTTAGTGCTGGATGGTTCTGCTTTGATCTAGGGAGTAAGCTCTTTCACACTTTGTATGACACACTACTTTACATGTGTGTTTCCTCCTTTTTTTTCATATATGTATCTTCTTTATTGGTATTATCTTTTTATAAATGATGTCCGAATATAGGAATGAGTAGATCACGTGCAATCATTCTCGTACCTCATACTGTCCCAGGTACGGTCTCTTGAAATGTCTACAATCAGCATTAATTAATGTTAAAAGCATTTAATTTATCAAATATGACCGTTAGAATAATATAAATATTTTGACCAAGTATAGAAGATTAAGCATCAGTAGAATAGTAATGGTAGCCTTCACATCGATAGGCTTCAACAGTAAGTTCACATTGACAACCTCCAACTGTAACCTTCAATCGGTGACCTTCCATTGGTAGCCATAAAACAGTGACCATGCAGTAGTAACAATTGTATCAGAAGCCTTGAATTGGTAACCATGTAACAATGACCTTTGTATCTGAAGCCTTGCATCGGTAACCATGTAACAATGACCATGTAACAGTGACCTTTGTATATGAAGCCTTGAATCGGTAACCATGTACTTAGATAAATTCTGCACTGTAAGCTTAACCAATCAAGCAGTGAGATTGAGAGTATATGAATGTTGCTCTATAGAAACACAAAACATTAATGAAACATGATTATCACATAAATTAAACATGATTTGGGATTATCAAAAAAGGCGAGTCCATCAAAATCTATATCTAAAAATTTAATACATGAAAATGAATTTTATGATGTGAATTAATTCCATGTAGGGAGTATCTAGGTGACCTATATTTCAGTGGTTCTTAAACTCAGTACATTTATGATGTGAATGACCCATTCATTCCATGAATGTCTATATGATAGAATTCGTATAAAGCCTCTTACACCCTTTAATTATCTCAAATAATCATGATTTTATCCCAAATTAAGGAAATTATAGGATCTATCTCAAGGAATTTAATGTCCCCTTCAAAAGGGATTAATCCTTGGATTCTTGTGATTGATATGTAGTGATATAAGGTGATTTTTAATTCTTTCTCTTGTGGTTTCTTATATGGTCAGTCTTATTTCCTCATATTATTTATTTAAATACTAGAAATATTGATATCCATTATTTTTATAGATTTATATTGATGGGTTTTTTGGTGTGGTGTGATGTGAAATTCTTATCAGGCTGTAGTTTCCTTGTGGGAGAGGCGATCATAGTTCTACATTATTATTCTGTTATCAATCAAAGAACATTAAAATCATTGAGGTAGGGGATTAATTTATTTTCCTATTATTTTTTATGTGAAATCATAAAGTAATAGTTCTTTAAATGTTATTTTCTAGTTTAATTAAGCTTAATAGATAAAAAACAATATTAATTAAAGAAATGGTTTATGGTTTATCAATCACATGTGTTTCTAACCATGATAATAGTTTTCCTCTTGATTCTATAGAATGTTATATTTATATATATGATTTCGATTTAATGTTTGATTATTCTAGGTTTAAAATGTTTAATTTGATAAAAATGTTGAAATAACATAAAACCATTAATTATATGTAGGCTAAATAATTAAAAAGGAGTGTTTCCTGAATTTTTTGGTTCTTATAATTTGATGGAAATAAAATAATGATTGATGCTTGATGTATGTTCAATTGAATTTTTCTTCCATATTTTAATGTAATTGGATAAATAAAATAAATAAAGAAATTATTGTTGTTGATAATAATAAATAATCATGCTAATGGAATTTGTCTTCCTTAGAGTTGTTGAAACTACATGTTATGCTTTATATAATGTTAAAATAATTTATATCTTGTGATGGATAATTTATTATGGTGCCTATGGGTTTAACCTATGATAAATGAATTAGTTTTTACACTATGGTAAACAATTTTTTTTTTAAAGTTAAATATTTGGTTTTTATTCATCCCTTTTTCATGTGAATGTTAGATGCCTTGTTTTTGGGGTCTAGATGCCAAGTTGACTCTATTTGTTCTTTGTTGCCTTCTATTTTTTTCGATATGTGATTCTTGATATGTGTTGAGATGAGATACTAGTATGGATAATGTTAGATGAGATGTGGGTTGGGAAGCTTAAATTTTTTTCATTATTTGATGCCTATGATGGTGGGATTCATGATGATATACATGGTGCTATAAAGGATGAAACCAGAATTGATATAATGGGTTGAAGATGGGATTGCCATTGTTGTGATGAAAGATCGATGCTTTCATGATAATTTTCACTTAAAAGGCCAGATAATTGGGTTTCTTTTTAACATATATTCCTTTCTACACTTATTGAGGAAGATGGTTTTTTTGGTTATGAATCTCTTTTACATTATCTTTGTAATTTTTATTGAGTGCCTAAAATTATGCAATGATATTGATTAATAATTTTTTTAACCCATGGGGTGAGTGTATGAATGGAATGAAAATGTTGTTAATATTGTGGAACCATGGAATCTGTTGGATTATTCCTGGAAGGAAAGGACTTCACTTGATGGTTAATGAAATGTGAATAACATAAAGCTAATTAATTTCTAATGAATTAATTTACCTAAAGTGAAATGTAAAAAAGAAATAATTAATTAAATGAAAATCCTTATGAATGTTTGTGTTCCTACAAGATATGAAGTTCTTAGTGGTGGCAGACAGCTGTTCGAGAGACAATAGTTTTAGTTTTGAATAATACTAGTTTAGTGCTTATAGGGTGGTTATGTGATATATTATATCATATATATATTTTGATTTCATATGCTACCCCACCCATGTCGGCATGGGTGATTGATACCCAGTGGAAACTCAAAGGGTTTTCCCCCAACATCTAGGTTGGTGAGGAATGGATGGATAAATACCCCTTAAAACCCCACTCTCTTATCCTAGTAGTATTATGTGCTAGTTTACAAGGTAGTTACCTTTACCATATATATTTATAGAGGGTTATAATGGCTTGTGGTAATTTTACACACATTTATCTCTAGATTTTATAGTAACCCATTCTTTTCATATAGAGACATTATATTTTTTAGATGAATATTCAATATATAACATAATGATCCATACTATAATCACATAGGTTAAGTATATAGGTAATTTTAGTCACATGTAAAACTAGTTCATAATATATATAAATCATCTCAAACTATGTTATTGATAACTAGAACCACATTTAGACATATCATACATGAAATATTTCTTCATAACCTATAGAAAATGAAACATAAGAAAGGGAGATATTTTATTCTCATTAAGGTTAAATAAAGGAGATATCAATTATCAATTAAACATAACATGAGGATAAGTGTATGAGAACATGAGCATAACTTTGAAAATAATACCCAGTATATCATAGATCATAATATTGAGTAATAACATAAATCATGGTAGTTCATAAGACATGGATCAGAAAGGAATCAATGAACATGAGCCATATGAGTATAACATAGGAATGAGACATGATTTTGTAGCATAAAAATAAGCATATAAAATAATCTCCTTAGTTGTAAAGTCTTACTACCAAGTCTATAATACGAAATTGGGTTCACTAAACAAACCATCATAGTAGCCAAGGTTCACTTCTATGACCATCATAGTGGATAGAGTCCCATACTGAATTGGGTTCACTCCCTATTCCAGTATTATTTGTCCCATGAGATATCAATATTTACAAAATTAATTTGAGTTTTATATAATTCCCTAACCACCCATTACATAATTAAAATAATAATATATGTTCCATATGATCATAAAACATTTATCATATCAGAACCCACAAAAATATATTGATTTCATAAACATTTCATGATAACATAACCCATGTAAAATAAATAAGTCTTATAAATAATTTTCCATCATAAATATAAAACATCTGGTGAAGAATAATGATGGTATCCTTGGATCATAACCCTAGTGAAGAATAATTTAAATCTAGGGTTTTTATATTTATGAATATAAATACCATTACAAGATCATTAAAATATTTTTGGGGGAAAATAACCCTTCCACTTTGAAAATCACTTTTCAAAAACTAAAAATTAACAAATTATTGTGAAAATACATTTTGTTGAAAATTTAATTGGAGTATTATAAAGGAATATTTATTTTATTTAGTTTTCATGAGTGTGATAAATTCCATTCATGTCATATATGTTTAAAGAAAAAATTCCTCACTTTTTTATAAAGAGTAAAAAAGCACCTCAATCAGAAAATGATAAAAATATTAATTTTAAATCAATTTATAAAAATTCAACCATGTTTAAATATTATTTTTTATGACAATTATATAATATTAAAAAATTAATTCTTTAAAACATTTTTAGAAAATAGGGATGTGTAATAAAAAGGTTTTTCGACTAAAGAGATAAATAAAGTCATTTTTCCTTAAAAACATATTTTTGGCCTCTTGAGTACATAAGTTGAGGAAATGAAATGAAAACATGTATTTTCAATAAATAACCAGATTATTAGAAAATTAACGAGTTTATTTATAGGTATATATAAATATCTTATCATCATAAATATAATCTTAAACAATCCTGATAAATAATGAGATTGTAACCTAAAAACTCGTTTCACTTCAGTAATATTTGAATCATAATCCCCATGGAAGAATAAATTAAAATGAAACTCTAAATATTAGTAATATAAGTATATCATGATATAAAATGTCAATGGGTAGTATATACACCTCATAAAATAAGATAATTACAAGACATAACATATGTCCCAAAGAAGATAATTTGAGTGGATAAAACCTTACGTCGAGTTCTAATTGGTTCAAAATAACTCAAACCTCATGTATAAAAAATTAAGATTTATTATAAATCTATAAAATATTCAGTTAAATAATTATAATATCATATATGATCAATTTATAAAATTTAAAACCCATTTATCAATAATTCCTTATTAAACTCGTCATTTCTCGATGTTACCTTTTTGATTTATCATGAATATTTCAGTTAGGTTGTTCTGGTACTTATACTATGATCATGATTATTTTATCCCCATAATGACTATAATGATATAAATATCATATATTTTCATTATATATTTATATATTCATATATAAAAGTAATAGATAAAAAATGAATTACATCATTCATGGAGACGATAGGTATTATGCACGCATGATCATTGTTTTCACTTTTTGAAAGATGGAAAAAAGTATTTTAAATAATAATTAAATTTATAATAATTTTTATTTTATAATATAAATCTTTTTTATTAATTAAATATAATTTTTACCATACATTATAAAATTCAAATAAAAATAAATCACATCACTTCGTGGAGGTGGTAGTCCAAACGTACACATGAATGATGCTATTATTTTCCAAAAGATTGGAAGTTAAGAAGGTAAATATGATATTATAATTAATGAATAATAATTATTTCATAAATAATACATATAATATAAACTCATCATAATATATTTCCATTAAAGTTGTTGATGGTAAATTAATTATATTGCAACGTCAAGATGGTAAGACATACGTATGCACGAGCAGTAATTTCACTTTCCATTTAATGGAAATAAGGTCAATAATGATAATTTAATCCTCATAATAACATTGAAGTATATTTATTAGATGTAATTTATTATTTTATGATAAATACCATAGATTTATAGAAGCTAAAAAATAAGTAAAAAAAGAATGTGTTCAATTAAGGCGACTACCTCTTCTTTTAAAGAACTTCTTTAAATCTATTATTAGGGATCCTAAGGTTGTTCTCTTTTGAATACAAGAACCTCTAGAATGTGTCTAAGAAAGTTAATAAGGGATTTTTTTAGGGTATGATTGACCTATATGTTTAAATTTATTTTATGTGAGATAAAGGAGAGGTGTTGTTTTAGAAGGGACGTAGAAGACGCACTAGGAATTTCGTAAAATATTAAAATATAATAAACTCATTATCAAGAAAAATGATTAAAAATGGACATGAATTCAATGAAACAGTGTCTTGGGTATAAATAAAATCAAAAAATGAAATTTATACTGTATTTTCTGTTATTTAAACATTATCTTTTGATTAATCCCTATGATAATTATTTTTTCCTTAACCACGATAACAAATATTTTAACCATAATGGGTTAAGAATATTTTCATAAATGGAAAAGTTAATCATAAATTGATAATGGTTTATTTTTTCACCCATATTTCTCTCACATAAAAAATATAATATTTTTATGAATTTCAAATCATTTAATAAAATATTATTTATTATAAAACAATATTAATTTCAATTTTGGAAAAATACATTTAATTTGGTTTTAAGGGAACTAAGAAAAAGTGGGAATTAGAATCTAATACTTTTACAAAGCAATAATATGTTACATTTATTTTTAAAATTATTATAACCGTATAAGTCCCCCAAATTATAATACTTATAATATTTTTAAAATAATTTATTTTATTTTTCTTTTAATTAAATAAATATTACATCGATGTTGCATAAGAATTTAAGGTAACTATATAATTACTTAAAAATAGAAATAATTTCCCATCATTAAAGTAATTTTATTATGATGAAAATAGAAATTAATATTTATTCATAAGTTTATTGTCTCTATGTGGAAACATAATAGATATTTAAAAGTAAGAGAGTGATATTTTTTATTTTTCTTTGCTTTAAATATTATAAAGGTCATTTTCATGGAGAAGTGTTCCATGTAAAAATTAAAATTTGAAAATAAGGTGATATGTGTTAAATTAAATTCATAAAATTGTAATTTAGATGAAGAAGTTTGACCTCTGCACTTAGTTTAATTATATATTAACCAAATTTACCCTTTACCTAGGTGATAAATTTTAATATAGTTACTATTCAAAATGTCTTAGAATAAAAGAGGACTATTTACCAAATTTGAAAATAATGATTAAAAATATGGAATATATTTTATCAAATTAAATACTTATATTGGTATTAAACTAATTTTAAAAATATTTGGGCAATATAATGAAAACATCTTTTTAAAAAATAATTTTTTTAATCATAAAACTGGATTTATTCTTATCACATGCATAATAAAAATATTAGATGAATGTTAACAAAATTATTGAATCAATTATTTTTATTTTTCATTAAAATCATTCGTAAATAATTATTTATTTAATTTCTTAATATAAACACAGATTACATGAAAAAAATAGTTTTTTTTGAAAAATACCTCCTTTATTTTTTCAATTAGTTATTATTTTTATTTATAATTAATTGATAACCAAATAATTAATTATATATACATGTAACCATAAATGTTTTATAATTTTTTTATTTCTATACATACCCTACAATCCAACAACTAGATGATAACTATCACATAATAATATTTTAATAGTATACCATGATTGTTTTAAACTGAATTTTGCATATAATGGATGATATCAAAGAAATAAAATTATTTATAGATAAATATATTCTAAAATCTCATGATATTATAGATATACTATCCAATGTATTATTATAGGTATGAAATATATGGGTTGTGATGTATTTAGGTATAATACATGACATACATGTTATGGTGTCTCTTACAAATTACTCAATTACTATCTAGAGATGTGGCATTTGATGATGAGATGATGTGATAAATGAGGTGCATTGTAAACTATGAGATGATATTAGGTATGAGTTTGATGGTATATTATGATATTATGTGATTAATGGTGTGTATGGTATGATATTTTCGACCAAGGGTCTTCAGGGTGGCTTCTTTTAGAGAGAGATGGCTCAAGAAATTCAACATTGGGCTAGAGAAACAAACCCATGGGGAAGTAGTAGCGGGGTGCCTTTTTTTGATATTATATTATATTATATATTTTATTTGATACCTGGTGATAGAAACCCATGGTGAGGTTGGAAACTTAGTAATCTTATTTAGGTGACGAGCTAGCTTCACTTATTGTTCATTGTGCTTTAGCATGGTTTTTTTTCTTTTTTATGAGAGGCATTAGGTAGGATCTTACCGAGTATACATGTTATGATCAACTTATATATATATAATTTTTTGGGTTAGAAGGAGTATTTTGGTGATTATGTTAGTCATTAATAGATCTTGGGTTGATTTGGATCTGTTCGGGCTTCATGTTCACTATCAAGGATTATGTTTTGGTACCCATAGTTCCATTTTTTTAATTGTTTTAGTTGTATGACATTACATGCATATGATTCGGATATTTTTTCTGTTATCTTGAGAATGTTTTATTGTGTTTTTTGTCTTATCTATCATTTCTCATATCATATAGGGAAATTAATCCAATTTTTTTATTTTATGCCCCCAATTATTATCAGGAACTTGTGACCAATTGGAGGTGGGATTAAGCCATAGCTATCTTCATTATCTCATTTCCAACCCAAGTGGGGCAACTTTTGGGGGATGGGTCATGAAAGAGTGGTATCAATGGTTTTGGATGAGGGATAGGATGAATTTTAGAGTTAGGCATATGTGAGGGCTTCATGGGTTGGTACACCAATAATTTAAACTATGTGTAGTGAGTGAAGTAAATAAGGGATACTATCTTGTACATAGGTATTTCAACCCCTTTAATCTTATTCATGGACCTTTAAGTTTACTAACCCTACTAAGTTAAGGGATATCGGTTCTGGAGTAGGGACAAATTAATGGTTCATTCATCATTCTTATTTGTGACTATGTATGAAATTGGCCATTGTTGGGATTCTATTGACCCTAAAATAAATAATTATTTTATTAATCTTAAATATTCCATTTTATAGTTTTAGGAGTCACGAATAGTTTATTCTTTTGTACGTATGACACTAGGTTGAAGCTCTCATCATGTTCTCAATGAATAAATTTAGTAGGATGTCCCAGAAGAACACCACATAGTACAGGTAGACAATGACAACACATGAAAGATGATAATCTGAGAGTTTTAGTGCTAGAGTCTATAGAATTATGAGATCTCTATTATGGAGTCAGTGATAGAGGATTGTTTGAGGAGGTGGAGATAGCCCTCATTTCATTCTCTTCTTAGAGGGACAAATGAGTTTCATCTCTAGTGAAGATGCTTTATGGAGAAGTAAGTTAGTGGTGGTTCTTGTTATTTGGGGATCATGAGGAGTCAAATGTCTCATTAGAGAAGTTGAAAAACTAGTTTGGAGATGAATTTATCTCTTAAACCACAAATATATCCAGTCTCTAAGAGATTCTTACCCTTTGATTGGGGAGTTATAGTTTGTGGGAGTTCATGATCTATTTCAGGTCCCTTCTCTATTATGCTTCAGACTTCATTCTAGATCAAGTAGCTACAGAGATAGATTTCGAGGATGATTTTCATCTATATATCTAAAAACGTCACCATATTTATACTATAAACATATCTCAAGTACCAAATTATCATGATAAGGGAGTTATAATGACTCCTCATATAATAGATCTTTAGTTTGAGGATCCCAGTTTTCTGTATAGGATAGATATCAGTTTTCCAGGGTAGGTCCCAACCCACATCACTCATTTTTCTAACGTTAGATGCCCAAAGGCTCCTTATAATGGACCATATGGATGTTTTTATTATTGAGTCATTTTTTATTAGTAATGAGAGTCACATAATTTTCTGAGAAGTTAGTGTGCAATATATTTTCCCCTTTAGGTTCCATCATTGAGGTAGTTTCAATCAAGGTAGTAGTAGTAAGGTGGTATATCTTTGGATCAATAGAGAGGGTATAGAGAAGTTAGAGGATATCCTAAAGATTTTACTCATCCATAGAGAGTATATCATGGATATAGAGAAGTTCACCATTAAGGACATAGAGTCCATAGAGTAGGTCATGGTCAACTACTTGATTTGGAGTTTCGAGTGTCAAGAAATCCTATTCTCTTTTAAGGAATTCATTTCTTATTTTCTAATTGGGTGAATTATTTTCTTGAGTCCAGAGGTACATACTCCTTTATATCGCCTGTATTATTCCATTATTTGGGATTTGAGGGAGTGAGGATTCCAGTTCTCTTGGAAATGACTACATTCGATGTAGTTTGGGCTCTTCTATATGAAGTTTATAGAGATTTTGACCTAGTGACTGGGTAAAACCACACATGGGGAGACTTCCTATGTTCACAAAAAATACATAAAACATTATCCTTAGTATAGACTAGGTATATTAAGTGTAGGATTTTGTTTATTTCTTTAGGAGAAAGATTTTGTTTTATGATTCTGATATAGAGTCTACCATGTTCATTAGAAAACAAAAAACATATATGGTCTATTGACATGTTATGTAATTCTCTTCCTTGATAAACAAGAAGATGGTGAGTTCATCCTAGGATCATTATATGGTGTTTCCTAGGGTTTTATAAGAATACCCTACTGGTTTTACCAAGGTGGTTGTGGAGTTTACCCCTTTAAAGTAGATCATGTTTAGGATAGAGTTATAGTTAGGTGATTCTCTAATCTTGATGTCTCTATATTGGATGGATCATTCTAAGTTTCAAGAGTTGTGGGTATAGATCGATGAAATTTTCAATGAGGTTTTGTTTTTCCAAGAATGTAACCTTGGGGTGCTCTTTTTATATTTTTGAAGAAGGTTGATGGAAGTCTATGTCTCTATATCTGTTATCATCACTTGAATTAGGTGATAGTAGAGAACCTCTATGATCTTCCATGGATTGATGATTTATTCAGTTAGATAAAATGTGCGAGTTAGTTCTCCAATATCAATATGTTTTATAGATAACATTAGATGCGGGTAAAATATGACAGTATTATGAAGCCCAGTTTTTGATGACATATAGGCATTATGAGTTCATTGTGATGTCATTCAGTGTGATAAAAACTTCATCCATGTTCATGGTTTTGATCAACATAGTGTTCAAAGAGTTATTTTATCAGTTTTGGGTTGTTTTTATCAACAACATCATTGTGTACTCTATATACGAGGAAGATCATACTGTGCATCTATGTGCCCTTTAGGGATTTTCTTCATCATTAACAACTATTTGGGAATGTATTGAAGTTTTATTTATAGGTCCGTGAATCTTATTTGTTGTGGAATGTAGTGTCTCAGTGATGTGTAGATGTGGATCATTTGAAAATTATGGTAGTGATTTCTTGGTAAAAACCCAATATAGTTACAAAGGAATATAGTTTCCTTGGTCTTATAGGATATTATAATAGGTTCATAACTAATTTCTCTTAGGTTGTGACTCTTATGACATCTTTGAATGGGAAGAATCAATTGTTATTTTGGACTGATCTATGTTATGAATCTTTCAAGTACCCAAAGGAAAAATCAGTCAGTGATCTAGTGCTTAATTTTACAAAATGGTGAGTTTAGTTCAGGGATTTTTGTAATTACATTAATCTTCTTTTGGGTTATGTTCAAACACAGTAATGATTAGTTATTTTATATGGGACTCTGAAGATTCATCCCCATGAGTGTAACTACACTACTCATGATCTCAAGTTGGAATCAGTCATATCTTCGTTGAAGTTTTAATGAATTTACCTCATCAGAATGATTTTTTTAGTTTTTACCAATCACAAGAGCCTGAGGTATGTATTCTATCAATGTGGACTAAACTTCGGTCAGTGAAAATGGGTGGAATTAATATAGGATTAAGATTTTGAGATATTGTATACACTGGTAAAGGCACATGTTGTTACTGATTCAATTAAAAGGAATTCATGTAGTGATGTTGTGAATAAATCTATAGATTCATGGAGATTTATAGAATATCTCTTAGTGATGCAACATGATACACTAGAGGATAATGAATGAGGTTCTTTTATGACAGTTCATTCATCTTTGGAACATATGGTGGAGGAGTCCCATATAAGGGATTTTGAGGTGGAGGTATAAAGATACATATTTTTCTATAGTGATTATCTTAATGGTTGGTTTTAGTATGAACAACACCTGGTGTTGTTCTAGAAGAGGGTTTTAATTACATAATTTGAATCATGAGGTGGTTATCTATGAGTTTCATATCTCACCATTAGTGAAACATCCAACTGTGAAAAAGATGTAACAATATTTTAGAGATCAGTTTTGGTGGCCAATGATGATGCATTTAGTTGCAAAGTTTGTGTCTCAATATTTGGTCTCCCAAAAGGTGAAGGTTAACTATCATATTCCCAATGGTTTCCTCCAGCCACAAGATGTTTCTTAATGTAAGTTGGAGGAAAAGTCAATGGAATTTGTTACCATTTCACCTAAACCACATGTATTATCAGATTCTATATGTATCATAGAAATCATTTGATGAAATCATCATACTTTATAGAAATCAAGGAGTCGATATCAGTGAAGATTTTTTCAATTTAGTACATGGAGGTGGTGGTGAGCCTCCACTGATTCTTGAGGACGATCATCTATGATCATGATCCTCTTTTGACCTCCATGGTGTATAGAGGTCTCTAGAATGATTTTGGGTCTTAGTTATTCTATATAACTTCTTTTTATTTATATATGGAGGTTCAAACAAAGAAGGCTATCCAGACTCTTGAAGACATGTTGTGTGCTTGTGTTCTAGATTTTTCAGGTTTGTGGATGAGGAACCTACCTTTGGTCATGTATTCTTACACCAATAGTTTTCAATCCACCATTATTATATCAACATTTAAATATTTTAATTCCCAACCCTTCCATTATATGCTGTGTTGGAGTAGGGTTGGAGAGTCAGAAAATCTCATGTTAGAACCAATGTAGAGCATGAAACAGATGTTTTAGGTTATTTGTGCAAGGATTATGGTTGTGTATAATAATAAAAAGTCTTATTTAAATCATAGGAGGATGCCATTGTAGTTCAATTTTGGATTTCAGGTGTTATTTATGGTGACTCCTCATCATGTCCCACAAATGTTTGGATGTGAGGGCAAGTTTTCTCCTAGTTTTTTGGGCCTTTGATGGTGTTTCATCAAATTGAACTCATTGTGTATTAGATTGTACTTCCCCCAAAAATGATTTTGATACATAATGTATTCAATATATCACATCTTCATTATTATCATTATAATTAATCTCATGTCCCAGATTGGGGTGAGATGGATGTTGATGATGATTTGACCTTTGAGGAGCGGCCTATGTAGATCTAGGACTTCCATGAGAAGGTGTTGTGTGGATATTTTATTCTTTAGATCATGTACTTTGGAGGAATTTTGTCCTGAAGGTGAGAAAATGGGAACATGAATCATAGATACATAATTATTAACCTAATATATTTGATATTAATCACTTCTCCAACAGTGATATTTTTTGGTGGTTGACCATTATCTAGTTTATGAGATTGTTCTATCTTCTTTGAAACCGTATTTTGGGATTTGATCTTGTTTGATAGATTAATACCTTAGGGAAGTGTTGATTTTTTTTAGTTTGTGTTACATAGTTTTGATACTTTTTCCTCTGAGTGTGGTGATTGAGCTCATGTGATGGTGAGATTCTTGAGAGGTATCTCATAGGGTGGCTGTTTGGACAACCCCTTTTTTCCTTCTCTATGGGCTAGGTTTCAAATTATCAAGGACGATAATTATTTGATATGTATATGATTAAAACTATTTGATCCTTTTATCTCATTAAATTTCCATTTTTTGAGGTGTTTGGTTCTTGGAGGAATCCTATAGAAAGTTCGATAAAGTATGGGAGCTAGAATTTGGAACTAAGAACGACATCCCATATCTTTAATACACCTAAATTAAATATTTATTACTTAAAAAAAATAAATCCTAATATGATTTTGAGGACTAGTATATTTTTTAATTATGTTTATATAATAACAACCTGGAATATAAATACAATGATTTAAACTAAAACTCAATGACATGTCCTTATATTTCCTTGATCTTCTAAAATTGTATGGTATAACCTGGGGAGACACATAAGAAAGGGGTTAGCCACAAATCCTAGTAAGGGAATAATCAGAGCATAATATGATTAATGTAATACATGTGAGTCAATAAGAATATCAATAGGACATAAAAGGGGTGACAATCATAAACATGAACCTTAAATCATGACATAAGATTATAACATGATGGTAACATAGGGATGTAGTAACAAAATAATGCATGAAATAATAAACATAAGTGATGGATAAATGTTATTAAATAATAATATAGTGTGCTTATAATTATATATTGTGTAATGAGATTAAAACATTACCCAATGCATTAGAGGACTATATAATTCTGATCCCACCCGTCAATTTCATGTCACATACATGCATTTGTTTGACACATATATTATACAACATAAGAATATATTTTATTTCTTTTAACCCCATTAATAAGTAGTGTGATTTATATACATGGAAATACTAGATTAGTTAAAGATAGATACAACCAGGTGAACACCTTTGAGTGTAAATGGGAATGGGTATTCCTTATAAAAATGTTTGGCATTGGAAATCATAAGATAATTTTGGTAGCATAATAATGGTAAATAATGATTAATGGAAGGGTTTAATGAGATTTAATGGGGTCTCTAATAACTTGGAAATAATAGATAATGTATTATTGATGTGGAAAAACAATTATCAACATGAAAAATTAGAAATCAAAAGGTATAATATATAGAATTTTCTTCAATAAAGAGGAGAAGGATAGGATCACTTACCGTTAATGAGTGCTTATTAAATCTTGGGAGGAGCTTCTTGAGAGATTGGTGACACCTTGGGATGAATCTATAGAGATAAATGAAAATTAAATTCATTATCCAAGAGTTTTTAGTAAATAATAATTGGAGGTTGGGTGGGTTTATATATCAAAAGAGAAGGGATTTTTTTTAAATTTTGAACATAGGTTTTGGAATCCATATGATTAATTAATAAAAAATATAATAAATACCATGGTTTCAACCAAAGTGTAGTGGATTTCATTATTTTTTAAGGCTAAGAACCTAAATACTTAAAATTATACCCTTGGTGACGTGAAAGTGAGTCATGTTTATAAATAATTGATTTTAAAACCTAATATTATAATATTAGTTTTGGGGATTCATTTAGGTTTCATAAAAGTGATCAAATAATGTAAAAAACATTATTTTAAAGGGGAAATATATATCACGTCTTTTATTCCTTTTATGGCATATGTTACAACACTTTTGAGTCATTATGATGTCACAATACATAATGTATATTTATACTATATTTAATTTATAACAATAAATTTGACTGTCTTAATGAATTCTAAAAAATTCACCAAATTGATTTTTTTGATATGTTGATTTCAAAAATAATAATTATTTTATACTTATAATTATATAAATATGATAATTTACACTTTCAAATCAAAGTACACATTTATTTAAAAATACTTGTTTTTTTAAAATAAATTTTTTCGAACCCTTATAAAAACTACATCTAACTTTTGAAAATTATATTATAAATTATATTTAATAAATTTTATTTAATAATATTATTTTATTAAAATACCATTTTTTGTAAATTCTTGAATTCATCAAAAAGAGTGTATTGATTGAAACTATACATGTCCAAAAAAATACAATTTTTGTTTCATTGTATCAAAATATAAGTCATTCCAATGTTATTATTTAATAATTATATTGTAATAAAAGATAAATATGATACTTATAGAAATATAAAAAATCATACTGTTAGGGTATAGATAAAGAGACCTTTACTACACCAGTGAATTCCCTAAGGGTAAGGTGTGTGATGATGATATTCTCTTGAGTGTGGTTCGACAAACATGGTTTTGACCATGATATAGATAACCTTGAACTTATCTCATAAACTGTTTCACTCTTGATTTATTTGTGGAATATTTTCTTAGGATTGTTCAAGGGAAAATACCAATGTTTTAATCTACCTTGGAAGCTCGGATAAAATAGATTCATAGTGTACTTTCTAACTAGTTGAGGCAATCTCCTCCTTTATCGATGTAAATTGGATTTATCATAAATATTAATATATAATAATCATATAATCACTATATAACATCTTTATTAAAAAAATTATGATGAATAAAAATCATTTAAATTCAATAGGATATAACTTATACTGATTTAAAAATACCAAAGTATGTTCATTTATTTTCTATAAATACAATAATTGATAAGTAATTTATTTATTCAAATAGGGAGTTTCATTTATAAAACATTGGGTCATTAAATTCTCCCCCTTTCATAAATTTTTGCATCAAAATTTTCATTTCATAAATTAAAATATGTGGGGGTATTTTCTATTTCATTACCTCTTTATATTCCCAAGTTGCTTCCTCAAACTTTTAGTTCGACCACAACACTTTCACTAGGTGATTTGTCTTGTTCTATAGATTTTTTTCTCTACGATGTCATATTTTCATCAGTTGATCCTCATATGAAATATCATTATCTAATGGAACAACCTTGGGATTTAGTATATGTGAGGGGTATAATATGTACTACCTGAATAGGGATATATGGAACACATTGTGTAGTTGAGATATGTTAAGTGGGAGTGCTAGTCGATAGGACACAAATCTGATGTGGTCGAGGATCTCTAAGGGGGAAATGTATCTTAGAATAATCATTCCCTTCTCCATAAACCTCATGAATTTATTTCATTTTGATATACAAAGGAACAATTTATCTCTGACCTCAAATTCTAGATTATGTTGGAGATTTACTACATTTTTTTTTGAATTTTTGTGGATTTCATATGATGTTGAACTGTATGAACCTTATCTATCATATATTGGACAACATAAAGTCCCATTATCTCCCTCTCTCTAATTTCATCCAACATAATGTAGTCTTACACCTCTTCCCATAATGATCCTCATAATGTTCCATTTGAATTATAGAAAAGAAAATGTTTTTATATGATAACTGCACTAGGTGAAGGTGTTGATACCAACAACCATGTAAATCCATTGAACATTATCTCAATATATCCCCTATATTTTCTATGGTTCTTTAGACTGTCCATACACATGGGGGTGGTAAGTATTGATAAAGCTTAGTTCTATATCAAATTCTCTCTTAAGGCTTATCCCAAACCTTGAGGTAAACCTCATATCTTGATCAGATCCAATAGAGAGTGCATCTCCAAGTAGTCTTATCACTTCCCTTATATATATCTTGGTGAGTTGGTCAAGATATAAATCTTCCCTAATTGAAATGAAATGTACTGAATTGGTAAATTGATCTACTACCGCCAGGATGGTGTTATTTTCTTTAGGCATCTTGGGTAATCATATGATGGAATACATGGTTATGTTTTCCTGTTTTCATACTATTATGGGAAATTATTTCATAACACCCTTAGACTTATTTCATTAAAACTTTACTTATTAGCATACCAATCATCAAGATAAAAATTCTGCAATCTCACTCTTCATGTTATACCACCATAAATTTTTCTTCAGATCTCTACACATCTTAGTTCTTCCTAGATGAATAGAGAAGGATTATCTATTCACATAATCTAGAAGTTCATTCATCAGTTATGGTTTTGATTGGATGCTTATTTGGGTTCCAGACCTTATAACTCTATCTTTAACAATGTTTAACTCTATAATAATCACAATCATTTTCTGTACAACCTCATTGTCTTTTTGGGACTACTTGATCCTCTCAACAATGGATAGTTTAGTAGTAATTTCAGAATTGTAGGATGAAAAAACTTTTATTATTCACATGTAAATCCTTTTCATTTCTAAGAATATTAGAACACTTGTAATACTCATCATGTATAGGGTTGTAGTATCCTTTCAACTCTGAGAATCTTCCACATTGTTCTCCTTCCCAGGATGGTAGTAGATTGAACAACAATAATCATTGATCAGCTTTAACTACATTCATTAGTTCATATTTATCTCCTTTTGAGTGAATATGTACTTGAGGCTTTTATGATCCATATATATGTGACAATTATTCTTGTAGATATAATTACACTAAATTTTAAGTTTGAAGATCACTACAGCCAATTCTAGATCATGTTTTGGGTAGTTCTGCTCATGGATCATTAATTGGTGGGAGGCATAAGCTATCACTTTTTAATTTATCTTGAGTACACAACCCAATACCTTTTTCGATGCATAATTTTAGATAAAAAATCCTTCCCCACCAGTGGGTAAGGTGAGCATAGGTTCATTCGTTAGCATTTTCTTCAACTCTTTAATTATCTTTTTACATTCATATATCCATACAAACATGGGACCCTTACATGTTATCTTAGTCAGTGTGATTTAAAATTATGAGAATTTTCTCAAAAATTGATTATAATAATCTTGTAATCAAAGGAAAATATATATTTCTATCATAGATATTGGTTTTGTCCATCCTTTAATTTCATTTATTTTTGGAGGATCCATAGATATCTGTTTTCTATTGATAACATGCAATAAGAATTTTACTTTCTCCTTGTATAAGTTTTATTGATAACTCAACCTCGTGTTGAGGAGTAATTCTAGGATATCATTTAAGGAACATATTCACTCATAATGGGAATTTCATCATGGAAAATTTTTCTTTAGTCTCAATAATTGGATTTAGATATAATTTCTTGCAAGGAAATAATATCTATGATTGTGATGATGATACAAAAAGAGATTCATCCTCCTCCTCTAACTTGTATAGAATCATATGGAAATTTTCAATATAGATGGTGATTCCATTATCTTAGAAATTTTTATTGTCTCTATACAAGGAAATACAATCCATGAATAAAATTACATCTAATTATTCTTAAGAGAGTATTACAAGTATTTTTTGGAAATTCATCGCCCAAATTTGGATAGGGGATGAATTATATGTTTGGGATGAAACAATTGATCCATTTATCACTTTAAATGAATACTCAACTTCCATGTTTTTAAGTTTTGTTTGAATAGTTATAATGAACCTGAGTGATATAAAAGAATGTATAAAACAATAATCAAATAGTATATTTTATATCCTAAATGAATAGATAGAATTCCTAACACCACTTCGTTGTTAGGATCCACCTCAGTAGTTCTGAGGACTTAACATTTCCCTTGCTTTATAAGCCATGGAGGCTGTTTTAATCAATTATAATCAATGAATATCATCTTATTGAATTGATTTTTATAGTTTCCTTGTTCATTAAAATAGAATCATTGGATAATAGAATAATGGTTGAATGAATAATTCATTTTCTTCCATAAAATTTATGGGTTTCTACCATCAATAATTCCTAGCTTGGTGGAAGTCTATCCCAAACCTAAATCATTTCCTTTTCCCCTCCAAGCAATTCTATGGACACTTTTTCCCATATTTTTGACAGGTGGGATGTTGGAATTTCTTTCTATCATGAGTTTTCTCCATCATACCACCATGATTAAAATCAATTCCCATCTTCTTATCTCTAGACCCATAAGACCCTTAAAATTATAAAATCTCCATTATGAATTTGAGAGCACATCAAAAAATTTCTTCATAGATTTCAAATTGTTGAATCACAAAAGCTTTTTGTAGACTCAGGTTTAACCCACTAAATAAGAAGTAAAATTTTGTTTTAGGGGAGATAACAATGTTGGTGTTTTATCATGGAAGTCTTTTGAAGATTTCCTTATACATCATAATGTATTTGTATTCTTTTTCTGAAGGAAATAGAAATCCCTCTCCATTTTATGTTAGTGAGTACGAGGAAAATATTTTTTTGAATATTTTTACATAATTACTTCAAATTAAACAATTATATCTCCTCCTCAAGCTTCATATTTTTTTAATAATGTCCCCCATTTTTATCTTCTCTATCTATATGATAAAGATCCAGCATGAACTTATCAATATCATATAATTAAAATCTAGAGAAGATCTTTTCAATGTAATTGATTCATTTTTCCTGCGATTAAGGGATTGGTAGGTCAAATGAATGTTGGAGCCTTTATCATATAAAGTTATCAACTTCAAATTTCTATTTCTCAGTGGGATTTAGGAATTACACATGATTAATGTTTATATTAAAAAAATTATTTAATTGAGAAATAATTTCCATGAAGTTCTGAAATCCTACTTCCATCGGACTGGGAATCTTATTTGGGCTTTCATCACATTTCCCCTCACATTGGTTGTTGAATTTATTTCTCGTATTTCTAGTTATTGACTAGAAAAAAGGAAAATTTGCGATTAGTATTTGTAAACTATTAAATGAATAAATGGGAAAACATGAACATTAAAGGGATAAATCATAATTTACAAACATTTCTTAACCAATAGATTTATAGGTTTTAATCAAAGTTAACAATGTTCTATTTACTAACATAAAGTGTTATGGGATTTTTTCCCGCTTAATAGTGTTTTATAATGAGTTTGTGATTTTAAAACAGAATATCTACCAGGAGTGTCAAACTGGTTGTGAAATAAGGCCAATTTTCATGCACTATGTGATGATCAAGTCCTACTCAAAGCGCCCTTTTCACGGTTATTTACCATAGGTACAACTTCGATATATCCACATCCTCTTTAAGTATCTAGATAGGGAAGTATTTTATTGGAAATAACTTACTCTATATCTTACCAAAAATTTGGGATGTTTTCTTATTTTTATTTTTATTCATAAGGCTTTCACTAGGGTTTTCTAATCCTAACCCAAAAAATAACTAGACATTGATCTAATACCAATTATGAAAACCCATATATTTAATACACTTTAATTCAAGATTTATTACACAAAAACACACTAAATAAACACTCAGAATATCAAGAAGCCTATTTTATTTGGGTAAATAGGTACATATCATAACAACATGAATCTCAAATTCAATGACGTAGATTAAAACTCCATGACATTCCCTTAAATTTCCTTGATCTTCTAAAACTATATAGGATAACTTGAGGACATTCAAAAGAGAAGGGTGATCCAAAAATAATAGTAAGGGAATAACAAAATCATAACATGAAGAATGTAATATATGTGATTCAATAGGATTATTAATAAGACATAAAAGGGGTTATAATCATAAACATGAACATCAAAGCATGATATACAATGATAACATAAAGGGAACATAGTAATGTGGAAACAATATAAAACATGACATCATAAACATAAGTTAAGGCTAACCCCCAAAATACCATAACATAGTTTTCTTAGTATAACCTTCATTGAACTATATATGGAATCGCATGGAATAAAAATATTACCCACTTCAATTTGAGGGATATATAATTTTTGACCCACCGGTCAGTTTCATTTCATGTACATGCATAAGTGTGTCACATATATAATACAACATAGGGATGTATTTCATGACTTTTAACCAAATAATCAAGGACTACGAGTTACATATATAGAAATCTCCAATAAATGAATGATATATACAACTAGGTGAATACCTTTGAGCGGAAATGGGAAATGGGAATTCAATATAAAAATGTTTTGCATGTTAAATCACATGATGATTTCCACAGTATAACATGGGTACATAATGATTCATGAATGGAATAAAAATTAGAGTGAATGAGATATCTCATCCCATGGAAATCATAAGGATAATAATAGGGATGCATAAAATAATATCCCAACATAAATTTTTTTAAATTAAATGGTATAATATAAAGAAGTCTATTGAATAAAGAGGAGAATGAGAGGATCACTTACCTAGAGTGGGTGATTCTTAAATCTTGAGAGGAGATTATTAAGAGATCAGGGGAACCTTGAGAGAACTATAGAGAGGAAATGGTATATTCACATCATGATCCAAGAGTTTTGAGTGAAAAGGAATGAGAAGTTGTGTGGGTTTTTATAGCAATAGAAAGGGTAATTATTTATTAATTTCTAAACATTGGTTTTGGAATCTATAGGATAAATTAATATAAACCATAATACATCCCATGGGTTTTTTACAATAGTTTCTACCAAATAGAAGAATATTACATTATTTTATAAGGATAATAACCTAGCTTCCTAAAATAATACCCTTGGTGATGTGAATGTTAGTCATGTTTATAAATAATTTCTTTTAAAACTGTAAAACATAATATAGGTTTTGGAAGATTCATTAAGGATTTATAAAATAAGTAATATAATTTAAAAAAAATTATTGTAAAGGGTAAATATATATTTTTTCATGGATACCTTTAATGTCATATATTACAACACTTTTGGGTCATTATGATTTCATAATACATACTATATATTTATACCGTATTTAATTTTTAAAATAAAATACATTGTATAAGGAAATTATGAAAAATTAACCATTAGATAACCTCAATATAATGATTTCAAAAATAATATTTATTTTATAAAAACAATTCTTAAAATATGAAAATTGATAATTTTAAATGAAAATACTCATTTATTGAAAAATACATGTTTTTTTGATAAAAACAATTTGTTTGACCCTTATAATAGTTACATTTTACTTCATAGATTACTATTATCAATTATATTTAATACATATTATTTACTTATAATATTTTACTAAAATATTATTTATTTCAATAATTCTTGAATTCATTGAAAAGAGTGTCTTTATTGAAGCTATAGATATCCCAATAATATAATTTTAATTTCATCGTATAATATCAATTTTTTATTAAAGTTATTATTTAATAATTATAAAGTAATAAAATATAAATATAATAATTCTAAAAATATAAAAAACCATAATATTAGGGTCTAAATACATAGACCTTTGTTAGACTAGTGAATTCCATAAGGGTTCGGTGTGAAATTATGAGATTCTCTTATGGTGGTTCGACGAGCAAGGTTTGGGTTGTGATCAAAATGATTTTTAGATTCTCCCATAAAAATTTTCACTCATGATTTAATTATTAAATATTATTTTCGAATTTATCAATGGAATACCCAATAATTCAATCTCTGTCTGAAGCTATGATAAATGGTATTCATAGGGTACAATCTTACTGGTTGAGACCATCACTTCCTTTGTCTGTGTCAATTGGATTTATCCTAACCATTAATATATACTAATCCTATTATACCTATATAAAAACTATATAATCAATAGTTATGATGATTAATGTACTTTTAAATTTCATAGAATATAACTTATAGAGTTTTAAAATAACAATATTAAGTGAATGTGTTTTCTATAACTACATTACTTTTTCTAAAAAAGTTAGAGTCGAAACCTCTTTTTATTATGAAATCAAAGACCTATTTCTGTCAATGTAGAGGGAGAAAAATTATATAGACAATATTCCCAAGGAAATATAGCCCTTGAACATGGCCAGATGGCTCAATGAAGCATCATGCATGCATCAACCTACATACGTCACCAAACATACATCATGCCTACGTCACTACCCCTATATCATGCATGTGTCACCGCCTGCCCGTGTTATGCCTATGTCATTGCCTGTGATGTAAATCCACCAAGGAGATTGCTCAGATTTGAACCCTATTCTTTTGGATGTTGGATTATGGGGTTTACCACTCAAGTACAACCCCAACTGCAAAAAATGTTAAATGGTAATGCTCACCTCCCACCAGGGGCCCCGCGAGGCCCAGAGTGCGCCACACATTCCCTAGCTAGGAAAATGGATTTTAATCACCCAGTGATCTATAACAACAATACATGATATATCATTTATTCATTAAAAAATGGATTTTCATTTATAAAATGTTGGGTCATTATATCAGGAGAAGTTCATGATGTGAACTATAGTTTATGAAATGAGAATCAAATTGGTTGCCCGTGTAGGAACTTACGACATGAGAGGAGAAGTTCATAGGAAATAATTCATGACATGTATGGAATATTTATTACATGAAGTGATTAGGGTTTATAACTGATGAATCTGTATCTAAAAACTCATTATGTTAACAAAATGTTCATGAAGTGAATTAATTCTTGGTTGGGTGGATCTATATAATGCAATTTTTGTGTGGGTCTTAACTCAGGATAGTAACAGTGTGAATGACCCTTTCACACTATGAAATTCTATCTAGATGAATTACAATAAATCCTCTTACACATTATAATTTTATCAAAACCTTCAATTTTATCAGACCCCAGGCAGCCAAAGGAGTTATCTCAAGGACTTCTAAATCCCTTTCAGAAGGGATTGATCCCCAGCTTCCTGTGTTTTATCCATGGTGATCTAAGGTGAGTTTTCTATATTTATATTATGGAATTTCATCTAATTAGTATTGTTTCCTCCCATGATTTCGTTGCATGATATGGTGGTTGATATCATTTATTTCTATGGAGTTATTTTTATGTTTATTAGAATGGTTGTGGCAAGGAATTCTTAGAGTATTGTAGTTTCCTTATAATATATATGATCATAGTTCTACATTGTTGTTCCATTATTGATTAATGAATGTTGAAATACTTAATATAGAGGATTTTTTTATCATAATATTATTTTTTACATGAAATAATAAAGTAAGCATGCTTTTTCTCTTTGGGATACTGTGTAATTAACCTCAATAAATAATTAACCAGATTAATGAATGAAATGGGTTATGGTTGTAGTGATCACATTTGTTTTCCACTGTGATAACAATGTGACTATTTATTTACTAGATATTGTGTTGTGTATTTTTATTCTTTTCTAAAATGTTTTTTATTATTGGTTTATCATGTTTAATTTTATGAATATTGTTAAAGAATATAAATCTAGTATTGATTGGTTGGATAAATAATTAAAGATCCATGTTTAATGAATCCATTGATTCTTATAATTTTATATAAATCAAATGATGTCTAATATATGTTTAATTTAATTATCATTATATATATTAGTGGAATTGGTTAAATAACATGAAGGTATAAATTTTTTATTGTTGATAAAAATGAAGAATCATGCTAATGTAATTTTTTCTTCCATAAAGTTGTTGAAACTTGAAGTTATGATTTTGATCATGATTAAATAATGTATAGAATGTAATAGATGATGTTTTAGGTTTCATGTGGATATGGCCTATGATACATTTATCAACAATAATATCTTTTAAAGAACTATTTGTTTGTTAAAGATAAATATTTGGGGCTGAGTGAGCATGTTTTCATCAAAATACTATATGACTTTTAGGGCCAAGATTCCCTATTGACTTTTTTATTTGTTTCTTTAGGTGTTTTATCTAGATATGAGATTTTCTATACCATGATATGTGATACTAGGTTTTTTGATGGTAGGGAATATATGGTTGGGGAGACTCAAGTTTTTTCTACAGTAGTTTATTCCAGTGATAATAAGATGAATGGTGATACACATGGTCGTGTTAGGTATGGACTTATTATTGATGTAATGGGTTGAAGATAAGCTTTCCCATTATGATTATAAATGATATATTATTTATTGATAAGGTTATTCTTTAAATTTTGGATGGTTAGATTTATTGATTACCAGGATTCCATTCCCCACTACTTGATGGAGATAGTTTGTCTTGGTTATTCATTTCTTTTATGGTTTCTTTGAATGTTTCCAAGATTACCTAGAATTGTGGGATGATAATTATTAATAAATGTTTTAACCAATCGGGTTGCTTCTTTAATATGAATATGTTTTTAATCTTGTGGAATTGTGGAGTCAGTTGGATTATTCCTAGAGTTAATTGAAACAACTAGGCCCCACTGGTAGTACAAAAACCCCACATTAACATGGTAATCGGGTCTGGGCCCAACAGGAATCACCAGTTCACTCCAAAGTCACATGGTCCCATACTTGGGGTCCACCAAAATTCCTAAATAGATCATCAGATCAATGAATTCACCCAAAGAACAAAATAAGTTCTTTTAGTGTGCTTTTTCCTCACTCACACACTCCTCGGGAAAATTCCAATGAGGTCACCCATCATGACCAAAAATCTAGGTCAAAAACGCTTAAATATCGATTTTTAATTTCGCATGAACTTGAAAAAAAGGGAAAACTTGTTGACCTAGGTATAAAAATTTATAGTTTTAACCCATTAATGTTATGGGGTGTCACATTCACCGCCCTTAGATCACAATTCCCTTATTGTACAACCTACATCTCAACCCAGGAATTGCCAATACAGTTAAAGATAGGTTCCACTCTAATACCAATGTATCAACTGGGATCAGATAATTGCATAAAAACTCCACCTTAATATGGTTGTTGGGTTCTAGCTGGCTAGGAACCACCAGTTTTCCCACATATACATGTCCCCCTATATGGGGCCCACCTACAAACCTAAATAGATCATCAGACTAATGACTATCCCCATAAGCTAACACAAGTTCTTTCAGTGTTATTTGTCCTCAATCACATACACCCTAAGAAACTTCTGATAATTTTACCCATCATGACTAATATTCTATGAAAATAATACTTAACTGTTGAATTTTAATCTTGTAGTCTCCTGAAAGGAAAGGCTCACCTTGTTGACATGGGTAGTGGTGTTTAGACTTCTAACCCTTAAATGTTACAGGTTGTTATAGGAATATTCTTCACTTTATGGTTAATGATATGTGAATGTAATAATTTTAATTAATGGATAATGAATTAATAAACATAAAGTGAAATTTTAAAAAGAAATAATTAATTAAATGAAGGTCTTTTTGAATTCTCTTGTGCTTATAGTATATCTTGTTCCTAGTGACGGTAGGCGGGTGTTCAAGAGGCGATAAATGTATTTTATCCAAATAATGCATTAATTACAATAATGTGGTTGTGATATATATTATATCTTCTATTTTTCTTGATTTAATATGATACCCTACCCATTTCAGCTAGGTGACTGACACCCAGTGGACTCTGGGAGGGTGTTTTCCCCAATATCCTGGTTGGTGATGAACTAATGGATGAATAATTCCTCTAACCCATTTCTATTATTCTAGTAGTATTATGTATTGGTTTTAATGATGGATACCTTTCACATATATGTGTATAGAGGTATTTATTAAATTGTGGTTATTTTACACACATGTATATCTAGATATAGTATTATATGGTTTATAATATGTATGATGTTCCAAGGTTATGATGGATTGAGGTATATTACATGATATATGGGATCTGGTACCTTCCATGAATTAATTGGTTAATATATAGATATGTGGAATGAAATTATGAGATGATGTGATGCATGAGGTGCATGACATGTGATGAGATGATGTGATACCTGAGGTTCTTGGTATTTTACTTTAGACCATGTGTCTTGGGGATGGATTATTTTAGAGAGAGATGGATTAGGACTTACAATGTTGGAGAATAGTTTAAAACCAATGGGGAGGTGGTGGAAGGTTACCATATTTTGATATTATATTATATGATATCTTATACATGATACTTAGTGAGAGATATACATGGTGAGGCTGAGAACTTAAAATAACTATTTAAGAGGTGTGTGAACTTCACTTATTATTCACTAGAAATTAGTATGATTTCTATATCATTTGAAAGAGATCCACTAGGGAGGATCCTACTGAGTATGCATTTTATGCTCACCCTATTTATATATAAACTATTTTAGGTCAATTGGAGTGGGTTAGTGATCAGGTTGGAGATTAATAGATCATGGTTTGTTCAATATATTTCTGGACTTTCGTTGTCAATGTCAAGGATAATTTTTTGGTACATATAGTTCTATTTTTATAGTTTTTTCAATTTTAGGATATTACATTATTTTACTTGTGATCTTTCTTTACTTTTATCTTGATCATTTTTTGTTTGGTGATTTTAGGTTATCTCATGTTTCTTATATCATGGAGGGAAGCACCTACCATTTGTGTTTATGTTATACCCTCAGTGTCTGTCACCAACCCATGGCCTGTTAGAGGTAGTATTTGGGCATCATTATCTACCTTATCTCATTAAATACCAATTAAGGGTACCATTTAGGGGATAAATCCTGACAAATCCAACAATAAATAAAATCATCACTCATGTGTACATGAGGATTATCATGTCCAAGATGTGATGCTATTCATTTTACATCACTTATTTATATCAATGGTTATAAAATGTTTTATAATGAATAAATATGATAATTTTTGAATGATTAAAATTTTAGAGATAATTAATCCATTACTATGGTTCAAGGACCATAACCATTGAACCAAAATATACCTTGAAAGTGGACCAGTTTTCACCTGAATATTCATTTTAATGATGATTTGTTAATAAAAGGGTATTTGGAAATTATAAAAGAATTATTATAGTATTTTATATTTTAATATAATTTTGGAATAGTTTTATAATATATATATATTTATTATATAATAGTTTTGATCACATATGTATAAAGACAAGACTTGAGGTAAGGGTTTATATTACAATCTTGTTTTTTTGGATTTTATTTTTAAAATTTCCACTGAGGTAAATTATATTATACTTATAATTTAAAACAATTATATATATTTTTACAACTATTTATTTCTAAAATTTTCATGTATTAGTTCCATTTTTCTATCTTTGGTACTTAAAATGATTAATAAATTTTTTTATGAAAAGATGACCTTATTCCCTACTTGGTCGCCAAAATTTTTCTTCCATGTCCATGTTCTTTAAAATTATTTATGAAAGTTCCTGTGTACGCATAAATGGTTTATAAAGATCATTTTATAAGAATTTATTTTATTTAAAAATTATCAAACTGAATCTTTTTAGATGTTTTAAGTGTGAGTCACTTTTTAATTTTTACAAAAGTGTGAAAAGATTGTTGTCTGTTAATGTATGTGACATGAATGGATTTTCCCTCTATCATGACCATTATCTTATTTTAATCCTCATTCACATGTTTATGATTTTATTTTCAAATAAAATATTTTCTCAATATTCTATATTTTTTTTTCAAATATACTGAAGGAAAATTATTATTTTCCTATTTTTGAAGAAATTTTCAAATTCTATTTTAATGTTATTTTTCATCTATGACAGTATCCTATAAGTATTGTTATGCTTTGAAAGGGATATTATATTATGACTCCATCCACTTTCTTTCTCTTTATGGATTATGCTGATGATGTGTTAAGGATGATTCTATGAAATCCATTAATTTTTGATGGATTAGTTAAGCTATTATGAAATAAGGAGTGTTTTTATGATACTATCCACTCCCTTTCTCTAGATAGATATGATTATTTGATTATGAAATATTTATGAAACCAATTTTTTTTAATAGGGTTATGATATGATTAAATGATGCATGTTTTTATGATATTATGGAACACTTAGGTATATATTTCATTATATGATGGGTGGTCCTAGAATTATAAATCCATCCAAAGTATTGGGTACTGATTTCAATCTCATGATATAATATAGAAAAAAATGGGGAGTGAACCCAATTTGGTAAGAGACTATGTCAACAATTTTAATCATGGGAGTAAACATTGGAGAAGGGAATAATGGAATGGATAGTGAAATCAATCCTTTATGGGAAATTTTCCACTATGATTGTCTTGTTTGTGAACCTTAACTAGGAAAATGATGGAAGGTGGAGTGAACCCAACACACTATGGGAATTTTTCCAAAATTATATTCTTGGAAGTATACCTTGAATAATAATGATTTTATATTCTTATATTTATTCAAAAAACTTATGTATTATGCTTATTATATGCTCTCATAGATCATGATTAATTAACGATGATTCCATCATCTTATGAAATATGTCTTTTGTTATGATAAATCCTTATTCCATAACTCATAATTAATGATATTTTACTTATTAGGTATGAATTTAATAAGGTATGATCATTTTCTCTCACCCTTATACTTATCATATGATAAATTATGACCATTGATTGATATCACCTGTGTTTACCCTTACTGGGCATCTGAGTTTATCCTTTCTTATGTTTTATTTATCAATTTTTAAATAAAGGTTTTAAAAAAGGGTATATATATGAAGGGTACTATGTGATAAAAACTTTTTGGAATATTTTTAATATCCTTCATGAAATAAGTTGATTATTTATCTAGACTCCAATGAAAATAAACCTATATAGATCTAGGGTTTGTATTATTATGAGATTCATTGAATATTAATATAAAACAATGTAATATTTATGTATGTAATGGTTGGTTTGCATTAGTTGGGATACAATGGGAGTTAAAAAATAAAAAAAAAGTAAAAAAATAATTATATAATAATAACTAATATAGTTAATCTTAATAAATATTTTTTTTCTGGATCACATAGCGTCATTGATTCCACATGGGTGTTAATAAGATAAGAATTTATATTATCCCAACTACATTATCTACGAAGTCATAACATAGCGACATTGTGAGGTTGAACCCATAGTGACAAGTTGGTTGGATGGAAACAAATTAGTTAGAACCTTGTATTGAGATTCCTCAAAAAATCTACTAGGGTTAGTTTTACTATTCCTTATGTATCTTGGTTTTAATTAAACTGAAAAATAAGGGATTAGGGTCAATTTCAAGGGATTGGAAATAGATAATGCTAAATATAGATTGGGAAATTTTTATGTATTGGGCTGCAAAGTAGTGTAAGGGTCACCATTTTGTTTTGGTCCAACCAATTAGGTATATCTATGCTGGTAACTACTTTGGGTTCTAGGGATAATAAAAAACCTAGGTTCCAAAATCTTATCTTCTATGGTAGAAAGCATCACAAGCTATTGATTTTAGACTTCTCATCTCCAATTAGGTGAGGGTATTTTGATTACAATTCCACAGATCAGGTTCATGCAAAATAATGAGATAAAAATTATTTTTATCCTAATTACTAGATGAAAAAATAACCAGGTTTTGATTTAAATATTCATTAGGTCTAAATCCACACTTACTCTCAACCCCTAACCCTAAGCGGATTAGTAGGTAATGACAATATTAATCAAATGAAATGAAATAGGTATCATGATTAACACAAAAATTAAATAATTTAGAATAATTAAATCTATAATGAAATATATTAAGAATAAAAAATACTTAATTGAACAAATGAAAAAGGAATAATGCAACAATAATTGATGTTGAACAACAATTGGAATTGATACTTGAATGTTAGAACCGAAAAAATACATAACAAAAAGATGGTAAAAAATATAAAAGTACTGAAGAAAATAGAAAATAAATGAAATAGAACTATGTTTCAAATAAAATAGAGAAGAAAAAAGAAGAAAAGAAAAGGGTTTGGATAGATTCCGAGTCTTCTGTCCATGTTGGGGGTGATTTTATTTTTTGTATGCTCGAGCCGTTACAACATGTAAATGCTTTAAATCATGAGAATGCTTTAAGTGGATTAAATTTTCAGACATAAATGATGTGTAAGTGGGTTTCATGTCATGTACTTAATATCCACATAGGACTTCAAAGATATTAGATATCTCATATTTCATGCCTTGTACTATTGACATGACTTAGGTTTTGAAGATTTCACATCATGTATTTATTTCACTCTATGTATAGTCATCGAGATTTATAATCTAAATCTTTCATGTCGATTAATAATCAAATAATAAGAATGGTTCATGTATTTTAATAGTCTCATAGGATATAATTCACCTCACATGTGTTCTATGCTCGAGGAATAAACATCACGAATCTCTTTCCTGATGTGTAATGTTAGAATTTTCTATTTTTTCCATCATTTCCTCCTTTGAGATTTGAGTTTTTATTTCCAACAAAAAAAATAAAATCCAAGTGTATTATCAAATAAATAATGAAAAATACATAATTAAATGTGTCAAAAATATATATATGAATTTAGATTATCAAATTCTCCCATACATGAACAATTTATTTTCCTTAAGAAGGAAGAATCTCAATAGTGATTCCTAATAATAGAATTTTTAAATAAGAAATATGCATAAAAACCAATAAAATAAAAATAGGTTCTAGTGGAAAAATAAATTCCCCTAAAATAAATACTATAGTGAATATCATTCATGCATCATAGTTAAGTTATTTATTCAGATTATTTATTCCCTTAATTACAATTTATCTATTATTCCATAGAAGCTATACACATATTTCAACTTACAACACCATGAATTATTTATCATCACTCAAGGTAAAAATAAATTTGAGTTATGTTCATACATTGAATACACATTTCTAACAATAGTCTTGTATTAGTTCTAAAATATTCACTCTATATATATAAACACATAATTAATCATGAGGGCTTTAGCAACAAGGTTCAAATGAATCTGTGGCTGAGGGTAGGTGGGTAGATGATTAAAATAAATCTCAAAGTATAGGTTAAACTCTAAAGTATAATACAATATCATCAATAATAATGAAATGAATAATACCCCCACAAAACGAAATATACACACTCCCAAAATCATAGAGGAAGCATATGGATGTGGCATAATAGTGTAATGAAAGTATCCTATTTTCTTTGGTTTTCTCAAAATTCATGTCTGAGACAGATGTCACATTAACCACCAAACCACATAATATCCATCACAAGATTAATAGGTCTAGTAATGACGATTTTTTATCTTAAAAATGCACAAATCACTTTTTCTTATATTTTTATTAGGATAATCATGAATAGTACATTAGAAGAACCATGTACCACTTGCCACCAATCATGGGATATAATCACTATATATATCCTCAGTAGTAAGAGTCCCATACCCATTAGTAATAACCACCTCCCCAAACTTATTCAATTTAGAATCATGAAATTATATCAAGAGTTTGGTTGAATGGAATAAAATTGGCTCATAAAATGGCACAATCAAAACAAGGTCATTCATGGATTCTACTGGCTTAATATGTATAAATTTAAAGGTTTTTCTCAAGATAAAAAACTCAATAAATATTTATTAAATCATATTAATAGTTTATTTATTTATAAATAACTTTGATAAGATTCCAATGCAAGTTCGGATAGGTTTACATACCCTAAGTCTCTATCAAAAAATATGATCAGAAAAGAATATGACAATGTTGGTCTAGAATCCTCTTGAGAATGGGAATATAAAAATATAGAAATCACTTAGGGTCTAAAAATTAGTAAATATTAGATAAAAATAAATTTCATGATTCGAGAATCAAAATTAAATTACTTAACATAGAAATCATGGCAAAATCCTAAATAATAATAGAAATGGATTTTAATAATTTCTAATCAAAAATTAAATTTATTTAAAAAGGTTTAATTGGATTTCCATTCATAGAATGATCTCAATGAAAAATTCCTCATAGACTACTGAATATAAGAAAAAGATATTGGTGTATTGAAAATAAAGCTCAATGATGACTCCAAAACACTTAAAATGAAATGGTTCCATGTTGTTTTGTAAAGAAACATGGGAGAGATTTCAATAAAAGAATAGAAATATTAGAGATTGAAATTAAGCATTTAAAGTGCGGAATAGAGTACTTCCTATAGGTTAATTCATTCCATGGTTTAAAATTATGGATTGTAATGTGAAACTAGGAACTTGAAAAACCTGTTAGAAACAAAATACAAGCTCTAGATAAACCATTAGTACATCTGATATAGATGATTCTATTCAATATTTCTTATCTCTTTCAAACATGGTGATTTATAGAAACCACATCAATCTCATTAACAACTATGTTTTTCCCCAAACAAAGATACTTTAACTTGG
Source organism: Viscum album (assembly GCA_963277665.1). Classification (NCBI taxonomy): domain Eukaryota; kingdom Viridiplantae; phylum Streptophyta; class Magnoliopsida; order Santalales; family Viscaceae; genus Viscum; species Viscum album. The sequence goes on from OY728127.1 coordinate 949,549,067, forward strand.
GAACTATCTTAGAATCAAATTTTTTATTCAAAAACTTTTTATCATTCTAATTTTGAACCTAACAAGGATTTTTCTTGGCTCAAATACTAGTACAAGTCTTCTATTAGGCTCTCCATGATGACCTTGATATGTAGGCATTCCCACCATAAATTATATATTGATGACTGCTTATAATCCCAGTAAATTTTATTATATTCCAGATGTAGGTTCTGCAATCAACACAGGGAGGACCTCACACACTTATTCTTTTCATGTTCCGCTTCTTATGATCTCTGGAATATGATGAATGATATTTTTAAAATTCATCTTCCTGAAGGTTACAATATTGTAGCTTTGATTCACTACTTTACAAATGTGTAGGTTTCACCTTAGATCAAATATTTATTTTTGGCCACTATAGCAGAACTCATTTATATTTTATGGTCTCATTAGGACACTATCATGTACTGATAGATCTGCTTCAATATCTAAGAGACTCTTGATTTCTGGATCTGCACAACTAAGGAGGAAAACACTATTCAGATGAGTAAATATTCCAACATAGTTTATTACTGCATGATACTCCAGAAAATTTTATTTCTTAGAAAATAAAAATATAAAACTTGTATCTTTGTAGTTTGTTCGTATGTACCCCTACAAGGTTGGATTAAAATCAATGTTGATGGAGCCTAAAATGGTAACCTAAGATCTGCAGGATGTGGTTCTATTTATAGATATCACACTGGAAAAGTTCTTGTTTGGTTTTTGGAACTTATGATATCTCTTATTCTCTTGAGGCTGAAATGCTCAACATTATTCATGTGGTCCACGGTGCTTTCCTTAAATTAATAAATAACTATTGGTTTGAAAGTTACTCTATCTCTATGGTGCAAGATATATAGAATGGTGTGATATATCTATCTTGGAAGGTCACATATATATTTATGGAATGTATCACATTCCTTTTGAGTTTCGATTACATCATCACTAATGTATACCAGGAATAAAACATCATGGAAAATTGACTCACAAACAATTGAATCAACAAAGAGATCACTTAGTTAGATGGTCTCCCACTTGACCTGATCCCTCTCATTGAGAAAGATTGTAATAAAATCCATTCTTTTATAATTATGTAATCTTTCTTTGTTTTTAATAAAATTATCTTGGCCTATTTGGAAAAGACACCCCCCATAAAAAAGAAAAAAAATTATGATGGAGAACACACGCAAAAGTAGGAGAATGGAACTTAGATAAATGAATTAATTTGATAAAATAATTTAGTCAATGATCTATTAAATGAAATTTATAGAAAAATAAAAAACAATGGTCCTAAAAAACTCAAATATATATATTTTTAGAATATTTGATGCCTCCCATAAATCACTAACAATGGAATCATCAACCAAAAAAATGGAAAAAATAACCAGTTAGGGTTTTCTGTCAGATCAAATGTCTTATAACTCTTATAGGAATTGGTGGAAGTGTTATCATGATTTTTTGTCCACATGGTGGGGTTAACCACATCAAGAATGTGTCAACCAAAAATCTCATATAGGAGCTATAGTATCCATGTAGGATATGGAGGGAAATCCTATAAAGTAAGTAGATGTAGCTTGTGGATTTGTCATGTGATATCAGTAACATGAGAAAATACCTCTTGGGGAATGGTCATAAGGAATTAAAACAGATTCATAAATAACCATGGGTGATATAGTAGATCTAGACATATTCAAATAAATTCATAAAAATAGAAAAAATCATGAAGTATTATAGTCAAAAAACTATATCTCGTCTGTTAGATATGATAAATGATACATCATGGAATAAAGGATACATATATTTTATAAAAATTAACCCAAGATAGAGTATAATGTGGGAGGGTTGTGTGGGAAAAAATAAAAAATGTTGGAAGTGCCTCCATTATCAGCATCAAATTCCCCCCCCCCCCCGAACAGTGGGTGTCTGAATTGGTCCCACCATGTAGATCGTAGCTATGAAGGCGGGTCTAGGTGGATCAACCTCCATATTAGGTGCCACAGTTCTCGAATTGGGATCAAAGGTGTGAGATTAAGGGGATGTGTCGATCCGTATGGGGGTATAATGTCTTGTAGCTAGATCGATAAATGGAACCTTTGAGGTAGAAGGTAGGGCATGGACCTTATCCCATTGATCTTGCAATACTATAAGCTCTTGTTGGGTGGTAGGGTCCATGAGATTTTATGGTAGAATGACTTCGGTGGGAGGTACATTGGGAATGGAGGATGAAGTGGGGTATGTGACAGTTGGTGGAGAGTGGGAAGATATAGGGTTTGATGGTGGGGCAAGGGTGGTGAACTGTTATGGCTCTGAGAATTGGATTCTGAAGTAGAGGAAAATCTATTGCCGGTTATCCAGAACAAAATAGTGAATAGTCCATACGTCAAATGGAAATGGTGGGGTAGGTATAGTGGTGTCAGGGGGTGGTGTAGTAGTTGTTAGTGGGGAAGATGGAGTAGACGTGGAAGCTAAGGTATTGGCTAGTCCAGTGGAGGTAGGGGCCTCATGAGCGAGGGTAAGGGATGGGGAATGCTGATCTGGGGCCTCAAAAAAGTCCACTATATACTCAAGGGACCAAGTGTATACCCCTTTATCATATACATAATCCCTATATTATAGATCAATAGAAGATCTATGGAACATATCCATCCTATATATTTAAGGGGACAAGTGGTGTGAAAGCACCAAGATGACAAGGAATATGGGTGATGAAGCTTCCTACCATAAGGATACCACAAGCCCTCTGCTCTTGGGTCTCATAGTTCATCTTAAACTTGAGGGACATGTTAATGGTTGAGATTCCCATGAAATAGGATAATATGATAATTTCAATATTTCTGATGCTCCCATGATAATCTCCTCTAGAAATCCATGTATGATCTAGATCCTGATGCAGAATCCATAAAGCGACACCCGTAGCTCAGTTTAGTTCACCATACAAGGATCATGGAATATCTTGGGGTCCCGATAGATCATTTCCCAAATCCTCACAACATAATCCTTTCTCATATCCATATGAATGTCAGTTTAGGTCAGGTAAACAATGAAATATATGGTGTAGATATTGATACCAATTCCAAAGTCTCCCAATATAAGCTCCCAAGGCCTGCCACTAAGTTAGAAGGTGACATGATCCACGTCAAGCTCTATAGTGAAAAAAATAGTAATATCTTCTGAAACATCAAATCACATACCTAGTTGATGAAGGATAAGTGTATCCATCCAATAAGATCAATAACTACCTCAAGTTCTTGGATATTTTTGAGGAGGACTGGGTAAAGAGTTTTGCTGGTCCTTGTAGGCTTAGATTTTAAATGGAAAAAGAATTCATGATGCTCTCATGTAGAGAAGAGGAGGACGGGGTGTAGGTGTGGGAGTAGGGTAGCACCTTTTGATGTGATATATGAGGAAGAAAACCCTTTTGAGTCTGAGGGTGCAGAAGAACCTAATACATATGGTGAGGTGGTGGGCTCTTTGGGCGGCGATGGAGGATCCAGAATCTGATTCTTGAGTGGAAGAGGGTCATCACATTAGTCCACATGTTTGAATGTTTTGGTTTGTTCTCTTGTGTCGTGAGGTAGTGAGAAGGTAGGGAAGTTAATTTAGGTTTGAGTGGGGGAGGGATAAATGGAGGAATGGAGGAGGGAGCTCGGTGATGAGAACATGATGTGAGGGGGGGCCGATGGTCAGAATATGGAGAGGCACGTGAGAGATGAGGAGAGGGGGGAGGGGGTTGTGTTGGTGTCGGTCGTGAACCCTAAATCACATATTTTAATGATATACCACATGTAACACATTTTATATATCAATCATGACATTTAAAATATGGAAATTAATTTTTCCAGGTCCTAAACTTTTCACATCGTGTAATATTTAAACATTATAAATTTATACATTTGTTTTTATTTGTTTATTTTTTTTATATTGAGAAAACTCTAAAAAATACCCATCATTAGTAAACCTCACTAATATTTAGAAAATAAATTCTAAACTATATAACCTTTCCTAGGTTTCCTCCCAGTTGGTTCTTTGTTTATTGTCAGGAGCTTGGAATAGGCTTCGAGTCATATGAATTTTAAAAGAAGAAAACACCCTTCATGAAATTTTTCTTTATAAATTTTTATTCCTTTTCCATTGGCCTTAAATTTTATTCATTCATCTCATTTAATTTCAATTTTCCCATAAGGGGAAAAAATTTGAAATCCATAAATAGAACCGACTATAAGGATTTTAGCTTTCCAGGGAATATTTTCGGTCATGAATTAATGTGTAGAACTTTATCTCATGTTATGAAAATACATCGTGCAATGTATTAGTCATTAATCACTTCATTTTTTCTTTATAAATTTTGTAATTATCATAATAATACCTTATAATCTATTAGATATCATCTATTTGTAGCATTTTTAGTTCCTTGAATTTTTAAGCATATATGTTTAGCTTCTTAATTTCCCAACAAGAGAGATTCTATAATTCAACTAGAAAGTGATAGTGATTCCCATAAAAAAGTTATAACCGAGAAGTTTTAATGGGTGTTTTATACACTATGTGATACAGCCAAAGTGAATCATCCATTTTAATACTCCGGTCCTCTCTACAAATTGTCACTATTTTCTCAATATTTTGTTAATCTCTATATTAGAAAAGTCAAATTTTCCGCTTGTCTATAGGTGGTAGGGAGTTTTAGTGTTGTAAAAAATTCAATATTTTTAAATCAATCATTTGGAAACATTTTTTTCAAGGTGAGTTCCCCCAATCACTAATGATTAATCGAGGGAATCAAAATCTAGAAAATATTTAATTCCAAAATAAATTCATGACTATATTAGCTATGTAATGGGTGTGACTTCATTTTCAACCAAATTTGAAATGTAGTCCACACTGTCCATGGTGTAAAATTTCCCATAATAATTATCTAATGAGACTATAAAATCAATCCCCACACATATAATATCTCATCTTACAGAATAGGGTTCTAGGGAATTTCATTTCATTTGTCAATGCTTCTTATATACTGGCACTAATCACAACATTGAACGAATCTCATCGCTTCCTTAAGGAGTGTGGGATGGAATATTCCACTTTTTAGGATCTTATATATATTACATTTAGGCGCATGACTTCCTTTAGCTGGTGATATGTGAAATATCTTTAGTGTGCTTTGAATTTTATCTTCTGGGATGAAATGTCACATCAACCCAGCAGCATAATAATTAAATAATATCATCTCATCCCAGTAATAGTGTAGGTTCTCAACCAATAATTTCATCCTTTTTTCGTAGGATAGGTAGGGTTAAATTGATCCCATGGAAATATAGTTTTCAATATTAGAAAAATACAATTAGTCTTCTATATTTATATTAAAATGTGTTCTATCCGGAAATTCCTCCTTAATTCTGGTATTTTCACCATCTTTATGATCATCAATGTAAGTCTAGATAAGTGATAATTGATGAAGTTTTTAGTATCTTTTTTTAACTTAATGTCTATTTAAAATTATTTCATTTTTAAGATCCACCGTATTATCTAGGTTTTGGTATCCATTTTACTCAGTAGGTATTCCAGTGCCGCATGATCTATAAAGACCACAACTTCATAGAGCACAAGGTACGAGATATGATTTTAAAAATCATATAAGACTACTATCAACTCTTTCTATGTTGTCATATAATTGAATTCTGCATCATTAAATATGTGAATGGAATAATAGATTTGGAAGAAGATATGTCCAAATCACTTTCCTAAAATAGTACACACAACAAAATCATTGTTGTCACACATTAATTCAAAATATTTTTTCTAGTAAGGTGATATTATGAAAGAAGCAGGCATTGGAATATTTGAACACCCACAGACACTCTTCAGTGAAGTTTAATGTATAATATCCCAAAAACTGTTCTCCCAGATCCTTTGGTGAAATCATAAACTTTACATTTCCATATTTGATGTTGATAAGGGTGACCCATTTTTTTCTATCCAAACCTTAAAGCATTAAAATAAAAAATCGAATCACTTACATCCTATAGGAAATTTTAGGTTTTGAGTTTTAGAGAATTACCTCACAATCCTATATAAACAATTCACATGTCTTTAAATGATAATTTACCCCCATTTAACCTTACATTTATTATTTCACATTAGGTCATCATGATCTTCAATAGAAAATACCTTCTAGATATAATTCATTCAAACATATTCTTTATAAATTGGGGTAAAGTAAACAAAATAAGGGTGAGATCAAATTCCCAGTAAGGGAAAATTTAATAATTAAAAAATTAATTTCATCAGTGATCATAAGAAGAGAATATGATTATGATTACATAATCAAAGTGCATGTGTTTAACATAATAATATCCATACACATATATAACAGTATAATAAAACATGAAAAAATGGTATAAGGCTTTAACAAAAGAAATAGTAATATGAATCAACAATAATGACCCTTGTGGTATCAATATTGATCAAATAAAACATTATAAACCCATAGTAAGCACAAATAAAACATATTGGTATCTTCAAATATCATCTCATTGAACCCTTACATAACCCTTGTAGAACCCTTGTGAATTTGAATAATCATAAAAAAATTACAATATAATTATATACATAAAATAATCATTATCCAATGCATTAGAGAACTATATGGGTGAACCCATTATATAAGCTATAATGGGATCACCCAATGCTATCTGGGAACTCCCATCATATATAATGTCCATGAACCGAATAATAAATAAAGAAGAAAGATAATTCATTTCATCATAACTCATTGAAACAACCTTTCCTATTTTAAAAAACATGATTAACCTATGATATATAAATGGGTTACATAAATACTCTTTCAAACATGATTAAATAGTGGAATAGAAATGGGTTCCATGAAAATCTCCTTGTTATATGATTAACCCATGTAAAATAAATGGGTTCCATATCAATCTCTTTGAAATATTAGTAACCTATGGAAAAGAAATGGGTTCCTTAACAACCACTTTAAAACATGAATAATCCATTGGAAATAAATGGGTTCCATGAAAATCTCATTGAGACATGATTAACCTATGTAAAATGAATGAGTTCTATGATAATATATTTGAAACATAATTAAACTATGGAAAACAAATGGGTCACATAACAATATCATTGAAACAATCATAATATGTCTAATTAAAGAATGAATATAATATCATTGCAAAATATCACCATTGGATCATAAATAACAACAAGGGTTTTGTTTTTGATTAATTTAAATACCATTAAAAGATCATTAAGGAAAGTTTGAGGAAAATACCCTTTTTGTTTTGAAAACCAATTTTTTAAAAATAAAATATTCCAAAACAATTTTGTTTAAAAACAACTTTTGAAACATATAAAGGAAGTCTTAAAAATTATTGAAAATATATATTGATGAAAATAACCCTATATATTTTAAAAAAATATTTGAAAACATTTGAGGAACATTTTTAGAAACATGGGTTTGGAAGAAAAAGAGTTCTTGACGAAAAAGTTAATTTTTAATAGAGACATTTCATTGAACTTTTAAGTACATAAATAGATGAAAAATAAGGTAAAAATGTATTCAAATGAAATAAACATAGTATAAAAAAATTTATAAGAATTATTTACTAGTATATCATATTATTTCAACATTGGATACTTAATTATAAATAATCCCGATAAACAATGAGATTGTTACATGAAACTCTTACCACTTTGGTAATATTGAATCATAAGCCCCATGAAAGAATAAAATTAAATGAATCATATAAAATTATGAAAATAATGACACTCATGAAACAAAATTTCAAATGGGTGGTATATACACCTCATAAAATAATATAGGCATATAAAATAACAAACATCTCAAAGAAGGCAAAATTGAGAAAAAAATCCCTTACAACTTTGGTAAATTTGAAATCGTAAACCCAATGAAAGATATATAATAAAATGGATTCATAAATATCTATTTATTTATGTTTAATCATCATTATGTAAATTCATTGGAAGTATATACACTACACAATATAAATAAGTCGTGAATATGACATATATCTCATAGAAATAAAAGTGAGATAAGAAAAACACTTTCCTTGAGTTTGAATTGTCATGTGTGTATTTATCTTCATGAATAATAATATTATGATAATTATTTAATTTATTGAAAATTTTTTCAAATTTTATTGTTATTTTTATTTCACTTACTATCATGTTATATAAAATTACTTAATTTATTAAGTTTACGTCAAATGTTTTGTCCATATTCGGCTTGTGTGTCAAAAACTACTTAGGTGCGTTGACTAAGGTCAATGTGGTAATTATTTAAAAATATGGAGAATAATAATAATGACATAATTATCACATTTATACATAAATTATTCTTTTAAAACCAATCATGAAATATGTTTATGAAAAATTAACTAACTTTACGATCTTGGAGACGGTAAGCTGTACGTACCCATGAGTTACATTTCCATTCATCAATGATCATTATGGAAAGATCGAAATTAATATTTTATATTTAAATAATTATAATAATATAATTAATTATACATACTTATATATATAATTATTGTTATGTGAAGGGAATCACATCGCTTTGAGGATGTAGTATTCTACACATCCATGAATGAAGTTATCACTTTTTCAGTGTTTGAAAAGGTAATAAAGAAAATGATATATTATATTTAAGAAAGATAAATATGTCATTAATAACATAATTATTTCATTTATATCATATATATTCATTATATTTACCCTTATTACCTTCCACGTAACATGTTAGTGAAAAATACTTCGCATCACTTCGCGAGGCGGTAGTCCTTCATATACACGAGGGGTGTTATCATATCCCCTACGATATAGAATGTGAAAAGGGTTTATATGATATAATGACTCCAGAGGTATTATTATGTTATAAATATGATAAATATAATATATAAATAGTACATACATCATTAATTCCAACCATGATAGGCGGTAATGGAAAAAGAAAATTCATCATTTCGTGGGGCATCAATCCTCCATACACACGAATAATGATTTTATAACCAATTTGTTAGAAGTGTGCATGGTAGTTAGTACTAAAATTAACATAAAAACATATAAGTATATTTAGTATACTATGGTTATTATTAAATCATGTTATAAGAATAATTTAAGGGTGTGGAAAAAGAAATAAAACCAAAATGTACGTTGATGAATGTTTCATCTTCCTCTGGTAACTCTTTTTGATTTTCACAAAAGGACTTTATTGAATAGATTTATAACCAAAGTAAGTATTATAGGATTAGGGGAAGTAATTTTAGAAGTTATTTTGTTATGTATTTTTCCAACCAATAGTATTTTAACTTGTAAAGAAATGAAGAGAGGTGGTGGCCTTTTATAAGTGGGGGTGGGTACACACTTGGTATTTTGAAATGAAAGTTAGGTGAACCCATGTTTTTATCTAAAAAAATGATATAGTAATGTATAAAACTCTATAATAGATTGTATGATGTCAAAATATGGCCATAAAATATGTTTTATAAATTTTTATAGGTTATTTTTCTCCTTAAGTTTAATATTTAGCCACTAAGTAAACTTATTTTTGCCTTAATCTCTGTAATTAGTTTTTATTGATTTCACTAATATATTTAGTAAAAACAATAATTTTACCATATTATAAATTATAAATTATTATAATTAAAATTAAGTAATCCATTTTCAAAATTCAGTTCACATAAATGTAAAAATTAAATTTAATATAGATCCTGAAGATGCAGCGAGACTACAATTTTTTAATAGGAGTATTTTTTTAGAAAAAGACAATTATATATTAAATATATGACTGATATTAATAATTATTTGAAAAAAAATTAATATTTAATGATATATAGTCTATAAATTTCATTAAATACATTCCCCATTAAGTATTATTTTAATTAATTAAAAAGGATAAAAATTATGCATTTTAAAAAACTTTTTAGAGAAATCCGTCTTTAAACTAAAAAACAATAGTATATTAAAAACCAATATAAAGAGATTAAAAAATAATTAATTGGATTAAATATAACTAAATCATACTTATTTTACTTTAAAACATATTAAAAACATATTGGTAAATTTAAATTAATTTATTTATTGAAAAGACAATACTTTTTTAAAAAATTTGTAATTTTTTTACAATTCACCAAAAAATAAATATTCTAAGAAAAGAACAAATAGTTCAACTAAAGTAAATTTTTATATTATTATTCGAAAAAATAAGTATATTTTATCAAATCAATTTTATAAAATTGATAACATTTATTTTTAAAACAATAACACCAAAAAAGGTGACAAATATGTTTTTTTGGAAAATATACTATTTTCAGTGTACAGTTGGATCTATTTTATTATGATGTATTGGAAATACATAGGATAAATTTTAAAAATTATATTGAATATATAATATAAAAATTTCATTAATATAATAAAAAAATATAATTTTCTAATTTATTTCTATAAAACAATCTTATGTGAATTAAAATATTTATTTAGAAAAATATTTCCTTCTATTTTAAAAAATTGTTTTATTTTGATTTGTAATTAATTATCTAGAAAATAAATCACTATATATACATGTGTAAATTATATTTTCATAATTCATTTAATCAAGTTCAAAAAATTGATTTCAATAGCTATTTTATAACAGTAATATATATCATGGTTCATTTAAGTCCTGCATTTCATGTTGAATACATTTCCAAACATAAAAATATTTGGGTTCCATGTAACACAAGATTAATTGAGATTTTCATGTAAAAAATGATAAAATAAGTGATGAGTTTCCTTTACACTATCAAAGATAATTATATTTTTCTAAAATATTAGAGTGTTACAGAAAATAATGTCCTTCAATAAAAGTTGAATTAGTATGGGGTGATATTCTTAAAAAGTATTGGATGATGCGGTGATACAATCCCATGTGGCCTAGAAAACTCTGGATACCATTCAATTTCATGGGTTTATGTAATTAGTTAGTCACCTTGAACTTTTTAATATCATATTCTATTCCATTCTATAATATTTTATGTCTAATGACAATGCCTCGTTGGACCATAAAATGAAATTCTACCTAGTTTAGAACTATGTATCTCTCTTTACAGCACTATAGAACTAGGTCTAGATTGCTTATGTAGACTTTGAAATACCATCCATAAATAGAAAAAAAAATTCCATTAATATTTCTAGGTATTATTCAACCATATCCTATAAAATGTCGGCCATGCAGCATTGAAATTTCATCGGTGCATTGTGTATTCTAAATCTCATTCGTCTATAAAAAAGGTTCCCAAATAAAATGTGAATTTGTTTTTGGAATAATCTACTAGGTTTCCCCCAATTTTATTATATTTGTAATTTCCATTCAGAAAATAATAGAATTCATGCATGGATAATCTCTCCATCATCCAGTTAATGATGGGGAGGGTAAAATGATATTTTCGAGTCATAGTGTTGAAATTTATATAATCAACACATACTGATCACCCAGTACTTGTTCATGTTGAGATTAACTCATATTCATCTTTCTTAACAATGTTCAATATGCCTTTATAAGGGATGAATTTTAGATATCTCACCCATTTTCGATGAGATATAGAAAATATTATACCAGTGTCTAGAAGCTTCAATACTTCTTTTTTTACTACCTATTTCATTAGTGGAGTGAGTCGAATCTAATATTGAAATTTTTTTTAGAACCTTCCTCTAGTAGAATTCCATGGGTGAAAATATTTGGTCTGATCCCCTTGATGTTAGACACACCCAAAGAAATTTAGTTCTTATGACTTTTCACGACTTCAATAATTTTTTTCTATTTTCACTTGATCCATCTTTGAACTGATGATAACTGGTAGTATAAATGTAGTTTCTATGAATTAATACTTCAAATAGCATGGTTGATGTTTCAACTCTAATGTCGGTGGCTTGATGACTGAGGTTATTAATGGTGGAATGGTATCCCTCAAAAGAGGTTTAATGTAATAAACATCCTCATAAACACTAAAATCATATTATAAAGGATATATGGTATCTATGTCATCCTCAATAGTTATGCCATATTATTACCCATTAGTAATAAAGATGGTCAGACAATCAAATGAATCACCAAATTTTCTAGAGGCTTTCACTAAGTTTAATTCTACTTGTTCTTCATCTAATATAAAAATAATACTTTCTTGGTTCACATCAATAAATTCCTTTCAAGTGGTGAGAAATGATCTGCTTAGAATGATGGGGACATCTCCTTCCCCTTCCATATCAAAGATAAGGAAATGAACTAGAAATATGAAATTACCAAACTTTACTAAAATATAATCAATAATTTATTGAGGGTACATGACTAATCGATATTCTAGTTTATTTGAAAATCTCATTATTTTCAAATATTCAAGACCTAATTTTTGAAACACACTCATAGTTACGATATTGATACTTCCACTGAGATCACACAAAACTCTTTCAAAATTGCAGGTCCCTATAGAATAGTGGAACAACAAGCTTCTGGGGTCTCACATATTTCGTATAAGCTTCCATTGAATGACTTTGGAACAATATTTGTTCATTGAGATGACTTATAGATCTTCCATTTTCCTTTTATTGGAGTGAAACTACTTTGAGAACAAAGTATAAGCTGACATTTGAGAAATGGCCTCTATAAAATTGATATTGATGTGTAACATCTTAAACATATCTAAAAACTTTTGTTAATGTCCCTTTATTTTTACATGACTCATTTTATATGTAAATATTAGAGTTGGTTTTTATAGTGGTGGTGCCACATAGAAATCTCCCTTTTTTAGGATGCTCTTTTATAGGGGGTTTTTTAGTTTGTTTTGATTCAAGGTTTTGTTCCTAACCAGATTTTTTTGTGCTATCATCAATATATTTTATGATTATTGAATTGTGTGTTCTGGGTTATTTTGTCTTTTTTTCCTCACCTATTCATAGTTGAGTAAAATTTACTATTTTTCCACTCCTAAGGACCACAAATTTAGCCCCCAATCTCGTACATATCACATTATTACCGTGAAATGTACCTGATAATAAATATCATAGAGTCTTGGATATTTATCCCTCTTGGTGATCAAGATTACATAAGGAAAACCTTTGGGTTTTCATCTTAGTTTCTTGGGTAGTCATAATACGATGCAATTTATGAATAAATACCAATAATATTTTTTTTCAGGATTTGATTATGGATGTGTGGATTTTTGTTTCTACCTTGGAATAGAGTTCAAAATTTTTTGTTATTGAGTAGGTGGAAATTAATGAACTCTAGGGGGAAATGTTTTCTAGTAAAATTTTTTATTGATTTTGAGGAGATATATTTTGAGGTTGGTACCCAGGGGGTCCATAATTTCATGGTGGTTCTCAACCACTCTGTTTTTGGTAGTAACATTAGTTTGATTTCTACAGCAAATGAGCTGACCTCTATTGATAAGACTACTATTGGTATTATTGATAATGTATATTTTAATTTATATTATTAAAATATGGATTTTTATTATCTTCCATACCTTCCCTATATCACTAATATGGGACCTGTCCTATGTATATCTCAAAATCTTTAATTTCCATAATAAGGGAAGGAGGTACTAACAATGGAGAAAGTATATGAAAAGAATATGGCTTATTTGTAAGGGATTGAAACTTGGACAAAAGGTGGTTATTATCTTCCATGTAATGAATTCCACATCAATGCATTCCTCAATTTCTCTACCAAAAACTATAATTGTGGGAAATATCATTTAAAAGGGCTCTGCTACTTTTGGTGTTTTGAACATGAGTCTAACATCAAAAGTATCATATATTATGGTATGTGAAGCTGGTTGGAGTCCTTGATAAATGGTTTTTAGTTGTAACCACATGTAAAATCTGTGATGTGGTAACTTTTTAGGTCAGCTCCTTAAATCGATCATAGGATTCTCAAGCTGATTCTTCATTAGATAGAGAGAAGTTTTGGATCTTATTTCTATGATTCCAAGTTTGTATTGGTGTGAAATATTTGACTAATTTTTTTTATGTAATAAACCGTAGTCATTATGGAATCAAAAGCTTGGATTTTTATTGAATCCTTGGATCTATCATTCAAAGAGAAGGGAAATACCATAAGTCTAATTCAATCATAGGATACACCTTGATTTAGGAAGTTATCATAAGCTTATAATAAACTGGAAATGTTTTCATGCAGATCTTCACTCTAAATTCCACTAAACTGCCCCTAGTTATGAAACATATGGATTAGTTCAAGTTTAACTTGAAAAGTATGCACATATTATGGAGGGTATATGATGTAGTTCACAACCCCACTAATAGATGACAAGACGTTGTCCATAATGGTGCGATCTTACAGCAAAGGTAACTCTCCTTACTATTCAAGTGGAACAAATTGATCATTTTTATAATTAATAGTTATGAGATTAGAATGATCTACCCTGATGAAATAATGACTTTAAAATATATATCTCTTGATTTAAGGGTTTAAATCTTCCAATTATTGAGCATCCAGGATACTAGAACAAGTCATTGGACCCTGGCATATGCACTAATTGACTTAGAGTGGACACAAGTGATATCCCATGTGAAAAAAATTTAAATATAAAAGGGGAAAGAAAAAGGTGATGATGTAATTATAGGTTTTCCTATAAGATTTTTGTTCCTAGGAAATAATTGTTTCATAAAAATAGAACCAAAATTTTACTAGACTGATTAGATTCATTGATTCTACAAAGGTGTTAATCAGATAAGAATTTATATTATCTCAAACTAGACTAGCTACAAAGGTTTAGTAAAGTGGAAATGTGGGGTTGAACCCACTTGGGTAAGATGGAAGGATGGAAACCATAGGGTTAAAACCTTATGGTGGGACTCCACATGAACTCTCATAGAGTTGTTTTTACTAAGAATTGTGAAGCTTTATTTTAATTCATATTAAAAATAAGGAATTGAGATCAATTTTAGGGATTATAAAAAAGATAATCCTAAATATTTCTTGGTAAAGTCCTATTGAATAGTATGTGACATAGTGAACATGTCATAAATTGGTTTTGTTCCAACCAATTTTATCTACCTATGATGGAAAATACTTCGTGTTCTATGGATAGTCAACAAACTTGGTTCAATAAGTTTAAATTCTATGTAATAAAGCTTCATAGGATATTGGTCCTGGCCTTCTCTATTGTAATTAGTTTACAGTCTTTCAATTAAAATTCACCAGATAATGGTTATGCAAAATAATATGATAAAAGTATTTTTTAATGTAATTATTATCCAACATTTTAACAAAGTTTGAATTTATATATTCATTAGGTTTAAGGAAACCCTTAATCTCAACTCATAACCCAGATAATATTACCCAAGCATTATGGTATTAATGAAAATAAATGAAATAGGTGGAATTTCTGACATAATAATTAAAAAGTTAATAATAATTAAATACATAATGAATAAAATTAAGAATCAAGTAAATAATTACTTGAATTAATGAACAAGGAATAATATAGAAAAATTGAAGTTGAATGGAAATTGTAATTGAACCATGAATGTTAAAATAGAAAATGAACAATCCAAAATCATAGGGTGGTAAAAACTAGAAAAGGATACACAAAAATAAGAAATAAAAGTAATAGAACACAATTTGAAATAAAAAAAGAAAAAATTAATAATAAAAGAAAAGGATTCTCTCAGATTATGAGTCTTCTATCTAAATTGGGTGAAATCGCATATTTACAAGCCCGAGTGGTTCAAGATGTCTAAATTCTTCACATCGTGAGAATGATTTAAGTGACTTCAGTTTCAATAATTACATGATATGTAAGTGGGTTTCATGTTTGGTACATAAGAAATACAAAGGTCTCAAAAGATCTTGGATCTCTTAGATCTCACAAATTATATCTTTGGTGGGATTCCAGTTTTAAACTTTTCATGTCCGGTATTTCTTTCATGACATGTATTCTCATTGGGTTTCATACTCTTAAGATTTCACATCATGTAATATAATCACATTGTGAGAATGGTTCACATATTATGAAGGTTTCATTGGATATCCTTTCACTATCAAGTTCTATTTTCTTGAGGAATACTCATCGTGAATCTATTTCACGACGTCTAATGTCATAATTTTCTATTTTTTCTAAATCTACTCCATTGAGAGTTGATTAAAAATTTCTGGAAAAGAAAATAAAAACCCTTTTATTATAAAATAATTAATTAAAAATTCCAATAGAACTATTACCAAAAGATATAATTTAATTCACTTTATCATGGTGCAATATAAGTTTAAAAATTTATCCAAGGTACTTTAGAGTGATGATGAGAGTAAGGGATTTATGTTGTGTTTGACACTTATGAAAAACTGGTTATAAAACCTATCACTTATGATAAGTGATTTTGCGTGATTATTTCTTCATTATTTATTTTAATTTTTTTGTCACTTATTGGTTTGATTTCCTTCTAAAATTGAATTTTTTTTCAACATATATGACAAAAAAATTAAAAAAAAAATTGATTATAATTAAGTATCATGGGATATAATAAGTTTTAAATGTTGTCAAACAAATCAGAGGGGATTAGAAAAAATATTTCCATAAAAAATTATCATTTGGTGAAATATTGTTTCATGGTTCCTTACTTATGGTGGCTTGATAATATTTTATAACCAAGAATCATTTTCTAAAATGTAATAACATAAAATATTTAACATATATAATTAAGAACCCAAATAAAAAAAATGAACACCAATTATTTTTCCAAGGACCTCAAAAATTTAAGGACAAATACAAAAACTAAAAATAGTAGTTCGGGATTTTGGGGAATGAGAAGAAACATGATATAGAAAATATAAAAAGAATCATCTTAGAGCCTTGATTGATGAGTAGAAATTTCATAACAAAGAATACCAAATGCGGTTATCCATATACAAGGAATGGATAAAGAAAGTGATAACAATAAAATTGTGGTCTAGTGGAGAGGTTTAGAGGAAATATACATGAGGTATTGGATTTAATTCCCTTGGGTAGTTCACTCACATCATTAATACACCATCAGTGATCTAACCCTCGATTTTCTAGTGCAGGGTGGGAAGGGATGTTTAACTAAGTTGATTAAAAATTCTCATTCGAGACCTGGGTTCAAGCACCCACTTTATTAGTAGAGGAATATATCAATAATATCATGAATCTTATGAGTCATATTGGGTTTCCATATAAAATAAAAAGAATAAAATAGGGGTTTTCATCACAGAGTGTACATAAATAAGAATTTTTTTGTGGATAAAGAATGACTATTTTCTAAATTCTATAATATATTTTTATTATTAATATAATGTGACTATTTAACACAAAAAACAAAAAACATTAGAATATTAAACATTAAATATTAATTTATAACTCATTTAAATGCATTAATTACCCACTTTTAATATAGAAATCAGTTCATTGGAATTGACTTGCAAGAGGATGTGTCAATAAATGTTTGGTAAAAAGAAACATTTTGATCTAATATTGTTTAATGTTAGTTAAAAATATCATATTTATTAATATTATTCATGATTATTGTTGTTTCCAAATTTTTAATGAAGCCTTTATACTTTGAAAGTGCAATTTTGCCATTCCTAACCATAAACCAAGTGGTGGGGCCTATAGAATATTAATTTGATGCATCATTATCCCCTTATGAAGTTATTTATCTTATATCCAATTATATATTTTCCTCTATGATATCTAAAATTAAATAAGAAATATCATGGACATTAAAAGTAGAACTTGGATTATATTCTCCTGAAAGATCTAGTTTTCAAGCATTTTTGTTAACCTTATCGATTACCTGAAATATACAATCAACTCGAAGCATTAAATTAAATTTCAATTTCCATCAAAATATTTAATTAACTTGTATACATACTTTTCATATCAATATTTTCTTATATATCTAAAACTTTATCATCTTATGCAATATTTTCACATATTATGGATTCTTTTTCCATCTTTAAAATTACATCCTTACAAGTTCTTTCACCAATTGATAGTAGAGCTAAATCAAGTGGGTTTTTGGTTTAGAGTTTCTAGGGATGATTCCTTTTGTATTTTCAGGTAGCCAAGATACTTATACCTATCTTTAGGAAGATTTTCAGTCAATGGGTTAAGTGTAGTCCCAAAATAGACTTTATATAACATTTCACCCTTATGATTTTTTGTAAGTAAACCCCATGGACTCCCATGTGTGGCATATTGAGTATTGGGTCACTGATCCTCCATTGTAATATGGAATCAAAGCCTCCCACTAAGGATTAAACTAAGAAATTTTTCTCCCTGGGGGGTAGTGTCTTACTATGGTAATCCATTTCTCATTTCCTATCACTACCCCTCAACCTGCTACAATTCCACTCATCATCTATCATGGCCACTCTGAATTCATCAAGGGAAGGGACTAGCGATGGAGGATGGTAAAGTAGGGGGTCAATTTTGGGATTCACATAAAATTTAATGGATGGAATGTATAATGAGATATAAATATGTGAGAGTTTTCTTGTATAAGGATCCCCCATGATTAGATAAGGGACAAAAGAAAATAATATGTCCATTTTTTTAGGGAACCACCACACACCATCCAGTCATGGTGAGTCCCTATAGAGACGAAAACCCACTATATACATGTTTTTTATAGTTATCCAGTCATGATTTACCCTATTGTGTGACCCCATGTACCATTCACACCTCTTTATATAACATTTCCTAGTCATATACCCCCTCCTTTTCTCCCTATGTATCCCCAATGACCCCTTCCTATGATGAAGGCACATTTGATTCTTAAACCCTACCTATGCGTGACATATGATGGAGTAAACTCTATGTTCTGAATTATCTATAATTTCTCATGTGAAATATGTTCCATAACCAACTGCTAAACCTAGTTATCCAAGATTCACTCTCATCGCTTCTCTATGTGGTTCTTGGAACCAATAACCATTTCTTCTTGCCTGGATCTTTATCAAGCTTCTTAAATCTCCATTGGGACCACCTAATTCAACCTTGATCTCCATAATGCTAACTGGATCTTGGTCGATCCCCTATACCACTACTTTTATCTCTATTATGATACCTAGATCACCATAGGTCCCCTCTTTTTCCTCCATGAACTCTGTTAAGCTGCTCAGATCTCTATTGAGACCCTTTACCACTACTTGGATTTCCATCAAACTACTTGGATCTCCATCAAACTACTTGGATCTTTTTCAAGTCATTATACTACTTCCCAAACCTCCATTAGGCCCCCCTATAGCTATCTTGATCTATGTTGGGACCCTCTTTTGATGATTATATTTCTTCTAAGCATCCCAACCCTATGTAGAATATTTTTTTCATTTCTTAGATCTCGGTCAGACATTTTAGCTATTTCCCAGACCACCAATAGTCTTATATACTATAACGTTTTTCTATTTTTATTTTGTTTAATTAATATTGAAAACTTCTCATATTCATCCTAAGGGGGTGTGTTAGTGTTTTTTTTGTTTTCTTATGTATCCAAGACAAGTACACCTAACACGAGGAGAAGTGTTCGGGGGTAATTTAGGTTTAGTACCACATTGAACATTATGTAACATGTTAACCTTAGTGTTTTCTATAAATAAACACCATGGCCACTCAGAGTTGGAATCCTGAGTATTCGGTCACTACTCATCTATTATAATAAAATTCATATATCAATTCAAAGGGAGATCATTTTTATTATCTGTGGCTTCTCTCATTGTAATAAAATTCAATATAATCTAGACTTTCACCCTTATTATTTAAATTATTATTTTCTTTATTGAATAATAAAGCATAAAATTTATGAGTCAATAACTCTATTTATCCAAGATTTTTTTAATGAAATGTTTTACAAAAACTTTTTTTCAAGTCTCCTACATAGTGTATTCTAAAAATAAATAAATAATTTAATATTGTGAGTAGAATTGATACTCTTAGGAATACTGTTAAGGAAAAAAATATCCTTGATGAAAAAATTGAAAACATGAGAAGAATCATTAGATACTTTATAGGGAATAAAATGATATATTTTATAAAAATTCTATCCCTGAACACCATTACTGATTATTTCTCTCATCGATTCTAAGAAAAACTGAAGACCGAATCCTTACTTAATTCCTCTCAGTGATGATATGAAACCAGTGGTAGCATATATAATCCTTGTTTCATTTCTTTTCTCTATGAAATTATACATACAAAGAAAATTTTTACAATTTTATTCATAGAATTATTCATAAAGGAATCATTAAAGTTTTATTTTTTCCATATTTAAAGTCCTTATTTCAACAAAATGTCCCCCATGTTGTGACAAAACCCACATTTTAGAAAAATAAAAACTTCAATATAGAAATTATCTTATATTCCACTAATATGGAATAAGGAACCCAAAAGTTATAAAATACCATGGTACTAAAGACCTAGTGTATCCATAATTGAGAAGCTTCAAACCCTATCCATGCACTAATCCTAACATCTATAAAAAAGTATGTGTTTTAATATATTAAACCAGAAAAAACAAAGCACTCGAAAAAAAACATGAATATGAATCACACATAATTAACCTAGTTCATTAATAATATTACTCCTTAGAAGGAACACTATAACTTTCTATTAAGGATAGAATTAAAAAATTTATTTCCTACTACACAAGGTATGAAATATCTGAAAACCTACCTAGAAATATAAGAAGGATTCAAAACATTTATGATAAACACCAACCACAATCCCTTCTATTGATATGACCTCTAATGAAAAATTTATGTTTTTAAATATCAATTGTTAATAAAAAAGTGTCCCATTCCACCGATTTATTAGAAAAATATATAGTAGTTAGTTAGTTCTAATGTTTTCATTGTTATTAGATCATTTTGGAGAAAAATCACTTTATCATGGAAGCTTCCATCTTCCCTACTAGCAAACTACTATAAATTTTGATCCTAAATGACTAGTTTAGGCATCTAGAAATGCCCCACACTACTTTCTCACTTCATCTTCCATAATTAGTCACTATCAATACTACCTCCAAAATTATGAACATTCTTAGTTCCACTAAATTATCTCCATCTATTAAAAACTAAAAAATTTAGAATTCACTCCTTTATAAATTTACAATAATCATATAGAAAATAGTTATCACAACTAAAACCCAAAAATCTCCAACTTAAGAACTGTTTTATAGGCTAAGACTAAAAACCCTCAAATTGAAGATTGTTTTAAAATATTTCAATAATTACTTAGCCACATTCATCTAAAAATCCCTTATAGTATCACTTTCCCATTTTAGTCTCACTATGGACCTCCACCATACCTACGATCACCTAGTCCCTAGTGAGGTAAAATGCCACCCTGACTTCTTCAGACCAAGAGCACCTATTCAGTTTTTCTAAAAAACATTCTAGTTTCTCTGTGATGTTTCCAACAAAACAATAACATTGATCACCATCCAAATTTATTTAATTATATCAACATTTTTTGGCGTGTACTATTTTTATAGACCCAAACCCACTAGATCCTACTTTTCTAAAACTCCACACACTGTCAACATAATCTGAGAGGATCCTTGTATATTTTTATTCAACAATACAAAAAATATTGATATCAAACTAAAAAAAAATCTATAATTTTTTCTATTATTGGATCTTCCATACTCCCTATATAATCCAAAAGAAATATCATCCCATAGATAAGTTCAACCATGGAATTAGTTGGTTTTTCATCCAGGTTTTCATCTTTCTATAGGATCTTTTCATTGATGAGAAAATTTAAAACTCCAATAACCTTAAATAAATCTCTATTTTAGATTCCAAATATAAATATTTCACATCCATACCCAATAAAGAAATGTTTCATTAGTGTGGGAATAACTAAAACTTTTGAAAACATTTATGTGGGAAATGTCAACTAGCATTTTAGATCAAATATATTTCAGAAGTTACCACCCAAACTAAGTAGGACTATAATTTATAAGATAAGACACATATTTAATCTATTTAGACAAAAAATACTCTAGAAAATCATAAACTAATCCCATTCTGTTGGAATTTTCATTAAAATTTTGAATCATCTACTGTACAATACCAATATAACTTGGTGTTCCCAATATGGTCTCATTAACATATATTATTTTTTCCATAAGAACTTATAAAACTCCCTTTTTTTATTCTCCACCACCATTAGAACTAAATAATTTCAAATAACATCGAGACACATTTTCCATTATATCTCTCCATATGAGAAAGGTTTAGAAAACCTAAAATATGTGCTTATGAAAGAATGGTAACACTTTTATTGTCACATAACTGATCGAGGAAAAAATAATATAATGTCCCATTATGATAATTAATATTGGATAGACCCCATACTTATATATTAACTAGATCATGTGTCTAACTCTTAAGCATATTACCTTTCATCTTAAATGGAACCTTTAACCACTTTCCTAGGTTTCACTCCATAAAAGTTCCACACTCCATGTGTATGAGTTCTAGGATGATTTTAGAAGCTAATATTTTCATCCCCTTCTCACCATGTGAGTGAGATGACCATTCCACTATCTTTCAATTCTAGAAGTCTATATGACATGTATTTTTTCCTTTTGAAATCTAATTGGATACAATGTTCCTTCCCTCACACCTTTGGACACAACCATATATCCCATGTGATATTTTTGTACACCATCCACAAACATCATAAAAAACCAGTTTCACCCAGTTGGACAATGGATAAAAAGTTATTCTATAACCCATGTAAATTTCACACCACTTGTAGTTCCATAAAGAATCTATATTGGATCTAGATAAAAACATCACCTAGTACAATGATCCCAATTGCTTATCTATTAATAAGGTGAACCTTGATGAAGCTTTTTGAAACATAATTTTACACACTAAATATCTCATATGTTGAGTAAAATGAATATACAGAGTCAATAATCTATGTCTCAAGTGTGATGGTAGTACACAACAAAAAACTGATACTCCCCTTAACTATGAGATTTATATATCTTCTAGGAACACATCTTTTGGTATCGAACTTTCGCTCCTAGTAATTATTCTTCAAATTCAACTTTATGAAAATATTACATTATAAAATACCCAGCTCAGAAAAGTGACATTTAATATTTCTTACTTCATTCTCCTTATCCAAGTTACCCAAAGTTGAAATCAATTCCACCATCAATTCCACCTTCCATATTTTGAAGGTGTAACACCCTGATATTTCAATATGAATTTCTCATTAAAATGAATATTATGTATAATAGATTCTAACACATGAAAAATAAAACCTGAAAGAATCTTTATTATTTTGATGAGATAAAATAATATAATAAAAGATAAATAATATCACACTATGAAGTTACAACATGAAACAACATGAAGAAAAGTAAAAGTGGAGTAAAATCAAATATATATAAAAATACCACAAACATAAAATCTTTATCCTCATGGTTCACCATGAAGATCGTAACCCTTACTATAACTAGAGAAATTAGTCAATGAATTAGGAATATATGATAAAATTATTATATAGATGTAAATGAATAAATTTTATTTCATCATATAAGGCTATATATAGGAATGTGATATGACTATTATGTAAATGGTCAATGGAAACATAAAAATTATATATACAGTCCCTAGATATATATTAATTAGGTATATTTATGTCTAATAGGTATAAATTTTTTTTTATAAAAAATAAAAATAATAAAATTAAAAGCAGTCATATAATTATTAATTTTTTAAATTGATTAAGAGCACTTAAAATTCTAAAAAATAATTTTTCTATAAAAATTGTTTTGCTATGTATTTTTGGAAAAAAAATAAATTTATAAATTTTAGAAAATTAATTTTATGAAATTAATTTCATTTTTAAATTTACCATGTGAAAATTATATTAGGGGGAGTTTTTGAGATTTTTCAGAAATAGTTGATTTTTGGGTGATAGTGAAAATACTGATTTTACACAAATTGTCACTTTTTTGATGTTATAATGATATAAGATTAACTTTAAAGTTTATGAAACCTTTTTTATAGAACAATTATACATTAAAAATTAATATAATTTATATATAATATAATTTCATGGTTATAAATATATTCTTAACATTTTGGAAATTTATGTAATGTTTTTGTTCAAATAAAAAATGTTTTTAATTCTACGATTTTAACCATGTATTTATAAGGATTATTTTGATTTTGGATTTTTTTAAAGTAAAATAAGTATCCTTTTATTTAAAATAATCCAAATAATTCCATTTTATTCAACATTAAACTTTATTTTTCTATAAAATATTTTTTATACATAAAAATTAGTTTTTTGGAAAACTATTTTTCGTCACATTTTAAGTGTTTGTATTAAATTTAATTCTTGCCAATTATAGAAATTAAATTTTAGAAAATTGAATCCAAATTTGAAATAAAGATTTCAAAATTTTTTAATATGTAAACATTGTATTATAGTAATTATGAATAGTCACTTTGGTAAAAAGTGCAATATGAGGGTAAGAGTAAAAATAAGTTAAATGGGTTAAAACTGAAATGATAAGGGATAAAATGGCCAAAAATTAAGTCTAAATCATATTTTATGGTTATATTTCAAACATATATCATATTCTATTCTAATATGATCTATTTTTATCTATTTTTATTGAGTAATAAATTAATATATTTTAATCTTTTAAAATGTTTCGAGTGTGCCCTCTACCTTACTTATAAGAAGAAACCACTTATTCTCTCTTCTCAACACTTCAAAATAAAATTATAACAGCCGATACCTCCCCAAATAATTTCCTAAAATACCTCCCCATGTCTTATAGGTCCAAGTTTAATCATAATACCATCCTAGGAAGTCTTTAGGTATATACTTAAAGCGGTTGACGGAAGAAGATGTATAGTTCTTAATCATATGTTTTCTTTTTTATTTATTCTTTGAACTACTTAAATATTATTATAAATTTTATGATATATAATATAAGTATATACTATATACTAAAATTATATTATGTTTATTTTTTAACCATTTTTCATCTACATGTCCATGTAATGGAAAATGAAAACATCTTTCATGCATACGTGCGGGCTACCGCCTCACAAAAATGATGTATTTCATTTTTCATCACTGTCTCTTATTATTGGTCATAATGATGGATATAAATAAAATAATAAGATATATATTATATATATTATATAAGTATTATTATTTATGTATAATATATCATTTAACTTCTTACCCATCCACCTTTTAAAAAATGAGACTGTCGCTCATGAGTATATGTGGACTACCACCTCCATGATACGACATGATTTATTTTAATGTACACCATTCATTGATGATTATAAATATATATAAATAATGAATATATATGCTATTTATATCTTTATTAACATTCTTTATATTGTTTAATGATGATCAATATGGAAGTATCATAACTGCCAAATCGAAACATATATGAAAAACGAAGTAGTTAAGACCCAAAATGATAATGATAATGAAATTTTTAAATGAATGGATGATAATATGTTATAAGAAAACCATTTATGTTAATATAAGTATGAATATTATTCTATTATATTATTCTATTATATCATAATTTATTATTCATGAGGTTAAAATCTCTTAATAATCATGTTGGATCTATAAAAGGGGTTTTCATCAATATGATCTTTAAGAAGCATGTTGGATCTTTATATCTCGGTCCCTTTTATGGAAATGATATATACTAAATAAATCTACATCCATAGTGATCAATAGGAAATTTCTATTTCCATAAATTCAAAGAAAGTGATATCGAGTATATAGGTTGATGGAACTAGCATGAAACCTACTCAATTTGAGATATTGTGATAAAGGGATTATATTATATGGTAAGCATTTGTATGAGGTTAAATGTCATTACAGCATTAAATTATTTATCTATGGGTGCCTTGGTGTGTTACTAGATTCTGACCCTTGACTTTAGGATACTCTCCCTAATGCCACTAAGAAAGAGGCATTGAGGGTCACACACTAAGGGTGCCCAGTATATCATTTAAATAATATATATTGTTTATTATTTAACAAATTTAATAAATATTATTCCTCGTTATGGTTTAATAATTAGTCATGGATTCCTGATCACATTTATTCCAAAACTAGTTATTTGAGAGAATATATTATGTGATAAATACTTAATAAATATTTATTTTCTATTGAGTGAATATAAAATTTATATATTTATTAGAGAATAATGTAGTGATATTTATTTAATAAATAGATAGACATTATTTATGGTCCAATAAATATGGTGGAGGATTGGTAGACATAGTTCAAGGTTCTGGTGAGAAATGATAATCTTGAATAATATTTTATTAAATAATATTTAATTATAATTCACAAGTTAAGTTCATGCCATTGAATAATAATATTGCTATTATTATTTGACTGGGGTTTCTATAGCATTAATAAAATAATTAAAGGCACTTGTGCAATTATTTTATTTTAACCCTAGTGATATAAATACCCAATTATGGTAGACTTCTCATAACCATATCCAAGAAAATTGTTGTGCACAATAGATTAGAGAAAATCACTAAAGCTTAGAGAGTTCATACCTCTTTAAAAATTATCTCAGGAACGAGAGAGATCTTCCTATACCAAATCATGGAGAGCACTTTGTTAGTGGTTCTCAAGGTGATTGAAGGTGAACATTGCATGCACAAGGATCATCCTTACTAGTTCAAGAATACTCCTTCGGCGACGTTTGGATATTCGTGGGGCACATGTGGATTACTACTAGAGTAATACAACACATGGATTCTATAATGAAACGGTGTCACATTGCAATTATGTGGCTAGACTCATTAACAAAGAATAAATAACCTTGGAGGAAATTCTTATTAAATTAAATTAATTGTAAACAAAATTTCTGGATCACATCTCTCTTGGTAATGTGTTAATAACCCTTGATTGTTCATTTATTTAAATTTGTTGATCATGTAATTCATCGTCTCTTGATCTTAGATTAATCATTGATAATTGAAAAAAGAAAAGTTGGGCACCACACCTCCCACACTTCCACAGTACCTGGAACATAAAAGTTGTATCAGAGACAAAACATATTTTTTATTATTATTTAGATCCATTGGTGATAAACTCATTAATAATTTGGATTTTAAATTAATGTTTTATCATTATTATAATCTAAATTATGGGATCTATTTATTCCTCTATAATTTCTCATATTTATAAGATAAATTATAAATTTTATGATTAAAATAAATTCATGGAACTCATCTAGAGGTGCCAAGGATCCTATCCGTGGAACACCAGACTACACACTGTGTAATCGACATTACATGTTGTGTATTCATGTTTAATGCATCAAGATTTACTTGAAGATAAATTTTATATTTCAAATTGATTATGAAATTAATTAAAGAATTAATGCACCTTGTGTTGACTAGGATTAACGGGTGCACGGTCAACTGGGCTATATGCCGTGTGGCCCATTTGACACCGTGTGTAGCCCCTTCGGTTCAGGGTCAGTCTGTGTACTCCGTACCCGACCTACTTGACCAGTGACCATGTAACATAGATTCAACATTGAATGTGAACCAATAGACTTGTTGTGTACTCCAATATTTCCAAAGTATGCTTCACATGCAGATTCCCATGGCATGTACTTCGAATAAATGGTGAAGGGTGTACACGCCGAGTAGATAAGACATACACGCGGTGTACTTTTAATTGATTATGTAGATTTAAAATTTATATATTTTACTGTGTAAACCTTGATACATGTACTTGTGTGTGGTCATAATGATAGGACATTCCATGTGATAGGTTTTAATATACATAAAAATTTAAATGTTTAATCAATATCCTCATAATGTTTAGATATGAATATCATATATGAGTCTTATTATAACTTGTTACTCTACGTCCATTGAAGAATAACACATGGATGAAAAATCATGTAATTTTTGTACAAGTCGTGAAAGAATGTGTTAATTAGTGCATTTTATTTGTCACAAGAGTAAAATAATATATGAGAATAATATATGTTGGGTAGAATTGTTCAGGTATTCATCATGTTTCCTCTAAGGTACAAGTTATGTAGATAGTCAATTTTAAATGAATTTGTTTAATTTTCTTAAAATTATAAAGGATAAGAATCTAAAGGAAATATAGACAAGGATTTAGATAAAATTATTGATTAATTATAGATATTAATTAATCGATTCGAGTGATATTTATAATAAATAAGAACAATAATGAATTGAATTCTAGTTTTATTAAATGCATAATTCGTTGCATGCATGTAGATGATAATTATCTATACCATACATTTGTATGTGATTGGTTTCATTTTAATTTATTATTAAATTAAATTGTTTTCATGTGAGCCTTCTCTCCTCATTAATATGTAGGGCCTGTGTGCCCATGATTTATTATATGTAAACCCCCTATTACCCCTCACCTGTGTGTGAGTAAAATAATATTTAATGGATGGATCTCCCAATATAGTCGAGGAGGTTCTAGGAGATGAGGTGAAACCAATCCATGCGGGGTACAAAGGTGGGTAAATGGAAAGCTGTAAACACAAAACTCATATTAGTTCAAGGTGTTTCTCCCCTAGGCCAGTAGATAGTTTATCAACCGCTAGATAAACTAACCATTAGAACAATCTCATGATCATACCCTTTATTTTATTTCTTTCAGTTGAATGGCTATTCATTATGGATGTTTTGTCTGGATCAAATAATTAATGAAATAATAAGCATGCAATATGGACCTAAAAACCCATATTATGCATAAATATTATCTATATACATGGTTAGTCACTTAAGTAATCCCACCTAATATTTACAAACACTTGATAATGATAATAATTGGCAATTTACACATAAAGGATAAAATACCTCAATAAAATATTAAGTCAGTATAGCCTTCCATTTCTTCATTTATAATGAAACCATAGTTCAAAGTTCTTGGAAAACCAAATATGAGGTGATTTAAATTATTGGGGAATTCTAACATGAGGTTTTGGGTTGAATTAACTTGGTTCACATCAAGGATTGACTACCAAAGCACAAATTTATGTAACTGAGAGACAAAGGTTGATAAAAAAAATTATAGGAAAGTTCACGTGAAGGGTTGACTACCAAAGCATGACTTTATTTATTTAGGCTATATCATTTCCATAAATCTACGACCATGGTGATCAATAGGAATGTTCTATTTTCATAAATTCAAAGAAAGAGATATTGAGTATATAGGTTGATGGAACTATCATGAAACCTACTCAATTTGAGATATTGTGATAAAGAGATTATATGACATGGTAAGCATTTGTATGAGGTTAAATGTCGTTGCAAAATTAAATTCTTTCTCTATGGGTGCCTTGGCGTGTTGCCTGATTCTAACCTTTGACTTTAGGCTACTCTACCTAATGACAGTAAGAAAAAGGCCTAAAGGTTCACACAATAAGTGTGTCCAGTATCTCATTTAAATAATATAGATTTTTTATTATTTATCAATTTGAACAAATATTATTCATGGTTATGGTTTTATAATTAGTCATGGATTCCTATTCACATTTATTCGGACACTAGTTATTCGAGAGAATATATTATTGTATAAATACTTAATAAATATTTATTTTCTATTTATTGAATATAAATTTTTTATATTTATTAGAAAATAATGTAGTGATATTTATTTAATAATAAAATAGACATCATTTAAGGTCCGATAAATATAGTGGAGGATTGGAAGACATAGTTCATGGGTCCGGTGAGAAATGATAATGTTGAATATTATTTTATTAAATATTATTTAATTATAATTTGTAAGTTAAGAACATGTCATTAAATAATAATATTGCTATTATTATTTGACATGGGGTATCTCTTGGATTAATAAAATAATTAAAGGCACTTGCACAATTATTTTACTTTAACCCTAGTGATATAAATACCCAATTATGTTAGTTTTCTCATAACCCTATCCAAGCAAATCACTGTGCACAATAGATTTGAGAAAAAGGTCTCAAGCCTAGAGAGTGCATACCTCTCTAAGAAATCTCTCAAGAAATAGATATTTCTTCCTCTATCGGATCATGGAGAGCACTTTGTTAGTGGTTCTCATGGTGATCGAAGGCGAACATCACAAGAATAAGGATTGTCCGCACAAGTTCCCAAATACTCCTTCAGTGACATCTGGAGATTCATGGAGCACATGTGGATCACTGGTAGAGGAATATGAAACATGGATTCTATAATAAAATGATGTCAAATTGTAATTATGTGGCCAGAATCATCAAAAAAGAAAGAATAACCTCGGAGGCAATTCTTATTAAATTAAATTTATTGAAAACAAAATTTCTTGATCATATCTCACTTGGTACTGGGTTAATAACCCTTTATTGATCATTTATTTAAATTCATTGATCATGTAATTCATCATCTCTTGATCTCAGATTAATCATTGATAATTAAAACAGAAAAGTTGGGCACCACCCCTCCCACGCATCCGTTGTACCAAGAACATACAAGTGGTATTAGAGACGGCACAAAGTTTTGTATTATTATCTAGATTCATTAGTGATATACACATTAATAATTTGGATTTTAAATTAATGTTTTATCATTATTATAATATTAATTATGAGATATATTTATTACACTATCATTTCTAGTATAACTAATAGAAATGATTAATTTTATAATTAAAATAAATTTGATGAACTTGTCCAGAGGTGCCAAGGATCATATCCATAGAACACCATACTACACGCTGTGTAATCGACATTACATGTTGTGTATTCTTGTTTAATGCATCATTATTGATTCCAAGATAAATTTGATATTTAAAATTGATTAGGGAATTATTTACTACATTAATGAACCATGTGTTGACTAGGATTAAGGGGTGCATAGTCCATAGGGCTATATGCTATGTGGCCTATTGGACACAATGTGTAGTCCCTTTGGTTTAGGGTCTGTCTGTGTACTCCATACACGACCTACTTGACTAGTGACCATGTAACACAAAGTTAACATGGAATGTTGACTAATAGATATGTTGTGTACTCCAATATTTCCAAAGTATGATTCACATGGAGAGTCCCATGGCATGTACTTCGGATAAATGGGGAAGGGTGTACATGCCGTGTAGATAATACATACAGACAATTCACCTTTAATTGATTATTTAGATTTAAAATTTTTATATTTCACCATTTAAACCTTGATATGTTTACATTCTTGTGGTTGTAAAGATAGGACATTCCATGTGATAGGTTTTAATATACATAAAAATTTAAATGTTTAATCAATATCCTCACAATGTTTAGATATGAATATCATGTATGAGTTGTATTACAAGTTGTTACTCTACCTCCATTAAAGATTAACACATGGATGAAAAATCATGTAATTTTTGTAAATGTCATGAAATAATGTGTTAATTCATATATTCTATATGTCACAAGAGTAAAATAATATATGAGTATAATACGCATTGAGTAGAATTGGTTAGGTATTCATTATGTTTCCTCTAAGGTACAAGTTATGTACATAGTTAATTTTAAATGAATTTATTTAATTTGTTTAAAATTATAAAGGATGAGAATCTAAAGGAAATCCAGACAAGGATTTAGATAAAAGTATTGATTAATTATAGATAATAATTAATTGATTCGAGTGACAATTATCTAAAATAATAATGATAAAAAATTGAATTCTAGTTTTCTTAAATGCAAAATTAGTTGCATGCATGTGGATGATAATGAGATAGACCATACATTTGTATGTGATTGGTTTCATTTTAATTTATTATTAAATTATATTGTTTGCCTGTGAGCCTTATCTCCCCATTAATATGTAGGGCATGTGTTCACATGATTTATTTTATGTAAACCCCAAATTACCCCTCACATGTGTGTGAGTAAAATAATATTTTATGGATGGATCTACCAATATAGTGGAGGCGGTTCTAGGCTGTAACAGCCCAAGATTTTATAAAAAAATATTCTTTTTAATTTTATTAATGTCTTGTGTTGTACGCTACACCAAAAGGAGCTTGCACAACACACATCCTTGACTTGACTTGCATTACACGCAATCGCGACCTTCCTCGATAGCGTGTGTAGTACACAATACCGAGTTTCACTAAACAACGATATGCTATAAAAATATTATTAAAACTAGCCGTTATGAATAGTAATAACCACTTTTTGAAATCCAGTAAATCTTATTTTTCAAAATGAACTTTATTTTTGGATTCGGAGTATCGAATTTAGCCTAAGGTGAAATTTTGGTACTTTTCGGATAACTTTCATATTCTGATGAATAGTGAAAATTACTAAATTATAATTAAAAACAACTTTTTTAACCGAAATAATTAATAGTGATAAATCATTAATTTGAGTGGTTTTAAAGTATATTTAGAATATATTTTTACAATTTAATACAATGTTGGTCATTGGATGTAGTTTCACATTTAAACTAGACATAAACAAGTTTCAATCTTTTGATAGATATTGTTTCTTAAAAACACGCTATTTGTTTTAACAGCGGGATTTAATTATAAAATTAATTAATGCAACTTTTATGTTATGAATTTGGTAAAATAGACTTCATTTTTGAATTCGGAATATGAAATATAGCTTGGGATGAAATTTTGGCATTGTTCTGAAAAACATCAATTTTTGATGAATAGTGAAACTACTAAGTGGTAGGTTAAAAAACTGAATTTTGCATAAAACTTAATTTTACCGCTTCTGTGAATGGAATTTCAAAAATCCGAGAGACACGGTTAATATCAAGGACTAAAATGTGGTTCAATGAGATGAAAATAATTTTTTGGTGAATAGTAACTTTTTACTATTTTTACCGCGGTTAATAGTAAATAGGGTAACTAAGGGTAAATATGATATTAATATTACCCTAACACATGTCCTAATTCTATTGGACAAGTGTAATTCGACCAAAAACAAACTTAGGAATAAAATATGACCATTTAGGCCCACTTGGATTAGATTAGGACATTTATTATTAATTTATTTAAAGAAGGGTTAAAATAGTTAAAATCAAAGTTTAATAAGTAAATCATTTTTAATATAGGGTTATACATAAGATAAATTCGATTGTAAATATTCATTAGAAAGCTAAAAAGATTTCCTACATGATGGTATTTTATTTGTAATTTTTAGACATCAAATAATTTAATTTATTTATGACACAAAGATGATGCAGTAATTATCTTATTAATGAAATATTGACAAAATTGATAATATAAATACCAAAATAAATATAATTTGAGACTTTTTATGAATTCCACTAATTTTATAGGTTACTATGATATATTATTATTGATTTAATCAACTTGGTTCGAACATATAATTCTGTTATGACTTTCACAAAAATCATATATCAAATAGTGTCAAAATTGACACAAAATAGTTTTTAAATAAAATATTATATTATTAATTGTTATTTTCTTCCTAAAAATCTAAGGTTCGGCCAAATGACTTGGATAAGGATATATATATTAATAATAAAAAATTTGGGGTTCGTTTGGCATGTTATAGTAAGTGTATTAACCATATAGTGAAAGAAAACAAAAAGACACGGTAAAAGTTAAATTAATTAACTTAGAGTTAAATCTAATTGATAAGGTTAAAATAATACCCTAAACTTGTCTAAATCCTATTGGTTGATAGTATTTAGACCCATCCCCACTTTAGCTTCGAAATAAGACCCTTTGGAACCATTATAAACCGATTTTGACTTTAATATAAAATAATATTTTGAGATATTCCTAAGGTGCCCCTCTCCTCCCTTATAAAAGGGAACCTCCTCCCCCTCCTCCTCACACCAATTTGAGCACTCAAGCTCGGCCAACCCCTGCCATTTTCTCCTCCCCACTTCCCTAGAATAATCCTAGAGGTCCTGGTCTTCTCCAAATACCAATCTTAGTTCCTTAAGTGGAGGATTCAAAGAGGCGTTCCAAAGAAGAGGTAATATTCATTACCGATCTTTTCAATTTCTTTCTTCTTCAACTTCTTCTTCTTTAGTTGTTTCATGATAAAGTAATAACATCAGTATTACTTACATACTGATATGTTATTATAAATATGAAACAACCCTAATTCACCTTCTATCCATCCTACGGAAAAATGAAATCACCGCGCGTGCGTACGTACGGAATACCGTCTCCACGCCGTGGTGTAATCTATTTTCCACCATCACCTTACAAGGATGGGTATAATGGTGTAATGAGTAACTATATATGATTATTATTAAGTAATATTGATACTGCAATAATATATATATATACTCCAATACAATTCCACGATCATAGGAACGATATCATCACTCGTGCGTACGTACGGAATACCGTCTCCACGATGTGATGCGACTCGTTCTACATGATCTTCATTTCATAATGATTGTATAAATGAATTGAATGAATGAATATGGTATATACTACACTAATACCATTCTGGAAATGAATTATCTATAACCTAAAGATAAGAATAAGAATTTATTCGACAAAACACGCATAAGAACAAAAAGTTATAAAGACCCGAGTAACAAGTAACAATGAAATATTACTAACAAGAAGCTAATAATATGACCATATATGATCTCATATAAATATGTATGATTCTGGAATAAGTCAATAACATTATTTAAACCATTATACAGGAGCTTCGGACACGAACAAAGCAAATCGGACCTAAGGTAAGGGAAAATATCACAATCTCACTTTTATCCGAGATTGTTTTTACTTTGGTAATTACTGGGGTGTATTTTATCATCCACATCCATGTTCCCTCGATATGTAATATTATTTCCTTCCTTCTACAATAGTTTATATCCAATTTTACCCTTCGGTAAGTTTTTTGTAAAAGGTATGAAAGGAATCTTTTGTCGTTTTTCGTACGAGGTACTTTTTGACTTTTCCGACAAAAGTTAGAAGAATGTTTTTCTTAACTTATACGGCATGAATGGATTTTTAAAACATTATTTCCAAGAAGCTTCCTTTACAAGTTTTCAAGTTTATTTTTAATCAACTTCTTTTATTTTAAAGTTGTATGACATGTTATGAAAGGAAAAAAAAATTTGAAGAAGAAAGGATATTTTCCTCAAGAATGGAGTTCAAGTGTTTTATCAAAATTATTTTCCATCTAAGATAATAAAGGGTTCTGTTTTATCCCTGTTATTAAATTGATTTGATCATGTTGTGATGGAATTATTTTTATGAATTCCTTTATCTTATATGAATTGATTTATGATGTCATGATGTTTCAAGAATCCCATTTTTGTTACATGTGTTATATGATGATGTATGATTTATGATTATGTGGCACACATAAGAAAGGATTCATTATAAGATGGGTGGGACCTATATCTCCCTCCAATGCATTGGGTAATGATTTTATATCTCATGAGATAGACATGGCTGGAACGGAAGGTTATTTCGGTTCAGTGATACAGGACTGAAACGAGGAGTGAACTCGGTTCAGAAAGGGACTTTGTCCACTAAGATAGTCTTGTCAATGAGTCATGACTAACAAGAAATGATTTTCCATGATTATGTGTGCATGCCACAAAGTTTCAAGTTTCATGTTATGATTATGGTGATCTCATTTTCACTTCTATGATTTTTTCCATGTTAAGATATTATGATCTCTTTTGCAGGTTATGATTTTCAAAAAGATATGATATGATTTTTATTTCTTTTGTATACCCTTACTGAGCATTTGAGCTCACCCTTTTATGTTTTATTTTCCCCAGGTCAGGAAGATGGATATTAAGTAGAATATGCTAAGAGGGACCCTAGATATGATGAAATAAATGGGAGACACTGTAGAAGATTTATGAACCAGTTGTTTATGTTTCCCCAGTTTCTAAAGACACTATACCTATACGGTCCTTTGTGGTTTTGTCATATGTTGTAATAAGAGTGCTTCAATTTTGAAGTATTAACAATGTATGTAAATTATGGGTCGTTATAGTTGGTATCAGAGGAAAGGTATAGTCAACCTTTGGAAACTAGGATGTGAAAGCCTTAGTAAGAACCCTAAGGTTAAGTCTAAGCATAGAACACAATCTTAGTGTTTTAGAAATGGCCTTGAATAACCTAGGATAAGACCTTAAGCATGAAAATTTTATTCTTGAATTATGTGGTTTCCTATTATAATTAGTGTTGCTCACACTATTCTTCTTGGTTTTAGTCAACGGCTGGAACCCGAAGGAACCGTGTTAATGCGGAATGTGATGGGCAATGCAATGATTGTCCCCCTGAGCAACCAAACGATATGGGAGCCGGAATGCAAAATCTTGTAGCCATGCTCACACAACTTTCTCAAGCTATGAATCATGCAGGACTTCCAAACGAGCAAAGGAAGGAGCAACATTCTGTTGAATCCTTCATGAGGCAGCGTCCACCTTCTTTCAGTGGGTCTACTGATCCATTAGTTGCTGAACAATGGATTAGTACTTCTGAAAAGATATTTTCAGTTCTTCAATGTTCTGAACATGATAAAGTCATCCTAGCAGTGTATCGTTTGGAAGGAGATGCTGATCAATGGTGGAATCTTATTAAGAATACGAGGCAAAGGGATGAAATTGAGTCTATGGAATGGGACGAGTTCAAGAACTTATTTTTCAATAAGTACTTCCCTCGTATTCTCCGAACAAAGATGGAGAAAGAGTTTCTTGAACTGAAGCAAAGGGATGATGAATTTGTTGGTACCTATGAAGCGAATTTTACAAGACTTGCAAGGTACGCTTCTGGTATTATCATCCAACCTGAAAGTAAAGTTGATCGATTTTTCAGTGGCTTAAAACCAAGTCTTCGAAGGGCATTAGCTATAAGAGACTTCAGTAGCTATGAAGAAATTGTGTGTTGTGCTATCAAGGTAGAAATGGAAGTTGGTGTTACATATCCATCTCATGGGTTTGACAAGAAATGAAAGATGGAGTTCAAGGAGAAAACTCAGAATAATGGTGAAAAGAAGATGAATGTTTCCTTATGCACAAAGTGTGGAAAGAAGCATGGTGGAGATTGTCTTAAAGGGACTAGAAAATGTTTTAAGTGTGGAAAAGAAGGTCATCGAGCAGCTGAGTGTCGAAGTAATGGAAAATGGGATTCTAATGAAGTGAATAAAGCAAACACTGCAGAGAACGTAAAACCAACACTTCAATGCTTCAAGTGCAAGGAAATGGGGCATTATGCTAATAAATGCCCTAATCCAAGGGTTAGTGATGATCGACATGAGAAACTGCTTAAGGCAAAGGACAAAGGGAAGTCACATGCGATCACTATTGGCAATATTGAATATGACAACGATGTGGTGGAATGATTAAGTGTTTATGTAATGGGATTCCAAAATAATATTGTATCTTGGAATATTGGAATATTTATGTATTGGTCTAATGTGGTATTCAAAGTGATTGAGATATTTTTTGGAAATAAGATGATATGCGAGAAAATGAAATGTTTAATAGTATTCATGAGCTCATGATTAATATAAGGACTAAGTGATATCATGGTTTGAGTATATAGAATTTTGAGGATTTTGGTATGTGGAAAGTGTTAACTTTTAACTACACTCATGTTTTCACTAAGGTATTCAAGAGAGTACACGATTAAGGACTTTGAGTGTTTGGAATGTGACCAACAAGACATATCTTATGATATGTGGGGATCAATGACAGTATTAAATCTCTGGTAATCGTTGTCACTATATTATGAGAGTGGACTGCAGTATTATGTATAAGCCTAAAGATTATACTGGATTATGTTGGACATAAGTTAGTATTGTTTAAGGATAGAAGATTTTCGATATTATTGATGGGATGTTATAGTAACGTAGTTTTAGAAAAAGGGACAACCTGCAGGACGGGCGACAGCCCATCGCTTCGGACAAGGCTGTAGGAATTGAACCCACAACCGAAGTGCGACTGGCCTTTATCGCCTACCACTGGCCTACAGGAAGTCCCTGTTTAGTAGAAACTAGTTTTATTATATTAAGAAGTATTATATATGAATTATAAGTCCATTTTAGGAACCATATGTGATTAATCTCACTATAGATCGACTTATGTATATAATTTTTGCTAACCTTTTGTTTGAGACAGATGGAATGACCCGTCATTCTATCACATGATCTGCTAACACTTCACGAATAACAAATTCAAATTCATTTATTTAAGAGATGAAGTGGAAATCGTTCTAGGCACGAACAATAGTGAGATTGTACCAAGATAAAGAAAGTATTTATTCCAATTCAAATTTTCAACTTTAGGGAAATGATCTTGAAAACCAAAAATGTTGTCCTAGTGATCTTATACCTGATGAATCAGATGGTACCTTATATCATCACAAATCTATGGATTTGTGATTACTGGCTTTTACATAGCCATGTTCTCTACCACTCTCCATCAGAACATGATGGTTAGATTTCTCTTCCATATCCATATTTTCACCTATGTGGAAACCCAGTGATTAGTTTATTTGGGTAATCGTTACATTTCATACTTTAGTTTTTAAAGCCAAGTTTTGGTATTCCCTTTTACGATGTGGGTTTCTATTAAAGAAACTTTCAAATAGTAAACCATTTGTAACCCCGACGAATTTCGAGGGCGAAATTCATTTTAAGGGGGGTAGAATGTAACAGCCCAAGATTTTATAAAAAAATATTCTTTTTAATTTTATTAATGTCTTGTGTTGTACGCTACACCAAAAGGAGCTTGCACAACACACATCCTTGACTTGACTTGCATTACACGCAATCGCGACCTTCCTCGATAGCGTGTGTAGTACGCAATACCGAGTTTCACTAAACAACGATATGCTATAAAAATATTATTAAAACTAGCCGTTATGAATAGTAATAACCACTTTTTGAAATCCAGTAAATCTTATTTTTCAAAATGAACTTTATTTTTGGATTCGGAGTATCGAATTTAGCCTAAGGTGAAATTTTGGTACTTTTCGGATAACTTTCATATTCTGATGAATAGTGAAAATTACTAAATTATAATTAAAAACAACTTTTTTAACCAAAATAATTAATAGTGATAAATCATTAATTTGAGTGGTTTTAAAGTATATTTAGAATATATTTTTACAATTTAATACAATGTTGGTCATTGGATGTAGTTTCACATTTAAACTAGACATAAACAAGTGTCAATCTTTTGATAGATATTGTTTCTTAAAAACACGCTATTTGTTTTAACAGCGGGATTTAATTATAAAATTAATTAATGCAACTTTTATGTTATGAATTTGGTAAAATAGACTTCATTTTTGAATTCGGAATATGAAATATAGCTTGGGATGAAATTTTGGCATTGTTCTGAAAAACATCAATTTTTGATGAATAGTGAAACTACTAAGTGGTAGGTTAAAAAACTGAATTTTGCATAAAACTTAATTTTACCGCTTCTGTGAATGGAATTTCAAAAATCCGAGAGACACGGTTAATATCAAGGACTAAAATGTGGTTCAATGAGATGAAAATAATTTTTTGGTGAATAGTAACTTTTTACTATTTTTACCGCGGTTAATAGTAAATAGGGTAACTAAGGGTAAATATGATATTAATATTACCCTAACACATGTCCTAATTCTATTGGACAAGTGTAATTCGACCAAAAACAAACTTAGGAATAAAATATGACCATTTAGGCCCACTTGGATTAGATTAGGACATTTATTATTAATTTATTTAAAGAAGGGTTAAAATAGTTAAAATCAAAGTTTAATAAGTAAATCATTTTTAATATAGGGTTATACATAAGATAAATTCGATTGTAAATATTCATTAGAAATCTAAAAAGATTTCCTACATGATGGTATTTTATTTGTAATTTTTAGACATCAAATAATTTAATTTATTTATGACACAAAGATGATGCAGTAATTATCTTATTAATGAAATATTGACAAAATTGATAATATAAATACCACAATAAATGTAATTTGAGACTTTTTATGAATTCCACTAATTTTATAGGTTACTATGATATATTATTATTGATTTAATCAACTTGGTTCGAACATATAATTCTGTTATGACTTTCACAAAAATCATATATCAAATAGTGTCAAAATTGACACAAAATAGTTTTTAAATAAAATATTATATTATTAATTTTTATTTTCTTCCTAAAAATCTAAGGTTCGGCAAAATGACTTGGATAAGGATATATATATTAATAATAAAAAATTTGGGGTTCGTTTGGCATGTTATAGTAAGTGTATTAACCATATAGTGAAAGAAAACAAAAAGACACGGTAAAAGTTAAATTAATTAACTTAGAGTTAAATCTAATTGATAAGGTTAAAATAATACCCTAAACTTGTCTAAATCCTATTGGTTGATAGTATTTCGACCCATCCCCACTTTAGCTTCGAAATAAGACCCTTTGGAACCATTATAAACCGATTTTGACTTTAATATAAAATAATATTTTGAGATATTCCTAAGGTGCCCCTCTCCTCCCTTATAAAAGGGCACCTCCTCCCCCTCCTCCTCACACCAATTTGAGCACTCAAGCTCGGACAAACCCTGCCATTTTCTCCTCCCCACTTCCCTAGAATAATCCTAGAGGTCCTGGTCGTCTCCAAAGACCAATCTTAGTTCCTTAAGTGGAGGATTCAAAGAGGCGTTCCAAAGAAGAGGTAATATTCATTACCGATCTTTTCAATTTCTTTCTTCTTCAACTTCTTCTTCTTTAGTTGTTTCATGATAAAGTAATAACATCAGTATTACTTACATACTGATATGTTATTATAAATATGAAACAACCCTAATTCACCTTCTATCCATCCTACGGAAAAATGAAATCACCGCGCGTGCGTACGTACGGAATACCGTCTCCACGCCGTGGTGTAATCTATTTTCCACCATCACCTTACAAGGATGGGTATAATGGTGTAATGAGTAACTATATATGATTATTATTAAGTAATATTGATACTGAAATAATATATATATATACTCCAATACAATTCCACGATCATAGGAACGATATCATCACTCGTGCGTACGTACGGAATACCGTCTCCACGATGTGATGCGACTCGTTCTACATGATCTTCATTTCATAATGATTGTATAAATGAATTGAATGAATGAATATGGTATATACTACACTAATACCATTCTGGAAATGAATTATCTATAACCTAAAGATATGAATAAGAATTTATTCGACAAAACACGCATAAGAACAAAAAGTTATAAAGACCCGAGTAACAAGTAACAATGAAATATTACTAACAAGAAGCTAATAATATGACCATATATGATCTCATATCAATATGAATGATTCTGTAATAAGTCAATAACATTATTTAAACCATTATACAGGAGCTTCGGACACGAACAAAGCAAATCGGACCTAAGGTAAGGGAAAATATCACAATCTCACTTTTATCCGAGATTGTTTTTACTTTGGTAATTACTGGGGTGTATTTTATCATCCACATCCATGTTCCCTCGATATGTAATATTATTTCCTTCCTTCTACAATAGTTTATATCCAATTTTACCCTTCGGTAAGTTTTTTGTAAAAGGTATGAAAGGAATCTTTTGTCGTTTTTCGTACGAGGTACTTTTTGACTTTTCCGACAAAAGTTAGAAGAATGTTTTTCTTAACTTATACGGCATGAATGGATTTTTAAAACATTATTTCCAAGAAGCTTCCTTTACAAGTTTTCAAGTTTATTTTTAATCAACTTCTTTTATTTTAAAGTTGTATGACATGTTATGAAAGGAAAAAAAATTTTGAAGAAGAAAGGATATTTTCCTCAAGAATGGAGTTCAAGTGTTTTATCAAAATTATTTTCCATCTAAGATAATAAAGGTTTCTGTTTTATCCCTGTTATTAAATTGATTTGATCATGTTGTGATGGAATTATTTTTATGAATTCCTTTATCTTATATGAATTGATTTATGATGTCATGATGTTTCAAGAATCCCATTTTTGTTACATGTGTTATACGATGATGTATGATTTATGATTATGTGGCACACATAAGAAAGGATTCATTATAAGATGGGTGGGACCTATATCTCCCTCCAATGCATTGGGTAATGATTTTATATCTCATGAGATAGACATGGCTGGAACGGAAGGTTATTTCGGTTCAGTGATACAGGACTGAAACGAGGAGTGAACTCGGTTCAGAAAGGGACTTTGTCCACTAAGATAGTCTTGGAAATGAGTCATGACTAACAAGAAATGATTTTCCATGATTATGTGTGCATGCCACAAAGTTTCAAGTTTCATGTTATGATTATGGTGATCTCATTTTCACTTCTATTATTTTTTCCATGTTAAGATATTATGATCTCTTTTGCAGGTTATGATTTTCAAAAAGATATGATATGATTTTTATTTCTTTTGTATACCCTTACTGAGCATTTGAGCTCACCCTTTTATGTTTTCTTTTCCCCAGGATATAAAGAAAGGTTTTAGGTAAGAAAAAAAGGGAAGATATTTATGGGAGATATTGAAGATCTTTCACCAGGATTAGAAGATTACGTTCCGAGTTTCCAAAGACACTAAACTATTACGATCCTTGTGTGTGTGTTTTTGTTATGTACTAAGTATTCCGCAAAAGTAATGTAATGTCCATGTACGTCAGGCTTCGGGTCTCTACATAGGCGATGAGGCGAAACCAATCCATGTGAGATACAATGGTGGGTTGATGGAGATATGTAAACAAAAACATCATATTGGTTCAAGGTGTTCCTCCCATAGTCCAGAATAAAGTTTATCAAATGCTAGATAAACTAACCATTAAAACAATTTCATGACCATACACTTTATTTTATTTATTTCATTTAAATGGTTATTCATTATGGATGTTTTTTGGTGATCAAATAATTAATGAATTAATAAACATTCAAGATGGAACTAAAATAAAATATATTATGCAGAAATATTATCTAAATACATGGTTAGTCACTTAAGTAATCCAACATAATATTAACAAAATTTGGACAAAGATAATAATTATAAAGTTATGCATAAAGGAGAAAATCCTTAAATAAAATATTAAGTCAGGATAGCCTTCCATTACTTCATTTATAATGAAACCACAGTTCAATGTGGTTGACCAACCAAAGTTGAGGTGATTTCAATTATTGGGGAATTATAACATGAGGTTTTGGGTTTAATTGACATGGTTCACGTCAAGGGTTGACAACCAAAGCATGTCTTGATGTAACTGAGAGGCAAAGGTTGATAAAACACAATTATAGGATTTCAGGATTGGGGAGTCCACTCAACATATCATGGAACTATGAGTTAATGGTGTGGGAATTTGGAATGGCTACCTAAAACCATTCAAGATTCTTGACTAACCAATGTTGGGGTAAAGATAAGGTAAATGTGAATCCTTGATTCTATAATGTCCAAGAAAAAATATATTCTAAAGCCAATGGTGAGGGATGTTGGGTTTCAATAAAATAGTGGGAGACTCATAAATATAATATTTAATTATTTTTGTAAATTTATAAAATAAAGTACTAAATATATGCCTATATTATTTGTATAAACAAAATTAAAAATGAAATGAAATGAATCAATCTGATCCATGCTTGAGAAGGAAAACCTTCTCACCGGCACAAATTTATAAGAATGGTAGAGGCATTTACGTGCAATTATTCACCATGAAAGGAAATTATATGTGCTGGAATAACTTTTACCACTTGCGATTAGAAATGAGGAAAGTGATGAAGAGCTATATCTCTATGAGAAACATCTGAATGATTCAATATATGTTTAGTGTTTCATGTTACCATACAAGTCCAATGATCTCAAAATCAACATGAGGATATGGATGCCTATAGCATGATGTATCACCTTTTAGATCTCTATCAAGAGAAGGATGGAAAATAGAGGTATGATATATCTAATACATTGTTAAAAATTATGCTTGGAGAGTCTACACTAGTTGGTCCTCATGTAGTCAAGCTTATTGGTTATATTAAGTGCCTTGAAATATTAGGGATTAAATTCCCAGTTGAGTTGTATATAGATATCATAAATTCATCCCTTCCCAATACCTTATCTATTTTTATTTTGAATTATATTATGAGTAATGATTATAAGAGTCTATCTGAAATTATGACCTTGATTTTCCACATGGATAAGGACATGGAGTGTGAAAAACCCATAATCCTTATGGTTAATGAGAAAATAAAGAACAAGGTAAAGGGGACCAAGACTTATAAACTATCTAAATATCCCAAGAACCATCCTTCAAAGAAGG
The DNA here is from genome assembly GCA_963277665.1 of Viscum album. Lineage (NCBI taxonomy): Eukaryota > Viridiplantae > Streptophyta > Magnoliopsida > Santalales > Viscaceae > Viscum > Viscum album. The sequence continues at coordinate 949,593,422 of OY728127.1, forward strand.
GGAAGATCCTGATGTAGGGAACGAAAAATGAGTTAATTTGTTTTTCATGTGGAAATACAGGTGAATGGAAGAAGAACTACACCCAAAAGAGTGGGGAAGCTAAAGGTGCATTCATTATCTAGTGCAATCATTCCATATCTACACATTGGGTATTATATACAGCTTTTGGTTCTCACATCTGTATCAAAATATAGGAAACACGTAGATTCTAAAAGATTTAGAAAGGAGAGTTGGATCTACAAGATGCCAATGGTGAGAGGCCGAATTCTCTTTCCAGTGGTGACGACCACCTTTCACTGCAAACATGAATGATTTTGGTTTTACGTGATTGTTATTATATACCTACTATTACCAAAAACAAACTTTCTGTATCAATTCTAGATACATATGGGTTTATTTACATGTTCAGAAATAAAATTTGTTTCATTTATAAGGAAAACATATGTTATGGTATTGAAGATTTAAATAATGGTCTATATGTATTAAATTATGAAAACCAAGTGTTGGAAATTGATAACTATTCAAGTTCACATGACTCATATAACACCTTTATTTTACATCACTGTCTTGGTGTTGTAAATGAGAATAATTTGACAAATCTAAATCAATATGGATATTTATACTCTTCTAAGATAAAACCAATTGATAGAATTCATGATTTTTTACATGGAAAAATGACTAAACCACCATTCTGTGGATTGGGTGAAAGGGCCAAATAACTTATAGGATTGGTACACAATGTTGTGTGTGGACCATTTATAGTAGAAGGTAGAGGTGGATACTATTACATCATAATTTTTATTAATTACTTTAGTAGATATGGCTATATTTACTTGGTGAGGTATAATTTTGAGTCCTTTGAGAAATTTAAGGAATTAAAGAATGAAGTAAAAAATAAACTTGGTAAAAAGATAAAGAAGATAAAATAATATTGAGGTGGATAATATATTAAACAAGAGTTCATCAACTTTCTAGGGGAGTTTGGGATTCTATCTTAACACAATCCACCTTATACACCTTAGTGGAATGGTGTGTGTGAATGGTGGAACTGTACCTTATTGGACATGGTATGGTCAATGATGAGTCATGAAGTTCTTCCATTATCCTTTTGGGGATATACATTACAAAATGTTGTATACACATTAAACCGAGTACCAACTATAGCGGTAAATGTAAATATCTTCAGTCTATGGAGTGAAATGAAACCCATTTTATCGCATACACATGTATTGGGTTGTGTGAAATTTTTAAGGCCTTCTCAGGAAAAAAACTAGCACCCTAGGGAATGAAGTGTATCTTTATAGAGTAACCTAAGGAAACAAAGGGATACAACCTATAAAAACCGTTTGACAAGAAATTAATTATCACTATAAAAGATGTCTTTCTTGAGAGGGAGAACAAACTCAATAGGTATAGTGGGAGAAATATTTACCTTGATGAAGTTGATGTTTGAGATACATTGAAGTTGGTATAGGAAAAAGTTACATAGGTCCCAATGTAAGAATTAGTTCCTAAAACACAAGTATTGCATAGGAGTGTAAGAGAGATAAGGGAACTAGAGAGATATGGTTTTCTAGTCACTGATGATGGTGACTCATTATTGTTGTAAAATGATGAACCACTCTCCTACAAGGAGGAAGTAGTGAGCTCAGAAGCTATGAGATGTCTAGAAGATATGAATTTTGAGATGGATTCCATGTATCGTTAACATGTTTGGGTTCTGGTCAATGTGCCAATTAACATAAATCACATTGGGTGTTAATTGGAATTCATGAGAAAATTGGACATAGATGGTAAAGTAAGTACCTATAAATAATGGATAGTGGCGAAAGGATTTAAATCATGGAATTTAATATGATGAATCCTTTTCCTCAGTTTCCATATTTAAATACATAAGTGTCATACTTTCCATAGCATCTTATTATGACTATGAGATTTTTAAGATGGATGTCAAAACTACATTTCTTAACGAGAACCTTCAGGAATATGTGTATGTGAGATAACCAGAAGGGTTTGTGACATAAGGTGATGAGAAAAGGGTTTACAAGTTGTATAGATCCATTTATGGATTGAAGAAAGAATCCATGTCATGGAATATTCGATTAGATGATTACAAAATATAATTTGGTTTCATTAAGAATGAATGTGAGCCATGTGATTGAAAAAGGTTTAATGTGAATGGAATCATTATCCTTGTAGTGTTTGTTGATGACACATTACTTATTGGAAATGACATAACAATCTTACAGTTAGTTAAGGAATGGTTGAGAAATTTCTTCTCTATAAAGGACTTAGGTGAAATATCCTACATTATAGGGATCAGGATCATTCATGATAGATCCAAGAGGCTACTTGGATGAAGACAAAGTATATTTATTGACAAGATATTAATGATATTTAGAATAGAACAATCTAAGATGGGATTGGTTCTAGTGTCACATGGTTTACATATTTTTAATAAAATGTGTCCATATATACAATAAGATAAAGATATAATGATGAATATCCCACATGTTTCAGTGATAGGATCAATCATGTATGATACTTTATATACTAGAATTGATATTGCCTATGCATTAAGCATGGTAGTCGGATATCAAGAAAATCCCAGAGAACAACATTGGACTATTATTAAGACTATTCATATGTATTTTGGAAGAACTAAGGATATGTTCCTGGTGTATGGAGGATATGAGGAGCTTGTCATCAGAGGGTATTCTGATGCTGGTTTTTAGACAGATCAGAATGAGATGAAGTTGCAATCAGGATATGTTTTTTGTCTCAATGTGGGAGCTGTGAGCTGGAAAAGTTCAAAATGTAGCTATTTGTTACTGATTCTACAGTAGAGTCTGAGTATATAGTAGCTTCAGATGTATCCAAGGAATCCATAAGGATTCATAACTTTGTCTTAGAGATTTATGTTGTACCTAGAAGTAAAGACCCTATCACATTGCATTGTGATAATACTACAATGATGGTTCTTAAAAAATAGACAAGGCCACATCAATAGATAAAACACATAATCTAGAAGTGTCACCTATTGTGGGATTTTTATCAGAGGGGTGAAGTTGTAGTGAGAAGATTATCCACATATGAGAACATGTAGGACCCATTGACTAAAGGCCAATCTCAATAGAAATATGAATATAATGTGAGTGATAGTGGAATAAAGGTTGTTATTAGTTGTCTCTTGTGAAAGTGGGAGTCTATTCTATTTTGTTCCCTAGAACTAAATTCTTTTTTACTTTATGAAAACTTATATTCATGGTTTTGATTATTAATATATTCCATATCACATCATGATTTTTCTTCTACGTTACATTGAATGTGATAATGTACTAAGAGTAGTTGTCATACTAAAAGGTCATAGTGTATCCCTGATATGATTAGAACCTATAAGTGTTATGAAACTATTCCTGAAAATATTTTATATTCCTAGATGAAATCATTTGAGGGAAAAAATGATACATGCTATCAGCGGTGGAGACTCATAGGAATTTGAGGAATGTTCTTATGGTGTACGCCTTGGGTAATGTCAAGGAGGATATTATAAGAACAAGACCCGATGGTAGGAAATCCACATTTCTATATGTCAATGGATGTTCCTATCTACAGATGTGTGTACTAGTCTATATATTTTAATATTAGTATTAATAAGTAGCATGATTCACACACTTAGATGTATTGATGAAAAATTTGATGAATGATTTTCGCAGCAAGGTAGGATATATTTTGTATATCCCTAGTAATATTACATTAACGAATAATGCAATAACAAATTTTCCCCTTCTATTATTTAATGAAAGATAATGTATAGGGAATTTTCATAGAAATGATATAGCCTAAATAAATACATGTCCATGGTGATTAATAAAAAAGATATATTTCTGAAAATCCAAAGAAAGATATATTGAGAATATTGGTTGATGGCACTGGCATGCAACCTACTCGATATAAGATACTGTGATAAATAGATTATATTACACAGTAAGCATTTGTATGAGGTGAAATGTCATTGTGGAATTAACTTCTTTCTATAAGGTTTCCTTGGTGTGTTTCTAGACGCTAACCTTGGACTTTAGGCTCCTCTGCCTAATGGTATTGAGAAAGAGGCCCATAGGGTCACACACTAATTGTGTCCGGTATCTCAATTAAATAATATTTTTTTATTTAACAAGTTGAATAAATTTTATTCTCATTTTTCATTTAATAATTATTCATGGATGACTGATCACATTTATTCCAACATTAATTATTCGAGTGAATATATTGTGGGAATAATATATAATAAATATTTATTTGGTATTTAGGGAATATAATATTAATATATTTATCACCGAATAATGTAGTGATATTTATTTAATAAATAAATAGACATTATTCAAGGTCCAAAAAATATGATGGAGGATTGGAAGACTGAGTTTAAGGGTCCAGTGAGAAATAATAATGTTGAATTTTATATTATTAAATAATATATAATTATAATTTTCAAGTTAAGCACAAGTCAATAAATAATAATATTGCTATTATTATTTGACATTGGGTTTCTCTAGGATTAATAAAATAATTAAAGGAACTTGGGTGATTAATTTATATTAACGCCAGTGATATAAATACCCAATTATGCTTATTTTCTCATAACCCTATCCAAGAAAATCATTGTGCACAATGGATTGGAGAAAAATATCTCAAGCCTAGAGAGTTTATCCCTCTCCAAGAACTCTCACAATAAAGAGAGATATCCTCCTCCACAGAATAAAGGAGAATGATTTGGAAGCAGTTCTCAAGGTGATCGAAGGAAAACATCACAAGTGGAAGGATCTTCTATGAGAGCACCTGGATACTCCTTTGTTGATGTCCACAGATTCTTTGAGCACGTGCAAATCACCACTAGAGGAATCCTACACTTGTATTCTACAATGAAATGACGATGCACTACAAATCTATGGATAGACACATCAACAAAGAAAGAATGGACTTGGAAGTAATTATTGTTTAATTAAATTAATTTTAAACAACATGTGTCGATCTACTCAATCTTGTTTCTGAGTTAATAACCCTTGATTTTTCTTTTATTCAAATAAATTGATCCTGGATTTCATTGTCACTTGATCTCAGATTAATCATAATAATGGAAATAAGAAAAGTTGTTCAATGCCCCTCCTATGATTCCACTATTCTCCGAACCTATAATATATTCGGTCCCGTAAACATGTTATATCATGAATTTATTTATATTTATTGTAATTAATATTTCATTTTTAAGTCATTAATTTTATGGGTCTAGGACTCAAAAGCTACCCGAATGGTAAGGGTTTATTTCATAATCTCATCCATATTCAGGATTATTTATATTTATGTTTCCATTGGGGGGATTATACAATCTTTATATCTTAATAACAACATATTTTCTTCTCATATCTTCATTTATAAAAATTACAATTTTTATTTTTCATTTTTTTCACTAAATTAAAATTACAAAAGAATGTTTTTAAAGAAAATAGACTTTATTTTTATATTCGTTCAAAAATATTTTTCTTCTTTGTCCATATTTTCTTTAAAATGATTTCAATAATTTTTTTAATATTATAAAATTATTGATTAAAATAAATTTTACCCATGTTTTAAATTCTATAAAAAAAATTTAAAATGTTTTTTTGGTATTCTGAACGGTGTTCTTTTTACCAAATATGTAAAAATAATATTTTTTTTAGTGCTTAATGCATGCATGAATTTTATTGAAGTCATAGTTATTATTTTACTTGAATATTCTTGTACATGTTACCATGGTTATTTTAAAAGAAATATATTTCCCTAATTTTCTAAAAAAATTAGATTTGAAATAAGATGTTTTAAAATGAAAAGGTTACTTTTCTTAAGAAATGTTCTATTGAAGTTTTAAAAGTATTTTCATTTATGTAAACATCATTTAATGAATTTTTTACTTTATTGGGGATATAAAATAATGATATAATCCACCATATAACTCTGGATGGATTATGATCATGATGTTGTATTTGAGGCTGAGGAAAAATAATGAAATTCTAAATGCCAGTGTTCAAATATGGATATTTATGTTGATTATGAATTTAATTGATTATTAACCAATTTTAATATGATGAATTCATTGGAATTAGAATGTGGTAGAAATGTCCCACTATAAACCACTGATATATTTATAGGTCTCATGAGAAAAACTATGTTGGGTATTTAGTTTATGTCAACCCAAATGTTTATGATGTCTTGGAATGAGGTCTTAGCAGTATGTTTTTGATTTCTTTTCATAAGGCCTTGATGATAAGATTATGATGTCGAAAATTATGCATTCCATGATTAGTAAATTATTTATTATTATCCATGTGATTATTCATTTTTATGTCATCCATGAATATATTCCCCTTTTATGATATTAGTTATATGGTATATTTGATTATTTTTTATCTTTGTCATATTATTCACGATTAATTTATTCTATGCTATATTTTATTATACAACATTCGTTAATGAGAATCTCATCTCACTGTTTCTTAATTTTTTATTCCTTAGGATACCAATAAGAGATATATAAACGATTCATGTTACAAAATAGAAGAAATGATAAAGTTATCAATAGAATTTTATTTTGTATTTAATGTTTGGAAATGTATTTGGAAAATTATGTATTTATTTAGTCTCCCAAGACAGATAAATATTTTATCCTTCATTGTGATATCACTTGAATATTTTACCAATATTTTAATATAACCACTATCCTTAGGCTACTAGAGTCAGGGTGTTACATTTTGTTTTGAACAAATTTTTGTAGGACCCTTAGAAACTAGATTTAGAAAAACATAGAATAGGGGAAATAAGCCTATGATAGATTCCAGGGATAAGAATAAGTATAGGTTAATATCATGAATATTTGGCAGTATAGAGATTGTGTGGTTTTCCTAGAAAATATATCTCTATCTATATACTATTAAGTAAATGTGGTTATACATAGATGCACTTAGGGGTAAAAGTTATATAATGGGTAGATTGGGAATTTTCTCAATTGTCACTGGTTCATGATGAGTGGGACTAAGATAACACACGTTTTTTGAAACTATCATGGGATATACAGAGGTTAATTAAAATTTTCGTTAAAAAACCTTATGATGAATGAGAGTATAGAACCTATGATAAACTATGATATTCTAAAGCGATATGTGATAAATCAAATTTTTTATGGGTTGATAATTTTAGGGTTGATCATAAGTTTTAAAGACATAGATACCCCTTTTGAATATTTATATGATGAAAAATTAATATGACTAAGGATATTTCTTGAGATATTTAAGAAAATGTGACCCTTTAGTTTAGAATATGTTTTAGTGAAAAGGTAATTTGAGGAAGATTGATTTTATATTTTATGGAAATAATTTAAAATTTATTGATAAAATTTTGGTTTAATATGATCTCTTATGTTAATATAATTAATTGGGATAAAATATTAATATCATTATATTTAAAAAATAATGACTATGTTCAATAATGTATAAAATACACAACACTGAGCTTAAATGAACAACAAATTATTTTTATTTAAATATAACAATTATAACCAAGACGTTTAATTGGATGAAATAATTAGTATTAACAACATTATGAAATATATAAATTTTCTTAATCATTTCTTATTTATAAATTAACTCTTTTAAATAATACCCCGAATTTTAGAAAAGAAATTCCATTCTTCAAAAAATATTTTTTCTTTAAAAATGTATTTTCTGGATTTTTATGAGTTAATATTATAATTAATTTTTTGGAAATTTATAAAATTTAATTGGAAAATGAATTAATTATTGAATTTATCATGTAAAAATTATCTTAGGATGAAATTTTGAAAATTTTATGAAAATATTTATTTTTAATTAATAGTGAAAAATATTGATTTTTATTAAAACATTTATTTTCTTTTTATGTAATTAAAAAGTAAAATTATATTTTGAAATATTTTTAAAATGTAATTGGTTCTTTTTTATTTAAAATAATCCAATTTTAAAATGGATTTTGTACTATAATGTTTTATAAAAAGCTTCTATATTTTAAAAGTTCACTTTTCTGAAAAACCAGTTATCATCGAATTTTTTCAGTTTGATTTTAAATTAAATTACGTAAATTATATGTTCTGAATTTTTAAAAAAGGATTAAATATTTGGATTCTTAAGTACCAGATGTGATAAATTTTCAAATTATAGTCAAAATGAATTGTAATTTTTGTTACCTCAATTAAGGGTAAATTGGGTAATTAAGGGGTAAAAATAAAATGATAAATAATATAAAATGACCCAAAAACATTGCTGAATTTTATTAGATGAATCCATTTCATTAATACTCATAAAATATTTTTTATGTGACATTTTTTTTAATTTTTAGTGATTATGACTTATAATAATTTATGTAAAGAAAAGTAAAAAATGTCACAATCTTGTTTTTTTAATAACTATAACATATTTATCATTGGGATAACTAGAAAATATGTTCATTATAAATATAAATTATTTTTATTAATCATGGTAATATATTTATAATTTTTAGTGAATAAAAAATTACATTAAATGCTTACACAACACTAACGCAGTAATTACTCAATTAATATAAATATCAAATAAATGATATTAAAAATATTAAATGTATTATAATATAAGATTATTAATTTGATCCAATAATTTCATAAATGAAAATGACATTTTATTGAGGTATTAAATTTTTTATTTTAAATTTTACTTATTATGTTGATGTTATTATAGTCAAAGTAATGAATAGTTCTATATATTGACATTATTTATATTTTATAAAAAACAGTATTTTATTAAATGGTATAAATTTAATAAAAATATTTGATTCATACAAGTTATTATGATATGGTTTATAATATCAACCATGGTCCAATTTTGTTCCATTTTTACACTTATAGTAACTACCTTGACCATCAAATATTAAAAATCCACACTGTCACGGTAAGTGTGAAATGAGTTATGGAGGGATTAGGACGAAATTATAAGAAAAAACTTAGTAAAAAATTATATAATTTTTATTTCATATGTTAATTTTGACCCATATTCATCCTATACATAAAATAAGTTAGTTTGGATCCATTTTTAATTAACAATTAATTCATATTAATTTAATATTTTGAGAAATTCCAAGTGTGCCCCTCCCCTCTCTTATAAAAGGGTGTCTCTTATTCTCTTTACATCACACTTAAAGAACCATTTGTTTCATCAAAACCCTGACCCTGTACCTTTATATATTCTCTACCCTAATTATATAGGTCTTCACTTTTGGATAATACCAACCTTATAGGCCTTATGGTGTTAATCAAAGGAGACTTTCCATAGAATGGTATAGTTTTAACTTTATGTTTTAGTATTTTTGTTCTTCCACATCCTTTATATATTCTTCAATCATAAATAAATAATAACACCAATATACTAAAAATACATATATTTTATTATGTTAATTTAATAATTTATATTCCTCTGCAACTTTCAGCAAATGGGAGTGGAATTCATCATTCGTGTGTATGACAGACTACTACCTCACGAACCGATGTAATTTTTTTCCCATAACTGTATCCTAAGACTAGTTATAATTATAAAATTTGTGTTTATATATTATATTAATTAAATATTTATCATTATAAAATGGTAATATATCATTTACCTTATATCATTTCTATTCACTATAAAATGATAACGTCATCTGTGAGTATATGAGGACTACCACCTCTGCGAAGCGGTGCAATTATTTTTCATCACCAAATCACTTGGATAATATATATGTATATTTAAAGAATAAATATGATATTTATGATATTAAGATACTTATGGAAATATAAAATAATAATTAACTTATTTCCATAATAATCATATAAAAATGAAAACTTTGCAAATGTGTATGTACGACCTACCATCTCCATGACTGTAACATAATGCACTTTTCATAACCATATTTTTAATACCCCATGGTTTTATGAATTTTTTTCTAATATATTTATTATTTTATATATTTATCATTACATGAAACAATTATTTATCTTCTATTACCCACAATAATATTTTTGGATTGTGGTATACACAATTCTAAGTTTAGATTATGTTACATGAAATATAGTGTTTAAACCAAACATGACATACTAGTTAAAAATTATTATTTAATATGATATTTATGAATAATAAAATTTAATTGAAGTTATTAATATAATTAAATAAATTATGAAAATATGTTTTAGAAATGTTCATATAATTATTTTGAGTCCAATTAATTATAAATGAAAATAAAACCCTTTTTAAAATAAAAGGAAATATTTTTACGAAAAAATATTTTTATGTGAAAAAGTTTATTTTATATCTGTAAATTAACCAAATAACGTTTTTTAATGATTTTAATTAAATTTATATTTTAAATATTCAATAAAAATTGTAAAATTGATCTTATATTTTTTCTATACATGGGAAAAGAACATATCCAATTTTACGCTTAAAAAATGTATTTTCTTAAAAAACAATTTTGTCGTCTTTTTATGGTATACTTATTTTAAAAATAAATTATTAAAAAATTATTGAATTAAATTTAAAATATAATAATATTTTTTAAAATTTTAATATCAAAATTATCTTAGGTGAATTTTTTGGATTTTTGTGAAAAACTTCTTTTTTGGATGAATAGTGAAAATACTGAATTTTGATTGAAAACTGCCTTTTCATTTAATTTATTTATAAAGATAAATTATATTTTGAAGTTGTTTTAAATTATATTTTGTAAAATTTTATATCCATTAATCCAATTTAGTCCATTAGAATTAATTTCATATTTAATATGGATTAAAAACATTTCAAACTTTTGAACTATTTCTCACTAAAAACTTTTGTCTCGTCACGTCTACATGATTAATTTTAAATTATTTTTTTTACACTTATGTGAATTTAATTTGATAAAATTGAATCAATATTGGGAATTATAATAATTTATAATTTATAATAAGTTTATATTAACTTTTTTCCAAAATTAATAGTGAACGTAGTAAAAATTAAATATAATGGGTAAAGTAAAAAATGGGGTTTACATGGGGTTAAAGCAAAATTATTACAGTGAAAATGAAAAAAAAAATTTATCTTAATTTTATTTAATGAATTTATTTATAACTTTTCCATAAAATAATTTTTATTATTGAAATTTCATGCCACTTTCATTTGAATATGTCCTAAAGAAAAAAATAAAAAAGAAAATTTCCATACTTTTAATATCTATAAATCCTTGGGATATGGAAAAAACAACCAATGTTAAGTTATATATATCATTTTAAAATAAAAATGAGTTTATTTATCATGATAATTAATTGAAATCTAATTGGGGATGAAATAATTACTTTAAATGCTTAAGAAACGCCAACACGATAATTATTTACTTTGTTATAAAATAAAATAAATGATATTAAAAATATTAAAAGTGAATTAAATTTAATGAATTATTATGTTACATTATTTTTAATGATTAATATATCATGTTATATAGGTTTTCACATAATTATATTCTAATTCCACAATTATCTATATTTTTTTTAAAATTCAATTTAAATGAATAATGTAAAAATTGACATTAATGTTATTTTAGGATAAATTATATTTTATTAAATGAATTAACATCACAAATAATCCAATATTCATCCAAGATATTTTTATATTATAATTAATATTAACTTTGTTCCATTAATGGACTATTTTGTTGCTTATAATGACTATATTGAACACTAAATAGTAAATTGTTTGTTAGTGTAGTTAATTTTAAAATGATATTTTTACACGTTACATGCGATTGTGTTAAAATTAATTTACTAAAAAACATAGATTTATATTTTTTTTTAAAATTAGATATTGTATTTAGAATTAGTGGATCCAAATTATCTATTAAGATTCATTTTATGTTTTTTCTAAATGGATAAATTACATTGTTTAGAAAACTAGTTACCATAATAAAAAAACAAAAATTGTTAATCTAAGGAGACATACGAGTTATGGGAAAAAATTTAAGGCGTGTATTTAATTATTTGGTGGAGGTTTGGATAATCCATATAATCCCTATACACCATTAATTATCAATTTACTAGCTAATTTAGGAAGTATTAACCTCCAAATAGTGAATCCTTTTAAGTATTTACAAGATTTACACTCCTCCTCAACTATATAGTGGCATTCAATCTCCTCCCTTACTAACACATTCACACCTCTTTGGTTTGGACAAGACATGACTAAATCACCTATAAAATTCCCTATCTCATCCTATAAGCCTATTTTTAGACATAAATCCAACCAATATAATCATTATTGAAAACACAAGGAGGATGCCTGAAGAAGAGGAAGTGTGAATGAGTATGACGAGAGTAAAGACTTAAGGAAAAGGATTTTTGTCTCAACTTTATTTTCTATTGGGAACAAGATATATTCACCTTGTATTTATTTTACGTGGTTTATATAATAACTATGAATATATTTTATGAAACATATCATCAAAATTAAATGGGTTTATATATCCATTTTGGATCTCTCTTTCATGGGGTTTATAGTTCAAAATTAACCAATTGGTAATGGGATTTTTGTCTCAATTTTCCTTCTGTCAAATTTATGTTAATCTATGCACCTATATTCCTTAACAAGGATTATATAAAACTAGTTTTACATATAATATAATGAAGCTATTCATCATCATTATCTTCTCAGTCTCATTTTATGTTATTATTTTGAGGGGACTATGATTCAATTTTATCAAAGCGATAAAGATTTTATGTTAAAATCTCATCATTTATCAAGATTATTTATGATAAAGTCTCAAATGTTGAAATATCATGATATAGCTCTAAATAATTCTTATAAATATTATTCTACTTTGGTTATTGATGAAATATTAATCTATTGGTTCCATTTATCTAGTCTTTGGTATTTAATATAATTAAGAAAATGCTTTTTTAGAAAATATGACTATATTTTTCTATTTAGTTAGGAATATATTTTATTCCAAACCCATTTTTCTAAAAATGTTTTCATAAATTTTTGTAAATTATATTTTGAGATAAATTTCAAGGAAAAGTATTTTAAAAATGTTTTATGTTTTAAAAAGTGTTTAAATGGTTTTCAAATATTCCTTTATAAGTTTTCATGGTTATTTTCAAATTAAAAGGTTCTCAAAATGTTTTATGTTTTAAAAATATTTATTCTTATAGAAAATGATATTTTCCTCAAGAAATAATTTAAATTATATTTAATATTTATTTTCCATATAATATGGCATCCATTAGTGTTAACTATTTCTTATTAATGATAGGATATAAATATACAATTCATATTATTTCACTGAATGGTTTATTATTTGATGTCATGATGTTTATGAAACCTTTTTCTCTTCCATGGGTTTCATAATGAGAAAATTATTATGAAAACTTCTTATTTTCATAGGTTATTTTATGATTAAATGATTAAGAATCCTTTACCTTTCCCAATGGTTATTATATCATGAAATTTATATAAAACCCTTTTCATTTCATGTTTTAGGATTTGATGGATTTTTATGATCTTGTAGAGCACATAAATAAGGTTTTAATTATGAAATGGTGGGACCTATATCTCCCTCAAATTAATTGGGTAAAGACAAATTACCTATTATATTATAGGGTATATGGGTGGTTATCTTAAGCCCAAAAAAGAGGGTACATGGGTGGTTATCTCAAGACCGAAGTAGGTAAACTACTAGTTTGTCCAAATATAACATGTTTAGAATGTATTTGTAGGAAGAATCGTTATAATATTTACTATGATTATGTACATGACACAAATATACTTTTTTTACAATGTAATGCTCTCATTTATCATGTTATTTATTTTTTTATGATTCATGTATTATAAATTACCAATATTTATTCCATGAATCTGGATTATATTATTTGATATACATGGTATGGGTTTCGAATATTATGAACATGTCATAATACCCTTATGTTATGTATCTCCCTTATTTATCCATAATGAGCATATGATCTCACCCTTTATTATGTTTTCTTTCCCCTTATTATAGAGAAATATTTTAAGTAGTTTGTGTTTTTAAATAGTACCATATAGAATGTTCTTTAAGGGAGATGGTTATGATGTTTCACTAAGTTAGAAGATTATGTTTCCAAGTTTCCAAATGACCTAAACTAGTATGGTCTTTAGGAATGTGTTTGTGAAATAGAATGGATATTCATCTAAATAAGGTAATATCAATATATTAGAATCTTGGGTTTCTATAGTTGGTATCAAATGAAAGTTTTCATCGTCTTTTGAAAACAAGTATTAGAGAACTTTAGTTTGATCCCAAGGGATATTTCTAAGGGTTTATCTAGGGATTTCTCTAAGGATATGTATAAGGATGAGTTAAAGTATAGGAAAATGACCTATAATTTTGATAAAGTATAGAGTGAGTGGTTTCCAAGAAATTACATCCCTAATTGGATATTAAAAGTGGATGTGAATATAGAATAGATGTACCTTAGGGTAATAACCCTGAAAAAAATGTATTGAGCTTGACAATATCTGGAATTGGTGCAGAATAATGGGTCTTACTACACAACTATATTAACACTCTCGGGGTATATTCTTTAGAAATTCAAAAACTCTTTATGAACCATCATAAAAGATTTAAATATATGATGAATATGAATGACCTAGGAAAAACCTAAGTTATCATAGATTAAAAATAAGCTGTCTTTATTTAAAACTCTTAAATGTTTATCCAGACTATATGATTTTCATTATTATTAGCTTTACTCACACTATGCTTTATAGTTTTAGTAAATGTATGGAAAAAGAAGGAATCATGTTCACATTGATTCTGATTAAAAAGTAATTGACTATGGGAAACCAAATTTTATGATGACTAGAGAGAAAGATATCAAGATTATTCTTAATCAACTATCGTGATATATGACTAACAATGTGAACTTTAGTGAGATTCTTGACACATCGAATAAGAGAAAGATGGAATTTTATGAAAGTTCATATGGTAATGAAAATATATAAATGAATATTATAATTTCTACATTTCAAGAATGTGGGAAGAAAAACGTAAAGGAATATATTAAATAGAGAAGAATATGTCATCTATGTGGAAAAGAAGTTCATAGAGTGACAAATTATTGAGGAGTTAAATATCTTATCTATGGAGAACATGTGAATTACCCAACTCATTACCCTAAATCATTAATTAACTTATAGAACAAGGAAGGTAATATTCCTTTCCAATAATTTAAGTGGATTTAATGGAGTATTTATGTATTTGGATTCAGGTATTATGAATTGTTAAATATATAAATATTATTTATTATAAGTTTTTTATTATGAATTTGAATGAATATGTTGAATGGTGATGATGAATTAGAAAAGATATTTAATGGAAATGTTTTATTAATGTAAAATACATTATTCAGGGAAAGATAACCCTTAATAAGTTCCTAGTGTTGAGATAATGATGTTGGGATAAATAGATAATTGATTTGGATAATGTAAATCACATACTATTGATGGCCTTCGAAATGATAAATGATTTTTTGAAAAAGTAGTTTATGTTATCATTGATGGAGTTTAAAAATTCTCCATATTTATTGAATATATAAAATAATATATTTTTTATGTACGGAATTAGGAAGAATGTAACTTTTTAATAATATTTTCTGGTAATTCAAGTCATTACCATGTTTCAAGAAAATACATTATGAAGGTATTCAAAAGTTTGGAATATGAAAATCAAGGGATAGATTATGATATATTAGAATTAATGTTAAGTAGAAATTGAGAAATTTAGTAACCTTATTGAAATTTTTTTATGTTCGAAGGGTTACAAGGTTAACCATTTGTGGAATGGTTTAGGTTAAACATTAGATGAGATATTATAGATTAACGTGTTACTTCACCATATAAAAATTATAATTATTGGATAACCTATGAAAACCATTTTTTATGATGATAAATAAATATAGATAGAATTAATTATCATTATATTTATGGATCTTATGATCCATTGGTGATTCAGTAATAAGATATTCACCTTAACTTTTGGAGTAAGTGATGAAATGGAAATGGATCAAGGTACACCCAAAGGGTGATACTGTGCTTATAAAGTGGAATGAAAACAAAAAATTATATCCTATTATGAAAATAATAAAACTTTAGGAAAATGATCTTGAAATAAAAAAATTTCCTACAGTCATCATTTTTAATGATATTAATTACATTTTCATACCTATTTGAATTATGGCTTTGTGGTTTTCACTTTCAATGAATCACCCACTTTCCTGTGATCAAAGATCTTTATCACTCTATATAATTATTTACCCCTTTCTTTCGTGTCCAAATCATTACTTCCCACCAAGTTTCTCCTATGTGTATACCTAGTTATGTGATGCTTTGCATAAACATTATATTTTCAACTTTAACTATTTAGGGGAGATTTATTATTCATTTGTATGATGTGGGTTTCAATGAAGGAATTTTCAAATATTAAACCTTTGATGATAGAGATGAATTTCAACAGTGAAATTCATTTTAAGGGGATAAAATGTAACACCCTGAGATTTTATGACCTTATTTTTTCACATATATTCAATATTTTTGATATTGTAAATTACATTAAACATAGAGTTTATCTTGTATTACCTGCAAGACAATGATTGGACTATGCTACACACAATTCAATGTTTAGATTACATTACACACAACACCAAATTTAAACCAAAAATGACATTCTAGTTAAATATTATTATTTGATATTATAGTTATCAACTATCTATTAGAATTGTGGGTATAAATAGGATTTAAAAAATTATGAAAATATGGTTTAAAAATGTTTATATAAATATTTTATGACTAATTAATTATAAATGAAAATGAAACCCTTTTGAAAATAAAATCAAATATGGTTATAAAAAACAATTTTTATGTGTAGAAGTGGGTTTTATATCAATAAATAAAAAAAATAAATTTTTGTTAATTATTTAATGAATTTTATATATTATATATTTAAAAAAATTAACAATCATCTTATATGTTTTCTAGACAAGATATAAGAATAAATCAAATTTTATTCTTAAAAAATGTATTTTTCTAAAACGTAAATTTTTAACCTTTTTATGGGGTGCTTATTTTAAATTTAAATTTTTATGATTTAAAAAAAATAATTTGGTAAAATAAAAAATTAAAATAGTAATATCAAAATTATCTATGGGTAGAGTTTTGGGATTTTTCAGAAAAGTTTTATTTTTTGAAGAATAGTGAAAAATACTGTATTTTAATTGAAAGCATCCTTTTCATTTAATTTATTTATAAAGTTAAATTATATTTTTAAATGTTTTTGAATTAAAAATAGTAATAATATTTTTATATAAATCCAATTTAGTAAATTTTAATCAATTTCATTTTGAATTTTGATATTGAAACATTTTAAACTTTTTAACGTTTTATCTTTAAAATCCTTCTTTCTCATTGAGTCTATAAGATTTATTTAAAATTAAAATTTTCTGCTTATTTGATTTGAATTTGTAAAAAGGGATTCCATGTTTTAAATAACAATAATTTTTAATTTTTAATAATGTTATCTTAATTTTTAACCAATTAATAGTGAATGTAGTAAAAATTAATTACCGCGATTGAAGTAAAAATGGGTTTACCAGGGGTTAAACAAGAATTATAAGAGTGAAAATGACCTAAAATATTATTTTAATATTATCTAATCAATTTATTTAGATATTTGAATTAAATAATCTAATATATGGTAATTTCATTCCATTTTCCTTTGAATATGACCTATATAATAACTTAAGTAATAAAAAAGACAAAAAAACTATTTTCTTACTTTTTATATATATAGATCCTTGGGAGGGGAAAAACAACACATGTTTGGTTATATATATTATTTTTAAATATAAATTATTTTTTATCATAATAATTTATTTTAATTTTTAGATGAAATAATTACTTTAAATTATTTAGAAACGACATCATTTTAATTATTTAATTAATAATGAAATAAAATAAATGATAATAAAAATATTAAAAGTGAAGTAAATCTAATGAATTATTGTGTTACATTATTTTTTTAGAAGAATATATCATGTTACATAGGTGTGTATTTAATAATATTTAAATTCAATCATTTTCTTGGTATTGGTTTTAAATTCAATTTAAATTATTAATGAAAAAATTGGAATTAATGTTATTTTATGATAAATTATATTTTATTAAATGATTTAGAATTACTAAATATCTTATTTTTTTAAAATTTATTTTTAAATGATAATAAATATTAACTATGTTCCATTCATGGAAAAATGTTTCTCTTATAATGATTATATTGGCCCTTAAATAGTAAAAACTATGTTAGCGTGGTTAAGGTTAAAAAAATGTTTTTACACATTACATACGCTTGTGCTAAAATTAATTTCCAAAACATATTGTATTTATATTTTCTAAAATTATATATATATTTATAATTATAGGTTCAAAATTATATATAAAGGATAATTTTATTTTATTCTAAAAGGATAAATTACTTAGGTTAGAAAACTAGTTACAATAATGAAAAATCAAAACTGGTAAAAATAAGGAAACTTAAGAGTTAAGGAGGAAAATGTTTGAAACATGTGTTTCATTGTGTGTTGGAGGATTGAATACACTATATCATTCATTATAACCTTTAGTTATCAATTTAGGAGTCACTTAAGGTAATATTGACCTCCTAATAGTGAATAATTTCTATTATTTACAAGAATTCCACTCCTCCTGAACTATAAAAGGGCACTCAATCTCCACCATTCTTCACACCTTTACACCAATTTGGTTCCGAAAAGACCTACCCAAATCACCTATAAAATTCCCTCTCCGAATCCTAAAAGCCTTATTTTGGACATAATGTAAACCAAAAAAGGATATAGTTAAAACATAAGTAGGATACTCTAAGAAGAGAAAGGTTGAATGAGTATGATAGGAGTCAAGACATAAGGTAAGAGATTTCTCTCTTACCTCTATTTTATATAAGGAAAACTCCATATTTACCATGTATTTATTTTATGTGGTGTATATAACTCCTATGAATGTAATTTATTATACTTATCATGAAAATTATTTGGGTTTGCATATCTATCTTAGGATGTCTCTTTCTTGGGATTTATGGTTCAAAAGTTAACAAATTGGTAAGGGGATTCTTGTATCAATTTTCATTCTTTGAGTTGTACCTTATTCTATGCACCTATATTCTTTAAAAAATTGTATATACATCCCATTTTATATTAAATATCATGAATTTATTCATATTTGTGATATTTTAGGTTCATTTTATATTATTACTTCATGAGGATTATGATTCAATGTTATCATAGTGGTAAATATTTTATCTTACAATCTCATCATTTATCGTTATTGTTTATGATTAAGTCACCAATTTGAAATATCATGATCTAAAACTCAGAAATTATCATGATATTTATTATCCTCTAGTTATTAATGATATATTCATGTAATTTCACCATTTATCCACTCTTTGGTACTTATTATAATTAGGATTTTTTTAATAAAATTCAAGTTTATTTTTCTCTATGGTCAAAATTTTGTTTTCTTCCAAAAATGTGTTTTCTAAAAATATTTTCAAATTTTTAAATGTTTTTCAAGATAATTTTCAAGGAAAATTTTTTTGAATATTTTTTATGTTTTAAAAAGTGTTTTAAATGATTTTTGAATATTCCTTTATATGTTTTTGAGGTAAATTTTCAATTAAAAGGTTTTTGAAAATATAATGTTGTATAAAAATAAAATTTTAAATATGAATGGATATTTTCCTCAAGAAATTTATAAAATTATTTTCAAAATTATTTTCTATCAAAGATAAAATCTGTTGGTGTTACATATTACATAGTAGGGATATGATCCAGGGATACAATTAATATTCTTTCTCTAAATGGTTTATGTTTTAATGAAATGATTTTTATGAAACCCATTTCTCCTCTATGGGTTATACCATGAGGACATTCTTATGAAGACCGATTTATTTAATGTGTTATTCTATGATGAAATGATTATGAAACCTATATTTTTTCAATTGGTAATGATATGATGAAATGATAATGAAACCCTTTTCATTTCAGGGTTATGATATGATGAATGTTTATGATATTGTGGAACACATAAATATGGTTTTAATTATGAGACCAGGGGACCTATATATCTCTTCAATGCATTGGGGTAATGATAAATTCTCTATAAGCTCAAAAGGTACACAGTTGGTCATCCCAATCCTATAAAGGAGGGTACATGGGTGGTTATCCCAAGACTTAAGTAGGTACATGGGTATTTCGCCCAAGATTAACAAGTTATGAATATATTTTTGGGGAGAATTGGTATAATATTTCCTATCAATACAACAAATCCATAGTTTAGCAACTATTTAATAAAGTGTCACTATTTTTTGAGAATTTATCAGTATTTTTTCAATAATTGATGCTAAATTTTATCCATTTACTAAAGAAAATTCACTTTCTCACTTATCCCACCCTTTCTACCCAAGACCCCCTCTCCCCTGAGAAAAATCCCACCCCTCTCCCCTGAGCACCCCCTACCCGGAGCTATCACAACCATTGCATTTCCCCCCTCACTAGTACTCCATCTTCCCACAATCCAACCCAAACCCTTGTTGGAGATCTAATTTCCCCCAATCCCCATATACCCAATCCATCATTGGTGCTCTGGTTTCCCTTGATCCCCCTTAACCCTTTCCCTCTCCCACACTGGTGGTCCAGTTTCTCTTGATCCCACCTCTCTCTCTCCCTCACCGGCTTTCTAGTTTCCCCTTAGCCCCACAATCCTTCACCCTCTCCATCATATTCTGCATCCTCTTCTCTCATGATTAATATACTCCATGAGGTTATCAAGGATGATATAATCTAATAAACACATGTATTCCATCCTAGATATCTACAACATAGGATTTACTTAGGTGAATCTAATGTAAGCATTGGATTTTTCTCCATGGATTTATTCTCCTCAAGTGCCAATAATGTTTACCTAATTCCAAAAACTTGATAGGTAGTTATATTAGATTTTGGGTGGAATCTATCTTATTACTATGGCCTAAAAGAGATATTATAAAACTAAATTGGTAGGTTTACCCCTTCTCCATCTCATATCTAGTGAGACTTAACATGTAAATGGTATAGGGTCTTGTGAACCATATTGATACTAATATTTTAAAACTATTAAATTTTTTTCCTGAAACATTCATGGTTAATTGATTTTTTTATGGCTCTTTAATGGGTTTTATGTGTTTATCATTCTATGCTAATTAAATTACAATTCTTTCTTTATATCATATACTTTCTCAGTATGATTGATGCTCTGTTTTTTTGTAGATAAGTATGGAATGATAGATATTCATCATTTTTTCTATTTTTTGTCATTTACTGAAGTGATCCCATGGTTTTATTCCATGAAATTTTACTTATTGGACATGTTGATCAAATTGAGAACATATGTGTGGTTTCTTATGAAACCAAAACCTCTTGTATTTTTATTATTTAAACCATGTCTTAGAAAATGTTTGTTTTTCTATTATTATATATTTTTAATGACCTCTACCATATCTCATACATTTTTTAGTTTCCTAAGAATATGAATTTTTTGTTTCTTAATCACTATCTTATTCTCCATTTTTAATTCTAATAACATGATTTACAAATTTCCTATGAGATCTCTTATCCTTTGTTTAGTTTTCTACTAGTATATTAATTTGTCTCATTTTCCATCTCTTATATCTTTTTTTCACACTATTAGTTTTAATTAGTTGCTTCATATTCCATATCTTATACTTTTATTAGTTTATTATTAATTTGAATCATTTTTCCTTATTTCACCTATTTTAATTTTAATAGATTACTGTTAGTATGAACTAGATTTCAATTAATCAATTACATATTCATTGTTTATATAAAAATTTATATTCCTCAGTGGTCAGTTATATCATACCTTGGTCATTGCTTTTATTTCTCATAGTATTCCATTAATTTTAGTTATTCCATATCTTATACACAACATAAACATTAGAACTTGAATCAATTCTAATTTTTGTCTTTAAATAGTTTCAAATGGTTTAATTAATTGGCATAGATCTAGGTCACATTACAATTGGTTTTTAAAATTCATAGTGTCTTTTCTAATGGTATTTAACCATTTAAAGTGTTGTTCGACACCAGTTTTGTCTTTAAACTGTGTGTTTATTATTTTAGAGGCATGTTTTAGGAATTGAAGGTAGTTAAACTTTAATCTTTTTTAGATGGATTTGAGACCATAATTATCATTTTTTCTTGAAATTTTTTTAAAATGTGAAATTTTTTCCTTGAAAAATGGACACTTGACACCATTTGGCTTCCTTTAAATTGGGGTGCCTTGAAATAAAAAATGATTTTATGGAAATAGTTAAATTTCAAAATTGGTTTTCAATGTTTGGTTTGATAAATTATATTCAAAAAAACATTTGAAATGTTGTTTTCTTAATGATTTTATAATTTTTCTCTTGATTTTATTTTATATAACACTATTAATGATTGATTTCGTTTGTTTACTTTTAACTATTTTATTACTTATATGAATCTTCTTATAACTTCATGGGTTTCATTTTTTTCTCAACTATTTATCTCTTTTTCTACTTATTAATACTTATGTGTTTTAACTTTTTTAATAATGTGTAGGAACATTATGATATATATAGATGAAAGCTGGACCACATTACCATGGAACACACATCAGTATGCTAAGGGATTGGGGGAGTTCATAGATTTTTCAATTTTCAATTGATCATTTGATAGGAAAACAAGATTTCCTTGTCCTAAATATAAATTTAGAGGATGGTTGAATGTACATGAATTTTATGCCACTTTCTATTGATACAATTACCTTATCAATATTTATGTTGGATTTGGCATGTAGAATCGAACGTTATTGAATGTTTGAGCACAGATAATAATTGATAGAATGAGATCCGAACTTCATCAATGATGTAAAATGTAATGAATATCCTTATAAATGATGGTTTCATCATCACAAGACAAGAAAGTAAACATAAAAATATCTCACAATCACCAGTTGAGGTTGCTACAAATAGTAACTTCAAAAGTGATGTTTTAGGACTACAGGACAACTATATCAAGACTATAACATATCATTGGATCATCCTCTTGATTATATGGAGACTAATGTAATAGAGATCTTCACTAAGTGGAAAAATGAATTTCATGATTTAGTTGATGATGGAAATCAAGAAATGTTTGATGGATGTTTGAAATATTCAAAACTTTCTTTTTTTCTGAAGTTGTAATATATTAAATGCCTATAAATAATTATAAATAAGGTGATGTACATGATATTGGAAATGGTTCATGATTAATTTATTAAATATAATATCCCTAAGTATTTTTATGATATGAAAAAAGTTTCCAACAAGATTGGTATAAATTATATAATAATACTTGTTTGTCCCAATGATTTTATGCATTATTGGGGTAAGGATTTAAGAGAAAAAGATCTAATTTTTTTTCGTCTTCTAGATGGAAGCAAATGAATGATTTTGGAAGTCCAAATCAACACACTATTATAAAGAAAAATAAAAATAACTTTAATGACCCACCAATTCTCATTGTCTTGAGAGTAAAACGAGTCATTACTAGGCCTTAAGAGACTTCCCCAAGACGCCCAAGGCTAGAACTGAATGCCGAAGGGTTTCAAATACAAGTGGGGGAAGATTTACCCTTTGAGAAATAAACAATAAACTAACTAACCAAACATTCACTATATGATGCATGACGAAATGAAAGATAAGTCAACAACTTCATGTATCTCAAAACCACATCAATGTATGCCACAACGGAAGAACAACCAAGTATCAAAGTACATAATTGATAAATGACACAAGACTCTCAAAGGACCACAAGACTCCATAATCCACAAGATCCAAGCTCCAAAATCTCCAAACAGCCCAAAAATCACGTATTAGTGCTAAAAACGTGAGAAACGTTACCTTTACCCCTGTCCTAGAAGATAACATCTGCAAAAGCACTAAAGTTCCAAAGAAGGGGTGAGTATAATACTCAGTAGTTTTTCCGAATGAATTATCTACTAAAACTACTAGGATAGAAGAGTTAGAAACATTTAAAATGAAAATTTTATATAAAACATTTTCTAAAAATAGTTTATAACAAAATATAAACAAGTTTTCCCAAAACTATTTATCACTATAAGAATACAAGTGCAATTGAAACCAAATTTTCCAGCAACTTATTTTCAAAAAAAACTAAACAAGATTTAAAATAATTTCACAATATCCCCTTTTTTTCATACCCAAACATTCCACAATCCCATGCATCCAATGATGCATGCTACTTGGAAAAGGGGGAATCCCTAACCCTTATCCATACCAACAATGATGGGGGAGACTTCTTACCCTTATCTGACCCAAATTCACATGAATGTTTGATAGGGAAGATCCCTAACCCTTATCCATCCCAACACTGATGGGGGAGACCCTAACCCTTATCCATCCCCAATGTAATATGAATGTTTGACGGGGTAGAGACTTAACCCTTATTTAGCCCAACACTGATGGGGGAGACCCCTAACCCTTATCTGTCCCGACTACAATATGAATGTTTGACGAGAAAGAACCTTAACCCTTATCCCCCCCAACACTGATGGGGGAGACCCCTAACCCTTATTTTTACCTAATTCTATATGAATGTAGACAACCATTATTCCATTACACCAATTCCAAAACCAATGTGTCATCCCTTTCAATAAAACTCCCTTTTTATTGAAAACCAATTCCATAAAAGTCATTTCAATACCGAACCATTTCAATAAAACACCATTTTTATTGAAAACCCATTTCTCATTAAACCATTTAACAATTCCATAAAATCAATAATTTAAAATCATCATTTTAAATTCAAGAAACTAAATCACTTTGCACAACAAATCACCAAGATTTCACAATTTCACTAAATCCATAAATCATCACTAAGGAAGATTTATTTCAATATTTTCACAATCAATTGCATTCCAATAAACCAATTTGAAGCTAAGACGGTCTATTATAACAAGAGGAGTCGAGAAAGAAGCCTCCTACCTTTAAAGTTCTGGTGAAATCGACCCACAAGAAACCACACCCCAAATTAGGCGAACGCACCACCGAAACTACTCTAGATCCACTACCTTAACACCCACAAGCCATAAAATCAACACCCAAGGCAACCCCAACACTAGATCTATATGAAATGGATGTAGATCTAGAAAACGTATAAAGTGGGAAGATAAGATCTAGAGAAAACCAAAGAGAGACCCAGGGGAGAGACTTACCTGGGAGAAACCACCTTGAAACCACCTTGAAACCCCTTTAAATCACATCCAAAATGAGTGGAAGAGACCCACCAACCCTTGAGAACTAAAAATATTGAGTGAGGATCGAGTGGGATAATATTTGGAGTGAAATGAGGAACCCCCGAGATAGCTTGAATTTAAAAACTCTATTTTAAGTGGACGTACGGTTAGTCCGCATGGTTTGGAAAATCATGCTCTAACCGTGCACATGCCACTATCTCGAGATAAAGGGTCTGGACGGTTAACTCGCATGGTTGGAAAAACCATGCACGGGCCATGTGAAGCCAACTGTCTCAAGAGCAAGGGTCTGCACAGTTGCCTCGCTTGGTTTGGAAAACCGTGGGCAGGCCGTGAAAAGCCCACTATCTCCCCCTGCACAGTTTCCTCGAGAACCCGTATGGGTTTCCCTAACCGTTCTCAAACCGTGCACCCTTAGAAAAGCCTATAAACTTATTAAAACCCATTACAAACTCTCCCAACCTCTTCCCAACTCATTCCATGAATTTTAAACACATAAAAAGCATAAATAAAGGCTACATACCTCAAACCGGGGGTACTATAATAACACACCTACAACAGCTTTACGTTATATACCTTTAAAACCTAGATTGCAAAGATTATTCATGTCATCGAAAACCATTGATCCCATGAAGTGGAATTCTATAGATAATAACAATGATTGGTTAATGAGACTTCCAATATATTCAAAATCATGTAATACATTTGATTTATTACATCCAAATTTCTCATCTGATCTTAGGAATGTGCGATTGGGGTTGGTTGTTGATGGATTCAACCCATTTTGGTCTTTGAGCACCAGTTATAGCATTATTTAGGTCATTTTGATCCCTTATAGTCTACCTTTGTGGATGTGTATGCAACAAAAATATTTTATCATTTTGATGATTATTCCAAAAAAATTTCTAGAAATGATATTGACGTATTCCTACTGCATGTAATTGTAGAATTATTAGAGTCACAGAGCAAAGGTGTTAAGACATATGGAACATCTTCTAGGACATTTTTAAAAATGAACAATACTCTAATGTGGACCATTAGTGAATTACCTATACATGGGAACTTATCTACTTGGAACACTTAAATGGGTTCTAATTTTCCAATTTTTATATTTAACTATAAGCTCGAATGAATAGCTTACAGTAAAAAATAGTGCTTCTTGTCTCATCAAAGATTTATTGATACCAATCAAAGCTTTTGGTTGAACAATCCAAATACAATGATTTAATTTATAGTAGAACACCTCCAAAGTTGTTGAAAAGTTATAAAATATTGGCACAACTTGGAAATGTTGAAATAGTTTTTTTGAAGGGGAATCGTCTGAATTATAGTGGGAAAGTAGTTTGAAGTGCATCATCAAGGGAAATTGGAATGCAACAATGGAAGAAAAAAAGTATATTCTTTAAATTTCCTTATTGGGAATTTAATTTATTGCAACATAATATAGATTTTATACATTTTGATAAGAAAGTATGTTAAATTTTGAAATTAAAATTTCTTAATAATATTGGAAAATTAAAGGACCATCACAATTCATGGAAAAACTTGTAATCAATGAATATAAAGTGTGATCTCTTGCAAGAAGAAAATGGAAAGTATGATACCGTAAAATTTTCAATAAAAATTGGGCTAAATATACATTTTTTATAATTTTAAAACATTTTAAGGTATCTAGTGGGTATTCATTTAACATATAAAGGTGTGTTGACTTAAATCATCATAGGTTACATGGATTGAAAAGTCATGATTAAAATTTCTTTTAGAATAGTTACTACTATTATCATTGAGAAAATTATTACCTTAAAAAGTTATTCTAAAAGTAATCCAATTTATCACATTATTTAGAAAACTATGTGTGAAAAAACTAAAAAAATCTAAGCTTGACAACATTTAGGAGTGATTTTTATTAACACTTTTTAGCATTGGAGATGATCTTTCCTCCATCATTTTTACTATCGTGATGCATTTAACTATGAATTTGGCTGAGGAAACTAAATTATGAGGCCCTATACAATATTGATGGATGTATCCAATTGTGAATCACTTTATTTATATGTTTTTCTACTTAAGTAAACAATTCGTAAAATTTTATTAAATACATAATTATGTCTTATTTATTTTATTTTATTGATATCTTGGTTATTTGAAATCATATGTGAAAAATAAAGATCAAAATAAAGGCTCAATTTATGAAGGCTATTTGACATAAGAGTGTATTACCTTTTTCTTCTAGATACTTGGATTATATTGAGACATGATTCAATTGGGTTAGAAGTGTCGGCGACACATAGACTTAATCTCATCTACATGAGAAATCAAAAATTATTTTTTCTAATGGCCGATTAGTTCAGAAGATCTCAAATGTTACACTAACATAAATGGAATTATTACAGGAATATAGATATATGATGTAGAATAGTGAAATTACATATCCATTTATTAAGGATCTTAAGATACAAATAAAGATATGAATGAGAATCCAAACATTAAATTAGAAAGATATAACAAAACTTATTAATAAAGAGCTTGTAGAATGGTTTCCACATCACGAAACTTCACAAGTATTGAAATAAATAAATATATTATCTTGACACATATTTTTTTAAATATAATAATGTATATTACTTTTTTAATATAACAAATACTGATACTCAGACTATGTTTTCAGAAGATTTGAGGTTTATGGCTTGAGGTCCTCTAAAATAGACTATAAAATTTAATACTTACAATGTGAATGGTTTTAAATTCCATCCAGTCGATTGGGAATAGAGGTTTAAAACACATTATAGTTGTATATTTATAGTTTCCTAGTTGGTATATAATGGAAAATTGACTGATATTATTGAATTAAACTATCATAGAAATTTTTCAATTATTTTATTCAAATATGAGTGAGTTGATATTACTAGGGGTATTAAATGTGATTACTTACAAATTAATTATATTAACTTATATTGATTAATATATGTTGGTGAATATGAATTCCAAAATCCATATATCTTATCATTACAAGTGAAAATGGAATATTATTTGGATGTTGTCATGGATGAAGGGTGGAGTGTTTTTATTCACATAAAACAAAGATACTTGTATGATATGGGTGATTAATTGAATGATTTTACATTTGAAATTGAATCCCATAAATAGAAATAAACAAACTTATTTTTACATTTTGATATTTAAAATATTAGTCTGAAAATGGTGGATGAACTAGATGAAGTAATGATAGAGTAGGAAAATGACCTGATTGAAGGACAAATTGATTTTATGTGCATTCAACCATTAATTTATCAACCACATATATTATATATGTGTAGTAATTTGATATTATAGATATGTATATATTTTTTCAATACTGTGCATCTGTTATCATTTATAGTTTTTTTCTGGGTGATTTTTTTTAAATATATGTTCTGATGTTAATTTTGTTTGATTAAATAACAGGAATTACAAGGAGGAAGTGTTTAAATAATCCTAGTTGATTCCTAGTTAACATTACCTTGACCATAGGGAAAAATTATGATTCATCGATCTCTATATCTATAGGATATGATACACCCTTCATTTTCCCTCATTATCAACCCTCACACCCTCTATTTTGTTAGAATCTTCCAAACCCTCCTTCTCCAACCAATCAGTATCTGAGACAATTCCTCACCATTTGATAGGTTCAGTAGTGATTGAATAGGTCGTTAATCATATTTCATCATGAGGATATTGGAAGATGAAAATTATTGGTACAAATTTGAATAGGAATAAAGTTATATCAATTTTTTATACTACTAAATTTTTTTTCATAAAATGTTCAAAAAAAATATTACTATGGAGGGAAATATGAATAACTCATTTGTCTATAATTATAATGTATTGAAGATAGATATCCCATTTGACTATTATGGTGTACTCATAGTTGTTACCACATGATTATTTGGCTATATTCACGGACAGATACTAGAAGAGCTAGTTACCCTCCTAATTACTAATGCTAATTAGATTCAAGTGCCTAAATCTAGGAGAAATGGAGTCTTTGATTTCCAAATAAAGGTAATTTTAATATATTATTGTTTAATTGAATTTAATTTTGTTATTTAATTTTAATATTTTAAAAACAAATCTATTTATAGAGATGTTATTCCACTTTACCATTTTTCATCTTTACGGAGGGAAGTGTACGTTGAAAATTTTTCGTAAGAAATGGAAAGATTCTAAATACAGATCATGTAATGAATTCCATAATACATCATTGAAGACTCAGAAATAGTATGATAAGGTACCTGAAGGGGTACCTAGAGAATATTGGAAGGGTTTTTTTGATAACTATCGTCATGAGAAGCATATGGTATTGAAATATATATTATTATATTAATATCATTTTACATATATACATGAATATAAATAGGAGATGAAATTTCAAA
Source organism: Viscum album (assembly GCA_963277665.1). Classification (NCBI taxonomy): domain Eukaryota; kingdom Viridiplantae; phylum Streptophyta; class Magnoliopsida; order Santalales; family Viscaceae; genus Viscum; species Viscum album. Next base: position 949,623,315 of record OY728127.1, read on the forward strand.
AATTAATATTAAATATCATTTTATTTATTTCAGGATGTTTCAAGAGAAAATGAATTTAGTTGAGAAAAAAAATCATCCCCCACACTGTCGGGTCAAAGAGTTTTTCTAGAAACAGATTGAATCTGGTAATGTTTTCATTAGTTTAAATATTAATAAGATAAAATTATCTATTTAATATACTAAATTGTTGATTTTTTTTAAAGCAGTCAATGAATTTAGGGAACCATGTCTCCAAAATAGATCTTTGGTTGGATGTTCATACAAAATCTAGTGGAAGTTATGTTAATGATTCTACTAAAGAAGTTGGGGTATGGATTTATTTTTAATTGTAATATATTATTTTCAATTGTCAATATGTTAATATGTATTTCTTCAAATATGACTGATATTTTATTTATAGGTAATAATAAAAGAACTATGGGATTCAAATCCCATGAAATCCCTGTTGATCTACTCGGATGATCTAGCTAGTCAAGTCCTTGGGAAGAGCATCTTGGACATGTGCACGAGATGGGTTTGGGGCCATTACCATATGAAGTCTTTCATAGGCCATCAAGGATTACATCAACATCTACACCTGGTTTTAGTTACTCCCTACCTCAAGATTCCTAATGGGGTATTTTTTCAAAGAAAATAATAATTCAGTAACAGGGAGATCATATAAAGATGAGAGATGAAAAGGCAATTTCTGTATATAAATCATTAATTTAGTTATATCATAAGATTAATAGACCTATCCCAGTGATATTGGGTTGATGAATAATAGTGAATAGGTAAATCAAACAACATAATAATCATTTAGTTCACAAAGTTTTGTTGTTTTTATGTTTTAATTTAAATATACAATAATATATAATTTTGAAGAAAATTATCATTCAGCTTCCAGTAGAAGGGAGCAGAGACAGATATGGAGAGGGTGTTGATCAATGTTCTTTAGGTAGTAATTAGGGTTAAATTTGGATTTAGTGATGACTTCTAGCTGGACTTATGACAAAATAAAACCAATATAGTGAATCAGAATCAATGATGTTGTTTTGGCAAGGATATTTGCATTTCCCTTTCATTACATGAAAATCAATATGCTTGTTTCATTTTCTAGGTCTTATTCCTATGTTACCTTATACTCACCATTCATAGGCTCTTCAAGTTTTTTTTGATTTAGTACTACATGAAATTACACATATTATTTTTGTTCTCAAAGTCTATAGTCTCTTTCAACAATTTAAGAACTTTATTTAGTTATGGATTCCACTTGGTAAGGTAACAAGTACTACCTGGATAACTAGACATGCTGGTCAGCATGCATCAAGACATCCCACTAGTATTTTGCTTATCTGTTCAACATATATATTTCTAGTTTCACTCTCCTCTTAGATAGAAGACCTTAAACTAGCTTATTTATAGAGATAAAATGTCCATTAGTCTATACACTCCAAAAAAACTCTTCTATGATTGTAATGTTACCTTAAAACCCAATTAATGTAATAATCTATCATAATAATTCATCATAATGGGTATCTTGAGTATCTTTATGAAACATGATGAAACATATACATCATATTTAACCTGAAATTCCAAATGATTATTATTCATGCAATATTATTAATGGAATAAAATTCCATTCTATTAACTATTATTTAGTATGGATAAACCATGAGATAACATATAACTCTATTTTCATCAACATGCTTGGGAACTCCAAACTACTTTACAAAATTACTCTAAAATACGCATTGAGTTCTTCAATATTACCTTAATTATTATTGAAAAAATATACACAAAAACCCATGTGGGTTCAAAATTTATACAAGATTAATCACCACACTAAACAATGAAAATTTGTTATACCAACCTTTGAGTATATGTGAAGGTATTTTGGGGGTTTTCAAGTACACTTTAAGATGTTATCAATATGTAAATTTTAATGTGATAGATGTTATTTAAAATATATTGGTAAATTTTCACGTATGTGTTTAGATAAAGGAATTCATTGTCTTTCTTTATCATTTGTCTCTTTTTGTGTCACATTCCTTATAAAATTGCAATCCTTATAGATTAAAGAATTGGTTTTTTTTGGAAATCCATACATTATAATATATAAAAAGGGATTTATTCTACCTATTTAATGACACACCTGATGTTCGGTTTTTTAGAAGTTCATTGTCCATATTCCATCCCTAAAAATTAAATCTCATGTTTGGAAAAGCCTTATTTTAACACAAAACTGTATGTCTTATAAATAAGGAAGGTTTGGAAGTGGGAACTCCAAGCTGTTATTTATAAGTAATAAATAATTTTCCTTGATTTTTTATCTTGACATCATATTTTATCTTGGATCAGATTTAGATATTCAAAAACATCTAAATAAAATCATTATACTTATATAAAAATGTTATTATAATAAAATCACATTATATAGATTCACATCCACTATAAATGTTTATACTAATATAACAAGCTATATAACACATCCATGGTTGGCTTTTTTTCATTTCTCTCATCATATAACCCAATCCATCATAATTTTTGTATCCATGGTTGGAACACATGCCATAAATCCACAATCGATTTTTTATTTTATTGAAAACCACTTTGTGGGTAAGTGGGAACCTACAGAACTAGACCTTTAGCATCAATTTACACTATCACAAAACAAACATTACAGAGTTAAATTTTGAAAATAATAAAACAAAATCATTCACTGCTCCATAAACAAATCACATAATATGTAAGAACCCAGTTCTTATTTTTGAGGTACGAGTTTCTTCTTTTCTCTTTTCCTTAAGTGTTTTTGAGAAAATAAGGAAAATGGGGAGAAATACTAAATTTTGGGACTACACCCCATGTACTTTTCCACATGCCAGGTACTTTTTCCATGTGGGATGAGTACACATAGCGTGTAGCCACGTTGGTGACAAAGGGTGTAAAAACCGATTACATGTCGTGTAGTGGGTATTAACACGTCGTGTAGTCAGTCGGCAGGTGAATAGTAAGGCGATGGAAGTAGCCTCCAGCCGAGCGGTAGTACACATCTTGTACTCAGGTTTCACACACCGTGTACTCATGTCGACTGATGAACAGTGCCAGGATGGCGAGAAGCCGATGAAGGAACAGTTAAAAAATGAAAAGTACATGTCGTGTGCTTGAGAAGTACACACTATGTAGTTTGTTTTTTTCACATAAAATGGGCATTAGACAACCCTATTCACAGGATTGGATGAGAACCGGAGGAAGTAGTTGGGAGAGGAGGCCGGACCTTCAAGGATCTCTAGATCGAGCGCCGGGAATCCGTTTTCGCCTCTAACGATCTCATTGGAACCGCACGGGTAATCCTTCCCCTCTCCTTAAGCTGTTCATTCCAATTATTCATATAAGGGATGTTATTTAGTTTTGAACTAGGTTTTCTTTCACCTGATATCTACATCATTCTTGGACGATCTTAGGATTGTCGTTCGCGTATACTGTTCAGGAGTGTTTAAGGTAGGTGGATTGGTGTTTAATTTCCAACTATTGTGCGATTTTGTGTACCGTTGAGCTACGAACCCATGTTGGGGTGTCATGTGGCTGAGGCCTTGGATGTTTTGAATACCAAGAACTATTAAGGTAATTAAATTTGATAATAAACTGATGTTTGGGATCACTGCTTGGATCCAGGACCACCCGGGGATGCGTTCCTCTGTTTAGCCGTTTGGCCAGGATACCCGATAGTATGCCATGTTTATTTTGCGCATTACTTTTTCCTTGAGAGGAATTGTGTGTGAATTTCTTTTTTATATGTTGGGCATGGCCTGGTTACATTTTTAGCCTGAGGAAGTGTTTTACTTAGCCTGAGGGCAGTGCATCTTTTTTCCTGAGGAAAACTTCTTCTGTGCCTGTGGGCAATAGACTCTATGCCTGAGGGCGACACTTTGTACGCCTGAGGGAAATATCTGTTATGCATGTGGGCAATTACCTGTAGTTTATATTTCTGATTACCTGAGGGTAAGGGTTTGCATGTCTTAGGACACTGACTATTTACATAGAAATTCACTGTTGTGGTTTCCTTATAATGAATGATTAAATGAATAATAAAATGAAAATATAACTGGTAAAGTTAGTTACTTTTGAGTACTGATTAGTTTTTTTTTCATTTTACTACTTCACATTATTGTTGCATATTTTCACACAGTTGGGCACGGGCCTTCGTTGGGTGACTACTGGGATTTATTTCTCACACCCTATTTGGGTCATGTCTTCAGACCAAATAGATTTAATTTCTGCAGGTGTGGATAAGGTAAAGAGTCCCAATACAGTTACTTGATTGCTGCTGAGGAGTAGGGGAGCATGGGACTGGGCTTAGGCTCACGATTCTACCGGCTGTTTTGTTTTCTTTTACTGTACTCGGAATTGTATTGTACTGTATTACTGTGCAACATGTTCTGGATGTTTTCTTAGAACTTGAGACATGTTGCATCATTATCTATATAACGGTTGGCTATATTTTACTACAGTTATTTATTTTAAATGTGTATGGTTTATTGCGTCCACTGTTGTTGTATGCTTTTTATTTTATTCTGTTGTGCTACACTTTGAAAAGTGAGGGCATAGTTTCCCCACTATCAGACCCGGGCCCTCGCTACTAGTTAGCAGCCTCTGGCATTTGGGTAAATGTGCTTGAGGTCATGTGACCAATTGGGTTCATGGCACCTGTTGAGTGGCACCCGGACCCGGGATATTACAAAGTGGTATCAGAGGAGTTATTTTCTTTGACATTCTATTTGGGGCCTTAGTCAGGGATAGGACGGAAAAGGGTAGTTGGTAATAAGTTGTTCCCGAGAGTAGCTAACCCGTGTATAGGGAAAATCCAGTCTACCTCAGTAATTTCAATTTTTCTGATTTTGAAAATTTTACAGTTGATTTGATTTTCACTGTTGGGTGATGCACTTGTGAATGTGCTGTTTATATTTTATCCATGGGTTCTATTTACCTGCAACCCGATGAGATGAGGGTATTCCATATCATGCATCATTTAGGCACATGCTTGAAATCACATGCCATGCATAGTTCTATGCCATGTAGGCGTATTAGAAATTGCATGTTGTTGTGATAGCTGTTGTGCTAGAAAAAGAATGATGTTGTGATAGCTTCTTTGATAAATACCTACTATGTGATAGGGTATTTTTGTGTGATCCTGTTAATAGGATAGATGCCAAACTTTGGTCTTTGGGGAGTATGGGACCTCAATGACCGGAATTTTGTGGATCATCGACTTGTTTACTTATGAATAACACATATAAGATGCCAAACATTGACTCGTGGGGCGTATGGCCCCTCACGGATCAGAATTTGGCACATAGGTGTTGTTTTCAGTGTTTTAGCTCGCCTCCAGATTAGTTTCTGAGATATACTATCTGGAAAACCTAGTATACATGTCATGTAGTTCTATGGACGCACGCAGTGTGTTCTTCTGTTTGGGAAGAAAAGAAAACTTTTTAAGTACATACCGTGGAGTCTATTACCGTGTCATGGACCGTGTGGGCGGGGACATGGGGTAGGGAAAGGCTTGGAAAAAACATGTCGCGTACCGGATGTACACATCGTGTAGTGTTTACCCGGAGTCCGGCTGTGTAACTAACAACATGGGTCAGTGAAATCTTTTCTTATATACGCCATGTCAGTTATGAACACACCGTGTAGTCTGACCTGGGGACCCGATTGTGTAGCTAACAAACACAGGTCGGTGTTACCTCTTCTTGAATATTCCATGTACCTGAGGGACACGCCATGTAGTCCTTACTGATGGGAGACCATGTGGACTTAGCCGTGTGGCTGGGAAACGCGGTGGAGTACACGTCGTGTGCGGGTGTAACACGTTGTGTAGTGTCGGCAGAGTAGCCGGCCATGTCACGAACGACACGGGAAGTTGGAAATTATACCATACAAGTCGTGTAGATGTTATACATGCCATGTAGTCTTGATCAAGTGAGTCGTGTGGCTTAGTTGTGTAGAAGGACTCAGGTAGGGAAGAAGGATTCAAGTACACGCTGTGTATTTAAAAGGCACACCGTGTGTTTGGGGTGTTACACGACTAGTTTAAGCTAGGGAACACGCCCATGTGAATGGCTTGCGGGAACATGCCATTTATTTTTATACACGCCGTGTAGTCGAGTTTTGTAAATTTTGAAAACTTTCCATCTCCGTATCCTTGTTTTCCGTCTTTGATAATCTTGATCTATGGTGTGCGTCTGAACTTGTAGAGTCATGCTGCCAAGACGACCACATATTGTACACCAAGAGAGTGGAAATGATTTTACTCCAGAGATGGAAGGCCATGGGTTACCAGTGGATCCTCCAGCAGAGCCAGATGCGACGCTAACCGTTATACCGAACACAGGCGCGAATGCGCAGTTCCGTGAAGGCTTTATGCGGTTCATGCAAACCTTTTAGGGAGAACCGCTGACTGCCATATCTATGGCCGAGTTAACTCGTATATTCTAGTAGCAGCATCCGGAAACATTTTTAGGGGATGGCATACCACAGGCTGTGGATCCTTAGATGGATTCATTGCAGACTATTTTTGAGCATCTTGAGACACCTCCAGGGCAGAGGGTCAAACTCGCGACGTATGTGCTGCGTCATTCTGCTAAGAGGTGGTGGGATGTTACCACCCAGTCAGAGCATCATAGAGACATGGTGTGGGAATACTTTCAGACAGATTTTTATGACTTATTCTTCCCAGAGACGTTGAGGACATATAGAGCTAAATAGTTCATGAATTTGTAGCTAGGCGCTTTGTCGATGATGGATTATTCTTCTCATTTCACCGAGCTTCAGCATTTTTCACCCGTTCTGGTGGGTGATGAGACCTTAAGGGTTAGGCTCTTTGAGGATGGTCTTCGATATGACATCTGTGCACTGGTGAATGTTTTCAGGTTGCATATTGTACATGCTATTGTGAACGAGGCGATGATTACCGAGCAGAACCTCCGGGACGCTAGTGGTGTTGCCCAGGGCAGTTCTGCACCAGTTTCTGGTACTATTTCTACTGGGAAAAGGAAGAGACAGACAGACTTCTCTCATAGTGTCAGTACCATCCAGAAGAATGTTTCAGCTGGCTAGGTCATGTGCTACCAGTGTGGTAAGGAGGGGCACAAGAGGCCGCAGTGTCCACGTGACCCAGTAGAGTGCCAAGCTTGCGGAAAGATGGGTCATATGCAACACTATTTTCAGGGTGTTTCCACCAGTAGATAGTGAGAGGGGTTCTGTGCAGAATCCACCTATGGGAGAAGGACTAGCATCTTCTTACCAGTCGGGAAACTGGAATGCGTCAGGGTGTGCAGGCAGGGATGGTGGTCGTGGCTGTGGTAGACAGACAACAGGATCTTAGAGGCAGCAGGGCGGGACATCTCAGGGTAGCTAGGCTGTGTCGCAGGGCTGTGGCATTGGGTAGGAATATGTAGTGCAATAGACCCAGTAAAAGCAGGATCCCAGACCTTCTACTATCAGAGGTACTATTCTAGTAGCTTCTGTCTTATCTTCAGTACTTTTCGATACGAGTGCTACAAATATTTTCATATCTGTGCCTGTTGTGGAGAGCCTTGGGCTCTGTGTTTCTTCTTCTTCTACTATTTTTATGATGCTAGACACTACATTGGGATTTAGAAAGGCTGGTGTGCGTCAGTTCACGAAGTTCCCCTTGAGGTTGGAGGGTGTCACTTTCTGTGGGACCTTTATGTCTTAGAGATGACGAGCTATGATGGAATTCTCAGGATGGACTAGTTGGTTCCCTTTCGAGCCTTTGTATATTGCTATCGTCGTAGGGTGAGTTTCAGATCACCAGAGGGCAGAGAGTTTCTATACAAAGGTGAATGACATGTTCATGCGAGTCGAGCTAGACTAGAGCATCATGGGAAAGGTGGAGTCACAACCCAGATTGCGAATTTATATCTGGATGATCAGGGGAATTTTCAGACGGACTTCCCTCCTGTGGTTGATCGTTTCAGGGATGTCTTCCCAGATGAATTTTCAGGTCTACCTCTAGAGTGAGAGGTGAATTTCTCTATTGATCATGTTCCAAGGGCTGTATCAGTGTCCATTCCTCCTTATAGGATGGCTACGCTTGAGTTACAGGAGCACAAGAGACAGTTAGAGGAGTTACAGACAAAGGGTTTTATCCGACCCAGTACTTCTCCTTGGGGTTCGCCTGTCCGATTTGCTAAGAAGGCGGGCGGTACCGTCAGACTCGGTGTGGATTATCGGATGTTGAACTAGCTGACGGTCAATAACCGATATCCCTTGCCAAGTATTGATGATCTTTTTGATCAACTTCATGGAGCATGAGTGTTCTCGAAGATTGATTTGAGATCAGGATATCATCAGCTGCGCGTGAGAACATCAGATATACCGCCTAGAACTTTTCGGAGTAGATATGGTCTGTACGAGTACTTGGTTATGCGGTTTGGACTCACGAACGTGCCAACAGTTTTCATGGCTATGATGAATTGTGTGTTCCATCCATACCTGGATTATTTTGTGGTAGTATTCGTGGACGATATCTTAGTGTACTCTCACACTCGACATGAACATGCCACCCATCTTAAGATCGTATTGAGTACACTGAGAGAGCATTGTCTATATGCTATTCTCTCAAAGTGACACTTTTGGATGGACTAGATTAACTTCCTTGGTCATATCATCTCAGAGGCAGGAGTTGTAGTAGACCCAGAGAAGGTGAGAGAAGTAGTTTCCTGGGAGAAGCCTAAGAACGTGTTTGAGATATGGAGTTTCTTGTGGATGGCTAGTTACTAAAGATGATTCATAAAGTACTTCTCCTTCTTAGCAACGCCATTGACGGGTTTGACTAAGAAAGGTGAGAAGTTCATTTGGTCAAAAACTTGCGAGACAACCTTTTAGGACCTGAAAGGAAGGTTGACATCAGCACCAATCCTAATACTCCTAGACCAGGGAAAGAGCTATACAGTTTACTGTGATGCTTCAGGTATTGGGCTGGGAGTATTGTTGATGTAGGGCGATCGAGTTGTTGCGTACAGTTATCGGTAGTTGAGGCCGCATGAGAGGAATTACCCGATGCATGATCTCGGGTAGGATGCAGTTGTTCATGCGTTGCGCTGTTGGAGACATTATCTCTTGGGAGAGAATTTTGTGATTTCCACAAACCAAAAAAGTATCAAGTATATCTTTACTCAGCGTGACTTGAACCCGATACAGAGAAGGTTGTTTGAATACCTTTAGTCCATTGATTTTGAGCTTGCATATACACCTAGTAAAGGTAATGTAGTAGATGATGCACTGAGCATGAAGACTCAGATACAAGATATGAAGGAGGCCAGTGATGAGTGGAAGCTTATGAATTTGTTCTCTGAGATTCATCTAGAGGTGCATGATAGTCAGGGGAAGATCTATCTTTCTTCTTTAGTTGTGACTTCTACCCTCCTGGATAGAGTGAGGCTGAGACAGCTATCTAATTCAAAGGGCCTAGTTCTACGGGAGTCGGTGGAAAGTGAGGACCCTCCTCCTGGTTGGACGATAGGCGATGATGAGGTACTACGTTTCCATGGACGAGTGTGGGTGCCATGGGATATACGAGAGGAGTTGATGCGGGAGTTCCATGATTCATCTTGGGCAGTTCATCACAGGGTTACCAAGATGTACCGAGAGTTGAGACGTCAGTACTGGTGGTTGGGTATGAAGAAAGATGTAGCGGGTTTTGTTATGAGATGTTCCACCTGTCAGCATGTGAAGGTGGAGCATCAAAGGCCAGCCGGACTGTTACAATAGTTATCCATTCCGAAGTGGAAATGGGATAATTTTGCAATTGACTTTGTGACTAGGTTGCCGAGGTCACCTCGATGAAATGATTCCGTGTGGGTTATTGTGGACTGACTCGTGAAGGTAGCTCACTTTTTGATGATCAATGAGACCGTCAGTGTTGACGAGTTCGGGAAGTTTTATATCCGTGAGGTCGTACGTCTTCATGGGGTTCCTCGTTCTATCTTTTCAGATAGGGACTCCCGTTTTATGTCTCGTTTCTGGTAGAGTTTTCAGAGGGCACTGGGTACAAAAGTGCTTCTGAGCATAGCTTACCACCCTCATACTGATGGCTAGTTAGAGCGTACAATACAGGTGCTTGAGGTCATGCTGTGTGCATGCATCATAGAATTTGGGAGCTCTTTGGATAAGCACATACCCCTGGCCGAGTTTTCCTATAATAACTGTTTTCAGGAAACTATTGAGATGGCACCATATGAGGATTTATATGGTAGGCCATGCCAATCATCTTTGTGCTGGTTAAAGGCAGGTGAGGCCGCTTTACTGGGACCATGTCTCGTGTAGGAGACTTCTGAGCAGGTCTAGTTGATTCAGAAGTGGATGGAAACCACACAGTCTCTTCATAAATCTTATGAAAATAGCCGCAGACGACCCTTGGAGTTCATGGTCGGGGATCAGGTTTTCTTACGTGTTTCACCGAGGTTGGTACACATACAGATTAGGAGACAGAGTAAACATTCACTGAGTTATGTGGGGCCGTTTGAGATTCTGGAGAGAGTCGGGCTGGTTTCATATCGGTTGCAGTTACCATAGAGGTATCGAGCCATGCACGAAATCTTCCATGTATCTCAATTGTGGCTCTATCATTCAGACCCATCTCACGTCATTCAGCCTGAGGAGGTTGAGGTCGTGGTAGATGCATCCTTTGAGGAGCATCCGATTCTTATCGTGGATAGGTGCACGATGGTTCTTTGAGGCCGGTCAGTTCCTCTCATACGGTTTCTATGGTAGCATGGCTGAGTGTAGGACGAATCCTGGGAGCGGGAGACTGATGTACGTGCTCCGTGGCCAGAGCTGTTCTGAGCTTTATCTTCGCTACCCTTGTAAGGGAAATTCAGGGATTAATTTCTTTAAGGGGGAAGTTTGTAAGAACCCGGTTCATATTTCTGAGGTATGATTTTCTTCTTTTCTCTTTTCCTTAAGTGTTTTTGAGAAAATAAGGAAAATGGGGGAAAATCCTAAATTTTGGGACTACACTCCATGTACTTTTCCACACGCCGTGTACTTTGTCCATGTGGGATTAGTAGATAGGGGTTGTAGCCATGTTGGTGAAGAAGGGTGTAAAAACTGACTACACGTTGTGTAGTGGGTATTTACATGTCGTGTAGTCAGTTGGTAGGTGAATAGTAAGGCAGTGGAAGCAGTGGCCAGCCGAGCGGCAGTACACGCAGTGTACTTAGGTTTCACATACCTTGTACTCATGTCGACTGATGAACAGTGCCATGCTGGCGAGAAGCCGATGAAGGAACAGTTAAAAATGAAAAGTACCCACCGTGTACTTGAGAAGTACACGCTGTGTAGTTTGTTTTTTTCACTTAAAATGGGCTGTAGCCAACCCTATTCATAGTATTAGCTTAGAACCGGAGGAATTAGTTGGAAGGGGAGGCCGGACCTTCGAGGATCTCTAGATCGAGTGTCGGGAACTCGTTTTTGCCTCTGATGATCTCGTTGGAACCGCACGGGTAAGCCCTCCACTCTCCTTAAGTCGTTCATGGCAATTCTTCCTCTAAGGGAAGTTATTTAGGTTTGAAAAAGGTTTTATTTCACCTCATATCTATGTAATTCTTGGACGATTCAAGGATCGTCGTTCACGTATACTGTTCAGGGGCGTTTAAGGTAGGTGGTTTAGTGTTTAATTTCCAACTGTTGTGCGTTTTTGTGTACCATTGAGCTACGAACCCATGTTGGGGTATCATGTGGTTGAGGCCTTGGCCGTTTTGAATACCTAGAACTGTAAAGGTAATTAAATGTGATAATAAACTGCTATTTGGGATCGCTGCTTGGATCCAGGACCACCCAGGGGTGCCTTCCTCTATTTAGCCGTTTGGCCAGGATACCCGAGGGTATGCCTTGTTTATTTTGCGCATTACTTTTTCCTGGAGAGGAATTGTATGTGAATTACTTGTTTATATGTTGGGGATGTCCTGGTTACTTTTTTATCCTGAGGCAGTGTTTTACTTAGCCTGAGGGCAGTGCATCTTTTAGCCTGAGGGAATCTTCTTCCATGCCTTTGGGCAATAGACTATGTGCCTAAGGGTGAAACTTTGTACACCTGAGGGAAATATCTGTTATGCATGTGGGAAATTACATGCGGGTTACGTTTCTGATTACCTGAGGGTAAGGGTTTCCGTGTCTGAGGACACTGACTGTTTACATAGAAATTCACTGTGGTGGTTTCCTTATAATGAATGATTAAATGAATAATAAAATGGCAATATAAGTCACGATGTTAGTTACTTTTGACTACTACTTAGTTTATTGCATTTTACAAATGCACATTGTTGTTGCATATTTTCACACAGTTGGGCACGGGCCTTTGGTGGGTGCCTACTGGGATTTATTTCTCACACCCTGTTTGGGTCATGTCTTCATCCCAAACAGATTACATTTCTATAGGTGTGGATAAGGGAAAGGGCCCCTATACAGGTACTTGATTACTGCTGAGGAGTAGGGGAGCATGGGACCGGGCTTAGGCTCACTATGCTACCATCTGTTTTGTTTTGTTTTGCTATACTCTGCATTGTATTGTACTGTATTGTTGTGCAACATGTTCTGGATGTTTTCTTAGAACTTGAGACATGTTGCATCATTATCTATATAACTGTTCGCTATCTTTTACTACAGTTGTTTATTTTAAATGTGTATGGTTTATTTCTTATGCTGTTGTTGTATGCTTTTTATTTTCTTCCGCTGCGCTACACTTTGACAAATGAGGGCATAGTTTCCCCACTATCTGACCTGGGCCCTCGCTGCTAGTCGGCAGCCTCTGGCATTTGGGGAAATGCGCTTGAGGTCATGTGACCAACCGGGTTCGGGGCACCCGTTCAGTGGAACCCAGACCTGGGACGTTACATAATATGTTTAAAAACATATCACATTTCTTTGCTTCACAGGAACACCCAACCCACATTTCCTTTATAACTCCCAACATCCATGGCATCATCAACCAACCCAATCCACATAACCATTATATAAAAACACATTCCAATGGATACCATGATCACCTAACTGATGTCACAATCATCCCATATAAAATCCAACCATTGACAATCTTAAGACATAGTTCATAACTCAATATTCAAAATCGTTATATTAAACATACCAAGAACAAACATAAAGGGCCAAGGGTTCTCACATGTTATAAAAACACCAACACTAAATGTGATACAAGATAGTATGGATATTGTCACACACCGTACCTCTTTCAAATTTTAACTAATTTATAAGGATACCACCACTTTTTACTTACCCAAACATTCTATAATTTCTCATGGATGGAACCATGGTTTATAACATAGTTCACTAGTCCATGACATGATTACAAACACCCAAATCAGGTTCCTTTATATCATTTATATAGTATAAGAATCAAATTAATCGTAATTTGTGACCTATACATCAAAATAAACTCAAGAGGATCATCAAATAAAATTATTCATCTTAATTAATTTCTGGTTATTATCCTTGTTATATTAATGATTTTTTGTTTTATTTTCTTGTAAAAATTGAATGTGACATGTTATGATTATGTTATTATTATACTGGAATAGTTTTTTTTACTATTTTTATATTTTAATATCTTTTTTTTTCTTCTTTGGATCTATAGTTTATATAGTTTAATTTTTATGAAAGGTGATATATAGAGGTTGTTTAAACCGACACTATATATTCCAAATTATTATTTAGCGACAGTTTAAACTGTCACTATATAAGGTCGACATTTTTTCAGTGGCGGTATCCCCTCCCAAAAAAATTATGAGGGGATAGAGGAGGTTTAAACTGCCTTTATCCCCTCAGAATTGTTTTTGGAGGGGGAACCGCTGGTGAACAAAAATTCCACGATGGTTCCCAAAAACCACTAAATGGGTGGAACCAACAAGAGTTGGATACCGATGCCAATATTAGAAGTAGTTTTTGGAAACCATCACAAAACCATATCTTAGTGGTATAAACCACCTCTATCTATAATTTTTTTGTAGTGTAGGCTTATGTGTATTCCACAAATCTATGTTTTATGAAAATGTAATTCTATCATGTATAATGTTCTCGAATAACTTATGATTCATGTATTATTAACTTTCAATGTCTATGACATGACTCAATATTATATTCTTTGATATGTAGGTTATGGGGTTTGAATGTTATTATCATTCTCTCATTCCCTTATGTATATGTTATTCTTAAGTTTCTCCTTTGTTTACCCTTATGGAGAATCTAAGTTCAGCCTTTCTTATTTTTCATTTCCCCTCAATATGAAGAATTTTGTTAATTTGGTTATGTTTTTGAAGAGTAACAAATGGGAAATTATTTAAGGTATATTTTTAAGATATTTCACCATGTTAGAAGATTCTGTTTCTAATTTTCCAATTATGCTAAACTATTATGGTCCTCAGTTGTGTATTTGTGTAATGTAATGAATATTCATCTAAAAACACCTAATATCCATGTATGAAAATCCAAGGTCACTATAATATTTAATGTTTTTATTTAAATGTATAATTTATGTATAAATGGGGTAATAATTTCATGATTATTATTCTAGAAATGGTGGAGTAATGACCACTTTGACTATAGTTAACATACCAAAGTCCTTTTGTACTTATGAACCAAAATCATCAAAACGTTCTATGTGAATTTAATTGATTATGTAAATATATATATCTAGTTAAGATATAAAATAAAATGAATAATAAACATGAAATAAATTTATGAAGCAAGAAATAGTTAATATAGGATTATTATTCAGGAAGATATACAACATACAAGATGAGTTAGACTCAAGGCAAGAAACATTGTTTAAAAAAACAATCTTTTAATGTTTCCATTAAAAATAAATTTTTTCTATATACATATTTTTGAAATTATTTTTTGGATGTATTTATATGGACAAAATTATTTGTTAGGTTTCCTTTGACTTTATTCAAAGTTTTCCAAAAAAAGGTATCTTTTTAGAGAATATTTTGAGTTTCCTGACAAAACAAAAAGAAAAATGTTCTATTTTAGCATATACAGAGACAATGAATTATCCTATCACCATAAATTATATTTTTTGTTTGGATTCCTTTATAAGAATCTATGTTTTCTTCAAAGAAAAAACCTCTTTCCCTTTATTCTCGGAATTTTAGTTTTTAAAATTGGGTTTTAAAGAAAAGGGATATATCAATATTTGAAAATGTTTTTCTATGGTTAAAATGAACGTTTTTTATGATTAAATATTTTATGTATCATGTTATAGTTATTAATAATTGTTTATGAGATGGTTTGTTCCACTATAAATTGAGGGTGGGTGTGTAACACCCCGAAATTTTAAAATAAGGATGATATATTTGGTAGCATGTGTGACACAAAACAACAAGCGTAGAAGGGAATATAGAATCTTTATACTTTACATTATATTTAATATATTTAATAAATTAAATCTATGATATATCATGAAATGTAAATAGTACTAAGTTATCTTTCAACACACAATAAATGAATTTATTTGATAGCTTGCATTACACGTAAGACTGAGTTTTACCAAAAACTATTTATATTATTATTTAACATGAAAATTATCTCAATGATATTAAATTCATGTTTAAAATTTTATTAAATATGTTGTGAAAATAAATTTTTAATTCATTTTTTTACATATTAATTATAAATTTAAATGAAAACAAATTGAATATACATGAAATGTTTTTATAAGGAAATATTTTTATGTTCCTAAGGGTGTTTTATTTTAATAAATAAAATAAAATACAATTATTGAATCATATTAATGAATTTTGATTATTATATATTCAATCATAATTCTTTAAATTTATCCAATTGGTTCAATGTTCATATGATAAGAACAAATCCAATTTTATGCATATAATATTTATTTTTCTAAAATACAGTTCTGACTCCTTTTAATGGTGTACTTGTTTTAAAAAAAATTAAAAATTTTAAAAATTATATTAGAGAAAATAAATTAATATTTTGAATTTTTATTGTAAAAATTTTCTTAGGGTGATCTTTAAGTATTATTCTGAGAAGTTTCATTTTTTTGATGAATAGTGAAAAAAACTGAATTTTAATTAAAAATGACTTTTCATCTAAATAATTTATTGTGTGAAATTATATTTTTATTTTTTTTAAGTACCATAAAATAAACTATATATCTATTAATCCAATTTAATTCATTATAATAATTTTTTTTATTTAATTCAATATAAAAACATTTTTAAACATTTGAACATTTTCACTTTAAAAACCATTTCTCATCGCTTCTACATGATTACTTATAAATTAACTCCTACCACTTATTTGAATTGAATTTAAAAATTTTAATTCCATATTTTGAATCATCATAATTTATAATATATAATAATTTCAACATAATTTTTTACCAAAGTGATTAGTGAAAACAATTAATGTTCATCACGATGATTAAGGTAAAAATGAGTTTACTTAGTGGTTAATCATAAAATATATAGTGAATAAATGATCCAAGAGCCATCCAAAACCAATTTTATGGAAATATTTAGACCATATACCCTATTTTATCCAAATTTTGTCATTATTGGAGGCACATGAGGTAAGGGATTCCTCCTTATAGTGTTTACTTTTTGGTATTCACAATAATGACCCTCCCCAACTATAAAGGGGAACTCACTCCCCTAACTTATTTAAAACTACCAAGCCATTTTTATCATCCATAAATTGACCAATTAAATTCAAAAATTACATCCCCTCATCATAGAAGACTTATTTTTTCAAAAATCCATCTTGGGAAGGCATTAGTGAACATTTAAGGAGGATACCTGAAGAAGATGTAATGTTTTTATAAAAGTATTTTCATTTTATTTCCTTCTCCACCTCCTTAAATTATTCTTATATAGCGCCTATATAATAAAATCAGTATCTTAAATATAATTTTAAGTAGTTATGTTATGGTTTCTATTGAAAAATTTACTCACTTCCATCAAATGGGTTTCAAAAACATCATTCATGTGTATGGTAGACTACCACCTCATGAAACGATGTTGTTCGCCTGACATTACCCCATTAATGTTTGAGAATAATGATGGAAGTATTGTTTATATTTGATATGTGAGATAATAATGATTTCTTTATTCTTCTGGAATTATTATATAACACATACCATCATGCTTTCCATTTTTTGCAATACGATTACATTGCTCGTGTGTATGGCCTGCTACTACCTCATGAACCGATGTAATTCATTCATGCTTTACATGAAGTTTCATAAGGATGGTTCTGATAAAAAAATATGATTTTTATGAAATATATATGATATTTTAGTCATAATATACATATATATCACTTACTTTTGTTTCATTTAATATAAAAATAAAATAAAAATAGTTTTAATGTGTATGTACGACCTACCGTCTCTATGCATGGTGTATTTAATTTCATATCACAAAATTTTATGGTTTAAAATTAATAAATAAAAAATAAATTCATATTTTATTTTAATCATATTTTAAATTCTTTAGATGATTAAATAATGGTCTAAGTAAGAGGAATACAAAAACAACAATTCAAAACATACAAAAAAGAATAAGGAAATTTACACCCGAAATAATGAAAATAATGAAATATTTTTATCAAATGGGTGATAAGATGTTATAAATGGATAATATATGATTTGATAAATGTTAATATGGTGACTTTATGAGTTTATTACATTCTTAAAACCATTATAAATAATTTTAAATAGTGTTAAACCAAAAACAATTTCTAGGTAATGGATTTCATCCAAATTTCATTTCATCAAGGCATATTGTATTATTTAGAACTTAATTTGTTTTATGTGGAATATATACTAGCCCTAGACATATAATATCATGAATAATTCTTTAATCATAGAATTTTATGTTTTAATTTTAATTACTTCCTCTAATGGAATCTGAGCCTAATGCTACCATGTGGTA
Organism: Viscum album; assembly: GCA_963277665.1. Classification (NCBI taxonomy): domain Eukaryota; kingdom Viridiplantae; phylum Streptophyta; class Magnoliopsida; order Santalales; family Viscaceae; genus Viscum; species Viscum album. The sequence continues at coordinate 949,641,290 of OY728127.1, forward strand.
AAGAAATTTCATAACTCAATTCCTTTTCATTTGGATATATTATTTCCTTGTTGTCATTAATAATATAGGATTATCTATGAAATGAAATTTGACTATATATTTATGTATTTACACTTATTCTATGTGGATTTAAATTTGATACACAATCCAATGACACCATCAGCATAGCGTAGTGGCTGACCTACCGTTCCATTGACACTGAATACCAACTCGCGCATTCCCCCACGGTCTCCCGGGTCCATGAATCCATATTAGTGTTGAACCCATTTGGACCCCCTTTCTACCCCTTCCCATATTAAAGTGTTATCCATTCATATTTCATAGTATACAAGGATATCCCGAGTTAATCAACTAGTTTCCCCCACCCTCGAATCACTGAACACCCACATCTCCATTCCCATATGCACCCACGTGTTGTAGGAATTGATCCTACGACATTCGAGTTTTCAATACTTATATTCTATCAATAATGAACTAAGATCACTGATGAGAAACCTAGTGGAATCTAGGCTTCAGGTTTTTTAATGGTGCACTAGTGTCCACAATTCCCAAAAGGAGTCAATATAACCTTTTGAAATAGTTCTTGAATTGAATCAATTTTGGTGGTCCTTAAACCAAATCACCCAAAAATCCCAAAGTATTCTAGAATATAAATTCCCCCTTTCACCTCCACACTAACTGTTCAACCCCATGAACAAAATTATCAAACAGGGAAATTTGGTGGTATTGGTTTCACAATGCCATTGGGGAGGTACCACGTTCAAGGAATTGGAATTGAGGTTTGTGATTGCAATTCAACCACGAATACAACTGAACCCACCCAAACTCATATATCTATTTGTGTGCATTTTCTATCTCTACTTGGGCCTCCCCTAGGAATCCCCTTTCTCCATTTTCTCCTTATCTCCGCTCGATCTTCTTATAGGAATACAATCACTCTTTTCATGAACATTCACTTACCCTTAGCTCCTCTTGAGATTCCCATATGAATCCCTTAGATCCATCAGGAACTCACTCTATTAGATCCAACCAATCATACCCTGAGGAAGATCATTCTTCCATTAGCTCTTCTCGAGATTCCTCACAGGGATCTGCTTGCTCCATTAGCTCCTTAGCTCTGATCGGTCCTCGCAAACCCTATCATTTACTCCATTAGCTCAGCACCGTCCTACCAAACTCTTCCCTCACTCCAATGGTCAAACCCCCTATACTAATAGGTGGCCACTTCCTTAGATACCAAACCACAAACTATCCCCATATCTGAAAACTTTTAGTGTATATGATCAAAAATAAAACTACTCAAAGTGCTATAGTAGGCTCTCCTTGGATCTGGATATGATATTACCATTGGATCGATGAGAGTATCTAGGAAGGGGGAAGCTGAGAACTAATTTGGGCTAATTGAATAATAGGATGTGATTAGTAGAGATAATACCCATGAATTAGCTACCCGAGATATATCCCAGAAGGAGCACCATCTCCCTCAAAGAATGACTTCCCTGCCTAGCATGATCTGATCATGCCCCTAAGATCTAAAATACAAAGTCATCATCTTGGAGGATATACCATATAATGAAGTAGGAATTCCATTTCAATGAAGGTGGCTCCATACGGTCTAGCTAGTATGGAACCCAATCTCCCATGTGGTGTTGGAATCAGAATTCTGATCCACTTGTTTTCTTGGTTTCTATATAATATAAGTGGTGGACTAAAGAATAGTTTTATCCATATACCCTAGATATAAATTTATTGTAATGGCTTGTTTAGAAACCTCATTCTAATTGATATTTTTTTTAATTTTCATTAAAAGAAATTATATTATCATTGTTTGATAACCAATTAAATTATTATCTCATATGGTTACTCATGATCTTTTTCAATTGAAATTACATTTTTCTCACTCTTTGGTAATAAAAATTGTTGAGAAAATGTCTTAATATAATTATACTTCATTTATCTCTTCGATCGAAATTCATTTTTCTTATATGACCATGTTTTTGTATAAACAAATTCAAAAAAATTTCTTTAACCTTTTAAAAATTATTTATTAAAATATATTTTACCCATTTTTTGTTTTTTAAAAAAATTAAATGTAATATTCTTGTCACTTTTCAAATAATGAATTTTCTAAACTTTTTAAAATGAAAAAGGAATATTCTTTTTACCTTGTACAAAATTAACCACCATAATTTATTTGAATCTTCCTTTTCAATTTTAAAAATATATTCCTAAAGAAATTTTTTTTAAATGTGATTTTCAAAAAAAATAAAGTTCAAAAGGTTTTTAAAAATAAAGAGGATATTTTATTGATGAATTATTTTATATATCATTTTATTTACTTAATGAAAAAACCCTCATTCTTATTCTAATGGATATTCATTGTATTGATACCATCATTATTCTTCCTCTATATAGATTATGATTATTTCTTCTAAGGACAATATTGATACTCAATTCGTTGAATCAAATTTTCTATCATTTACTTCCCCTTGAGTTATTCCCTTTCCATTTACCATTGAACATTAAAGTTTCCCTAGACATCCATTTTATTTATCATAAATAAGATTATTTCCTTAACGATATACCATTTAAATATATAATTTTTACTTTGACTTTTATTTTATTATCTTGGGAAATATTGATAAATTTTTATTATTTAATCAATATAGATATTTTATAAGGCACATTATTTATGAATTAATTCAATTATTCAATATACGAGGAATAATTTGGAACGAATGTGATTGGTGGGGATCATAATTTATATATCCCCTCATTTCATTGACCAATATCATGAAAAAGGTCTGTTGGGAAAATTAAATGGGTTTCTACCAATAGTTTTAAACCATATTGTGAAAGGTTTTAATGATAGATGTTTTCTTGTGCCTTAGACATTATTTCCAATAATAAATCATTTCCTTTATTCAGAATCCAGTTATTATTATCCATGATATTTTCACTATGAAAAATCTATGGATGCATTTCATTCATAGATTATTCATTAAATGGAAGGTGTGTTCAGTTATTTACCTTTCCATATTTATTTTGCCTTATATTTTCTTGATATTCATGGTATTTAAATAGATTTTTTTCAGTAATTTATCTTTCTAAATGATTTATGAAATTTTTTCCTAGTTATTGATTATGTGGGACACTTTATAAGTTATTTACCTTCCTATAATAATTATTATTTTTGATTCATTGTTTATTCTTCTATAATTAACCCTTAGTGATAATTTGAGCTCACCTTTATTTTTTTTATTTTCCCTGGGATTCCATGAAGTGTACTAAGAGAGATATACAAGTATATTCTGGATGGAAATATGTTATTCTAGAGAATAAAAATATACATTGTAAGTATTGTAGTAATTTGTAATACAAGACTGATGTATGTACCTAGTTTACCAAGACTACAAACTATTTGTTCCTTTGGGATAAAATTTCCTTTTTTCTTATGCCAATTTAATGGTAGTGAGAATCAGCTCCGATATACTGGGTTTGGGGTCACTACAGTTTATATCAGAGCAAGTTTACTAGAAACCATGGGAACTAGATTTAGGGAAACATAGATTTAGAAACATAACCCTATGATTCAATTTGATGATAAGTATAAAACAACATCCTAATGATTTAGTAAGATAAATAATATGTGGGTTTTCCTAGCAATACATCTATGTATGGATACTACAAGTGGATGTGGTTTTGGTACATATATACCTAGGGTAATAAATTTAAAAAGGGAATGTCAGACTTAACTCAATCATAACCTGTTACATGATAATGGGAGTTACTGGACACCTGGTTCAACACTCATTGGGGATACTCTTAGGAAAATTCTCATTTTCATTACAAAAAATTATAAAGTATTTGAATAGATGATGACAATTAATAACATATGAAAAACCCTAGACCAAGGAATTACTTATGTTGAAATAAAATCGACGTAGTATTGGGATTAATGATTTAATTTTTTTGAATCATTTTACCAGTAGTATTTTGGATATAATAATTATGAAGAATGTAAGGATTTTTTTGAATTTTAGAAGCATATGTTTCTTAATTGAGTTATGGATTCCATAATGGGATATTATTTTAAGATTTTAAATAAGATTATGGACATAAAAATCACTTTTTAAGTTTTATGTGATGATATTCTACCAGGATTAAGGAAATTTTGGAGAAATTTATAGAATGCATATGTTTTAGTGAAACGTTTATTTGAGTAATAATGAGTTTATATTACATAGACATAAGTTTAGAGGTATTGATATCCTTTATGGTTAATAAGACAATTAAGGAAATTTTAATAAAAGTTAAATATGATTATTAGACTTTGTAAAAATAATAATTATATCAAAAACCAAAATAAAAATGTTATTTAATGATTAATTTAATTTCAATGGTGTCCATCATATTTTTGGGAACCTTATAGGAATTATGCTAATGTGGTTTATAAAAAGGATGAACCACATGCAGGGTGCAACCGATTGCATTTGGTAAGGCGATGGGGCTTGAACCCATGAAAGTAGGACGATAAGGGTTTTCTACCTTCCACTGGCCTATTTGGTATCCAAGTTAATGCATCATTTATTTTAGTCAAACAATATTAAAAATAAATAATAATGATGAACTTTTGGTATTACTTTTAAGGTTTAGAGATTACTGTATTATATTGAATAACATGTGCTAACCATATTGGTTTTCCAAAATAGTTAGATACATATGGAAATAATTTTCACTATATTATGGATCTTACGATATCTTAAAATTAAATTTTAGTGATTCATGAATAAAAAAACATTTTAGGATTTTCATTTCATTGAGAAAGAAATGAATTTTATATTATATGAAGAAAACTAAAAAGATTATTTTTTTATTATGAAATAGAAATGTATCAAGTAGTTATATTTAATAATATTATTTGATGGTAAAATAATTCCTCAACTTTGGAAGAATTATCATGAAATAAAATTTTATCATATTTCCATCATTTTTGATCATATCGATGAACTTTTCACACCTATTAAATTTAGGACTTTGAGGCCTTTAAATTTAAATTGATCATTTATTTTCTTATGATAAATGACCTCAATAGATTCCTATACTTATTTATTATTTTCCCCCATGTATATATCTTCACTTTCCACAAATGTTATCCTGTATAGAAACCTAGTTACACGTCAATCCATGTGACCTTTTTACTTCTGATTCTATCTTATGAAGTGTATATTTTATTAACCAATTTATGATGTGAATTTTTTAATAATGGTATTTTCAAATTTTAAAACCTTGATTACCATGATCAATTTGAAATCCTCATAATGTAATTTATTTAAGATGGGGAGAATGTGACACCTAGATATTTTAAAATATTAATTTTATATTCAATAACATGTTTAAAAATCGAAAAAAGTGTAGAAGGGAATATATAATTTCTATACATTAAATTAAATATTTTATATAAAATTAAATTCAAAAATCATTCAATTATCTTTTGCTACACGTGACAATGAATTTCTTCGATAGTTTTCATTATACACATAACATAGTTTTACTGAGTACAATTAATATTATTATTTAACTTCAGAATTATCTCGTATATATATATATATATATTAAATTTAGGGTTACAAATAGGATTAAATAACTTATGAAAATATATGGTTGAATTCAATGGATAAAAATTAATTATAAATGAAAATATAAACCAATTGAATATAAGAGAAATGTTTTTATAAAAAAAACTATTTTTATAGGACCAAGGATGTTTTGTCTTAATAAATTAAATTAATTTTTTTTTTTTGAATTATATTAACCAAATTTATATTTTATATATTCAATAAAAAAATTTTAAATTCAAAAAATAGGTTCTATGGGCATATGATAATAACACATACAATTTTACACATAAAAGTTATATTTTTCTAAAAGGAGATTACACTACCTTTTAATGGTGCATTTGTTTTAAAACTAAATATTAAAACTTTATGAAATTTTATTTTAAAAAATAATTTTTTATTTGAAATAATAAATCCAAAATTATATTAGGGTATTTTTTTAGTATTTTTCTAAGAAGTTTTATTTTTTGATGAAAATTAAAAATATTAGATTTTAATTGAAAGATGAATTTTCATAAAAATAATTTATAATGTTAAGTTATATTATTATTTTTATTAAAGTTAAATTATAACAATTATACACATATTAATCCAATTTTTTTTAATTTTAATATTTTTTATACTGAATTTATATATAAATCTTAGTAAACTATTAAACATTTTCACTTTAAAAACCAACTTTCTCTTCGCGTCTGCATGATTACTTTTAAATTAAATTTTTCCAATTATTTAATGGAATTTGAAAAATTATAATAAATGTTTTTAATAAAAATAATAATATTATTATATAATAAGTTCAAATTAATTTTCTACCAAAGTGATTAGAGAAAATAATTAATGTTTATCACAACAGTTAAGGTAAAAATGAGTTTACTTAGTAGTTGATCTGAAAAGATAAGGTGTGTAAATGACCCAAAAATTGTATAAAACCCATTTTATGGCCATATTTAGACCATAAAACATATTTTATAGAAAATAGTTCATTATTGGAGTAACATGAGGTAATTGAAACCTTCAAATAGTGTTTACTTTTTGGTATTTACAAGAATTCCACTCCATCTCCACTATAGATGGAAACTCACTTCGCTCACTTATTCACACATACTAATAAATATTTATCATAAAAACCTAAAAAAATTCACTTAAAAAATCCCAAAAATCATCTTAGAAGCCTTATTTTGTTATTAATGTTATATTAGTATTGTATTAGTGCAAACATAAGGTGGATACCTGAAGAAGTGGTAATGTTTTTCTAGATGTGTTTTTATTTTATTTCCTTTTCCACCTCCTTGAATTATTATTCTATCATGATTTTATAATAAAATTACTATATTAAATTTAATTATATGTTTGAATGTTTTGGTTAAAACCTAAAACATCACACACAACCATCAAATGGATTACAAAATCATCGTTCATATGGATGACAGACTACCACATCTCGAACGGATTTTGTTTGTTTTTCCATTACCACTATTCCAGGATCATAATAATGATTTAAATAATATTTATATATGATAAATGTGATATTTATAATTTATTTATTCTTTATTAATTATTAAATAAAACATACCATCATGATTTCTATTTTGTGGGAATATGGTAACATCGCCCATGTGTATGGTGAACTACCGCATCACGAAGTAATGTGATTAATTCACGCTTAACATGAAATGTATTAAGGATGGTTTTCATAAAACATGTGATATGTATGAAATATATATGATACTGTAATGATAATATATATTTCATTAAATTTTTATTCTTTCAGTATGATAAGAAAATAGAAACAATGTTGATGCGTATATAAGGTATACCATCTCCATGAACGGTGTATTTCATTTCATATCACCGAATTTTATGGATTACTATAAATATATATATATAATAAATATATATATTATAAAAATAATGTTTTAAATTATTTATATGATGAAATAAATATATTGGTAATAAAAACAAATAAATAAAATTTTAAAAACATACTAAAAAACAAGGAAATTAACACCCTAAACAATGAAAATAATGAAGGATTGTTAACAAATGAGGGAAAATATGTTATAAAAGGATTTTATATTATATTATATATATATATGGATCTTTAATATATTAATAACATTATTAAGATCATTATATATGGGGTTAAGTAACGTTTGACTAAAAGGAAGTGTGAGGCAATGGATTTTGTCTCAATATCATTTCTTCGAGGCATATTATAATATTACGCACCTAATTTATTTTATATAGTGTATATACTTCCCATTTAAAAGTAATATCATGAATAATTAATTCTTCTTGGTATTTTTTGTTTAAATTTCAATTATCACATCTAATGGGATTTTAACTTAAAGTTACCAAGTGGTAAATAAATTTCACAACCCAATTCCTTTTCATTGGTTTATATTACTTCCTCGATGTTGTTAATATTCTATAATTATGTGTAGAATGAAATTTTAGTATCTATTTATGTATTTACAATATTTTTGGATTTATAGTTGTTACACATAATTTATTTACTTATTAATTTTCACTTCAACGTGATGATCATTTTTATGGTTTATTTCCAAATCTCATACTACTTGAATTTTTTTATTTTTATTAATATACATTAATGGAAATCATATGAAAATTACTTAATAAACCATTTAATTTTCTTCCCCTATGGTTACTCATGTTATTTTTAAATTGATAGTAAAAATTCTCCACTCTATGGTACTTAGATTTCTTGAGAAAATTTTCTAATAAAATCCTACATCATTTCCCTCTTCGGTCAAGAATTTGTTTTCAAGAAAAAACAATGTTTTCTAAAAAAAATTAATTATCCATTTCAAAATGATATATTGAACGCAATTTTTGACAATTCTTTATTTTTAAAAATGTTTTCAAGGTAATATTTTTTTACTTTCAAAAAAAAAGGAATTACATTACATTTTAACAATGAAAAATGAATGTTCCTTTTACATTATTTAGAATTTACCACCATAATATATTTGAAACATACATTGAAATTTTGAATAAATATTTAAAAAAGATTTTAAAATCTATTTTCAATGAAAATGGTTCTAAAAATATTTTTCAAAATGAAAAAGCATATTTTTCTCTAGAATTATTTAGAGGTATTTTTATTTTATCATCGATAACAAACCTTATTATTACTCAAAATGGTATACTTCATATTGATATCATCTTTATTATTACACTAGAATGATTATGATTATTTTGACTAATTATAGTATTTAAATTTACTTCATTCAATCATATTTTCAATCATTAACTTCCCCTTGAGTTATTTAATTTCTATTGAGCATTGAAAATTAAATTTCACCTAAATTTCCACATTATTTATCATGGATATGATAATTTCTTAAAATTTATATCATTTTTACATATGGTGTTTACATTGATAGTTATTTTATTACTTGGGAAATATTTATAAATACATATTCTTTACTGAAAACATATATATTATAAACAATATTGTTTATGAATTAAATTTATTATTCAATATATGAGGAATGCTTTAGACTGGAAGTAATGGGTGGGGACTCGACATTATATATCCTCTCGATGCATAGAGATATCTTATAATACAAATCAGTTGACCAAATTTAATGGGTTTCTACTTGTGTTTTTAAACGATCTGGTGAAAGGTATGAATGGTGTAGGTTATCATGTGCCCCATACATGACATCAAATAATTATCCATTGAATTTTTCAGGATTCAGTTACTATTATCCATGATATTTTCACTATGAGAAAATATATAGATGAATTTAATTTTTATATTGTTGATTTAATGGAATGTGTGTTCAGTTATTTACCTTTCCATCTTTATTCAGACTTATCTTATCATGATATTCAAGTTATTTAAATGGTATGTGTTTTCTGTTATTTACTTTTCCATACTATTTATAAACTTCCTTCTATGTTATTGATTACATGGAAAGTGTTCTTAGTTATTTAGCTTTCCATCTTGATCATGCTCATTGATTCATTATGGATTTTGATGTACTTAAATCATACCGTGAATTTTATCTCACCCTTATTTTTATTCATTCATCAAGGTTCTAAGAAGTGTACTATGAAATATATGAAAGAATATTCTAGATGGAATAAAGTTATTAAGGAAAATAAAAAATATATGTTTTAATTTTGGTATTTATTTATAATTAAAGACTCATGTATGTGTCTAGTTTATCAAAAATTCTAAACTATTTGGTCCTTTGGGATGTGACTACCTTATATCTTATACTTATGTAATGGTAGTAGGCAATGGGTCTGGGCTGCTGGTGTCAGGGAAGCTGGAGTGTGAGCCCATTATAGCGCTCCAATATATTGGGTAAAGGGACAAAATTAATCGATTATGTTTATCCGAATAGATTATGGGTAATACTATGATAGTTATTCAAATTATAATTTTAATTATTATTTCATGTGAAAATATAATGGTTACTCCAAGTATAACCATGATGGTAATTCCATATATAAGTAATAGGGATATTAAAATGATTCCTCAAGTCACCTAAATATTTTATCTATTCTTTCTATGAGTTTTTATCATATTATTATACAAGGTAAAGGAATGTATATACTAGTTCGTAAGGAAAAAATTATAACTTTTTGAGGAAGTTATAATGAGTTTATCATGATTTTAATAAAACCCTTAAGAGTTTAATTTCTCCTTTAAGAATTAATATGAAATGTTTTATAAAATAATTTGGGAATTTAATTTGATTTCTTGGGGGGAAATGTTTATTTTGTGCCCAAATTTAAATATGAAAAGTCAAATTTCTATATTTATTCATAGAATAATGGTTTTTTCATTATTTTTATTTCTTTTACTAATAGTTTGGTGACCATACCACATATTAAAATGTTTTTCATAGTGTTATATGGATGATTAGGGAGTAGGATGAGGTCAAGATGAAAATTTTGAAGAAATGTCATGAATAAGAAACATGTTTCTTTTTAATGTCTTTGTTTTATGGTGAAAATGGATATTGAATAGAAGTTTACACATTATAATATGTTTGATTTTTATGTAAGAGTTATGACCTAAAACTATAAATATCTAAACCTTAAATATATTTGGTAATGTATGAAAGTGAATCCTAGTCTAAATTAACTTGTATATGTAACGTATAAGGCTGAGTCCTTACAGTTGGTATTAGAGTAGGGTTTAGATAAAATTATATGATATTACATTCTTATAGAAAATGTTTGTACTCTTCTATAACAAAAATGGATAATATGTTAGGGAGAAGAATAGATATTGTGGATAAATCAAAAGAGTTTGAGATAACATGAATGAGGATATCTTAGTTTTTTTCCTCCTCAAAATATGGTATTTTATGAATTTATTGATATTATCACACTAAAATTTTTGGTTTTAGTAAATGTTTGGATCAAGAAGACACCAAAGTAACAATAGATGTGATGGAAAATTTGGTGGTTTTTTAGACGAGATAAAATTGAAATGGGAGTTGTAATGAGAAATTATGTGGTTATTCTTAACTAGATATTATGATTAATGATTAATAATCTGAACCTTAGTGAGTTACCAAATGTATAAAATACAAGATAAAGAAATCCCTATGCAACTTCAGGTGATATTGATCATAAAGGTAAATATATTCAACAACCTATGTATTTGGAATGTGAAAATAAGAACCTATTAAAATGTGTTAAAATAATGGTAAAATGTTTTATATGTGGTAAAGGAGGTCATACAGAAATAATCTATCAAAGAAAAAGAAAGAGTTCAGTTAACTCCATCAAGGGGGTTGAAGTTCTTCCTAGGTATCAATTGAACATTTTAAATTTGGTGAGAGTGGTCATTATAAAAATCGATGCTCTAAGGTAAGTCTCATAAATGGGATTGTAAAGTCCATAAAGATATATTTTTCTCAATAACTAAATCCATTATAGTTGAATATGAATAAACCAAAAATTAATTATGAAAGGTATGGATTATTTCTTGGATTATGTTTTGATTTTGTTAAATATTAGGACTTGATTCATAATTTTTTGTAAAATTAAGTATTGAGGAATAATATTGAAAAGTAGGATTAATTCATTATGAAGAACATAGAATAAATAATATTTCTATATACAAGAGATTAAATAGTTATGGTATATTTAAGGATGATCATATGTTTTAATGATTGAATACTCTATTAATAATAGGAGTATTTTGGGAGAAGTTTATTTAGTTTTGATAGATCCTTAAGGTATATGAAAACCCTATGTTTATCATGAGGTAAAATTACTTGAAGAAGAATGATCTTTTCATTTTTTTGACATATTTCTAAAGGTATATAAACCTTTTGGGTTTATATTATCTTTGATTTAGATGTAATTATGGGTTATTACAATTTTGCAGATGCAAAATGAAATGTATGAGATTAATTTTAGATTAAAATTTTATTTAATGTTGAATATATTATGGTTAATTTTTAAGAAGTTTATTACATTTATAGGAATTTTATAAGGATTATATTAATATAGTTTTAGAAAAAGGACAACTAGTAGGTTTGGTGACAACCCATCGCATCAAGCAAGGCCTCGAGGCTTAAACCCACAGCCAATGGGAAACAAGGGTTAATTTCCTACCACTAGTTTACATGATGTCCATGTTAGTATAGAATTTTTTTTTATTATTTAAATGATCTGAATGATAAATTTAATGTTCATTTTGGGAACATATGTTTATTTTATAGATAACTATGAGATTTAAGGTGATTTGCTGATTATGATATTAATATTATTTTGAATAAAATTCACTATTTTTTTTAACATTATATAATTAAGTTAAACAAAATATTATAGGATTTTATTTATGGAATAAAGGTTAAAATATATTTTAGAATAATATATTATTTAAATGTGGCTTTATGTTAATTTGGTTTAATTATGGAAATGATTAGCATATCTCAGAGATTATATGATTATGTCATATAATTTTTTATATAAGAAATTAAGAGTGATTGATGATATTTAGAGATAAATGTTAAATTAATCAAGGCAGAATATGAGATAAAATACCTCTATTTTTTGTGTTCCAATGTTTGTTTGAAATATTTTGAGGAAATTTAAGGATTGTTATTTTTTTAATGCTCTATGTTTATCATTGGTAATTAATATTCAATTTTTGAAATTAATGTAGTTTTTCTTCATATGATGGTTTATTCATTTTAGGAATTATAATATCTTTTCCAAACCATTTGGTATTGTATAATTTATAATGACATGAGGAATATATTTTAAGGATTTTTTTGGATTACGTGATCCATTATAATTATATTCTAGTGATTTAGGAAAGAAAAATTCATATTGAATACTCTTCATTTAGAGAATAAATATGATTTTGTGTTCTAAATTGGTTAAAAAATAAAATTATTATTAACAAGTCAGTATATTTCCTTATGTTATTAGTCTTGGAATTAAAATAATTCCTAAACTTTTTGAAAATTATTTTGAAATAAAAATGATATTTGTTTAATTTTCTTATAGAGAAATCAATGCTCTTTTAACCCATCATGGATTTACAGTTTTGTGATGGTTAACTTTCTCCTGACTATGTACTCTATCACTCCCTATTAGTCCCCTTGTGTTAGGTTTTTAATCAATATTCATGTTTTGACTTCCCTCTAATTTTATCCTATATAGAAACCTACTACTTATTATTCAAGATGACCTTTGTACTACCATTTCCCCTTTTTAATAATATTTTTTTTGACCACTTTCATGAGGTCATTTTTCAAAAAAAAGTTTTTATGAACATTCAAACCATGGTTACCAAACTAATTCTAAAATTTATAGGATTAAATTTCCTAAATTGGGGAGAATTTATTAACCCTATATTTTAAAAATAAAGACTATGTTCTATTTCTTACAATATACGCAACACTTATCTTAAATGAACAATGAATTATTATTATTTAAATGCGACTATTATAACATATATGTGAAATTCTATAGAATTAATAGTATTAAATGCATTATGTAACATATAATAGTAATTTTAATTTATAATTTATTAATTAATTATTTTTAAAAAATTCCATTATTTTTTGTAAGGTCATTTTATTCTTCAAAAATATATTTTCTTCAAAAATTTATTTATATAATTTTTAAAAGTGAATATTAAAATTAATTTTTGCAAACTTTAAAAAAATCGTTTTAAAAAATGAATATAATTTTTGAATTAATAATTTAATAATTATATTAGGATTTATTTTTCATAATTTTCTAAAAATATAAATTTTTAATAAATAGTGAAAATACTAATTTTTTTAAAAAAATATATTTAATTTTAAGTATTTTTGAAGTGAAATTATATTTTCAATTAGTTTTAAAATTTAATTAGTTATTTTGAATTTAATATAGTCCAATTAGGTTTTTAAATGGATTTCATACTTTAATTTAGTGCAAAAACATTTTATATTTTAAATCGTCATGTCACAACCCGTCCCTCGGGGGCCCGTGCCGTGACTACCCCAAGCCCACCTTCCACAGGCCAGGGGCTGGTGACTAACACCAAAGGCGTAAATCCCTAAAATTGGAAAGGCATTGACTTTATAAACTGCAAACACACACACAACAGAGTACGAGCTGAAAGTAAATGGTATGTAAAACTGTTAACAAAAGTGTGCTGAAATGTAAAGGTGCCAGAAATACAAGCCCAACTGGAATGTGCAAGTATAAATGAAAAAGGAAAGCAGCTACTGGGTCATCCTCCATGGTTCCTACCTTAAGGGTAGGTACATATGGCCTCCTCAGCACTCCACGCCAGTCACTCTCCTCAGTGTACCGACTTGTCGTAAGGTCCACCTCCGGGTACCATCCAGTACTGATACTCAGCCTCTGTCAGTGTTGTTCGTCGTCTACATCCAACATAACGAGGTGATGGAATAACCCGTGCAGGAGTGAGTATAATGATACTCATTAGGGACCTCAAGACCCTCAAGGTATCACAAAATCCAACAAGGATAACCCACAAAGTATGAAAACAACAGATAACCACACTTAGGTATATGCCCATACTTATAACTAATTTATCAAGTAATCCATCTAAATCACGAGGAAACACAAGAGTTACTGACTGAGCTCACATAGGTATACAACTTTTTTAGAGTGATAGAGATGATCATATATAGTCACTGATTCATCTAAGCTGTCAGACCCACATAAGATCCAGGACCAACAGTTGGAAATGCGGACCCACACAGGATCCAAGACCTGCTATTCTGTCGGACCAACACATGATCCAGGAATAGAATTCAGAACTGTCAGACCAACACATGATCTAGGAACAGTCATCGGTGTACAGCCAGCCACAGGGTTTCCTCAAATCATTCTTGATTCTGGGAGAGTCTGCTACACAAGAAAAGTGTCAACGCATCAACTGCCACCAAGTCCCATGAAGAAGTATCTCAAAGATCCGTCTCGTCATAAGGGGTCTAAATGCAAGAGGCAGCGCATCAATCAGACACCTGGTCTGTGAGTTATTAGATTTTTAGTCCTAGGGGTCTGGTTGGATTCGTTTACAATCCAACCTAACTGTATCTCAACATTACCCTGAACTCTAGTAGGGTGTACTCAAAGTGACCGTTGTGCTCCAAGAATACCAGCGCCACTAACGTTTCGTCAAAAGGTCGAACGATGCCAAAGATATGGCCAAAGGAAATAAAGGGTCGGTAATGGGCCTGGGCCCAACCCGACCCGGGCGGACCGACACGGCCCAACCCAGACTGGGCCGACCCGGTCTGGGTCGACCCAGTCAAACCTGCTGGGTCTAACCCAGCCTGTTGGTCGGGTCATCCCGTTATGTTTGACACGGTCCATTGGGCCCGGCCCAATGGACTGTGAGGGCGGTTCGACTCGAAGGCTGTTGCCGGTTCGGCCAACACCGCGAGGGGTGTGGCTCAGGCAAAGTCTACCCGGGAGGTTAGTAGGCCGATGACAGGGTGTCGGGTGGCTGCGCGGGGCACGGGCAGGCCGACAGGGCGCCGATTAGGGCATCAGGAGGCCCCGTGGGGTGTGGGTAGGCCAGCGGGGTGCCGAGCGAGGCGTGGGCAGGCTCCGCGAGGCACGGGGTAGGATGGCAGGGTGCTGGGTAGGCCGACAGGGTGCCGGGCAGGCCAACTGGGCGCCAAACAGGGTGCGCGGGGCACAGATAGGCCGTGGGCAGGTGCGCGTTGCACCGACAGGGCGTCGGGAGGCTGTGTGCAGGCACAGACAGGGTGCGCGGGGTGTCAGGTGGCCGCTGGCAGTTGCGAGCAGGGCCCGTGGGGTGCGGGTAGGCTGCGGGCAGGCCAAGGGCAGATGGGCTGGCGGTCGGTGGTGTTCGGCCGGGAACACTGGTTCGCAGAGGCCGCGGATAGCGCTGCCCTTATCGTTGCAGCCTTCATCACCTCATTGCCACTTCGAAGAACACCATAAGAAAGAATAATCGACGGAGGATGTCAAGCCATGTTAGGTTGGACTGCATCCTCTTCATTTAGGGAGGTATCAATTGGCTAATCAAGATAAGCAGTTGATCAATAACACATCCGCAAAAATCTCTTTCTATTCAATGAAGAAGGTAAGAAAAGGTATAAAATCATCAAGTAATAAACCCCTACCTCGTTCATTGTTCGCCAACGTTGGTGCGAGAAAGAAGATGTCGATTTGTTGAAGATGAACATGTCCTACGTCGAAGGAAGATCCGAGAAAAGAAGTCAAAGTCGAGGTCAACGTTCTTCGTCAGTGGAGTGTTCTTCGTGGAGGAAGTGTTCTTCATTGGAGAGGCTTTCTCCCATAGCTCCTCCCTATTCTCTATAGCCAAGACTTTCCCCAATTCCACCACGAAGGAAAAGAAATAGCCAAAAAGAAAACAATTGATATGATTTAATTTTATGTTGACACATACAATTAATTGACAGCATTTAATTTTTTTTAACAAATAAAATTAATTGATAGCTTTAATTTTATGTTGACGCATAAAATAAATTGGAATCATTTAATTTTATATTGACACATAAAATTAAATTAAAATAATTTAATTTTACGTCAAAATATAAAATTAAATTGAAATCAATTAATTTTACATCGACCCATAAAATTAATTGAGGGGTTTGAGAGGTTTCCTCTCCCTCCCCATTAAATTGGGGGTTATGCATCATGTGGTCCCCACATCATAACCTCTCACGGGAGGTTATGCTCATGTGGGCCCCACCACCATAACCTCCCAAGGGAGGTTAAGGTGTGGTGGTACCACCTCCAACTCCAATATGGAGGTTTTAACCACCCAGCCTCTATATGGCGGTTAAAAAAAATAAAATAAAGTGTTAGCTCAGATTATTTTATTAAAATTTTATAAAAACAGAAAAACCAACTTTTATCCTCAACTCACTGTCATCGAAGTGAAATTCTTCTTAAGTGAATACCAGCACTGCGAGTTCAATGGTTCCCTTAGATTTCAATTTCGAGCACCGGTTCAAAATTTATAAAAAACCGCTCGTATGTTTACTGAACGTACCTGAACAAAACTTTAGAAATTGATTCCAGGCACAACGGGCGTCAGAATAACGCGCCGTCAGTTTTTGTAGAATCATGAAAATCCCATGTATTAAAAAATATTCTATGGGTTTTCTGGTTCTTTACACATCATTTTTCGGAAAAAAAAATTTTCATCGCATTTTTCTTATTTGATTTCAAATTAAATTATGAAACATCATTTTTTTAATTTTTATAAATGTATTCGATATTTGAAATTATAATTTCCTAATTTTGTAAATAGTCCCATTTAGTCAAAATTAAAAGTAATCTTTGTAATTTTTGTTAGCACGGTTAATAGAAAATTGGGAATTTAAGGGTTAAAAATAAAATAATAAAGACTAAAAATTGACCCCAAAACATGAATAAACTTTATCAGATAAGTCAATTTCATGCATAATCATACAATATTTAGTTATATGACAATTTATTTTCATTTAGGTATGATTACGACCCTTATAAAATTTTATGTAAAGAAAAATAAAAAATGGCTCACTCTTGTATTTAATAGCTATAATAATTTTATCATGGGTTTAACCATATTATATGTTTGGATATAAATCTTAATTTTAAACATAAATGATTTATATTAATCATGGTAATATATTTTTTTGTTTTTATTGAAGAAAAAAGTTTCCTTAAATTCTTACACAATGATGATGAGGTAATTATTAAATTAATGGAAAAATCAAATAAATGAGATTAAAAATATTTAAAGTATTATAATTTTAGATAATTATTGCGATACAAGAATTTTAGAGTAAAATAACATCTTAGGGATGTATTAAAATTTTTAATTTTAATTTTACTTTTTGTATTGATGTTATTAAAGTCAAAGTATTGAATGGTTCTATAAAATGACATTATTGATATTTTATAATAAAAAATATTTTATTAAATTATATTAAATTCCTAAAAATATTATATTTGGACAACTGATTAGGATATTGTTAAAAACATAAAAAATGATCAATTTATGACCTGTTTTTTCCATTTATAGTAACTACAGTGACCCCCAAAGTGTAATCATTCTTATTTTCACGGTAAGTGTGAAAGGGGTATGGGAGGGGTTAAAACCAAATGATAAATGTAAAAAATAGTAATAATTTTTCTAATTTTTATTATATGATATTAATTCTACCCATAATCATATTAGGTTATAAATAAATGATATTGGATACATTTTTAATTCAAAAATAAAATATATTAATTTAATATTTTGAGGAATTCCAGGAGTGCTCCTCCCCTCTCTTATAAAAGGGAATCTCTACTTGTCTTTAATTCACTCCTAAATAACAATGTTTTTTGTCAAAAAACTTCCCAAGTAACTTTATATAATCCATAACCTCATTCTATTGGTCTTTTTTAGGCATAATACCAACCTTATAGGGAATAAGGTGTTTATCAAAGTGGACTTTTAAAAGCTGAGGTATAGTTTTAACCGCATATTTTTTTACTTATTCTTCCAACCCCGTAAAATATTATTCAACCATGATAAAATAATAAAACCAGTATAATACATATATTTATATGTTATTATGATAATTTAATGAACTAAATACATCTCTAACCTCCATAAAATGGGAGAGGAATTCCTCATTTATGTGTACGGTGGACTACCGCCTCACGAAACAATGCAATTGTTCCCATCACCATATCTAATGATTGGTAATAATAATGTAGTTAATGTTTATATATGTTATTAATGAAATAATTATAGTTATAAAAATTTAATATGTCATTTTCCTTCTTACCTTACCATTCACTAAAAAATGATAACATCATTCATGCATTTGTGAGGGCTGTCAACTTCACGAAGTGATGCAACTCATTTTTTATCAACACATCACATGGATGATATATATAAGTATATTTAAATATGTAATATTATATTGATTATATTATTATCAGTATTTTAATATAAAATAATACATACATTCTTTTTATAATTATCATTGAGAAATAGAGAAATCACTCTTACCTATTTACAAAATACCAGGTCCCTGATTATAACATAGTTCATTTTTCATAACCATATTTAATAGTTAGATTTAAAAAAATATTTTATGTATTAAATTTCTTGTTATTTAATGAATATTTTTCTAGATATGGTAGATTAATGACCACTTTTTCCATATTCAGCATACCTAAGTCAATTTGGACTAATGAACTGAATATCATCAAAACCGCCGATGTGAATTTAATTGATTGTATAAGAGGTAAAATTAAAGGAATAATAATCATTGGAATAGTTATTATGAGTTTAAATAATTAAACTAAGTGTTTTATTATAGAAGATAAATAATTTTCTTCATGATTTGAACTCAAGGTCTCAGCTTCCATATAAAAATCAACTTATAAAGTTTCCCTAGGAACTATCTTTTTCTATATCCATAATTTTTAATTTATTTTATGGATGTATTTATATAGACATAATAATTCTTTTTTTCTTTTTAATTTATTTCAAAGGTTTTCAAAAAGTTGTCTTTTTATAAAATGTTTCGACTTTATTTAAAAAAATTAAAAAAATGTTATATTTTAACATATACAATGATAATGAGTTTTTGTATCACTAGTATTGTTACATTATGTTTGGATTACATTATAAGATTCCATGTTTTATTTAAATAAAAAATCTCCTTCCCTTTATTCTAGGAATTTTAGTTTCGAAAATTGGGTTTTAATGAAATTTGATATATCAATATCTGATTTTTTTCTTATGGGTGAATAGATATTTTTATTATGAATGATTTTATGTATTATGTTTTATTTATTAAGAATTTTTTATGAGGATAGGTTATTCTATTATAAATTGGGACCGAGTGAGCATGTTCTATCTCTCTAATTCATTTTCTAAATGGATGGAGTTAACTAATTTTGTTTCTCCTAAGAGGTTATGGGAATATACTGTAATGGTTATTCCAAGACTAATCATGATTTTTATTTATAGTGTAACTATAATAGTTAGCCCGACTATAAATTTTATGGTTATTCAACATTTAAGTAAGAGTGATATTAAAATTATGTCTCAATTTAACTACATGTTTTATCTATCTTGTAATAAGTGTTTATATTATTATTTCATAAGCTAATGGAAATTAGATTCTACTTTGTAGGGGTGAAAAGTATACCTTTTTGAGAATGTTATTGAATCTTTTCCAAATTTCCAAAAACCTTTATGAGTTTTATTTTTCCTTTAATATTTATTATGAAATGTTTTACGAAAATATTTGGTTTGGTAAGATGAATTATTGGGGTAATAAAATCTTTATTTTGAGCCCAAATTTTATTTTGAATAATCCGAATTTCTATAAGAGTCCAAGGACTAATGGTTTCTTGTATTCTTTTTATATCCCTTACCAATATTTTTGTGCTCATCCCATGTTTTAAAATATTTTCACAAGGTTCTATGGATGAATATGGACAAGGATGAGGTCAAGATGAAAATTATAATGACATTTAAAAAAAATAAAACATGTTTATTTTTAATGTTTTTGTTATATAGTAAAAATGGTTACTGAATAGAAATGTCAAATTTGAAATATATGGGTTTATTATTTAATAGTTATGAAATAACACTCTAAAAATATAAAACTAAAAGATATTTGGGAATGTAAGAAAGTTAATTATAGTTTAAAGTCACTAAAATATGTAATTTATAGGTATGGGTACTTACAATTAGTATCAAAGTTGGGTTTAGATAACTTTATATGATATTATTTTATTGGAGAAAAAGGTAATATTCCTCTATAACCAAAATGGCTAGTATGTTATGTAGAATCATAGTTATTTTGGATAAATAAAAAGAGTTTGAGATAACATAAATTTGTATATATTAGTGTTTATCGTCCTCATAGGATGGTATATTATGATTTTATATATATGTTTAAACCAACTATTTTGTTTTTAGTAAATGGATATATCCAATCAAAACCAAAGTAATAGTGGATGTGAAGGAAAATGCAGTAGTTGTGTGAATAAGTAATTGAATGGAATGGGACCTATAGTGAGAACTCTAATGGTTATTCTTAACGAGCTGTCTGGAGTAATGATTAATAACCTCATCCTTGGTGAGTTTCCTAATACATCAAATATGAGAGAAATGAATCCTCATGGTAGTTTAGGTGATAATGACCATAAAGATAAATATATTTAATGGCCTATGTGTCAATAATGGGGAATGAATCACTGAGTAAAATGTATTAAAATAGAGGGATGATATTATATATTTGTTAAAGGAGGTCATAAAGAAATATTTTTACAATTAAAATAAATAATTAAGTTTACTCCATAAAGGGGAAATAGGTTATTCCTAAGATATCATTTGAACATTTTGAATTTGGGGAGAATTGTCATAATGAAAATCTAGGTCCGCAGGGGAACGCTCACATATGGGACCATAAAGACCATATAGATATGAATTATGAAATACCAAATTCCATTATAGATGAAAATTAGGAGTCTATATGTGATGTATGAAAGGTATAGATTATTTCTTGAATTATTTTTTGACATTATAGAATCATAGGAAATGATTCACATTTTTTATATGAAAGAAGAATTATGGAATAAGGTTCAAAATAAAGGTTAATATATAATGAATAATAAATGATGATTAATATGTCTATATATAATATATTAATGAATAATGGATGATTTAAGAATGATCATGAGTTTGTAATAATTAATACTCATTTGATGATGTCAGTACTTTGGAAAACGTTTATTGAGTTTTGATATATGTTTGAGGTAAATGTAACCCTTATGTTTATCAAGTGAAAAATTTATATGAGGATGAATTCCATTTTCATTTTTTGGACATAAGTTTCAAGGTATAGATATCCTTTAGGTTATATATGATTTTTTATTTTGAGGTAATTATTGGTTATTACAACTTTGGGGATTCAAACATGAATGGTATGATATAACCTGAGGTTAAAATATTTCATTAATGTTTTATATATTAAGATTATTTTTTAGTATTCTTATATTTTTTTAGGGAAGGTTATAATGATTTTATTGATATAATTTTATAAAATATACAACATGTTGGTTGGGTGATAATCTGTCACATCTGGAAATGTTGCAAGGCTTGAACCCACAATCGAAGGGAGATAAGGGTTCATCGCCAACCACTAGCCTATGTGATGTCCCAGTTAGTATGAATTTATTTCTACTTATTTAAATTATTTTATAGAGAATATATATGTTCATTTTGGGAATATAAGTTTCATTGTATTGTAAGAACTCAGATCTTCATTTCAGGTATGGATCATGATTTCAGGTGTTTTTTAGGAAAAAGGGAGAATTTGGAATTTTTTCTAAGTACACGCTGTGTACTCTTGAGTACACACCCTCTACCCAGTTGTGGCCTATAGCCATGTACTAGCCAAGTACATGGCCATGTTGACCACCTAAATCGGGGGCCAATTGAGGCTTGTACCGGCATGCACAATAAATGTACACACTGTGTACTTTTATTTTAATTTGTTTAATCGGACTGTGGTCATGTCTCATCCCCAGAACACATCTCATCTTCCCATGTTTTTCATAGAAGATCGATGACACGACTAAGAACTAGAAACCCCTATCGTTCCTCCATCCCAACTCTGATCAAGACACCACTTGGTGCATTGGATTCCCACCGGTGAGTTCTCTCTTACCCTAAAGCCTTTCTTCCTTATTTAATCTCTATCTTGAGTTATCCAAGGTTGAAATATTTTGACATTTTTGTAGATATATGACATTATAGGATGATTCATGGGATGGAATTGAAGATTTTTCTTCATACAACATCAAGGTAGGTGGATTGTTCCTTTCTTGGATTTTCATTGGATTATGTAAGCTCAAAGAGCTGAATACTATTGTTTAGTGTATTATGTGTTATGTAATTTAACCCTATTAGATGCCTGATATGGTTTGTTTATTTAAGAAAGTTTTATTCATTATGAATAATGTTTATTACCTTTATTTTGGATGTGTTACCCATGTTTGATTTGTTTATGGACATTGGGCCAATAAAGCATGTTAGTCTGCTTTGTTTCATTACCTAGTGTTGTTTGGATGGAGCTGCTGTTTATAGGAGATGCAGGTGCTTCACATTATGAAAGTATGCCTAAGGGGAATTGAATGTGAGATCCTCCCAAAGTAGGGTCTTTTGATTATGTTTGACTAGAGGTATTAACTACGATAGCTTCCAGGGATCATTAACCAGAGGGGTTAGACTATGGGATCTACCCAAAGGGTTGTTATTAAAAAAATGTTGGACCACATGGAATTGAATGTGAGAGCTGTCGGTGTGTCATTATAATGTAGACCAATGGGGTATTGACCGTGAGATATACCAAAGTGGTTGTTTGTTTTGATTAGTTCTATGTGGGACCAAAGGGGTTTGACTGTGTGAGATTTCCCAGAAGGTCGTTATTTTTTTATTGAATGGGTGATACTTGAAACTGGGACCAATGGGGTTAGACTATGTGAGATTTTTTAGAAGGTTGTTATTATTATCATTTAATGGGTGATATGTGAAATCAGAGGCGAATAGACTGTGAGGAATTTCCCAAAGGATTTCTTGTGAATGTTTGAATGATTATGACGATTTTTCCAAGCCAAATAAAAAGCTTGGACTATGTTATAACTGATTTTAAGATGGTATTTTGAGACACCAGTTTGTTATTGTAATACAAGGGGATACATATCTTAGGCTAGATCCCAGGAATATTTTATTCAATGGTTTGAATAATTAATAAATTAAAATGAATGTAATTAAAACTATAGGATTTTTTACTTTTGAGTATTTCTTAGTTATTACTTCTTTTTTCATATTTGTTTTCTATATATATTCACTAACAGTTATGCACAAATATTTTGGTGGTTTCCTACTGGGATTTATATCAAACCCTATTTGTGTCATGATTTTTGACCCAAATAGATTATATGTTTCCAGGTTGAGATAAGGTCAAGTTCCCTTCAACATCAGGTACTTGATTGCTGATGGAGATGGAGAGCATGGGACCAAGTTGAGGCTTGTGATGCTGCTAGATTTTACATGATTTATTTTGTACTTTGGTTTAGTACTATATTTCCAACATTTTGACTTATTTTGGTTCTTTCCTAGGAATATGTGACATGCCTCATTTATGTATATACTCTAGTTGTTTATTTACTATCAATCTTCTGTTGTTTACTTTGGTTTCATGGTATTACTGCTTCCACTATTGTTTACTATATGTTTCCATTGTGTTACTCTACTAATGAGGGTATAGTTTCCCCAATATAACACTCAAGGGCCTCACTGCTAGTTGGAAGCCTCTGGTGTTTAGGGAAATTCTCTTGAGTCTATGTGACCAACTAGGTATGGGTCACCTTTTGGTGGATCTTGGATATGATATGTTATGTATAGATAACCATGATATTGAAAGTGATTTAGTGATTATGTGATTAATATTATTTCAGAAAAATTTCACTATTTTGGGAACCATATATGATTAATGTAAACATAATATTATAGGATTTTATTTGAGGAATAAAGTTTGAATTTTATTTTGGAGTCATATATGATTTTAATTTGGATTTATGGTGATTAAATTTATTTATGGAAATGATTAGTATATCATAGAGTTTATATGATTAGGTAATATAATTTTTTGAGTGAGACATTAAGATTGATTGAAGTTATTTGGAGATAAATGTTAGATTAATCTTGGAAGACTATGTGATAAAATTATTTTTATTTTTGGGTTTCAATACAAGTTTGGAATATTTGGTGTAATTTTAAGGATATTTATTTATTGAATGGTCTAAGTAGATCCTTGAGAATTACTATTGAATTTTTTAAATTAATGTAGTTTTTCTTCATATGAAGGATTATTCATTTTTGGAATTATCTTTCCTTAACCAAACCATTTAGTTTTTTTTAATGTATAAATTTAGTAGTAATAGTTTGTTAACCTTTTTTGTATTATTTTATCCATCATATGTTGATCTTAATGCTTTAATCATGAAAAAGTGATCATAAATACTAATCATTTAAAGCAAAAAAGATGAGTTTATGGTGGAAATTGATCAAGAGATGAAATTATTCTTGAAAAGTATGTATATTCCCTTCTTTTCTTAGATTATGAATTAAATTAATTTCTCAACATTAGGAAAATTATTTTAAAACAAAAACATTATATAATTACTCTCCTATTGAGAAATCAGTGGTCTTTTAACCCATCAATGCTTTTCAATTTTGTGTTGGTTAAATTTCCCCTAACCGGGTTCTCTATAACTCTCTATCAGTCTTTGAGAGTTATTTTTTTCTTATATATATCCATGTTTTTACATCCCACTATTTTTCTCCTTTATGTAAAACTACTACATGTTATTAAATTGGAACTTTTTACTACACTTTCTTTCCTTTCAGGAGGAAGTTTTATTGACCCCTTTCACACTATGGGTTTTCAAAAAATGTGTTTTAAAAAAGTCAACCCGTAGTTACCAAACCTAATTTAAAATTATAAGGATTAAATTCCTTTAATGGGATAATTAATTATGCATATATTTGATAAATAAATTCTATGTTTGATAGCATACAAGATACACAACATTGAGTTTAAATGAATACTAAATTATTTTTATTTAAATATGGCCATTATAACCTAGACATTGAATTAGAAGTAATGAATAGTATCAAACACATTATTAAATTCATAATTTTACTACGAATTTCTAATATATTAATTAATTATTTTGAAATAATCAATTTATTTTTTATTAAATTCGTTTTATTTTTCAAAAATATGTTTTCTTCAAAGAAAGATTTTCTTGATTTTTATGAGTGAATGTAATAATTAATTGTTAGAAAATTTTGAAAATTTATTTGATGCAATTCATTTAATTTTTCAATTCATAATTTCAAAATTTTCTTATGATGTAATTTTCAAAATTCTCAGAAAAGATTGATTTTTCAATGAATAGTGAAAATACTAAAATTTTATTAAAAATTGAATTTATTTTTTAAGTATTTAAAAATTATATTTTATTTTAGATTATTCTTAAAATATAATTAGTTCATTTTTATTTATAATAATCTAATTATTGTTTTTAAAATGGATTTTATATTAAATTTTTTAATAAAATCATTTTATATTTAAAAATGTCGTTTTTCAGAAAATCTGTTTTCATCATGCTTTTTTAGTTATCTTTTAAACTAAATTATTCACTTATATGATTTGAATTTTGAGAAATGGATTCCATATTTGAAATAAAAAGTCCCAAATTTTTTAAATAGGTTCTTTTTTGTAATCAATAGTAATATTAATATTTTTGGTTACATCTGTTAAGGGTTAATGAGGTAATTAAGGGTAAAAAATAAAATGATATAGACTATAAAATGGCCCCAAATCTTGTTTAAATATTATTTAATAATTACATTTCATCCATATACCTTAATTATTTGGTTATATGTTATTTTTTCCATTTTGGTATGATTATGACATTTATAATAATTTATGTAAAGAAAAGTCTAAAATGCCACACTCTTTTTTTAATAACAATAATATTTTTATCAAGGGAATAACTAGATGATATGTTCAGTTATAAATATTAATTTGAAATATAAATGATTTTTCTTTATCATGGTAATTTATTTTTATATTTTATTGAATAAATAATTACATTAAATGATTACACAACGTTGACGTATTAATTATTCAATTAATGGAAAAATAAAATATATGATATTAAAAATATTAAAGGTATTATAATTTGAGACAATTAATGTGATACATGAAATTTATTGATTAAAATGAAATTTTATGTATGAATTAATTTTTTTATAAATTTACTTTTTTATTGAAGTTGTTAATGTGAAATTAATGTATTGTTTTATAAATTGACAATATTTATATTTTATAATAACAAAAATTTTATTAAATGATATAAAATTCCTAAAAATCATATATTACAAAAATTTATTATTAAATGCTTGGTAATATCAACCATGGTCTATTTATGGTCTATTTTATCATTTATAGTAACTACCTTGACCCTCAAAGAGTTAAAATCCTTGTTATCAAGGTAAGCGTGAAAGGGGTTTACAAGGGGTTAAAACCAAATTATAATGGTAAAAACGTAGTAAAAAACCTTCCTAATTTTTATTTTGTGATATTGTTTTGTAAAAAATAATCTTATTTTCTAAATTAATAATTTTGGATCCATTTATTAAATTAAAATTAATGTTTATTAATTTAATATTTTAAAAATTCCAAGAGTGCTCCTCCCATCTCTTATAAAAGGGATTCTCTACTTCTATTTACATCACACATAAAGAACTATTTTTTAGATATTTATAACCCAAATACATTCCCATAATCCCTAACCTAATTCTAGATGTCTTGGTTTGGGAATAATACTAACCTTATATGGCTTAAGGTGTCAATCAAAGAAGACTTTCCAAAGAATAGGAATAGTTTTAACTGTAAATTTTAGTTTTATTCATTCTTTGACATCCTATAAATATTTTTGAAATGCAATAAAATAAAACACAAGTATACTACATATATTGGAATGTTATTATGTTAATTTAGTAACATATATCCTTCTCCAACCTCCATCAAATGGGAGATAAATTCATCATTCATGTGTACGAAGGACTACCACCTCGTGAACTGATGTAATTCATTTTCCACCATCATCTCTCAAGACTAGATATAATTATGTAATTAATGTTTTTATATGATATTCATGATATATTTATTATTATTAAAAGTAAATATATCATTTAAACTATTACATCTCTATTTACTAAAAAATGATAATGTTGTTTGTGTGTATGTGTGGACTACCACTTCCTCAAAGCGATGTGATTCATTTTTCATCACCACATCACATATATAATATATGTAAGTATATTTAAATAATTAATATCGTGATTATGATATTTTTATATTTTTTTAAAAATAAAAAAATATTTACCTTATTTTCATAATTATCATTGAAAAATGGAAACGTTACTCATGTATATGTACAGCCAATTGTCTCCATGACTGTAACATATTTAATTTTTTCTAACCATATTTAATTATTGGATTTAAAATTTTAGTTTATGTATAAAATTTATCATTTTTTAGTATGAATATTTTTGATATGGATGATTTATTAACATTTGGACCATATTCAACATACCAAAGTCAATTTGGATTTATGAAGCAAATATCATGAAAACATCTGACATGAATTCAACTGGTTAAGTAAATACATATATAAATTCAAGAGATAAAATAAATGGATCCAAAAAATTGAATGATATTAATTAATTAAGTAAATAATTTACCGAATTTTATTTTCAAGAAGATAAATAACATATGTGATGAGTTTGACTCAAGGTTAGGGACTTTCTTTTTAAAAAAACTTCTTTAAGAATTTATCATAAAACTATCCTTTTCCTTCATATACATATTTTTGAATTTATTTTATTGATTTATTTATATATACATATGTATTATTTATTTTTATTTTGAATTTATTTCAAATTATTTCAAAAAATTATCTTTTTACATGATTTTTTGACATTATTTAGAAAAAGTCAAAAATAAAGTTCCATTTAAACATATATGACAAAAATGACTTTTATAAACACTGTAATTATAATTTTATGTTTTGATTAATTTATAAAATTCCTTGTTTTCTTTAAATTAATAAACTCTTACATTTTATTTGAAAAATTTTATTTTATAAAATTAGGTTTTAAAGAAAATGGATATATCAATATCTTAAAATGTTTTCTTATGGGTGAAAAGGGAATTTTAATGATAAAAGATTTTTTGTATTATGTTATAGTTTTTGAGAATTATTTATGAGGATGGGTAGTAATTTTTTAAAATGATGTTTGGTGACCCTATTATATCACCCCAAAGTATTTATTAAAGGGATGGATTTAACTGGTTTTTTTCTCCTAAGAGATTATGGGAATATACAATGATGGTTATTCCAAGTATAACCCTGATGGTTATTTCAAGTGTACGTTTTTTATTATTCCAATTATAACTATAATATTTATTCCATATGTATTTAATAGTGACATGAAAATGATTCATCCAGTTACCTACTTTTACATGCTATTCTTTAAATGGGTTTTTACCTTATGATTTACCAAGATAAAGGAAAGTATATTCCACTTCATAAGGGTAAAAGGTATAACTTTTTGAGAAATTTATTATGAGTTTTTCATGATTTCAAAGAAACCTTTATGTGTTTTATATTTCCTTTAATATTTATTATCAAATGATATATGAAAATATATGGGCAGAGAAGTTGATTTATTGGTTAATAATTGTTTTTTATTTTGAGCCCAATGTTTATTTTGAAAAAGTCAAATTTCAACAAGTATTTATACACTAATGATTTCTTTCTTTATTTTTATGTAACTTAATGGGATTTTTATTATCATCCAATGTTCAGAAATATTTTTTTCACTGGGTTCTATGGATAATTAAGTATAAGTATGAGGTTAATATTAAAACATTAAAGATATGTCATGAATGGAAAACATGTTTCTTTTTAAAGTATTCTTTTTGTGGTAAAAATTAATACTGAATAGAAGTGTCCAATTTGATATATAAGGGTTTATTATATAAGAGTTTTGGAATAAATATATAAATCTATAATCCTAAATGATATTTTGTAAGCATAGAAAGTTAATTATAGTTTAAATTCACTAGAATATGTAATGTATAATTACGTTTCCTTACAAAAAGGGTTATCACATTTTGGGAGCATATTTTTTATCGTATAGATAACCATGGGATTAAAGGTGTTTTGGTGACTAATTTATTAATGTTATTTTAAATAATTTCATTATGTTGAGAACGTTATATTATTAAGGTAAATGTAAATATTTTTTTTGAAAAAATGGGATTTTATTTAAATAATAAAAGTTGAGTTGAATTCAGGAAGCATATATGATTTTATTATTAATTTATAGTGATTTAGTTCATTTATGGTATTGACTATAATAATTTTGTGACTATATTATAAGGCACATAAATTTTTGGTATGTGACTTTATGAGTGATTAATTTTGTTTATAATAAAATGTTAAATTTATCTTAGAATTGTACATAATTAAACCTTTCTAATTCTTATTTATTCAACTTCATTAGTAATATTTTTTAATATTATTAATTTTAGTTACTATTGGAATGATTTAACTTAAACATTGCGTGTTATTGTTGAATCTTCGGAGAATAGTGTTGTTCTTACTCATATAAATGTTTATTAATAATGTTTATTAATTTATCATTGAATAACCATTTTTCTTTTAGACATAAGGAATAACTTTTCTTCATTTTTTGGATCTTATAATTGGTCAAAAGTTAAATTTAGTGCTTTATGAATGAAAACATTATTTATAAAAATCATTTATCAGATTAAGAAATGAGATAGAATTGGAAATTTATTGAACCGTAAATGAAGGAAGAAATTATAATTATCTAGTAAAAAGAAATAATGTTTTATTATTTTCCTAAAATAAATACCTTGATGGTAAAATAGTTTCTCCAATCTATTGACTATTATTTGGAAAGTAATATTCAACAATCAAGAACTCTTTTAAAAACTCACCTTCAATTATAATTCATATAGAGGTACATTATTTTTTTAAATAATAATTTTCTTGATGTTGACCTAAAAAAATCACATTCATGAAAAATATATTTTTTTATTTTATTAAAATCATAAATTCATTTTTTAGAGAACTACTTTAAATTATGAGGATAAATTTTTTTTAAGAGGTGGAGAATGTAACACATTGATATTTCAATATAAATTTATCATTTAAATAGATATTATAATTAATAGATTTTAATGAATTAAACATCAAACTAAAATGAATCATGATACATTTATTGAGATAAAATATTAAAATAATATATAAATAAAAATAAATTATAAGGTTTCAATATGAAAAAATATCAAGGAAAGTAAAATTGGAGTAAATGAAAACATATATAAAAATTCCAAAAAAAATATCTTATTCCTAATAGATTTCCATGAAGATTGTGACCCAAAATGAAATTATGGACACCAAGAAAAGAATTATGAATATAATATACATTAAGAGTGAGTGTGTAGAAAATAAATAAATTTTAGTTGAATCATATTAGATAATGTATAGTAATGTAATATGAATATTATCTAAATGGTCGTTGGACACATAATAGTGATATATATATATATATATATAGTTTTTATACATATAGTCATTAGGTATATTTAATTCCAATCTGTATATTTTTTTCTTTTAAAAATTAAAACTAATATAAATCAAAACACCCATATAATTATTAATTTATGAGATAAATTAAGAGCATTTAAAGATCTAAAAGTTGTTTTAAATAAAATAGGTTTTACTATGTACATTAGAAAAAAAATAAAATTCTAAATTTTAGAAATTTAATATGATGAAATAATTTTTATTTTTAAATTCTAAAATTCAAAATTATTAGAGTGTTAATTTATATGATTTTCAGGAAATAGTTGATTTTTTAGTGAATAGTGAAAAATACTGATTCTACATAAACTTCAACTTTTATGGCATTATAATGATAAAATAATAACATGAATAGTCATGAAACCATTATTATAGACCAAATATATATTAAATAATTCATATAATTCATATAGAAATATAATTTGGTACTTATAAATATATGGTTAATTTTTTTGGAAACATAAGTAAATAAAAACTATTTTTAGTTTTTCTCATTTAATGAAGTATTTATAAGGTTAATTTCTATTTTGGTTTTGTTTTAAATAAAATAATTATAATTTTATTTATAATAATATAACTAATTACATTTAAATAAACATTATACTTTATTTTTTTTTATAAAAACATTTTTTACCTAAAAAATGAATTTTTCTGGAAAACCATTTTTCATTGCATTTTATAGGTTTGTGTCTAAATTAATTTCTGAAAATTATTAAAATTATATTTTATAAATTGGAATACATATTTGGAATCATAATATCACAAAATTTTAGTTATTACTATTCATTTTTTTCATCATGAATCATAATTTTGATAACAAGTTAGCATAATAAGAGTTAAAATGTGTTTACAGGGTTAAAAATAAAATGATAAGGAATAAAATGACATTAAAACTTGTATATATCCTATTTTATGGTCATATTTAAAAATTATACCATATAAAATTCTAAGATGAGTAATTTTAGTTCAATTTGGAATGATTAAGACATTAATATATTTTAATCTTTTGAAAAAAACTCATGTGTGTCCCCTCTCTGACTTATAAAGGGAAAAAACATCTCATATCATCTCCACACTTCAAGAGCCTCTTATATTTGAAAATACCTACCCAAATACATTATTAAAATAAAAAAAATTTCATAAATGTCATGGTTTTATCGAAATATCATCATAATAATGATTTAGTTATAAAACAAAGGAGGTTATTTGAAGAAGATGTATAGTTATTAACCGAGTGTTTTTTTATTTCTTATTTTACCTCATTGAAACCTCTTATAAACATTGTGATATAATGAAAAAATTATATCAAATATAATTAAATTTTATTATTCTTATGGTATAATAATTTTTATCTACTTTTCTATCAAATATAATATGAAAACATCTACCATGTGTGAGCACAGACTACCACCTCGTGAAGATGATGTATTTCATTTTTTATCATTGTCTCTTATGAACGTTCATAATGATAGAAAAAAATAAAATATGATACATATTATATTTATTAAATAATTTTTATTCTATATGTATAACTTATCATATATCTTTTTACGCTTCCACCTTTTAGAAAATGATAATTTCACTTTTTCATACGTGTGAACTACCACCTCTGTGAAGCGATGTGATTCCTTTTTAATTTATGATTTTTATATATTATTATAAATTTTATATAAATGAATATATTTTAAATTTATATCATGATTAAAATTATATATATTATGTAACCATGATCAATACGAAAAGACCATAAATGACAAATCAAAATATACATGAAAAACAAAGTAGTTAATACCTAAAACGATAATTATAATGAAATATTGTTAATGAATGGGTGATAATATGTCATAAGAAAACCATTTATGGTCTTATAATTTTGAATATTACTATATTATAATTGTATAATAAATTAAAAATTATTATATAGTATCTTAAAATCACATATGAAGCAAGTCTGACTTGTGGTAAAGGGTTTCATACCTCAATTTATTTTCATTGGGGTATATTTCATCTTAATTGTATATGTTAATATAAGATTATTTGTGTAATTACCTATTATTATTTTATGTTTTATTTCCAATTTATATATATTATTATAAATTTCTTAAAGATAATCACTCCCATTATTAATTCTCACTTTAACATAAGGATTATTGTAAGGGTTTCTCGTCTCACTTTTATTTTTGTGAGGAATATACCATATTAACCACTTGTTTATTTTTTGAGGTGTATATAATACACATTTGATATTTTATATCATGAATCTATTTATATTTATAGTATTTATATTTTCATTTTAATCCATTTCTTTCATGGGGTTATGATTAAAAAATTACCACAACCGCGAGGGTTTATTTCTCAATATCACCCATATTCAGGATTGTTTGTGTTTATGTTTTTTGGGGGATTATATTATATTAATATCTTAAACCCCATATATTTTCTTCTCCTTTGATTATTTTAATAAATTAATTATTTTCATTTTATTTTCCTTTCTCTAAGTACTCAAAATTTTGAAACAATGTTTTGAAATAAAACTGACTTCGTTTTTCTATTTAGTTGGGAATATTTTTCTTTCGTGTCCATACTTTCTTTAAAAAAATTTCAATAATATTTTTAATATTCTATAATTACAGGTTAAATTAATATTTACCAATGCTTTATTTTATATAAATAGTCATAAAATGAATCTTTTTTTATTTTATGAATGAGGTACCTTTTACCAAAGGTGTTAACATAACCTTTGTTTTAGAACATACTTCACAAAAAGTTTTTCCATCGCCAAAACAATTATTTTCATTAAATTTTACATTATTATTTTCAAATAAAATGTTTTCCATAATATTTTAGAATTTTTTAGATTTTAAATAAGTGATTTAAAAATGAAATGTTTATTTTCATCAAGAAATGTTCCATCGATCTTTTAAATCTATTTTCATCATTTCAACACAATTTCAAAAATATAATTATTTACTAGGGATGTAATATAATGATAACATCCAACATATTATTTTTGATGGCTGATTATCATGATGTAATATTTTTAACTGGGAACAAATATTCATATTCTGTATGCTAGTTTTCAAATATGGATATTTTTATTGATTATGTATTGTATTATTTATTCATATTTTTTTATATGATTAATGTTTTTGCATTAGCTATGGGGCCTCTTATAACCCCTAGATGAATTAATGGGTATCATGAAACAAACTACTGTGAGTATTTTGTGCATGTTATCCCAATTTTTATGATGTCTTGGTATGATGACTTAACTGTACGATTATGTTGTTTAGGAGGAATGACTTACTAGTATGACTATAATGTCCAGCATTATGAATTCCATTATTATGAACTTAGTTATTTTTATACAAAAAATTATTATTTTTATGTCACCCACGTATATATTCCAATTTTATGATATTAGTAATATGGTATATTTGATTATTGTTTATCTCTTCCATATTATTCACTCTTTATTTGTTCTGTGATATATTCTATTGTACACTTTCCCTTACTTAGCATTTGAGTTCTGCCTTTATTATGTTACCCTTTACCTAGGATACCTAGAAGAGATCTATGAATTATTCTAGGGATACATTATAAGAAATAATAAAACTAACTCTAGGATTTTATGTTTTATTTCATTTTTTCAAATGTATTTTGAGAATTATATCTTTATCTAGTATACCAAGACTACTAAAATATGTTATCCTTTAAAACTATACCTCTTGTATATTTTCTTAATGATGTAAAATAAATATAGTCTCTAGTTTACAATAGTTAAGGTTATACAAAAGGCTATGTTCTGGTCCAAAATCTTCTAGAAAATCCCAAGTGACTTTTGGTTGAGTCTCTTCCATCATTTCAAGGAAATAACTTTTAGATTAACCACCTTCAATGGAAGTTTCAAATATATTAGGAGTATAAAACCCTCCATATAAATTCTATGGAATAATAAATTCTTTTCATCATACCTGTTAATCAAAACCATAACCTCTTTAAACTCTATCCTTTCAAAATAGATTTACCACTGAAATAAAAAAGGCTAAAGGGACCATGAATGTACTTCTAAAAATCTTTAACAAGATTAAGCTAAAAAACTACTATTCCCGAATCTCTGAACACATTTCTAGGGTTTGAAATATAAATAACATCAAATTATCTCTAATATAACTTATGTGTCAGAACTCACATTTCTAAACATGAAAACCTCAAACTCAAAAGTTATCTCCCGCAAAATAAAATGTAAAATAAGAATCCTTGATGATTTCAAATACCATGGAACCATAGAGTCAGTTTATTTGAAATTGATAGGCCTCATACCCTATCTAGGCATTTATATTTCCTTCATTCATACAAAACACTCTGTAAACCATGAAAATGTAAAAATAAAGAATTTAATAACTAAACATAAATGGGTAACCCATAGAATTAACATGGTTTGGAACTTTTTATATCCCATGGAGGAAAGCTATAAATTTATACTAAGAATAGAATCAAAATAATAGATCACTAAAGTTATAAGGGACAAAAATTCAAAACCCTTTGTAGAAACAAAAGAAAAAAATCAGTTCTTCTATGTAAAACACCTTTTCTAAGTGCTTCTGTTGAAATAGTATTCAATAGAAAATTGAAGTTCTTTTCAATAAACTAATAATGATTAAGTGACCCATTCTGTATGACCTAAACTTTTTACATGTATTTCCCTCTTTGAGTTTTTCATTGACCCAATTTTTTGGGTTTCCCTTATTCTTTAATCCTTGGGGGTTGACTCATTTTTTGGAGATAAATAGATTTTTCCAGGGGAAATTTCCTAAAGCTTAAGGATATTTTTTTTGAATTAATGTATTCTAGGTATAAATGTTTCAAAAGTAATTGAGAGGTTTCTATATGAGTTTGGAAGGTTTAAAATATAATTTGGTCTATTCTTATAGAAACTAGGTTGAGATTTTTATATTGTACATTTACACACTCTGAACATGTTCCTCAATGTGTAATTGTCTCCATGAAGATGTCATGAACTGGTTTTGGTTGTCAAAATAGTTATGTGAGGTGAAGCTATTTCATGTCGTGTAATGTTTGATAATAATTATTTTAACTAGAGGTTACATTCTTTCAACATAACTCATAAATTAAGGAATACAAGATGTTAAAATATTACACACCGTGAATTTCTCAAGCTCAAGTTATTTAAATCCACATTTTGCATTTGTTTCATTCTTTATCCATTGTGCAACCCTCACTCTTGAACCATAGAGAAACTATAAGTTATTTTTGAGTTATTTCTTCCCTTTTAGATGTCATGATCAAGCTTCTGGTCCCCAGTGAGTTGTTTTTCTACAGTTTCCCATCTCTCCCATTCCTCTCCATTGTAGTTGTGTAATTTATTAATAGTGGTTGTTTTGGTTATTGTTCATGATCTTGTATGATCTTGGAATTCTTAATGATCATAATCACCTTTATCCTTTTTTACATTACTTATTGGAAGCATTTCCTTGATTTCTAGATTAACATGGATGGTCTAAATCAAATCCCCTTGGTTTTATTTAATTATCAACAGTATGTGACATATTAATGATTCCTCCATCATGATTTGTGTTACAAAATTATTTGGATAATACCTATTAAAAATGATCCTTTTTATTGGACCATCCATTAGATCTTTTTGGGTCTATAGGAATGGAGACTGAGACCAAAAACCACATAATTGGTTTTCAATCCTTTGACCTTATTGAGACTAGGTCAATTTTGGCATTTGATTCCTATGATAATTTTGAAAAGTTGATTGGTTGTCAGTTTAGTCTGTTAAATTTACACAACAAGTATTTTTTTTGGATTTTTCAAGGTAATATCACCTCTGGTAAATTGCGTTAACTGGTATGTTAATGAATATATGGATAGATGATAAATGAAATAGGTTTGATATAGTGATTATGATAACTAGGTACCTGAATTAGTGGAATATATTAAATTAAACATATGATAATTTAATAAATTGATAATTGTGTCGTATGACGATATATATGGTATATTTTTTATTTTACCCTTTATTTTTATTTTTTACCTTTTGATCTTATGTGATATAGATGTGACTGATTCCTGAGGGAGGGATGCTTATTAAAATGTTGTGTTTTTTTGGATGCGACTCCTGATTTATGATGATTCCTGAGGGTATAGTGTAAAATTTCATATCACTTCAGGGCTAGGAACATAGGGAATTAATTCCCTTAAGAATATTAAATGATTATATCATATGTTTGAGGAATATTTTCATAATCATAGGAATCCCATGTGTGATATTCTATAGAGTCTTCAGGAAGAGGCCATTTCTGGACTTGATGTTTGTGTGATTAATCCTCTATGGGGGAGTCTTATAATGGTTGGGTTATCCATCCTTAAGTAGGAGGATCCACCATTTTTAAGATATACCTGATAGGGTGCCGAAGTAGTTTTGGATGGCCTTAAGTGTTAACCCATAATTTGAGGGTCAACAGGTTTATTTCATGTGTAGTGTTAATTTATTAAATTAATACACTGTTATTCACTTTGTAGCATGAACTACTTTTATCAGACTAGATTTTTGTATAAAAGATGGTGTCGACCTACTGGGTTATACTCACACCCTATACTTGCCCCTCTTTGGTAACCATAAAGATTTCATGGATATAGGATTGGAAAAGTGAAAGGTACCCGATTGGTGATTTATATCTTGCTAGATGGGTTAACTCTTGGAGGCGGAACCGACATGGGGTTTGGGACTATGGTTTTTTGGATTTTTTATTTAATTTTTATTAGTATTTTATATTTATTAATTTTATATTTTCATTTAGAAACATTTATTTTTTCATTACATTATTCATTTATTATATGGATTTATTCACTTGGTCCTTTCTTAGCTTTGGTTCTCCGATTATTTATTTATATTGTTTCTTCTATTTCTGCTACTCTGATATTATTTTCGTCATTAACTATAGATCTTTAATAGAGGATATAGTCTCCCCACTATGTTCTTCAAACCATTTCTCCAATTTGGAAGCCTTTGTAATATGGGGAGGCACGATTGAGGTCACATAGCGAACCAGATCGGTCACTTGAGGGAGTAGTTGGTCGGGGATGTTACAAAGTGGTATTAGAGAATCATGTTTTTTTTCTATTAATTTACTCTTTGGGAAAGGTATAAATGAGACTAGGAAGTGTCGAGATTTGTTAATGATCCTGTATATGGGAGTGTCCAACCAATGTACGAGGGAAATTTTGAATTCCCAGGTATGGGATTGTTGTTCCTGATGTTCCCTTGTTACGGTTTGATGTTATTTCACCTTGGTTGATTCACATGTTGATTAATGTTATAGTTATAGATATTTCTACTCATTTCCTATTGGGGCACAAGATGAGTATGCATACATCATGATAGGAACATATGGATATATATATAGACATGCACTGTTCATGATATGGATATATTTATTTCATGTGATATATTTTTCATTATTAACTTTGAAATGAGATAACTATTATATATGATTAAAAAGAAAATAAAAAAAACTATTATATCATGTAAATTTACTTGTTATTTCATGTTTAAATAGACTAAGAGATGATGTTTCTCTATTTTTATCACCCATTGATGTTTATTTTTTTTGTACCATGTAATCTAAGGAGTATGTTTTCATTGTTGAGAAATTGCCTTGATGTCATCTTTGAATTGACCATCAAGAGAGTGTAAATCAGAATGATCCTAACAAAAATGAGAAAAATATTATAGTACATCCTAAGAATAAGATATATGGTCATCTCCATAACAAATTCTAGAGGTTTATATGATCCATAGAAAGGGATATTGTTCGCACTATGGCTTAAATTTTTAAGATAATGATATATTTCCAACTATATCATCCGCCTATGTTCACTAGGGAGGGAGGCCCCAAGGTTGTTGAGTTCTGTGTTGATTAAATATATATTATCATCAAGAAACTCAAGACACCTATAGATCGGAGGGTGAATCATGATACATACATGCTTCGTGGAAATTTTAAGAATTGGTTCGACAGTATGGAGTAAGTTGGACAATAAGTGGAGTTATCCTAGGAGGAATTTGAGGAAACATTTTCGAGCCACTTATATACTAAAATTTTTAGGGATGATATGGATCATGATTTCATTCACATTAAAAAGGAATACTTATCAGTGATGGAATACGTTGGATAATTCACAAACCTATACTTATTTTCTCCATCCTTAGTAGTTGATGAGAATTATAGGGTGAGACAGTTTTAGGATGGGACTCCCTATGAGATCAGGTTATATGATAACATATTTCTCTTGATAATCCATGAGAATGTGATGAATTAGGATCCCATCATTGAAGGGGATCTTAAAGAGGCCCTAAGTGGTGGATAGATAGTTTTATTATGGATATCCAAGAACTATTATTCTGGTTTAAATAAGTATAACTGTAGAATTTTGTTTCTAGGGATGTATAGGAAATGCAGTCAAGGGAGTGTAATTCCTCGAGACTGTGGTTCAATGAAGTTATTTTAGTGTGGAAAGTTGGTCCAAAATTTCCCATAGTGTCCACACACCATAGTTGAGTGCCATGTATGCGGTAGGCTGGGTCATCTATAAAATTTAGGTAGGAATTTTTTAAAGTAGAGTAGTGATGTGGGGTCAGGATAGGAACTTGAGTCTGGGAGGGGCTCAGGTACATCTCAGAATATTAGTAGTGTGATTTCCACTAGTCATTCAGGATAAGGTAGAGGATGTCTTACCCTAGTGCAGGAGTAGCAGTACCACTCTGATGGAATAGTATGGGGGAGTCAGACTAGATCCTAGGGGAAAAGGGTGATCCAGCTATATGTTATATAGTCTTATCAGACTGTTTTGGATGCAAGACCTTCTACCGTCATAGGTATGGTTCTTGTATCATCTACCTTAGCTTGTGTTTTGTTTCATATAGGGGAATTACATTCATTTATATAAAATCTTTTTGAATTTTTTGTGGATTTTTCTATGTAGTTCTTATATTGGTTCATAACCATTGACACCGCATTGTGATTATAGTCAGAGGGTATCAAGCCCTCCATGGTGTGTTCTCTTGAAATTGGAGGATCTCATTTTATTTGGGAAATTTTTGTGTTGTAAATGAAAGGATTTTTTTTATTCTTTTTATGCATTAGATAGTTCTATGTTGGGATCATATCAAATATTATCGGAGGATATTTAAATTTCTATATCCAGACAGGGGAAGTTATACTCACCAGGGTGAGTGGCATATTTTGGCAATTCATGTGGGAATAATTCATTGTAGATTAGATTGTATCATAACAAATATAAAAATCCTCCTCTTGTATGTTATATGAATGAAATATGATGCTTTTCCTCTATTGTAATATCATTTTGATGATGTTTTCTCAAATATTTATCTGGCTTACCACCCAAATGTGATATCGAGTTCATGATCGAGTTGGTACTGAGAGCAGAGTCAGTTTCTATCCCACCTAATTGGATAGAACCAATAGAGCTTTGTGAGTTAAAAGTTAACTTGGATGATCTGGAATCTAAGTGTTTCATATTACCTAGCTCATCTCCATGGGTTTCTTCAGTTACTTTTCCCATGAAGGGTGATGGGACTTTGTGCTTATGTTTGTATTATCAGAGACTAAACCAGATGACATTCAAGAACTGATATCCCCTTCCATGTATTAATGGTCTCGTTGATTAGCTAAGAGGTTTAAGGATATTCTCTAAGATGGAAATGAGGTTAGAGTACAGGCATTTGAGGATAATACCATTGGATATAAACAAAAATTATTTTAGGATCAGGTATAGATTATATAAGTTTGTCGTGATGTCATTCAGTTTTATGAATGCACCTGTGGTATTCATGGCCTTGATGAAGAAAATAATTCATCATTTTCTAGATTGGTTTGTGGTGGTTTTTCTCAATAGAATCTTATTGTACTCACAATCTAAACACAATCACTCCAAACATCTAGACATTATCATGAGTACACTAAGTGAGAACCATCATTACCCTAAGCTATCCAAATGTAGTTTCTTGATTGATAAAGTTATCTTCTTACTCCATGTAATCTCATAGGCTAGAGTCTCAATAGATCCAGATGAGGTTACAACCAGGGTATCTTGGGAGAGACCCAATAATTTATTCTATATTTATGTTTTATTTATTTAGATGGTTCTTACCAGGGCTTTATCCAAGAATTATCCTATCTAAAAATATCAATGTTTGGGATGGACAATAAAGGTGTGAAAATTCTTTTGTCAGATAATTGTGAGAGAGATTTCCAAGTGATAAATAATATAATAACCTCAACACTGATACTCACCTGATCTAACACCAATAAAAAGTATATTGTATACCATAACACATCTAGAATCAGAATCATATCACTTCAAATGCAAGAGGACCATGTGATTTCTTATGGATCCATATAGTTGAAACTACATGAGAGGAATTATCTCACTTAAGATCTAGAGTTATTTGTGGTGGTACATGTCCTATGACTTTGGAGAAAATATCTTTTGTGTGATAGGATTGTGGTGTACATAGACCACAATATCCTGAAGTACTTATTTTTGTAGAAAGACTTTAACCTTCGAAAGAGGATATGGGTTGAGTGTTTGCAGTCTTTCAACTCCATGATTAATTATACACTAGGAAAGGGAAACACCTTTGTCGATGCTTTGATCTGAAATATATAGAGAGATTTATTGTCTGAATCTAGTAACTAGTATTGGATAATGGAACTCTTTATAGATATTCACCTTAAAGTTTAGGAGTCCCATAGATGAGTAGTTCTCACTTCGAAATATATTATACTAGTGCTTCTTGACCACATCAAGACAGAGAAGTTATCTAGTCTAGAGGGCTTAACTCTGAGAGAAATCATATATGGTGGGGAGTAACCAGCAGGACGGTCTCTTAGTTTTAGTTACATTCTTATCTTTTGTAACTGAGTATGGGTTTCTACATTTTTTTATGAGGAGATGATGTGAGAGTTTCATTCATATAGATGAGCGGTACATCTGGGTGTGACAAAGATGTATTCTGAACATTGTAGAATGTACTATTGGCAGAGAATGAAGAAGGAGATAACAAGATTTGTGGTGAGTTTTTTCACCTGTCCACAGGTGAAGATAGAGCATCAAAGGGTTGTTGGGCTATTACAGCCTCTAGCCATTCCGTAATAAGATTTGGATGAAGTCACTATGGATTTTGTGATAGGATTATCCAAGACACCTCATAATGATGATGTTGAATGGGTGGTCATGGATCAACTGAAGAAGGTATCCCACCTCTTTCCTATTAGGGATACCTTCACCATTGATGATCCGAGTGATATTTACTTGCATGGGATAGTTCAATTGCACAATGTTCCAAGGCATATAATTTATGTTTGAGATCATAGTCTCACTTGTTAGTTTTTATAGGGTATATAGAAGGCCTTGGGAGTGAATGTTCTTTTGAGTATAGCCTACCATCCTTAGACTTGTATCCAATCTGATTATACTATTTATATTCTAGAGGATAAGTTACGATCTTTTTTTTTGGGTTTAAATGGATCATGGGAGTCACATTTGGCACTTGTGGAGATATATTATGATTAAAGCTTCTAAGAATTGATCCAAATGGATCCTTTTGAGGACTTATA
Source organism: Viscum album (assembly GCA_963277665.1). Lineage (NCBI taxonomy): Eukaryota > Viridiplantae > Streptophyta > Magnoliopsida > Santalales > Viscaceae > Viscum > Viscum album. The sequence continues at coordinate 949,684,371 of OY728127.1, forward strand.
TGTAATATCATATCATTCCCATATTTTCTGGTTAGAGGAAGGTGGGTTAGTTCTTGTTGGTCTTAATCTCGTACAACAAATGACTGAGTAGGTTCAGTTGATCAGAAAGTTGTTGGTGACCACACAAAGATGATAAAAATTATATTCTATCCATCGTAGATGACCTATATAGTTTGTGGTTGGACATTTGTTTTCCTTTGGGGTTCAACTAGTTTGGAGAAACACTGTATCAAGAAACAGTCCTGGTTATCCCCAAGGTTTGTTGGCCCATTTGAGATAGTGGAAAGGGTCTGTCTAGTGGCATACTGATTATCCCATCCAAAGTGTTACAGTGCCATGCATGATGTATTTCACATGACACATCTTTTAAAATTCCAGCCAAACCCTTATCATGTGGTATAAATTAATGAAATTGATCTTAGTGTAGATCATTCCTTTTAGGATCATCTAATATGGATTGTGGATCATAGTGAGAAGTTTCTCTAAGAAATAGAATACCTCTAGTTCAAGGGCAACAACAACATGGGCAAGTTCAAGAGGAGACCTAGGAGAGGGAATCTATTATGAAATCATAGTGTCTAGACTTATTTATGAATACACTCTAGTGATTCTTGGAGTATCTCTTGGATGAGCTATTATATGGTGGGGAGATTTTAAGATCCTTTCTCATTTCAGGTATGTCCCTCTTTGAGTTTTTAATTGAACCTCATTTGTTTGATTTTAATTATTATTTAAACCTTGGTATTCATATCTGTTTTTGGGGATGGATAAATTTTTTGGGGAAAGTGACCTAAATATCAAGGATATATGTTTTTTTGAATTAATATATTCTATTTATAAATGTGTCAAAGGTAATTGAAAGAGTTCTCCATTAGTTTAGAAGGCTTCAGATGCGGTTTAGGATTTTCCTGTTGAAAGTAAACTGAGAGAAATATATTGTAAATTTACACACCATGAAGATGTTACATGATATATAACTATCTCCTGGAAGATGTCGTTAATTAGTTTAGGGTGTGAAATGGTTACACATCTTGAAACTAGATCAGTTCTTGTAAAATTTGATCATGGAAATTTTAACCCGAGGTGACATGTTTTTTAGAATAACTCATAAATTAAGGAATACATGAAGTGAAATGATTAAATGACATGAATTTCATGGGATTAGTGGTTTTAAATACACATTGTGTGTTTTATTCATTCTTCATCTACCATGCATCCCTCTCTCTAAATCCCTTGAGAAACTCTAGGTGATTTTGGAGTTCTTTCTTACCTTTGGGACATCTTGATAACGCATCTAATTACCGATGAGTATTTTTCTATAGTTTTCTCATATCTTCAATTTCTCTATATTATAACGGTGGAATTTCTTGACCATGGTTTTTTTGGGGATTATCGTGATATTGGATGATCTAGTTTTTCTTCATGATCATCATCTCCTCCATCATTTGTTGGTGTTACCGGTTGGAAGTGTCGCCTGGATCTCCAAATAAAGGTCGATGGTCTAAATATTTTCCCATGTGTATGATTTAATTATAAATATAATGTGAGATATTTTTTATTGTGTCGGAACAACACTCATGACCTTATTAATTGGATAATACATATTAAATAGTAATTATTTTTATTAAACCATGAGTTTGATCATGTTGGGTCCATATGAAATGAGACTAATTCCTACGTCCACCCGATTGGTGTACCATCCTTGGACCTTCTTGTGACTTGGTCAACTTAAAATTTTATCCCAATGATAAATTGGAAAATTTGATTTGTTTTTGGATTATTCTTTGGAATTGGAATAAGATGTAAATTGTTTGACTACTTAAGGTAGAATCACATTGGTTAAATTGGGTTAAATAATATATTTGTGTCCATAGAGATAAATGATAAATTAAACAGGTTTGGTATAGTGATAGTGATAATTAGGAACCTTAATTAGTGGAATATATTTGGGTAGATAAATGATAATTTAATAAATTTTTCATTATGTGTTATGATGATATATCTAGGATTTTTTTATTGTCCTTAGGATTTTTCTTTCTTAGATTTTGAGCTTATGCGATTCAGATGTGATTGATTCCTAAGGTGTGGATTCTTATTAACTTGTTGAGTTAATATGGATGTGACTCTCGATTCAAGTTCACACAAGTGTGTAAGATGAAATATTTCATACCGCATGAGGGTTAGGTGCATAGGTACTTGATTCCCATAGGAAGAGTATATGATTATATCCTATGTATGAGGAACAGATTCACAGTCACTAGAATCTTGATGGCGAGATTCTGGATAGCCTGTGGGAAGAGTCCATTTGGGAACTTGATGTTTTTGTGATTTATCCTTGGCGGGATGATCTTCCACCAGTTGGGTGATCTTTCTTAATACAAGGGGATCCACCCTTAGTTAGATATACCTAGAAGTGAGCTGGAGTAGGTTTGTATGAATTTAGGTGTTAACCCATATAATGAGGGTCAACATGTTTATTTCATATGAAATATTAATTAGTTAAATTAATTCCATATTATTTAATTTACTACATGAACTAATTTTATAAGATTGTATTTTATTAGACATGGTGGTGTCAACTGACTATGTTATACTCACACCTTAGAAAATCCACCATTTAGTACCTAAAAAGATATCATGAATTTAGGTTTTTTTTAGGTCAATGGACCCTGTTATTGATTTGTATCAAGCTATATGAGTATGATCTTAGAGGTTGGATCATCCTAGGGTTTGGGGCCATGATTTTTTTTGATTTTTTATTTAATTCTAGTTATTATTTTATATTTATGAATTTTTTCCTGTCCTTTATATACACTCATCTTTTCATTTCATTATTCTTTTATTATTTGGATTTATTCAGTTGGTCCTTTATCATCTTTGGTTGTCTAATTATTTATTCATATTGTTTCTATTATTTCTACTACTCTAATATTATTTTCCACTTTCATTGAAAATCTCTACCAAAGGGTATAGTCTCCCCACTATATTCATTAGACCCTAACTTCTAGTAAAAAATCTCTATCATACTGGGAGCTTCATTGAAGTCACATAGATAATCAAATTGTTCTATTGCGAGATCACTGGGCCTAGGATATTACACACTTTCAACCATTTATAAGTAATCATAAATAGTATCGTCCTAGTTTCACAAGTGTTATTTCCATGTGATATTTGAAAAGAACTCCTGGTTAATCATGGCTCCTTATAGCTTCCCTACTAACAAACCACCCCATCTTTTGATCCTTGATGAATAATGAATGTGCCCAAAAACACATCCTCCCACTTACACACTCTATATTTCATAATTAGCTATCACTGCAACTACTACATGGAATTACATAATTTCCTAGTTTCATTGAACTCTATCCATTTAGTTCTGAACAAGAACTTATAGAAATTTATCCTTATAGAATTTTCAACACTTAGTAAAAATTAACTATCATAGAAAAATCCCAGTACTATAAGGTTATATCCCAAGAATCATTTTTAAACGTCTTTCATATAGATATAATTTCCTCCATGTAGTCCTTAAAAATATATAATCATCCAATCTTAAATTGGGAAAAAATTCTAGAAATATATAATCACCAACCCCGCCTTACACGATTTATGTATTTTTAAAAATTCTAAATCTTACTTACAATATTTGGTAATAATTATAAACCTAATAAATCTTTCATTACATGAAAACCAATGAATATTTTTTTGATAAGGTTTCAAAAAAAATTAAATTTTCAATTTTGATAGATTATTTAGATATTTAGATATTTATGTTAAGTTTGACTAGGTGAACCTTATCCCATGTGTTTTAAAATTAAAACTCCCTCTTATCATTTATATTGGTTTCTCTATAAATAAAATCCATGGACTCACTTGATAGGAATGTATTTAGGATCTATTTTCTATCAGGTTTTAGTGATAAATCCCAAACCCTAACTCCCACCAAATTACATCCAAGGGTTCGACCTAGGTACTTTCTCGAAAAAGGGGGTATACATAAACATGGATCACAGAACCAAGATTAATTCCATCACCCCTCACCCAATATCATTCAATACTCTATTATATCATTTAGACCCTTTCATTCCACCCCAATATCCATGACCTCATTATTCATTCTAATCTACAATGACCAATGCTGTGTCATTTTACTTCAACACACAAACTCTTATCACACATATTGATCCCACCCTCCCTCCCTACACCTTATAACTATAATATCTACCCATATAATGTTTATTCCTGGTGTAGTGGAAGCATAGGATGGGTATATAACCATATTTGATAATTTCCATGTTCGATGATTAATTTGGGATCAATACAAGGATAACACTAGTATCCACATAATTGAATCAAAGATAAAAGACAAAGGAGAGAACCTTGAACTGAGAAAGAACAGATCAACATATTTTTTAATTAATTTAATTAAATTAATGAATCACCTCCTAGGATATTCTTTCTTAATTGATTCATTTGACCATGGGTCTGAGGTGAAGCTTTATTGCAATATAGAATCCAAGGATAGGAATAATCTAGTGGTGATCCACATGTGATCCACGTATCTTTGATCTTCACCAAAGGAGTCTCCAGGAGAAAGCATTAATGATCCTTTCTCTTGTGATGTAGGACTTTGATCACCTTGGAAATCACTTCCAAAGTGTTCCCCTAGATCTATTGGAGGAGGATCTCTCTCATTCTCGAGAGCGTTCTTGGAGATGGAAGAGTTCTATAGGCTTGAGATATTTTCTCCAAGTATTTTGTGAACACAACCATTGGTTAGCCTATGGGTTTCCCTATTGACTAATAAGAAAATAATAACATAACGAGGTGTTTAATTCCCTAGGTAATAATAAATAATTAGCACAGGTGTCTTCAAATATTTTATTATTCCATGTGAAACCTAATATCAAATAATAACAATGCTATTATTTCCATAACATGTTCTAAACTTTCAAGTTATATTTAAATATAATTTCACCAACTAATATTTAATATTATTTCTCACCATACCCATAACATGGTCCTCCAATCCTCCTCAATATTTACCAAGCCTTGAATAATTACTATTCATTTATTAAAAAAATATAACTGAATTATTCACCGATAAATAAATATTTCATCCGCAATATATTCTCTTGAATAACTAGTGACAAAATAAATACAATCAGGAATACTTAAATAATTATTAAACCACAACTGGGAATAATATTTTTTCAAATTGTTAAATAATAAATTATTTAACTGAGATGATGGCTACACTTAGTGTGTGGCCCTCTAGACCTATTTCTCATTGTCATTAGGCAGGCTTGACTAATGTCCAAGAATACTATCTAGAAACGGGTAAAGGCAGCCAAGAGAAGGAATTTGATGTTACAATGACATGTCACCTCATATGAATACTTACCATTTAATATAATCCATTGGTCCTAATATCTCCAATGAATCGGGCTGCAAACAATTTCCATCAACCCGTGTGCTTGATTTCTCATTCATTGACTTCTCAGAATTGATATTTCCTATAGAAAACCATGGGCATGGATTTAGATAGTCTATATAATTTCCATCAAGGGGCATGAGATATCTACTTCAGTAGAAGTGAAAAATTATTTCTCACATTATTCATTAATGCAGTATTACTCGTGACGCACCCAAGATATCATACCTCACCATGAACATATGTCATCAAGGTTTTTATTAAAACATCTTAGTGATTTATTCATAATACACATTAATAAAAATCATAAATTTTAAGTACCAATACATATATCCGCATATAGGAATATCCAATGACACTTATGAAGGTGGATTTCCTATGGGTAGTTCTTGTTCTCATAATATCCTCCTGGATATTACCAAGGGCGCACACCATGAGAAGGTGCCTCAATGTTTCATGAGTCCCAACCCCTGATAGCCTCTATCATTTAAGTCCCTTCAAATTATTTCATCCATCCATAGAATTTATATTCAAGTATAGTGTCATGGCACTTTTAGGTTCGCATCATAGCAAGGATCCACTATGACCTTTTAGTGTGCCAGCTATTATTAGGACATTATCACATACTATTTCATGCAGAAGAAAAATCATGAAGTGAAAAGAATTTTATTAATATAAATCCAATTAATATAGGTTTATCATAATGTATATATAAGTTGGTTTCTAGGGTAGAAAATCCAACAGACGCCCACTTTCACTAGAGATAACTACTAACAACCTTCAGTCTACTAGCTCACCCATGATATTCATGCTTCTACTGAGATAGGCCTTTAGTTAATGGGTCCTCCACGTTCCCTTCCATGGACACTGTAATCACTGAAACTTCACCACTTTGATAGAAATCCCTCAATAGGTGATACTTTTGGAGTTTGTGCTTCACCCATTGATGTGACCTTGGCACCTTTGCAAGAGCCACTGTTGCAGTATTATCACAATAAAATGTAATTGAATCCTTAATTCTTGGTACCACATCAAGTTCCTAAAAAATGTTATGAATCCACAAGGCTTCCTTGGCTGGATCATAAGATGGTATATATTTGGAATCCTATTTATAATTAGTGAAAATTGGCTACTTTGAACTCTTCTAACTCACAACTCTCAGTTGAGACAGAAAACATATCCTGATTTTCACTTCAGATCATTCTGATATATCTGAAAACCAGTATCAACATACCCTCTGATGATGAGATCTTCATCTCCTCCACACACTAGAAACATATCCTTAGTTATTATTAGATACTTAAGGATAATATTGATAGCATTATAATGTTTTTATCCTGGATCTTGTTGATATCTTCATACCATTCTCATTGCATAAGAAACATCAAGTCTAGTACATAACATGAAATACATAATATATCTTGTCACTGGAGTGTATGGAATCTTACCCATCCTACATTTCCCATGATGTGCATGGGGACACATTTTCATAGAAATATTTATACCATGTGACACAAGAACCAATAACCTTTGGGATTGTTCCATACTAAATTTATTTAGTATCTGGTTAAGTTATGTACTTTGACTTAGTCCAAGAAGTCTCTTCATTCTATCACGAATGATATTTATATCTATAATGTAGGCTAATACGCCTATGTTCTTCATGGAGACGCACTTGTTCAACTGGTCCTTGACTGATTGAAAACTGGTATGTCATTTCACATAAGAAATATGTTTTCAATATACACTACTAGGTTAACAAATGCATTCCCATTAAACCGCTTGTAAACACATGGCCCACATTCATTCCTAATGAAACCAAATTCTCTTATGGCTTCATGAAATTGAATGTTCCATGATCTGGATTCTTTCTTTAATCCGTAAATCCATATATGAAACTTTCATACCCTTTTAGAATCACTTGGTGTCACAAAACCTTTTGGTTGTGTCATATAGACATCTTTATGAAGGATCCCATTAAAGAATTCTATTTTAACATCCATCTGCCAAATATCATAGTCCTGGAAAGCTATTATGTAAAGTATGATTCTTATGGATTTAAACCAGCCAAATGGAGAAAGGGTTTCTTCATATTCAATTACATGACATTTTTTAAAACCTTTATCCACTAGCCTTTCTTTATAGGTACTAAATAGAACTTCCATGTCCAGTTTCTTCTTTAATACCCATTTATGCCCAAAAGGATTTTCATCAACTGATGAATCTATTAAAACCCATATTTGGATTTGATACATGGAATCCATCTCAGAATTCATAGTTTCATGACATATTTCAGTTTCTGATCTCTCTACTTCTTCCTTGTAAGAGAGAGGTTCATCATTATCCAACAACATTGAGTCACCATCCTCAGTGACAAGAAAACCATATCTCTCTGGCTCCCTTACCTATCCTTTACTCCTATACAATACCTATGCTTCAGAGACTACCTATTCCATGGGGATATATGGAACTTATTCCTATACAAACTCATGTGTATCTTAAGAATCATATTCATTGAATTCAATATTGGACCCACTATCCTTTTTTAGGATGTTCTCCCTCTCAAGAAAGATGGCATGTTTAGAAATAGTCACATTTTTCTGAGGGGTTTTATAGTTATTTTCCCTTTGTTTCCTTGGGATACCTTATAAAGATTTACTTCATTCCCCAGGGTGCTAGTTTTTTGTTTTATAAAGCCTTAATAAATACCTCGTATCCCGTTACATGTTTTTGCGAAAAAGTGGGTTTCTTTCCACTCCATATCTCGAAGTGAATCCCATTTTACACCTTAGTTGGTGCTTGGTTTAATGTGTATGCCATATTTTGAAATTAATATCCCTAAAGGTATAACGTAATATCTACATGACTCATCATCAACCTTACCATGTCCAACATATGACAATCCTGCTTTTTATTACAACTTAAACATGCTTTATTACATAAAAATTCACTTGATACAACAAAGGAGATCGAGAGGTTTAGTGTCTTTGGGGATTAGGATCATTACATAAAAACATAAAACATGAAATACAACATCTTTATTGAAAACTTCCTTTACATGACCACTACATTCCCTCGTACTTAGAATTGCATGGGATAACCTGAGGACATGCATAAGAAAAGGGTGAGCTATAAATCCCAGTAAGGGAGTACACATGGAATAACATGAGAAGTACAATAAATGTTAGACAATAGGAATATCAATAGAGAATAAAAGAAACATGAACATAAAGGAATGATAAAGCATGATAATCATAACATGGAAATGTGGAAACAACACTTAACATGGATTTAGCATGAGCCAAGGCTCATTGAACATAAAGCATGAGTAAACCCTCATTTCACATGAAGCACGAGTAAACCCTCATTGCACTTGAATTATCTTGATTCAACACTCATTGCACATGACGTATCATGATACTATACTTTACCCAATGCATTGGAGCGCTATAAGAGCGCACCCTTCTTAAACATTTCATTTCATGCATAAGTGTGCCACATGGATCATAAAACATGGATTCATAAAACATAATAATTTACTCCACGATAAAGGAATGTGGAATTCATACATGAAACTTTATAATCAATAAGTAAATTTTCATAAAGGTGAATACCCTTGATGGAGAAATGGGCATGGTATTCACAACACAATGACATTGGCTTAGAAAATCGGTTTGATTTCGGCAGCGTAACGGCGTGACATAAGAATTCATAAAAAAATGGGTGATGAGAGAGAAAGGGGTTCCTCATCATATTTAAATGTAATATACAGTAAGGAGGTCATATAGATACATTTCCCAACAATTGAATATTAATTTAGATTCATGGTACAAAAGTATTGCTTGAATGTAAAAGAAGAGAGAGAAGTTCCTTTCGGAATTTCAGCATACTAACGGGTGTACATGGGAGGAATTTAATGAAAGAGAAAGGGGTCTCCCATCATTCAAACAGTAAGAGGGAAGTATGGGGAGGTGAGAAACCATACCCCAACATTAATAATTGAAATTAAAATGGCAATACAACTTAATGAAAATTGACAAAAATGAGAAATGAAGAAAAAACCCTTACTTGGAAGTGTGCTTCCAAAGGCTAGAGAGAGGCTTGTGAGAGGCTTCTTGCGAGCTTGGGGAACCTTGGGAGGATTTTAGAGAGAGTATGGAAGATGTTGGATGAACTAAAAAGGATTTTAGTGAGGCGGAAGTGGGAGCTTGGATGGGTTTATATAGGAAAGGTGAGAGAATTCTTTATTATTTAGGTTTGGGACCCCTTATATTAAAATAATCCAAACCACAAAACATCCCATGGTTTTTGCCCATGGTTTCTGGAAAAGGAAAGAGGAAAAAAATATTTTACAAGGCCAAGGTCCGAACTTATTAAAATAATAAGGATTCTTATGTGGAGGTGAGTCACACTCCCATAAAAATTAATTTAAAAGGGCAAAGTGTTGAATAAGTGTTGAGGGGTTCATTAATTCTTTTAAAAGTAATTCAAAAAAACCAAAAACCTCATTATTTTAATTATAAAACATATATTGGCCGAACATAAGGATTATGTTATTTAATTACATCATCATTGGGTCATTATGATGTCATAAAACACATTATATCTTTAAACCGTATTAAATTTTTACCCAAAAATTTGACTGTCTCAGAAAATTATGAAAAATTCACCGTTGGATAATTTTGACATCCTGATTCTAGAAATGACATTTATTTTATCTAAAAAAATTTCTAAATTTGTTAATTTTCACTTTTAAAATAAAAACCAACATTTATCGAAAATTCATGGGTTTTGACAGAAATGGGCTTCATACCTTAACAAAAAATTTAATTGCATTAATAAAATTATAAGATCATTTATATATAATAAAAATTAATTTAATATTAATAATAATATTTTATTAAAATATTATTTAATTCAAAATCCCTTAATTTAATAAAATTGAATTCTTAATTAAATAATAACTAAAAACACCATTTTTACTTTAAAACTATTTAAAATGTATCAAAAATGACTAGAAATTATATTCATTATTATATACAAACAAATAATGTACATGAAAATAGTACTACTTATTTGTTACATAACCCCTTAAAACAGCCGCATAAGACCTAAGGGTAAGGTGTACGATGGTGACAGACTCTTGGGTGGCTCGGATAGCATCGCTCGAGTGGTAATTTCAATCAACTTCCACTTTTCCTGTAGACGGTCACGTTCGAGCTTGACATAATGAAGCTCGGATTGGGCTTGGTCAAGGGCGAAGCCCAAGGATGCCACCTCTTTTCCGAGCTTCGACAAATGGGCTTCGTATGGGACAATTCTACTGGATGAGGCCATCACTTCCTTTGTCTGAGTAAAATTGGGTTCGTTAAAGCCTTATATTTATCCTAATCATGTGATCACTGTTCAAAGGGTATAAAAGTAACGGTCACAACTCTTATCATAAAACAAAATAAGTTGACATCTTATAAAAACATTTTTTTATAAAGAGACAATTAACTAGATCAAGAGGGATTTTCCATTAATGAATCTTTGGGTCGTTACAATATTCCCCCCTTAAGAAATTTCACCCTTGAAATTTTCCTTTTCCCACACTAAAACAAATGTGGGTGACTCAGCTTCATCATATCCTCCGACTCCCAAGTTGCTTCTTCAAACTTTTGGTTTCTCCATAACACCTTGACGAGGGGCATTGTCTTATTTCGTAGAACGTTTTCTCTATGATATAAGATCTTCACTGGTTTCTCCTCATAAGAAAGATCATCTCCCAATTGTACCACCTCGGAAGAGAGTACATGTGAAGGGTCCAGTATGTACTTCCTTAAGAGGGATACATGAAAGACATCATGAACCTTGGCCATAGTAGGTGGAAGTGCTAGTCAATAGGCCACAACCCCAACACGATCAAGAATCTCGAAGGGGTCGATGTACCTTGGACTTAACTTCCCTTTCTTTCCAAACCTCATGACCTTCTTCCACGAAGATATGCATAAAAACACCATGTCTCCAACTTTAAATTCAAGGTCTCGTTGACAATTATCTACATAACTCTTCTATTGACTCTGGGCTGTCTTGTTATGCTGCTGAATGGTTTTCACCTTCTCCACCATTTCTTTAACCATTTCTGGTCCAACCAGCTTACGTTCACTGACCTCATCCCAACATGTCGGTGTTCTGCACCTTTTCCCATACAGGGCTTCATATGGTGACATTTGGATGCTCGAGTGGAAACTGTTATTATAACAGAACTAAACTAGAGGAAGATGTTGATCCCATCCTCCTTTAAAGTCCATTGACCACTCTCTCAACATATCCTCAAGTGTTTTGATAGTCCGCTCGGATTGGCCATAAGTTTGAGGATGATAGGCCATACTGAAGTTCAGTTCAGTATTCAGAGCATGTTGAAGACTCTTCCAAACCTTAGAGGTGAATCTTGGATCTCGGTGAGACACAATAGATAGTGGTACTCCATGCAACCTTACCACTTACCTGATATATATCTGTTCCAGTTGATCCAAAGAGAAATCTTCTCGAATAGAAATGAAGTGTGCAATCTTTGTAAGACGATCCACAACAACCCAAATTGCATTGTTGTCTTTGGATGTCCTTGGAAGTCTAGTGACAAAGTCCATGGTGATGTTTTTTCATTTCAATTATGCTATGGGCAATGGTTGCATCATCCCCTTAGACTTATGCCTCTCTGCCTTCACTTTCTGACACACCAGGCACTTTGATGTATATTCGGCGATCTCCTTCTTCATATTATCCCACCAAAAGTTTTCTCAGAGATCTCAATACATCTTTGTGCTCCCTGGGTGAATAGAGAAATTTTTACTATGTGCGTCATCCAAAAGTTCCTTCTTCAGCTCCGGACTTGATGGAACACATATTCTTTTCCCAAACCGCACAATTCCTTCTTCATTAAGATTAAACTCCGAGGATTTCCCCTTTTTGATAGCTTCCACTTTTCCTTGAATTACCACATCATCCTTTTGAGCATCCTTTAACATTTCCAAAAGAGATGGTTGAGCAATCATTTGTGAAATGATTGATGATGTTCCCTTCTTTATGATTCCCACATCCATCTTTATCAAGTCTAAGAAGATTGGATCCTTCTCAATTCTCATCATTGATAGAATCGCTGGATCCTTTCTACTTAGGGCATCCGCCACCTTGTTCGCTTTTCCAGGGTGGTAATGTATTGAATAGTCATAATCCTTGATGAGCTCTATCCATCTTCTCTAGCGCATATTAAGATCTTTCTGTGTGAATATATATTTAAGACTCTTGTGGTCAGTATAAATCTCACATTTCTCTCCATAAAGATAATGTCGCCAGATTTTCAAGGCAAACATCACAGCCGCCAACTCTAGATCATGCGTTGGATAGTTTCGCTCATGGATTTTCACCTGCCTTGAGGCATAGAATATCAATTTATCATTCTGCATCAGCACACATCCTAAGCCCTTCTTCGAAGCATCACTGAATACCACAAAAAGCTCCCCACTTGTGGGTAAAGTGAGAACGGGTGCAGTGATAAGCCTCCTTTTCAACTCCTTGAAACTTTCTTCACATTCATCACTCCAAGAAAACTTTAATCCATTTCAAGGTAGCTCTGTAAGAGGGTTGGAAAATCATGAGAAATTTCTCACAAATCATCGATAATATCCATCTAACCCCAAGAAGCTACGGATATCCGTTACCGATGTTGGCCTTGGCCATCCTTCAATTGCATCTGTTTTGGAGGGATCCACAGATATCCCATTGCTTGTGATGATATGGCCCATGAATGAGACCTCCTTAAACCAGAACTCACACTTGCTGTACTTTGCATAGAGCTTCTCCTTGCGCAAAGTCTCCAGTACGGTTCTTAAATGCTTCTTATAGTCCTCTTTGGTTTTGGAATATATTAGAATATCATCTATAAAGACTACCAAAAATTTGTCAAGGTAATCTCTAAAGACTCTATTCATTAATCCCATGAAGATTTCTGGAGAATTGGTGAGTTCGAAAGGCATTACTATGAATTCATAGTTCCCGTATCTTGTACGAAAAGTAGTCTTGGGAACATCTTCCTTCTTCACCCTTACTTGATAATATCCCGACCGCAAGTCCACCTTGGAGAAGTATTGTGCTCCACGCAACTGATCAAACAAGTCATCAATTCTTGGGAGTGGATACTTGTTCTTTATCGTGATTTTGTTAAGTTCACGATAATCGATGCAAATCCGCATTGACCCATCCTTCTTCTTGACGAAGAGGACTGGTGCACCCCATGGTGATGCACTTGGGCATATAAACCCTTTATCCAGATTCTCCTATAGTTGTTTCTTCAGCTCTTCAAGCTCAACAATAACCATTCTATATGGAGTCTTGGATATTGGTAGCGCCCCAAGTATATGTTCAATTGAGAACTCAACCTCTCTTCTTGGAGGAAGACCAGGTAGTTCCTCGGGAAACACTTCTGCGAATTCCCTCACAATAGGCATTTCTTCAAGGATGGTTTCTTCTTTGGACTCAATCATCTGAGCCAGATACGCTTGCTCATAGTGAAGTAATATCCATGCTTGAGATGATGGAGCTAAAAGAGATTCATCTTCCTCCTGACACATGTAAAGAATCGAGAGTCAATTCTCCATATGGAGTGTGATTTCCCTCTCCCGAAAATTTATGTTGGCTCTATATAAGGAAATCCAATCCATGCCAAGAATTGCATCAAATTCAACCAAAGGGAGTATGACGAGGTTCGCTGGGAAATTAAATCCAGAGATTATAACAGGGGAGGACTTATATTCATGGGATGCAATGATTTCCCCATTTTCCGTACTCACCGACATCTTTAAATCCATGATTTTTGGTGGTGCTGGGATTATTCTACTAAACTTTCGAGATATAAAATAATGCATAGAACCTGAATCAAAAAGTACGTTCGCTATTCTTGAATGAATAACTAGCGTACCTGTCACCACTTTGTTGTCGGGGTTCACTTCGGCAGAAGTGATGGCAAAAGATCTTCCTTGCTATCTTGGAGGTTGTTGGTTGCCTCCGATAACCCTTGGATTAGGGCACTGATTTGCAAAATGACCTGGTTCTTTGCATTTATAGCATTGAACAACACGTTGAGGTTCGAACGGAGCATTCCTCTCCTCTGTTGCAGTCGCGGGTCCTTCTTGCCGACATTTAATAGCCAGGTTCCCTTCTCTTCCACACCTAAAGCATTTTCTCGTCCCCTTAAGGCAATTTCCAGGGTGCTTCTTTCCACACTTTTGGCAAGTGGGGTGATGGAACTTCTTAGCACCGTTGGATTTATCCATCGGACCACCAGCATTGAAGTCCACCTTACGCTTCTTTTCCCCATGATACCCATGTGATTCTCCAATATTCATTTCGACCTTGAGGGCACATCGGAAAAGTTTCTCAAAGCTTCCAAAGTCACTGATCACTAATGCTTTCTGCAAGCTAGGCTTCAGCCCACCAAAGAAGTGGTCAACCTTGCATTCGGGGGTCATGATGAAGCCAGAAGCATATCATGCAAGCATTGTGAATTTTTCCTCGTACGCTCCCACAAATTCTTCATCTTTTTACTTGAGGGAAAGGAAGTCCCTTTCCATCTTAAGACGGAGGTGTGCGGAAAATATTTTTTGAAAAACATCTTCCGAAATTTCTTCCATTCTAACGCCTCGATCTCCTCCTCATGCTTCATATTTTTGATCAACGTCCACCATTGATCAGCTTCACCCTCCATACGATAAGCAGCTATGAGAACCTTCTCTTGTTCAGAACATTGAAGGATGGAGAATATCTTTTCAATGGAGTTGATCCATTGTTCAGCGATCGTGGGATCAGATGATCGACTAAAATTAGGAGGTCTTTTCCTCATGAAGCTCTCGATAGCAACTTGTTCCCTCTTAGGGGGGTTTGGACGTTCCTCTTGACCCATGTTTCTATTCAAAACTTGAGTTAGCTGAGAGAGAAGCGTGACAAAGTTCGCGATTCCCACTCCCATTGGATTGGGAATCTCATTAGTAGAGACATCACACTGATCTTCACAACGGTTTTTAGCCCGAGTCCTCCTATTACCGGCCATTGGTTGGAATAAAAGGAAAGATAGGGGTAACACATAAAGGGTAATCCAAAGACAAAATTTGATGACTTATAAATAAACTTTCATTCCTTAAATCATGAGTCTATAGGCTTCAATCTTGGATTTTCATGATCTACTTTCTAACAAATATTTGTAGGGCATTTTTTTAAATTCCCTTAATAAGGGTTCATACTAAGCTTGTGAATTTATCAAAACATATCCCCCAAGAGTGTCGTAACCAAGATTGCATCAAGGCCCGTTGTCGTGCACCATTTCCCGTTCGAGTCTAGCTCAAAGCGGTGTTTTCAGGTTTTACCCCTATGATACATTTGTGCCAGAGCCGCCTCTACCTGCTCGTATCCAGAAAGGGATGTATTTGTTTGATAAACAACTTAATTAGTATTTACCAAAACCTAGGGATGTTTTTATTATACATAGTCTTGTATCTAAGGCTTTACTAGGGTTTCCTAATCCCAAAAATAACTAAACATATCCTATGATACCAACTATGACAACCCTGCTTTTTATTACAACTTAAACATGCTTTATTACATAAAAATACACTTGATACAACAAAGAAGATCGAGAGTTTTAGTGTCTTTGGGGATTAGGATCATTACATTAAAATTTATAACATGAAATACAACATCTTTATTGAAAACTTCCTTTACATGACCACTACATTCCCTCGTACTTAGCATTGCATGGGATAACCTGAGGACATGCATAAGAAAAGGGTGAGCTATAAAGCCCAATAAGGGAGTACACATGGAATAAAATGAGGAGTAAAATACATGTTAAACAATAGGTATATCAATAGAGAATAAAAGAAATATGAACATAAAGGCATGATAAAGTATGATAATCATAACATGGAAATGTTGGAACAACACTTAACATGGATTTAGCATGAGCCAAGGATCATTGCACATAAAGCATGAGTAAACCCTCATTGCACATGAATCATGAGTAAACCCTTGTTGAACTTGAATTATAATGAGTCAACACTCATTACACATGATGTATCATGATACTATACTTTACCCAATGCATTGGAGCGCTATAAGGGCGCACCCTTCTTAAACATTTCATTTCATGCATAAGTGTGCCACATGGATCATAAAACATGGATTCATAAAACATAATAATTTATTCCATGATAAAGGAATGTGGAATTAATACATGAAACTTTATAATCAATAAGTAAATGTGCATAAAGGTGAATACCCTTGATGGAGAAATGGGCATGGTATTCACTACACAGTGACATTGGCTTAGAGAATCGGTGCGATTTCAGCAGCGTAACGGCGTGACATAAGAATTCATAAAAAATGGTTGATGAGAGATAAAGGGGTTCCTCATCATATTTACATGTAATGGAAAATAAGGTGGTCATATAGATACATGTCCCAACAATTGAAAAGGAATTTAGATTCATGATACAAAAGTATTGGTTGAATGTAAAAGAAGAGAGAGAAGTTTCTTTCGGAATTTCGGCATAGTAACGGGTGTACATGGGAGGCATTTAATGAAAGAGAAAGGGGTATCCCATCATTAAAAAAATAATAGGGCAGTATGGGGGAGGTGCGGAACCATACCCCAACATTCATAATTGAAATTAAAAGGGCAATACAACTTAAAGAAAATTGACAAAAATGAGAAAGGATGAAAAAACCCTTACTTGGAAGTGTGCTTCCAAAGGCTAGAGAGAGGCTTGTGAGAGGCTTATTGGGAGCTTGGGGAAACTTGGGAGGATTCTAGAGATATTAGGGCAGAGGTTGGACGAACTCCAAAGGATTTTAGTGAGGAGGAAGTGGGATCTTGGGTGGGTTTATATAGGAAAGGTGAGAGAATTCTTTATTATTTAGGTTTGGGACCCCTTATATTAAACTAATCCAAACCACAAACCATCCCATGGTTTTTTCCCGTAGTTTCTAGAAAAGGAATGAGGAAAACAATATTTTACAAGGACAAGGTCCTAACATATTAAAATAATAATGATGCTTATGTGGACGTGAGTCACACTCCCATGGAAATTAATTTTAAAGGGCAAAGTGTTGAATAAGCCTTGAGGGGTTCATTAATGCTTTGAAAAGTAAGTCAAAAAAACCCAAAACCTCATTATTTTAATGATAAAACATATATTGTCCGAAAATAAGAATTATGGTATTTTATTACATCACCATTGGGTCATTATGATGTCATAAAACACATTATATCTTTAAACGGTATTTAATTTTTACCCAAAAATTTGACTATCTCAGAAAATTATGAAAAATTCAACGTTGGATAATTTCGACATCCTGATTCTAGAAATGACATTTATTTTATGTAAAAAAAATTTCTAAATATGTTAATTTTCACTTTTAAAATAAAAACCGACATTTATCGAAAATTCACGGGTTTTGACAGAAATGGCCTTCAAACCTTAACAAAAATTTTAATTGCATTAATAAAAATATAATATCATTTATATTTAATAAAAATTAATTTAATATTAATAATAATATTTTATTAAAATATTATTTAATTCAAAAATCCCTTAATTTAATAAAATAGAATTCTTAATTAAATAATAACTAAAAACACCATTTTTACTTTAAAAACTATTTACAATGTATCAAAAATGACTAGAAATTATATTCATTATTATATACATAAAAATAATGTACATGAACATAGTACTACTTATTTGTTACATAACCCCTTAAAACAGTCGCATAAGACCTAAGCGTAAGGTGTGCGATGGTGACAGACTCTTGGGGTGGCTCGGATAGAATCGCTCGAGTGGTAATTTCAATCAACTTCCACTTTTCTCGTAGACAGTCACGTTCGAGCTTGACATAATGAAGCTCGACTTGGGCTTGGTCATGGGCGAAGCCCAAGGATGCCACCTCTTTTCCGAGCTCTGACTAATGGGCTTTGTATGGGGCAATTCTACTGGATGAGGCCATCACTTCCTTTGTCTGAGTAAAATTGGTTTCGTTAAAGCCTTATATTTATACTAATCATGTGATCACTGTTCAACGACTATAAAAGTAAAGGTCACAACTCTTATCATAAAACCAAAGAAGTTTAAAACTTATAAAAACATTTTTTTTATAAAGAGACAATTAACTGGATCAAGAGGGATTTTCCATTAATGAAACTTTAGTTCGTTACACAACAAGGTATAGTTCCTCCTTTCACTAACACCATCCCACTGTGGTGTATAAGGTGGAGTGAGTTGAGATAGAATCCCAGAATCCCATAAATGGTCGATTCCCTTTTGGTTAAGATATTCTCCGTCTCGATCTAATGGAAACTTTTTTATCTTCTTACCAAGTTGATTCTCCACTTCATTCTTGAACTCCTTGAATTTCTCAAAGGACTGGGACTTATACCTCATTAAGTAGAAATAGAAATATCTACCTAAGTCATCAGTAAAATTAATGAAGTGATCATATCCACCTCTAGTGTCTACTAGAAATGGTCCACACACATTAGTGTGTACAAATACAAGAAGCTCTATGGCCCATTCACCTTGTCCACCAAATGGTGGTTTGGTCATCTTTCCTTGTAAACATGTGTGAAATCTATCAAGTGGTTTTAGCTTGGAAGAGTCTAAATAATCGTCTTCACAGAACATTGTTAGGCGCTTCTCATTTACATGAAAAATGTGGTGATGCCACAACTGGGTGTTTTATGAGTCATTTGAACTTGGTTCATTATCAATTTCCAACACTGGGTTCTCATAATTTAGTACATACATACCATTATTTAAATTTCCCATACTATAACATATGTTATCATTATAAAAGTAACATAATTTATTTCTGAGCGTGAAAAAATCCATTTGTATCTAAAATCGATACCGAAATTATGTTCTTCGTAACCCTAGGTACATAATAACATCCATGTAAAACCGATATCATTCTTATTGCCAATGTGACATGGTTGTCACCAATTTCAAGAGCAGTTAGCCTCACACCATTGGTAGCTCGCAGATCCACCTATCCTCTAGAAATTTTCCAAATTCTACTTGGTTCCTGCATTTGAATACACATGTGAGCACCAAAATTTGCATCTAATACCCAATGTTTCAAAATGGAAATATTGAACTTGAAAACAAATGCACCTTTGTCTTCCCCTTTCCTCTGGGTACAGTTCCTCTTCTAGTGTTTGAACTTTCCACATGCAAAGCATACTGCATCCTTTTCCTTCCCCGGCATTTGGATCTTCTTCTTCTTAGTCGGACGATGTTTGGGATATTTAGACTATTTATAAATCTTTGGCCCCTTTTATTTTCCCTTCATCTTCTTATTCACCATAATGACTATTGGTTTTTGATTCCCCATGTCCATATCAACATGTAGAATTAGGGTAAGAAGTTATGATAGACTCTTCTCATTATTGCTCGTATTATAATTCACAATAAAAATAGATAAGGTATTAAGAAACAATGATAGTATGAGATCTGTACAGAAATCATCTAGGAATTTAATCCCTAAGATGTCCAGACACTCAATGTAGCCAATAAGCTTGACTACATGTGGTCTTGCTAGCATAGAATCTCTAAGATTAGTAGTGAAAAAATCATTGGAGATCTCATACCTCTCCTGTCTCACATTCTCTTGATAAATATTCCAAAGGTGAGACATCATGCTATAAGCATCCATTTCCTTATGTTTCTTCAAGAGCTCAATGGTCATGGAAGATAGCATGAGGAACTGAACACATGTAGTTTCATTCAGATGTTTCTCATACTTATCGAGTTTCTCATCACTCTCCTCATTTCCAATCATAACTATTAAAGTATCTTCCATCACATATAGTTTCCTCTCATGGGGAAGGATAACCCAAAGGCACCTTTTCCACTCCTAGAAATTAGTTCCATTGAGAAGGTTTAATTTCTTGAGTATGGATCCCAATGATATGCTTGATGTCATTTTTTTATTATTTCTACAAATAAGATGAACAAAGTTTTAGTACTTTACCTTGATAAATATAGAAAAATTAATTAATTAATTTTTATTAGTCTCCTAATATTTTGTCGAAACTTAATATCCATCATCATTGGATTCAAAATATCTTATTTCTTGGATATTTTAGTGGTAAGGATCCATATTTCCCTTTTCATTACCCCAACTAGGTTTGGTCATGAAACTTTAAAGGTTTTAGGTAGGATTTCCAAATTCCAACTATATTAACTCACATCTCCTTGATCTATTGTGTAACACCCCGACCCCAGTTACCCTGATTTGGTGCATTATTACAAAACATTGGCATGATCACAAGAAATATCAAGTGTCGAAAGACCGATTAGTTTAGTAGCCTTGGAAACACTAGATACATTCATGAATTTTACATTACATCATAAAGTGAAAAACTACTACAACAACATATTGTCTCCATAGTCCACACTATTATCCCTTCATAATATCCCTGCAGGTCATTCATAATTTACTTCCTCACATCCTGGGAAAAATAAAACATAGAAAAGGGGTGAGCTCAAATGCCCAGTAAGGATAACAATATAGCGGAAACTTTCATAAATAAGAATAAACATTTAAGGCAATGTATAACTAAAACAAAAGCCTTTTAAACTTGATCTTCAACATAGTATGGAAAAAATAAAATGAAATAATTCCATTTACTTATTCACATGGATATCCTACTAATCGAATAATCACATGCAATATCAATAACCACTTTCATAATGATGGAATGCATAATGACAGACTATCATAACCACAAATCCAAGACCTCGTTCCAAGACTACAAATAAGATTTTGTCAAGGCCTTGTGCCAAGACACTAGTTTGTCTCATGAGACCTACCGATGAATTGAGGATCTATAGCGGGCTCCACCCGTCTCATATTAAGTCCAATGCATTCCCATATGAAAAGGTTTAAACATAACATAAACATTCATATTAAAACTAGCATACGAAATGTAAATACTTCATCCATAAACCATGAATGGCATAAAAATAACACATCCACAGTCAAACATATCACAAAACCTTCAATATGATATAGAAGTTTTGTATCATAATAAATCAACTTCAAATAAGCGTAAAATCCATCATAGGATGTTGACATAGATGAAATCAAAACTCTTTTTAGAGAAATATCTCTTTTTATTTTGAAATCATTTAAGAGTCATATATTTATAAAATAAAACATTTTCTTTGAAAATAATCTTATAAGATTGTAAGGGAAGCTTCGACAATTTTATAATGGCGGAAAATAGCCACACCCGGCATATAAGATAAAAAAACATTCTTACCTTAATTCTATCGAAATGGTTAAAAAGGACCTTGTTTGGAAAATGACGGAAAGATTCATTTATAAACCACTTATAAAAGTCAACCAGGGTATAAATGACTTTAAACCATATTCTAGTAAATAGTAAAAATGTTTTGATATACGTTTTTAAGAAACATGGATGCAGATGAAAAAGAAGTCCCAGTAGATTATTACGTATAAACAACCTCGAATAATGAAGAGATTGAGAAATAAACCCTTACCTTGTACTTTTCCTTGTTTGGGGTAGTTTAACCTCCTGTATAATGGTGAAATAATTTTTATTAAATAATATAGGAATCATATATATTAATATGATATCATATATGATCTTTTAACATTGATTTGTTAATAATATCTTAGTATTATCGTTGTTTCGGGTGTTAAGTTACTCATTTTCTTTTATATGTTTTGTTACGTAAGTTGTGTTTGTCATGGATATGTTGTATCTTATTCATATCCATAATAATATCAAGTCCTTAAACATTATTTTTAAATCATAAAATGATAATTATACTTGAATGGATACGATGGAGAATGAATCTCATCGCGTTCGTGGAGATGGTAGTCCGTATGTACGCACATGTGACAATATCATTCTTTTGATATTAAAATAATATATAATTGGATGGTATATCATATATACAGAATAATTATCACGTTATATTTACTATTTACATGAATTACACATAATTATTATACCCATCCAAGAAATAATTTATTGAATAACAATTACACCACGACGTGGAGACGGTAAGCTGTACATACGCACGTATGGTGACATGTCATTCAAAGGATGGATAGAATACTGAATATGGTTGTACCATATTTATAATAATATTAAAGTATATAGTAGATACTCGATTAATTATTTTATAATGGGAATAACAAAGAATGAAGAAGTGGAAGAAGAAAGGAACTTGAAAAGGGGTGGTGAAATCGTTACCTCTTCTTCGGGTTCTTCCTTTTTATTTGATCAAAAGGTCTCCATAGGTTGGCTTTATGACTAAATTCAGGCCTCTAGGATGAAGTGAGGGAAGTTTAGAGAGTATTTGTGAAGGTTTTGGCTGAACCAAAAGGCTTTTATGGTGTGAATTAATGATAAGGAGGAGTGCCCTTTTATATGAGGGGTGAGGGGTACCTTTGGAAAAGATAGAAATATTATTTTATAATAAATTAATATTCGGTTTCTAATGGCTACAAAGTGAATTATTTAAATTTTAAGGTGGGGATAGGTCAGAAACCACTCAACTAATAAGATTTAGATAGGTTAGGGTCATTATACTAACCTTATATTTATGTATTAATTCTTAGTTAATTAGTTTCACTTTTACAATGTCTATTTGTATTTTTATATTATATGGTTAATAAACCTTCTATATACATCCAAGAGACACCCAAGTGGTCCATTAATGATACACCTATCATTATATAAGTCTCTTGGACGAACCTTAGATTTTAAGGAATTGAATATCAATTAAAAATATAATATTTGTTTTAAAAACTCTTTTATGTCAATTTTGACACTATTCAATAGTTGCTTTTTGTAAAACTAGTAATAGAATTATTACTTCAAAAAAAATTAATTAAATCATTCCTAACATGTCATATTAACCTATAAAATTATTGTAAGTCATTAAAAGTCACAAATTATATTTATTTGGGTATTTATAATATCAATTATTTTAATTTTTTAATATTATGGTAATTATTGCATCATCATTGTGTCATAAATAAATTAAACTATTTAATCTCTAAAAATTATTAATAAAATATCATTATGTATTAAAACTTTTTATCTTTCTAATTAATATTTATAGTCGAAAATACAACATATATAACCCTTTGTAAAAATTGTTTTTCTAAAAGATATATGCTTTTGTCATTTTTGTATTTATTTTAACTTAATTAAAATAATGTGTCCCTATCACCTACAAGTGGATCCATGGGGTCCCAAATTTGACATAAATATTCCCATGGTCGTACATGTATCCACCAATAAGTTTAGGACACATTTTAGGGTAATTTTGTATTATTATAATATTATTATTTAACCCTTATTTACCGGATTTACCCTTTAACCACGGTAAATAAAATATTTACCCACGTAATTATTCAAAATGTCTAAAAATAAAAGTTACCTATTTACACAATTTGGACATCCTGATTCAAAATATGGAATCCATTTTTCCAAATTCAAAACATAGAAGTTTCAGAAATTATTTTAAAATTAATTCCTGTTGTCAAAACAAAAAGCATGTTTTTAAGATATAATAACTATCAAAAGATTGGTATATGTTTATATCCGGTTTAATTGTGAAATTATGTAAAATTACCAAAATTTTATTAAATGGTAAAAATATATTCTAAATATACTTTAAAACCACTAAAATTCATAATTCTTCACTATTAATTATTTTGATTAAAAAAGTTGTTTTTAATTAAAATTTAGTAATATCACTATTCATCAAAATATTAAAGTTATCCGAAAAGTACCAAAATTTCACCTTAGGCTAAATTCAATACTCATAATCTAAAAATGAAGTCCATTTTGAGAGTTAAAGTTTCTAAAATTTTAAAAATTAGGTATTACTATTCCTAACGGCTAGTTTGATTGGTTGTGGTGTGTGTTAGAACTCGATGTTGCGTACAACACACGCTATTGCATTATTCAAAGGGAAACGTACCGTAGAAGCTTGGGGTGTTACATATTGAGTGCACTCCCCAATCCATAAATCCTTAATTTTAGATTTCCTAACCCTTTGCCTCTCAGTTACACCATGCACTGCTTGGGTAGTAAACCCTTGTTGTAAACTAAGTTAAGTAAACCCAAAACATTAAATTAGAATTCCCCGATAATTAAAAGTTCCCCAACTAGGGTTAGTCAAGAACTTTCAACTATGATTCGATTCAAACCGAAGTAATGGAAGGCTACACCGACTTAATATTTATTTGAGGGATTTTTTCATTTATGTGTAAATTTCACTTTTTATCATTTCACAAGCTTGTTAATATTAAGTGGGATATACTTAAGTTATTAACCATGTATAGATAATATTTATGCACAAGCCATTTTATTTTAGTTCCATATTGTATTCTTGATAGTTCATTAATTATGTGATCACATCAAACATCCATAATGAATAACCATAAAACTAGAAGAAATAAATAAAGTTTAGGATCATGATCTTTACTATTGTTTAGTTTATCTAGTGGTTGGTAAATTGACCTTGAATTAGGGGAGAAACACATTGAACCATTTAAGGTTTTTGTTTTCTGCTTTCCACCTGTCCGCCTTTGTGTCTTCTTGGATTAGTTTCACCTAGGATCCTAACTTGAACCTCCTCTAATAGCTTGGGAGCTCCATCCATTACATACTATTTTTAATTCACACGCAGATGAGGGGTAAAATGGGGTTTATATAAAATAAATTGTGGGCATATAGGCCCTACATATTAATGAGGAGAAGGCACCCCGGCCAACAATTTTAATTTAATAAATAACATAAAAGGGAACCAATAACATAAAAAGGTTAGTTATAGATCATGATCATCCACATACATGAAAATAATTACACATTTATTAAAAATATCATTCATTTTTTTAATCATTCTTATTAAGATAAATTACACTCGAAACGATTAATCATTATCTTTAATTAATCAATACTTTTTATCTTAATCCTTTTCTGAATTTCCTTGAGATTATCATCCATAACCTTATACATAACATATACCTTAGAGGAAATCTAGTGAATACCCATCCAAAACTACCAAGTATGTATTTATGTCTGTATACACTTTATTCTTAGTGACATGTAGCATGCACACAGAATTATAATTGTAATACAACTTATACATGATGTGAAGATCATTGAAAATTATGTAGTTGCTAATTAAACACACACACAAACATACAAATATATGTCAAACACATATCGCATGTTGTGTCCTATCTTTATTCCACACACAAAGGTACATGTCTCAAGGGTTACGTAATATAAAAACAAAATTTTAAATATGCATAATCTGGAAATAGTACATGGCATATAGATTAGACTATGCGAAATGTACCCTCGTCACCATCCATCCAAAGTACATGTCTGGGGAAATGGTATATAAGGTGTAATTAGAATATTTTTGGAGTACACGTCGTGTCTATTGGGCCCCACATTGTGTAGACTATGTGTCACATAGTCACCAGCTAGGAAATCCATGTATTGGATACATGACTTGACCCTGACCAGAAGGGACTACACATGGTGTCTAGTGGGCCACATGGTGTGTAGTCTAGCTGACTATGCTCTAGTCTATCTTGGTTAACACGCCATGTAAGAATTAACTACACCTTGTGTCATTAATGCACACAGCTTGAGTAATTGATGAATTACTCCCGATGAGTTGAACAAAACTACACGGTGTATAATCTAGATTACACTACATGTATAGAAGATCAAACGACATGTAACTCCAAATACACGGTGTGTACTATTGTGTCACTTGGAAATAATCATCAACACCTCCTGATGAGATCCTCCATTTAATTTTAATTGTAAAATTATTTGTTTCTGTTAGATCTAAAAGAAACGAAAGAGGATAAAAAAATATCGAAATTCAGATTACAGGAATGATTAATCATGAGTTGGAGAATTAAATTATTAAATTTTAAATCATCAACAAATTATTTAAATAATTATAAATTAAAATATGACCACTATAATACCACATGTAGGTTTCAAGCACAGTGGAAGCGCAAGATGGTCATGTACCCAACTTTAATAATTTCAATGATCGATGATTAATCCCAGATCAATATGATGATAAATGCCTGTATCCATGGAATTGAATCAAAGATAAAAGAAAAAGGAGAGAACCCAAAACTGAGAATAGAGGATCAACATATTTTTTTTATAATTAATTTAATTTAATTAAATAATTAACTCGAAGGTGATTCTTTCTCCATTGATGCGTTGGACCATGGAGTCAAGGCGTGGCTTCACTGCAATGTAGAATCCAAGAATAAGAATCCTCTAGATATGATCCACGCATTCTCCACATATCATTGGACATCACCAAAGGAGTCTACAGGTGTTAGAATGGAAGATCCTTACGCTTGCGATGTCCTCATTTGATTTCCATGGAAATCACTTCCAAAGTGTTCTCCTAGATCCGGTGGAAGAGGATCTCTCTCGTTCTAGAGATCATTCTTGGAGAGGTAAGAGTTCTATAGGGTAGAGAGATTTTCTCTATGGATGTTGTGCACACAACTATTGTAGAGACCCGAAGCCTGACGTACATTGACATTACATTACTTTTGCGGAATACTTGGTACATAACAAAAACACACACACAAGGATCGTAATAGTTTAGTGTCTTTGGAAACTCGGAACGTAATCTTCTAATCGTGGTGAAAGATCTTCAATATCTCCCATAAAGATCTTCCTTTTTTTTTACCTAAAACCTTTCTTTATATCCTGGAGAAAAGAAAACATAAAAGGGTGAGCTCAAATGCTCAGTAAGGGTAAACAAAAGAAATATCAATCACATCATATTCATAAGAACATAACATTTTGGAAATCATAACCTGCAAAAGAGAGCATAATTTCATAACATGGGATAAATCATGGCAGTGAAATGTAATCACAATAATCATAACTTAAAACATGAAACTTTGTGGCATTCACACATAATCATAGAGAATCATTTCTTGTTAGTCAAGACTCATTTCCAAGACTATCTTAGTGGACAAAGTCCCTTTCTGAATCGAGTAACCCTCGTTTCAGTCCTTTTTCACTGAACCGGTATAACCTACCGTTCCAGCCCTGTCTATCTCATGAGATATAAAATCATTACCCAATGCATGGGAGGGAGATATAGGTCCCACCCATCTTATAATGAATCCTTTCTTATGTGTGCCACATAATCATAAACCATACATCATAACGTAACCCATGTAATAAAAATGGGATTCTTAAACAACATGACATTATAAAACAATTCATATAAGATAAAGGAATTCATAAAAATATTTCCATCACAACATAATCAAATCCATGTAATAATAGGGATAAAAACAGAACCCTTTTATTATCTTAGATGGGAAATAATTTTGATAAAGTACTTGAACTCCATTCTTGAGGAAAATATCCTTTCTACTTCAAAAACATTTTTCCTTTCATAACATGTCATACAACTTTAAAATAAAAGAAGTTGATTAAAAATAAACTTGAAAACTTGTAAAGGAAGCTTCTTGGAAATAATGTTTTAAAAATCCATTCATGCCGTATAAGTTAAAAAAACATTCTTCGTACTTTTGTCGGAAAAGTCAAAAAGTACCTCGTACGAAAAACGACAAAAGATTCCTTTCATATCTTTTACTAAAAACTCACCAAAGGGTAAAATTGGATTTAAACAATTGTAGGTGGATGTAAATAATATTACATATTGATGAAACATGGATGTGGATGATAAAATACACCCCAGTAAATACTTACAAATAAACAATCTCGGATAAAAATGAGATTGTGATATTTTCCCTTACCTTAGGTCCGATTTGCTTCGTATGTGTCCGAACCTCCTGTATAATGATTTAAATAATGTCATTGACTTATTACAGAATCATATTCATTGTTATGATATCATATATGGTTCACTTATGACATTATATTACCCGTTCTTTTGTAAATTCCATGTTAAAGAAGCGTTTTGGGTAAAATCGTTTCATTTATCGTAGGTGTTTTGACTTGTTGTTCTTGACATAATTATTACTTATATCATGATTTACTTACTTCCAGAATATAAAATATGATTTATATATCATATATATTCAGTATATATATATATATAATAGATAGATAAATAAAATGAAAAACACCGTTCATGGAGACGGTAGTCCGTACGTACGCATGAACGCTGTTTTTCTTTTCTTATTGTCTTGAATGGAAGTAAGTAGATGACATACATATATATATATACATAAATACAGTATCATTATTATGTCATATATTTCATTATTACTTATTATATATACTTTATAATCATTCATGAATGGTTAATCATTAAGAATGAATCTCATCGCGTCGTGGAGACGGTAGTCCGTACGTACGCACGAGCGATGATATCATTTCCATAAATATTGAATTGAATTGGAGTGGATTATACAATATATCAGAATCAATATAATGTTGTAATAACTATGTATAGTTATTATTTACACCATTATACCCATCCATGTAAGGTGATGATGGAAAATAGATTACACCACGGCGTGGAGACGGTATTCCGTATGTACACACGCGCGGTGATTTCTTTTTCCGTAGGATGGATAGATGGTGAAATAGGGTTGTTTCATACTTATAATAATATATCAGTATATGAGTGATACTGATGTTATTACTTCATAATGAAACAACCTAAGAAGAATAAGTGGAATAAGAAATAAAGATGAAAGAATTGGTAACGGTAATTTCCTCTTCTTTGAAGCGCCTCTTTGAGACCTCCTCTTAGGGCACTAAAATTGGTCTTTGAGGAAGACCAGAACCTCTAGAATGTTTCTAGGGAAGTGGAGAAGAGATTTTGGCAGGGGTTGGTCGAGCTTGAGTGCTCAATTTGATGTGTGGAGGAGGGGGAGGAGGTGCCCTTTTATAAGGGAGGAGAGGGGCACCTTAGAAATATCTCAAAATATTATTTTATATTAAAGTCAAAATCGGTTTATAATGGTTCCAAAGGGTCTTATTTCTAAGCTAAAGTGGGGATGGGTCGAAATACTATCAACAAATAGGATTTATACAAGTTTAGGTTCTTATTTTAACCTTATCAATTAGATTTAACTCTAAGTTCAATAATTTAACTTTTACCGTGTCTTTTTGTTTTCTTTCACTATATGGTTAATACACTTACTATAACATGCCAAACGAACCCCAAATTGTTTATTATTAATATATATATCCTTATCTAAGTCATTTGGCCGAACCTTAGATTTTTAGGAATAAAATAACAATTAATAATATAATATTTGATTTAAAAACTATTTTGTGTCAATTTTGACACTATTTGATATATGATTTTTGTGAAATTCATAACAGAATTATATGTTCGAACCATATTTATTAAATAAACACTAATATATCATAGTAACCTATAAAATTAGTGGAATTCATAAAAAGTCTCAAATTACATTCAGTTTGGTGTTTATAACATCAATTATGTCAATATTTCATTAATAAGATAATTACTGCATCATCTTTGTGTCATAAATAAATTAAATTATTTGATGTCTAAAAATTACAAATAAAATACCATTATGTAGGAAATATTTTTAGCTTACTAATGAATATTTACAATCTAATTTATCTTATGTATAACCCTATATTAAAAATGCTTTAGTAAATAAACTTTGATTTTAACTCTTTTAACTCTTCTTTGAATTAAATAATAATAAATGTCCTAATCTAATCCAAGTGGGACTAAATGGTCATATTTTACTCCTAAGCTTGTTTTTGGTCGAATTACACTTGTCCAATAGAATTAGGACATGTGTTAGGGTAATAGTAATATCATATTTACCCTTAGTTACCCTATTTACTATTAACTGCGGTAAAAAAAAGTAAAAAGTTACTATTCACCAAAAAATTATTTTTATCTCATTGAACCACATTTTACTTACTGATATCAACCGTGTCTGTCGGATTTTCGAAATTCCATTCACAGAAGCGGTGAAATTAAGTTTTATGCAAAATTCAGTTTTTAACCTACCACTTAGTGGTTTCACTATTCATCAAAAATTGAAGTTTTTCAGAAAAATGCCAAAATTTCACCCTAAGCTATAATTGATATTCCGAATTCAAAAATGATTTCTATTTTACAAAATTCACAACACATAAGTTGCATTAATTAAATTAATTTCCGCTGTTACAACAAATAGCGTGTTTTTAAGAGATAATAACTATCAAAAGATTGACACTTGTTTATAACTGCTTTAAATGTGAAATTACATCGAATGACCAACATTGTATTAAATTGTAAAAATATATTCTAAATATACTTTAAAACTACTCCAATTAATAATTTATCACTATTAATTATTTCGATTAAAAAAGTTGTTTTTTAATTATAATTTAGTAATTTTCACTATTCATCAGAATATGAAAGTTATCCGAAATGTACAAAAATTTCACCTTAGGCTAAATTCGATACTCCGAATCCAAAAATGAAGTTCATTTTGAAAAATAAGATTTACAGAATTTTAAAAAGTGGTTATTACTATTCATACCGGCTAGTTTTAATAATATTTTAATAGCATATCGTTGTTTAGTGAAACTCGGTATTGCGTATTACACACGCTATCGAGGAAGGTCGTGATTGCGTGTAATGCAAGGCAAGTCAAGGATGCGTGTTGTGCAAGCTCCTTTTGGTGTAGCGTACAACACAAGACATTAAAATAATTAAAAAGAATATTTTTTATAAAATCTTGGGCTGTTACATTCTACCCCCCTTAAAATGAATTTCGCCCTCAAAATTCGTCGGGGTTATAAATGGTTTACTATTTGAAAGTTTCTTTAATAGAAACCCACATCGTAAAAAGGAATATCAAAACCAATCTTTAAAAACAAAAGTATGAAACGTAACGGTTACCCAAATAAACTAATCATTGGGTTTCCACATAGGTGCAAATATGGATATGGAAGAGAAATCTAACCATCATGTTCTGATGGAGAGTGGTAGAGAACATGGCTATCAAAAAGCCAATAATCACAAATCCATAAATTTGTGACGATCTAAGGTACCATTCGATTCATCAGGTATAATATCACTAGGACAACATTTTTTGTTTTTCAAGATCATTTCCCTAAAGTTGAAAATTTGAATTAGAATAAATACTTACTTTATTTTGGTACAATCTCACTATTGTTCGTGCCTTGAACAATTTCCACTTCATCTCTTATATAAATGAAGTTGAATTTGTTATTCGTGAAGTGTTAGCAGATCATGTGATAGAATGACGGGTCATTCCATCTGTCTCAAACAAAAGGTTAGGAAAAATTATATACATAAGTTGATCTATAGTGAGATTAATCATATATAGTTCCTAAAATGGGCTTATACTTCATATATCATACTGCTTAATATAATAAAACTAGTTTCTACTAAACAGGGACTTCCTGTAGGCCAGTGGTAGGCGATAAAGGCCAGTCGCACTTCGGTTGTGGGTTCGATTCCCACAGCCTTGTCCGAAGCGATGGGCTGTCGCCCGTCCTGCAGGTTGTCCTTTTTCTAAAACTATATTACTATAACATCCCATAAATAATATCGAAAAAACTTCTATCCTTAAACAATACTAACTTTTGTCCAACATAATCCATTCCAATCTTTAGGATTATCCATAATACTGCAATCCACTCTAATAACATAGTGAAAACGATTACCAGAGATTTAATACCATCGTCAATTCCCATATATCATAAGATATGTTTTGTTGGTTACATTCCAAACATTCAAAGTCCTTAATCATGTATTCTATTGAATACCTTTGTGAAAACATGAATGCAGTTAAAAGTTAACACCTTCCACATACTAAAATCCTCAAAATTCTATATACTCAAACCATGATATCACTTAGTCCTTATATCAATCATGATCTCATGAATACAATCAAACATCTCATTATCGTCTTATCCCTTCATTATGCACATATCATCTACATTCCAAAAATATCTGAATAACCTTTCATGGATACTTGTACCATAAATCATATACTTTCAAAACTCAAGGAAAGACAACAGTGTAACAATCCTTAGATGTCTTTTTATTCCATAGTACCATGAGATTACTTATACAACATTACATGTGATAGACATGTAATCATTCCACTACATTCTTAAACCATTGATCGAGCTTCAACAATTCTTTCATCTCACATATCATTTGTAGTCTCATCATCATCATCCACATAAATACTACTTATATGACCATACTAATTCTCTTCATGAGTCTTTCCCTTAGGGTATTTGTTTGCATAATGCCCATACATTCCACATTTAAAACACTTTACCATTTTTGATGTCGTAGCAATACCATTATCCTCATCCATGGTGTTAACTGAACCTTTTCCTTTGCACTTACTTGCTTTGTGTCCTTCTTTTCCACACCCAAAGCATCTTCCAGTTCCCTTGAAACATTCTCCTTGATGCCTCTTCCCACATGATTTACATAGGGGAAATTGAACTTTCTTTCCTCTATGATCATCATGAAACTCCATCTTTCTCTTATTAGCCGAGTCAGGAAACTTACCAAATTTTACTTTATTGATCATATTATGAGATTGCTGATTCGGCATAATAATGATCTTTGGACTTCCAAATCCCATTTCATTTGGTTGCTCATGAAGAATATCATTCCATTGTCCATCATATCCTCCATTATCGTGAATCATCTTGTTTCCAGCCATTTTCTAAAACCCAAAATGAATAGTGTGAGAGGCAAAAATCATGCTAGGGAAAACAACATAATAAAGGGGGAGTACCTTCAATATCTAACATCTTAGGTATAATTCTATGATCGTTAGCGTATTTCTAGTACTATAACTTATACGTCTACTTAACCTTAGGGACATCCCTAGACATACCGTAGAAATATCTCTAGGGATCTCACTAACGTTTTCGCATCCTAGTTTCCAAAGGTTGACTAAACCTTTCCTCTGATACCAACTATAGAGACCCGAAGCCTGACGTACATTGACATTACATTACTTTTCCGGAATACTTGGTACATAACAAAAACACACACACAAGGATCGTAATAGTTTAGTGTCTTTGGAAACTCGGAACGTAATCTTCTAATCGTAGTGAAAGATCTTCAATATCTCCCATAAAGATCTTCCTTTTTTTTACCTAAAACTTTTCTTTATATCCTGGAGAAAAGAAAACATAAAAGGGTGAGCTCAAATGCTCAGTAAGGGTAAACAAAAGAAATATCAATCACATCATATTCATAAGAACATAACATTTTGGAAATCATAACCTGCAAAAGAGAGAATAATTTCATAACATGGGATAAATCATGGCAGTGAAATGTAATCACAATAATCATAACTTAAAACATGAAACTTTGTGGCATTCACACATAATCATAGAGAATTATTTCTTGTTAGTCAAGACTCATTGCCAAGACTATCTTAGTGGACAAAGTCCCTTTCTGAATCGAGTAACCCTCGTTTCAGTCCTTTTTCACTGAACCGGTATAACCTACCGTTCCAGACCTGTCTATCTCATGAGATATAAAATCATTACCCAATGAATTGGAGGGAGATATAGGTCCCACCCATATTATAATTAATCCTTTCTTATGTGTGCCACATAATCATAAACCATACATCATAACGTAACCCATGTAATAAAAATGGGATTCTTAAACAACATGACATTATAAAACAATTCATATAAGATAAAGGAATTCATAAAAATATTTCCATCACAACATAATCAAATCCATGTAATAATAGGGATAAAAACAGAACCCTTTTATTATCTTAGATGGGAAATAATTTTGATAAAGTACTTGAACTCCATTCTTGAGGAAAATATCCTTTCTACTTCAAAAACATTTTTCCTTTCATAACATGTCATACAACTTTAAAATAAAAGAAGTTGATTAAAAATAAACTTGAAAACTTGTAAAGGAAGCTTCTTGGAAATAATGTTTTAAAAATCCATTCATGCCGTATAAGTTAAAAAAAACATTCTTCGTACTTTTGTCGGAAAAGTCAAAAAGTACCTCGTACGAAAAACGACAAAAGATTCCTTTCATATCTTTTACTAAAAACTCACCAAAGGGTAAAATTGGATTTAAACAATTGTAGGTGGATGGAAATAATATTACATATTGATGAAACATGGATGTGGATGATAAAATACACCCCAGTAAATACTTACAAATAAACAATCTCGGATAAAAATGAGATTGTGATATTTTCCCTTACCTTAGGTCCGATTTGCTTCGTATGTGTCCGAACCTCCTGTATAATGATTCAAATAATGACATTGACTTATTACAGAATCATATTCATTGTTATGATATCATATATGGTTCACTTATGACATTATATTACCCGTTCTTTTGTAAATTCCATGTTAAAGAAGCGTTTTGGGTAAAATCGTTTCATTTATCGTAGGTGTTTTGACTTGTTGTTCTTGACATCATTATTACTTATATCATGATTTACTTACTTCCATAATATAAAATATGATTTATATATCATATATATTCAGTATATATATATATATATAATAGATAGATAAATAAAATGAAAAACACCGTTCATGGAGACGGTAGTCCGTACGTACGCATGAACGCTGTTTTTCTTTACTTATTGTCTTGAATGGAAGTAAGTAGATGACATACATATATATATATATACATAAATCCAGTATCATTATTATGTCATATATTTCATTATTACTTATTATATATACTTTATAATCATTCATGAATGGTTTATCATTAAGAATGAATCTCATCGCGTCGTGGAGACGGTAGTCCGTACGTACGCACGAGCAATGATATCATTTCCATAAATATTGAATTGAATTGGAGTGGATTATACAATATATCAGAATCAATATAATGTTGTAATAACTATGTATAGTTATTCTTTACACCATTATACCCATCCATGTAAGGTGATGGTGGAAAATAGATTACACCACGGCGTGGAGACGGTATTCCGTATGTACGCACGCGCGGTGATTTCTTTTTCCGTAGGATGGATAGACGGTGAAATAGGGTTGTTTCATACTTATAATAACATATCAGTATATGAGTGATACTGATGTTATTACTTCATAATGAAACAACCTAAGAAGAAGAAGTGGAAGAAGAAATAAATATGAAAGAATTGGTAACGGTAATTACCTCTTCTTTGAAGCGCCTCTTTGAGACCTCCTCTTAGGGCACTAAAATTGGTCTTTGAGGAAGACCAGAACCTCTAGGATGTTTCTAGGGAAGTGGAGAAGAGATTTTGGCAGGGGTTGGTCGAGCTTGAGTTCTCAATTTGATGTGTGGAGGAGGGGGAGGAGGTGCCCTTTTATAAGGGAGGAGAGGGGCACCTTAGGAATATCTCAAAATATTATTTTATATTAAAGTCAAAATCGATTTATAATGGTTCCAAAGGGTCTTATTTCGAAGCTAAAGTGGGGATGGGTCTAAATCCTATCAACCAATAGTATTTAGACAAGTTTAGGTTCTTATTTTACCCTTATCAATTAGATTTAACTCTAAGTTCAATAATTTAACTTTTACCGTGTCTTTTTGTTTTCTTTCACTATATGGTTAATACACTTACTATAACATGCCAAAAGAACCCAAAATTGTTTATTATTAATATATATATCCTTATCTAAGTCATTTGGCCGAACCTTAGATTTTTAGGAATAAAATAACAATTAATAATATAATATTTTATTTAAAAACTATTTTGTGTCAATTTTGACACTATTTAATATATGATTTTTGTGAAATTCATAACAGAATTATATGTTCGAACCATGTTTATTAAATCAACACTAATATATCATAGTAACCTATAAAATTAGTGGAATTCATAAAAAGTCTCAAATTACATTCAGTTTGGTGTTTATAACATCAATTATGTCAATATTTCATTAATAAGATAATTACTGCATCATCTTTGTGTCATAAATAAGATAAATTATTTGATGTCTAAAAATTACAAATAAAATACCATTATGTAGGAAATCTTTTTATCTTTATAATGAATATTTACAATCTAATTTATCTTATGTATAACCCTATATTAAAAATGTTTTAGTAAATAAACTTTGATTTTAACTCTTTTAACTCTTCTTTGAATTAAATAATAATAAATGTCCTAATCTAATCCAAGTGGGCCTAAATGGTCATATTTTATTCCTAAGCTTGTTTTTGGTCGAATTACACTTTTCCAATAGAATTAGGACATGTGTTAGGGTAATAGTAATATCATATTTACCCTTAGTTACCCTATTTACTATTAACTGCGGTAAAAAAAAGTAAAAAGTTACTATTCACCAAAAAATTATTTTTATCTCATTGAACCACATTTTACTTACTGATATCAACCGTGTCTGTTGGATTTTCGAAATTCCATTCACAGAAGCGGTAAAATTAAGTTTTATGCAAAATTCAGTTTTTAACCTACCACTTAGTGGTTTCACTATTCATCAAAAATTGAAGTTTTTCAGAAAAATGCCAAAATTTCACCCTAAGCTATAATTGATATTCCGAATTCAAAAATGATTTATATTTTAAAAAATTCACAACACATAAGTTGCATTAATTAAATTAATTTCCGCTGTTACAACAAATAGCGTGTTTTTAAGAGATAATAACTATCAAAAGATTGACACTTGTTTATAACTGCTTTAAATGTGAAATTACATCCAATGACCAACATTGTATTAAATTGTAAAAATATATTCTAAATATACTTTAAAACTACTCCAATTAATAATTTATCACTATTAATTATTTCGATTAAAAAAGTTGTTTTTTAATTATAATTTAGTAATTTTCACTATTCATCAGAATATGAAAGTTATCCGAAATGTACCAAAATTTCACCTTAGGCTAAATTCGATACTCCGAATCCAAAAATGAAGTTCATTTTGAAAAATAAGATTTACAGAATTTTAAAAAGTGGTTATTACTATTCATACCGGCTAGTTTTAATAATATTTTAATAGCATATCGTTGTTTAGTGAAACTCGGTATTGCGTATTACACACGCTATCGAGGAAGGTCGCGATTGCGTGTAATGCAAGGCAAGTCAAGGATGTGTGTTGTGCAAGCTCCTTTTGGTGTGGCGTACAACACAAGACATTAATAAAATTAAAAAGAATATTTTTTATAAAATCTTGGGCTGTTACATTCTACCCCCCTTAAAATGAATTTCGCCCTCGAAATTCGTCGGGGTTATAAATGGTTTACTGTTTGAAAGTTTCTTTAATAGAAACCCACATCGTAAAAATGAATATCAAAGCCAATCTTTAAAAACAAAAGTATGAAACGTAACGGTTACCCAAATAAACTAATCATTGGGTTTCCACATAGGTGAAAATATGGATATGGAAGAAAAATCTAACCATCATGTTCTGATGGAGAGTGGTAGAGAACATGGCTGTGGAAAAGCCAATAATCACAAGTCCATAAATTTGTGACGATCTAAGGTACCATTCAATTCATCAGGTATAAGATCACTAGGACAACATTTTTTGTTTTTCAAGATCATTTCCCTAAAGTTGAAAATTTGAATTAGAATAAATACTTACTTTATTTTGGTACAATCTCACTATTGTTCGTGCATTGAACAATTTCCACTTCATCTCTTATATAAATGAAGTTGAATTTGTTATTCATGAAGTGTTAGCAGATCATGTGATAGAATGACGGGTCATTCCATCTGTCTCAAACAAAAGGTTAGGAAAAATTATATACATAAGTCGATCTATAGTGAGATTAATCGTATATAGTTCCTAAAATGGGCTTATACTTCATATATCATACTGCTTAATATAATAAAACTAGTTTCTACTAAACAAGGACTTCCTGTAGGCCAGTGGTAGGCGATAAAGGCCAGTCGCACTTCGGTTGTGGGTTCGATTCCCACAGCCTTGTCCGAAGCGATGGGCTGTCGCCCGTCCTGCAGGTTGTCCTTTTTCTAAAACTATATTACTATAACATCCCATAAATAATATCGAAAAAACTTCTATCCTTAAACAATACTAACTTTTGTCCAACATAATCCATTCCAATCTTTAGGATTATCCATAATACTGCAATCCACTCTAATAACATAGTGAAAACGATTACCAGAGATTTAATACCATCGTCAATTCCCATATATCATAAGATATGTTTTGTTGGTTACATTCCAAACATTCAAAGTCCTTAATCATGTATTCTCTTGAATACCTTTGTGAAAACATGAATGCAGTTAAAAGTTAACACCTTCCACATACTAAAATCCTCAAAATTCTATATACTCAAACCATGATATCACTTAGTCCTTATATCAATCATGAGCTCATGAATACAATCAAACATCTCATTATCGTCTTATCCCTTCATTATGCACATATCATCTACATTCCAAAAATATCTGAATAACCTTTCATGGATACTTGTACCATTAATCATATACTTTCAAAACTCAAGGAAAGACAACAGTGTAACAATCCTTAGATGTCTTTTTATTCCATAGTACCATGAGATTACTTATACAACATTACACGTGATAAACATGTAATCATTCCACTACATTCTTAAACCATTGACCGAGCTTCAACAATTCTTTCATCTCACATATCATTTGTAGTCTCATCATCATCATCCACATAAATACTACTTATATGACCATACTGATTCTCTTCATGAGTCTTTCCCTTAGGGCATTTGTTTGCATAATGCCCATACATTCCACATTTAAAACACTTAACCATTTTTGATGTCATAGCAATACCATTATCCTCATCCATGGTGTTAACCGAACCTTTTCCTTTGCACTTACTTGCTTTGTGTCCTTCTTTTCCACACCCAAAGCATCTTCCAGTTCCCTTGAAACATTCTCCTTGATGCCTCTTCCCACATGATTTACATAGGGGAAATTGAACTTTCTTTCCTCTATGATCATCATGAAACTCCATATTTCTCTTATTAGCCGAGTCAGGAAACTTACCAAATTTTACATTATTGATCATATTATGAGATTGCTGATTCGGCATAATAATGATCTTTGGACTTCCAAATCCCATTTCATTTGGTTGCTCATGAAGAATATCATTCCATTGTCCATCATATCCTCCATTATCATGAATCATCTTGTTTCCAACCATTTTCGAAAACCCAAAATGAATAGTGTGAGAGGCAAAAATCATGCTAGGGAAAACAACATAATAAAGGGGGAGTACCTTCAATATCTAACATCTTAGGTATAATTCTATGATTGTTAGCGTATTTCTAGTACTATAACTTATACGTCTACTTAACCTTAGGGACATCCCTAGACATACCGTAGAAATATCTCTAGGGATCTCACTAACGTTTTCGCATCCTAGTTTCCAAAGGTTGACTAAACCTTTCCTCTGATACCAACTGTAGAGACCCGAAGCCTGACGTACATTGACATTACATTACTTTTGCGGAATACTTGGTACATAACAAAAACACACACACAAGGATCGTAATAGTTTAGTGTCTTTGGAAACTCGGAACGTAATCTTCTAATCGTGGTGAAAGATCTTCAATATCTCCCATAAAGATCTTCCTTTTTTTTTACCTAAACCCTTTCTTTATATCCTGGAGAAAAGAAAACATAAAAGGGTGAGCTCAAATGCTCAGTAAGGGTAAACAAAAGAAATATCAATCACATCATATTCATAAGAACATAACATTTTGGAAATCATAACCTGCAAAAGAGAGCATAATTTCATAACATGGGATAAATCATGGCAGTGAAATGTAATCACAATAATCATAACTTAAAACATGAAACTTTGTGGCATTCACACATAATCATATAGAATCATTTCTTGTTAGTCAAGACTCATTGCCAAGACTATCTTAGTGGACAAAGTCCCTTTCTGAATCGAGTAACCCTCGTTTCAGTCCTTTTTCACTGAACCGGTATAACCTACCGTTCCAGCCCTGTCTATCTCATGAGATATAAAATCATTACCCAATGCATTGGAGGGAGATATAGGTCCCACCCATCTTATAATGAATCCTTTCTTATGTGTGCCACATAATCATAAACCATACATCATAACGTAACCCATGTAATAAAAATGGGATTCTTAAACAACATGACATTATAAAACAATTCATATAAGATAAAGGAATTAATAAAAATATTTCCATCACAACATAATCAAATCCATGTAATAATAGGGATAAAAACAGAACCCTTTTATTATCTTAGATGGGAAATAATTTTGATAAAGTACTTGAACTCCATTCTTGAGGAAAATATCCTTTCTACTTCAAAAACATTTTTCCTTTCATAACATGTCATACAACTTTAAAATAAAAGAAGTTGATTAAAAATAAACTTGAAAACTTGTAAAGGAATCTTCTTGGAAATAATGTTTTAAAAATCCATTCATGCCGTATAAGTTAAAAAAAACATTCTTCGTACTTTTGTCGGAAAAGTCAAAAAGTACCTCGTACGAAAAACGACAAAAGATTCCTTTCATATATTTTACTAAAAACTCACCAAAGGGTAAAATTGGATTTAAACAATTGTAGGTGGATGGAAATAATATTACATATTGATGAAACATGGATGTGGATGATAAAATACACCCCAGTAAATACTTACAAATAAACAATCTCGGATAAAAATGAGATTGTGATATTTTCCCTTACCTTAGGTCCGATTTGCTTCGTATGTGTCCGAACCTCCTGTATAATGATTTAAATAATGTCATTGACTTATTACAGAATCATATTCATTGTTATGATATCATATATGGTTCACTTATGACATTATATTACCCGTTCTTTTGTAAATTCCATGTTAAAGAAGCGTTTTGGGTAAAATCGTTTCATTTATCGTAGGTGTTTTGACCTGTTGTTCTTGACATCATTATTACTTATATCATGATTTACTTACTTCCAGAATATAAAATATGATTTATATATCATATATATTCAGTATATATATATATAATAGATAGATAAATAAAATGAAAAACACCGTTCATGGAGACGGTAGTCCGTACGTACGCATGAACGCTGTTTTTCTTTACTTATTGTCTTGAATGGAAGTAAGTAGATGACATACATATATATATATACATAAATCCAGTATCATTATTATGTCATATATTTCATTATTACTTATTATATATACTTTATAATCATTCATGAATGGTTAATCATTAAGAATGAATCTCATCGCGTCGTGGAGACGGTAGTCCGTACGTACGCACGAGCGATGATATCATTTCCATAAATATTGAATTGAATTGGAGTGGATTATACAATATATCAGAATCAATATAATGTTGTAATAACTATGTATAGTTATTCTTTACACCATTATACCCATCCATGTAAGGTGATGGTGGAAAATAGATTACACCACGGCGTGGAGACGGTATTCCGTATGTACGCACGCGCGGTGATTTCTTTTTCCGTAGGATGGATAGATGGTGAAATAGGGTTGTTTCATACTTATAATAACATATCAGTATATGAGTGATACTGATGTTATTACTTCATAATGAAACAACCTAAGAAGAAGAAGTGGAAGAAGAAATAAAGATGAAAGAATTGGTAACGGTAATTACCTCTTCTTTGAAGCGCCTCTTTGAGACCTCCTCTTAGGGCACTAAAATTGGTCTTTTAGGAAGACCAGAACCTCTAGGATGTTTCTAGTGAAGTGGAGAAGATATTTTGTCAGGGGTTGGCCGAGCTTGAGTGCTCAATTTGAGGTGTGGAGGAGGGGGAGGAGGTGCCCTTTTATAAGGGAGGAGAGGGGCACCTTAGGAATATCTCAAAATATTATTTTATATTAAAGTCAAAATCGGTTTATAATGGTTCCAAAGGGTCTTATTTCTAAGATAAAGTGGGGATGGGTCTAAATCCTATCAACCAATAGGATTTAGACAAGTTTAGGTTCTTATTTTAACCTTATCAATTAGATTTAACTCTAAGTTCAATAATTTAACTTTTACCGTGTCTTTTTGTTTTCTTTCACTATATGGTTAATACACTTACTATAACAAGCCAAACGAACAAAAAATTGTTTATTATTAATATATATATCCTTATCTAAGTCATTTGGCCGAACCTTAGATTTTTAGGAATAAAATAACAATTAATAATATAATATTTGATTTAAAAACTATTTTGTGTCAATTTTGACACTATTTGATATATGATTTTTGTGAAATTCATAACAGAATTATATGTTCGAACCATGTTTATTAAATCAACACTAATATATCATAGTAACCTATAAAATTAGTGGAATTCATAAAAAGTCTCAAATTACATTCAGTTTGGTGTTTATAACATCAATTATGTCAATATTTCATTAATAAGATAATTACTGCATCATCCTTGTGTCATAAATAAATTAAATTATTTGATGTCTAAAAATTACAAATAAAATACCATTATGTAGGAAATCTTTTTAGCTTTCTAATGAATATTTACAATCTAATTTATCTTATGTATAACCCTATATTAAAAATGTTTTAGTCAATAAACTTTGATTTTAACTCTTTTAACTCTTCTTTGAATTAAATAATAATAATTGTCCTAATCTAATCCAAGTGGGCCTAAATGGTCATATGTTATTCCTAAGCTTGTTTTTGGTCGAATTACACTTTTCCAATAGAATTAGGACATGTGTTAGGGTAATAGTAATATCATATTTACCCTTAGTTACCCTATTTACTATTAACTGCGGTAAAAAAAAGTAAAAAGTTACTATTCACCAAAAAATTATTTTTATCTCATTGAACCACATTTTACTTACTGATATCAACCGTGTCTGTCGGATTTTCGAAATTCCATTCAAAGAAGCGGTAAAATTAAGTTTTATGCAAAATTCAGTTTTTAACCTACCACTTAGTGGTTTCACTATTCATCAAAAATTGAAGTTTTTCAGAAAAATGCCAAAATTTCACCCTAAGCTATAATTGATATTCCGAATTCAAAAATGATTTCTATTTTACAAAATTCACAACACATAAGTTGAATTAATTAAATTAATTTCCGCTATTACAACAAATAGCGTGTTTTTAAGAGATAATAACTATCAAAAGATTGACACTTGTTTATAACTGCTTTAAATGTGAAATTACATCCAATGACCAACATTGTATTAAATTGTAAAAATATATTCTAAATATACTTTAAAACTACTCCAATTAATAATTTATCACTATTAATTATTTCGATTAAAAAAGTTGTTTTTTAATTATAATTTAGTAATTTTCACTATTCATCAGAATATGAAAGTTATCCGAAATGTACCAAAATTTCACCTTAGGCTAAATTCGATACTCCGAATCCAAAAATGAAGTTCATTTTGAAAAATAAGATTTACAGAATTTTAAAAAGTGGTTATTACTATTCATACCGGCTAGTTTTAATAATATTTTAATAGCATATCGTTGTTTAGTGAAACTCGGTATTGCGTATTACACACGCTATCGAGGAAGGTCGCGATTGCGTGTAATGCAAGGCAAGTCAAGGATGCGTGTTGTGCAAGCTCCTTTTGGTGTAGCGTACAACACAAGACATTAATAAAATTAAAAAGAATATTTTTTATAAAATCTTGGGCTGTTACATTCTACCCCCCTTAAAATGAATTTCGCCCTCGAAATTCGTCGGGGTTATAAATGGTTTACTATTTGAAAGTTTCTTTAATAGAAACCCACATCGTAAAAAGGAATATCAAAACCAATCTTTAAAAACAAAAG
Organism: Viscum album; assembly: GCA_963277665.1. Classification (NCBI taxonomy): domain Eukaryota; kingdom Viridiplantae; phylum Streptophyta; class Magnoliopsida; order Santalales; family Viscaceae; genus Viscum; species Viscum album. Next base: position 949,728,662 of record OY728127.1, read on the forward strand.
TATGAAACGTAACGGTTACCCAAATAAACTAATCATTGGGTTTCCACATAGGTGAAAATATGGATATGGAAGAGAAATCTAACCATCATGTTCTGATGGAGAGTGGTAGAGAACATGGCTATGGAAAAGCCAATAATCACAAATCCATAAATTTGTGACGATCTAAGGTACCATTCGATTCATCAGGTATAAGATCACTAGGACAACATTTTTTGTTTTTCAAGATCATTTCCCTAAAGTTGAAAATTTGAATTAGAATAAATACTTACTTTATTTTGGTACAATCTCACTATTGTTCGTGCCTTGAACAATTTCCACTTCATCTCTTATATAAATGAAGTTGAATTTGTTATTCGTGAAGTGTTAGCAGATCATGTGATAGAATGACGGGTCATTCCATCTGTCTCAAACAAAAGGTTAGGAAAAATTATATACATAAGTCGATCTATAGTGAGATTAATCATATATAGTTCCTAAAATGGGCTTATACTTCATATATCATACTGCTTAATATAATAAAACTAGTTTCTACTAAACAGGGACTTCCTGTAGGCCAGTGGTAGGAGATAAAGGCCAGTCGCACTTCGGTTGTGGGTTCGATTCCCACAGCCTTGTCCGAAGCGATGGGCTGTCGCCCGTCCTGCAGGTTGTCCTTTTTCTAAAACTATATTACTATAACATCCCATAAATAATATCGAAAAAACTTCTATCCTTAAACAATACTAACTTTTGTCCAACATAATCCATTCCAATCATTAGGATTATCCATAATACTGCAATCCACTCTAATAACATAGTGAAAACGATTACCAGAGATTTAATACCATCGTCAATTCCCATATATCATAAGATATGTTTTGTTGGTTACATTCCAAACATTCAAAGTCCTTAATCATTTATTCTCTTGAATACCTTTGTGAAAACATGAATGCAGTTAAAAGTTAACACCTTCCACATACTAAAATCCTCAAAATTCTATATACTCAAACCATGATATCACTTAGTCCTTATATCAATCATGAGCTCATGAATACAATCAAACATCTCATTATCGTCTTATCCCTTCATTATGCACATATCATCTACATTCCAAAAATATCTGAATAACCTTTCATGGATACTTGTACCATTAATCATATACTTTCAAAACTCAAGGAAAGACAACAGTGTAACAATCCTTAGATGTCTTTTTATTCCATAGTACCATGAGATTACTTATACAACATTACACGTGATAAACATGTAATCATTCCACTACATTCTTAAACCATTGACTGGGCTTCAACAATTCTTTCATCTCACATATCATTTGTAGTCTCATCATCATCATCCACATAAATACTACTTATATGACCATACTGATTCTCTTCATGAGTCTTTCCCTTAGGGAATTTGTTTGCATAATGCCCATACATTCCACATTTAAAACACTTAACCATTTTTGATGTCGTAGCAATACCATTATCCTCATCCATGGTGTTAACCGAACCTTTTCCTTTGCACTTACTTGCTTTGTGTCCTTCTTTTCCACACCCAAAGCATCTTCCAGTTCCCTTGAAACATTCTCCTTGATGCCTCTTCCCACATGATTTACATAGGGGAAATTGAACTTTCTTTCCTCTATGATCATCATGAAACTCCATCTTTCTCTTATTAGCCGAGTCAGGAAACTTACCAAATTTTACTTTATTGATCATATTATGAGATTGCTGATTCGGCATAATAATGATCTTTGGACTTCCAAATCCCATTTCATTTGGTTACTCATGAAGAATATCATTCCATTGTCCATCATATCCTCCATTATCGTGAATCATCTTGTTTCCAGCCATTTTCTAAAACCCAAAATGAATAGTGTGAGAGGAAAAAATCATGCTAGGGAAAACAACATAATAAAGGGGGAGTACCTTCAATATCTAACATCTTAGGTATAATTCTATGATCGTTAGCGTATTTCTAGTACTATAACTTATACGTCTACTTAACCTTAGGGACATCCCTAGACATACCGTAGAAATATCTATAGGGATCTCACTAACGTTTTCGCATCCTTGTTTCCAAAGGTTGACTAAACCTTTCCTCTGATACCAACTGTAGAGACCTGAAGCCTGACGTACATTGACATTACATTACTTTTGTGGAATACTTGGTACATAACAAAAACACACACACAAGGATCGTAATAGTTTAGTGTCTTTGGAAACTCGAAACGTAATCTTCTAATCGTGGTGAAAGATCTTCAATATCTCCCATAAAGATCTTCCTTTTTTTTAACTAAAACCTTTCTTTATATCCTGGAGAAAAGAAAACATAAAAGGGTGAGCTCAAATTCTCAGTAAGGGTAAACAAAAGAAATATCAATCACATCATATTCATAAGAACATAACATTTTGGAAATCATAACCTGCAAAAGAGAGCATAATTTCATAACATGGGATAAATCATGGCAGTGAAATGTAATCACAATAATCATAACTTAAAACATGAAACTTTGTGGCATTCACACATAATCATAGAGAATCATTTCTTGTTAGTCAAGACTCATTTCCAAGACTATCTTAGTGGACAAAGTCCCTTTCTGAATCGAGTAACCCTCGTTTCAGTCCTTTTTCACTAAACCGGTATAACCTACCGTTCCAGCCCTGTCTATCTCATGAGATATAAAATCATTACCCAATGCATTGGAGGGAGATATAGGTCCCACCCATCTTATAATGAATCCTTTATTATGTGTGCCACATAATCATAAACCATACATCATAACGTAACCCATGTAATAAAAATGGGATTCTTAAACAACATGACATTATAAAACAATTCATATAAGATAAAGGAATTCATAAAAATATTTCCATCACAACATAATCAAATCCATGTAATAATAGGGATAAAAACAGAACCCTTTTATTATCTTAGATGGGAAATAATTTTGATAAAGTACTTGAACTCCATTCTTGAGGAAAATATCCTTTCTACTTCAAAAACATTTTTCCTTTCATAACATGTCATACAACTTTAAAATAAAAGAAGTTGATTAAAAATAAACTTGAAAACATGTAAAGGAAGCTTCTTGGAAATAATGTTTTAAAAATCCATTCATGCCGTATAAGTTAAAAAAAACATTCTTCGTACTTTTGTCGGAAAAGTCAAAAAGTACCTCGTACGAAAAACGACAAAAGATTCCTTTCATATCTTTTACTAAAAACTCACCAAAGGGTAAAATTGGATTTAAACAATTGTAGGTGGATGGAAATAATATTACATATTGATGAAACATGGATGTGGATGATAAAATACACCCCAGTAAATACTTACAAATAAACAATCTCGGATAAAAATGAGATTGTGATATTTTCCCTTACCTTAGGTCCGATTTGCTTCGTATGTGTCCGAACCTCCTGTATAATGATTCAAATAATGACATTGACTTATTACAGAATCATATTCATTGTTATGATATCATATATGGTTCACTTATGACATTATATTACCCGTTCTTTTGTAAATTCCATGTTAAAGAAGCGTTTTGGGTAAAATCGTTTCATTTATCGTAGGTGTTTTGACTTGTTGTTCTTGACATCATTATTACTTATATCATGATTTACTTACTTCCATAATATAAAATATGATTTATATATCATATATATTCAGTATATATATATATATAATAGATAGATAAATAAAATGAAAAACACCGTTCATGGAGACGGTAGTCCGTACGTACGCATGAACGCTGTTTTTCTTTACTTATTGTCTTGAATGGAAGTAAGTAGATGACATACATATATATATATACATAAATCCAGTATCATTATTATGTCATATATTTCATTATTACTTATTATATATACTTTATAATCATTCATGAATGGTTTATCATTAAGAATGAATCTCATCGCGTCGTGGAGACGGTAGTCCGTACGTACGCACGAGCAATGATATCATTTCCATAAATATTGAATTGAATTGGAGTGGATTATACAATATATCAGAATCAATATAATGTTGTAATAACTATGTATAGTTATTCTTTACACCATTATACCCATCCATGTAAGGTGATGGTGGAAAATAGATTACACCACGGCGTGGAGACGGTATTCCGTATGTACGCACGCGCGGTGATTTCTTTTTCCGTAGGATGGATAGACGGTGAAATAGGGTTGTTTCATACTTATAATAACATATCAGTATATGAGTGATACTGGTGTTATTACTTCATAATGAAACAACCTAAGAAGAAGAAGTGGAAGAAGAAATAAAGATGAAAGAATTGGTAACGGTAATTACCTCTTCTTTGAAGCGCCTCTTTGAGACCTCCTCTTAGGGCACTAAAATTGGTCTTTGAGGAAGACCAGAACCTCTAGGATGTTTCTAGGGAAGTGGAGAAGAGATTTTGGCAGGGGTTGGTCGAGCTTGAGTTCTCAATTTGATGTGTGGAGGAGGGGGAGGAGGTGCCCTTTTATAAGGGAGGAGAGGGGCACCTTAGGAATATCTCAAAATATTATTTTATATTAAAGTCAAAATCGATTTATAATGGTTCCAAAGGGTCTTATTTCGAAGCTAAAGTGGGGATGGGTCTAAATCCTATCAACCAATAGGATTTAGACAAGTTTAGGTTCTTATTTTACCCTTATCAATTAGATTTAACTCTAAGTTCAATAATTTAACTTTTACCGTGTCTTTTTGTTTTCTTTCACTATATGGTTAATACACTTACTATAACATGCCAAAAGAACCCAAAATTGTTTATTATTAATATATATATCCTTATCTAAGTCATTTGGCCGAACCTTAGATTTTTAGGAATAAAATAACAATTAATAATATAATATTTTATTTAAAAACTATTTTGTGTCAATTTTGACACTATTTAATATATGATTTTTGTGAAATTCATAACAGAATTATATGTTCGAACCATGTTTATTAAATCAACACTAATATATCATAGTAACCTATAAAATTAGTGGAATTCATAAAAAGTCTCAAATTACATTCAGTTTGGTGTTTATAACATCAATTATGTCAATATTTCATTAATAAGATAATTACTGCATCATCTTTGTGTCATAAATAAGATAAATTATTTGATGTCTAAAAATTACAAATAAAATACCATTATGTAGGAAATCTTTTTATCTTTATAATGAATATTTACAATCTAATTTATCTTATGTATAACCCTATATTAAAAATGTTTTAGTAAATAAACTTTGATTTTAACTCTTTTAACTCTTCTTTGAATTAAATAATAATAAATGTCCTAATCTAATCCAAGTGGGCCTAAATGGTCATATTTTATTCCTAAGCTTGTTTTTGGTCGAATTACACTTGTCCAATAGAATTAGGACATGTGTTAGGGTAATAGTAATATCATATTTACCCTTAGTTACCCTATTTACTATTAACTGCGGTAAAAAAAAGTAAAAAGTTACTATTCACCAAAAAATTATTTTTATCTCATTGAACCACATTTTACTTACTGATATCAACCGTGTCTGTTGGATTTTCGAAATTCCATTCACAGAAGCGGTAAAATTAAGTTTTATGCAAAATTCAGTTTTTAACCTACCACTTAGTGGTTTCACTATTCATCAAAAATTGAAGTTTTTCAGAAAAATGCCAAAATTTCACCCTAAGCTATAATTGATATTCCGAATTCAAAAATGATTTCTATTTTACAAAATTCACAAAACATAAGTTGCATTAATTAAATTAATTTCCGCTGTTACAACAAATAGCGTGTTTTTAAGAGATAATAACTATCAAAAGATTGACACTTGTTTATAACTGCTTTAAATGTGAAATTACATCCAATGACCAACATTGTATTAAATTGTAAAAATATATTCTAAATATACTTTAAAACTACTCCAATTAATAATTTATCACTATTAATTATTTCGATTAAAAAAGTTGTTTTTTAATTATAATTTAGTAATTTTCACTATTCATCAGAATATGAAAGTTATCCGAAATGTACCAAAATTTCACCTTAGGCTAAATTCGATACTCCGAATCCAAAAATGAAGTTCATTTTGAAAAATAAGATTTACAGAATTTTAAAAAGTGGTTATTACTATTCATACCGGCTAGTTTTAATAATATTTTAATAGCATATCGTTGTTTAGTGAAACTCGGTATTGTGTATTACACACGCTATCGAGGAAGGTCGCGATTGCGTGTAATGCAAGGGAAGTCAAGGATGCGTGTTGTGCAAGCTCCTTTTGGTGTAGCGTACAACACAAGACATTAATAAAATTAAAAAGAATATTTTTTATAAAATCTTGGGCTGTTACATTCTACCCCCCTTAAAATGAATTTCGCCCTCGAAATTCGTCGGGGTTATAAATGGTTTACTGTTTGAAAGTTTCTTTAATAGAAACCCACATCGTAAAAAGGAATATCAAAGCCAATCTTTAAAAACAAAAGTATGAAACGTAACGGTTACCCAAATAAACTAATCATTGGGTTTCCACATAGGTGAAAATATGGATATGGAAGAGAAATCTAACCATCATGTTCTGATGGAGAGTGGTAGAGAACATGGCTGTGGAAAAGCCAATAATCACAAGTCCATAAATTTGTGACGATCTAAGGTACCATTCAATTCATCAGGTATAAGATCACTAGGACAACATTTTTTGTTTTTCAAGATCATTTCCCTAAAGTTGAAAATTTGAATTAGAATAAATACTTACTTTATTTTGGTACAATCTCACTATTGTTCGTGCCTTGAACAATTTCCACTTCATCTCTTATATAAATGAAGTTGAATTTGTTATTAGTGAAGTGTTAGCAGATCATGTGATAGAATGACGGGTCATTCCATCTGTCTCAAACAAAAGGTTAGGAAAAATTATATACATAAGTCGATCTATAGTGAGATTAATCATATATAGTTCCTAAAATGGTCTTATACTTCATATATCATACTGCTTAATATAATAAAACTAGTTTCTACTAAACAGGGACTTCCTGTAGGCCAGTGGTAGGCGATAAAGGCCAGTCGCACTTCGGTTGTGGGTTCGATTCCCACAGCCTTGTCCGAAGCGATGGGCTGTCGCCCGTCCGGCAGGTTGTCCTTTTTCTAAAACTATATTACTATAACATCCCATAAATAATATCGAAAAAACTTCTATCCTTAAACAATACTAACTTTTGTCCAACATAATCCATTCCAATCTTTAGGATTATCCATAATACTCCAATCCACTCTAATAACATAGTGAAAACGATTACCAGAGATTTAATACCATCGTCAATTCCCATATATCATAAGATATGTTTTGTTGGTTACATTCCAAACATTCAAAGTCCTTAATCATGTATTCTCTTGAATACCTTTGTGAAAACATGAATGCAGTTAAAAGTTAACACCTTCCACATACTAAAATCCTAAAAATTCTATATACTCAAACCATGATATCACTTAGTCCTTATATCAATCATGAGCTCATGAATACAACCAAACATCTCATTATCGGCTTATCCCTTCATTATGCACATATCATCTACATTCCAAAAATATCTGAATAACCTTTCATGGATACTTGTACCATTAATCATATACTTTCAAAACTCAAGGAAAGACAACAGTGTAACAATCCTTAGATGTATTTTTATTCCATAGTACCATGAGATTACTTATACAACATTACACGTGATAAACATGTAATCATTCCACTACATTCTTAAACCATTGACCGAGCTTCAACAATTCTTTCATCTCACATATCATTTGTAGTCTCATCATCATCATCCACATAAATACTACTTATATGACCATACTGATTCTCTTCATGAGTCTTTCCCTTAGGGCATTTGTTTGCATAATGCCCATACATTCCACATTTAAAACACTTAACCATTTTTGATGTCGTAGCAATACCATTATCCTCGTCCATGGTGTTAACCGAACCTTTTCCTTTGCACTTACTTGCTTTGTGTCCTTCTTTTCCACACCCAAAGCATCTTCCAGTTCCCTTGAAACATTCTCCTTGATGCCTCTTCCCACATGATTTACATAGGGGAAATTGAACTTTCTTTCCTCTATGATCATCATGAAACTCCATCTTTCTCTTATTAGCCGAGTCAGGAAACTTACCAAATTTTACTTTATTGATCATATTATGAGATTGATGATTCGGCATAATAATGATCTTTGGACTTCCAAATCCCATTTCATTTGGTTGCTCATGAAGAATATCATTCCATTGTCCATCATATCCTCCATTATCGTGAATCATCTTGTTTCCAGTCATTTTCTAAAACCCAAAATGAATAGTGTGAGAGGCAAAAATCATGCTAGGGAAAACAACATAATAAAGGGGGATTACCTTCAATATCTAACATCTTAGGTATAATTCTATGATCGTTAGCGTATTTCTAGTACTATAACTTATACGTCTACTTAACCTTAGGGACATCCCTAGACATACCGTAGAAATATCTCTAGGGATCTCACTAACGTTTTCGCATCCTAGTTTCCAAAGGTTGACTAAACCTTTCCTCTGATACCAACTGTAGAGACCCGAAGCCTGACGTACATTGACATTACATTACTTTTGCGGAATACTTGGTACATAACAAAAACACACACACAAGGATCGTAATAGTTTAGTGTCTTTGGAAACTCGGAACGTAATCTTCTAATCGTGGTGAAAGATCTTCAATATCTCCCATAAAGATCTTCCTTTTTTTTTACCTAAAACCTTTCTTTATATCCTGGAGAAAAGAAAACATAAAATGGTGAGCTCAAATGCTCAGTAAGGGTAAACAAAAGAAATATCAATCACATCATATTCATAAGAACATAACATTTTGGAAATCATAACCTGCAAAAGAGAGCATAATTTCATAACATGGGATAAATCATGGCAGTGAAATGTAATCACAATAATCATAACATAAAACATGAAACTTTGTGGCATTCACACATAATCATAGAGAATCATTTCTTGTTAGTCAAGACTCATTGCCAAGACTATCTTAGTGGACAAAGTCCCTTTCTGAATCGAGTAACCCTCGTTTCAGTCCTTTTTCACTGAACCGGTATAACCTACCGTTCCAGCCCTATCTATCTCATGAGATATAAAATCATTACCCAATGCATTGGAGGGAGATATAGGTCCCACCCATCTTATAATGAATCCTTTCTTATGTGTGCCACATAATCATAAACCATACATCATAACGTAACCCATGTAATAAAAATGGGATTCTTAAACAACATGACATCATAAAACAATTCATATAAGATAAAGGAATTCATAAAAATATTTCCATCACAACATAATCAAATCCATGTAATAATAGGGATAAAAACAGAACCCTTTTATTATCTTAGATGGGAAATAATTTTGATAAAGTACTTGAACTCCATTCTTGAGGAAAATATCCTTTCTACTTCAAAAACATTTTTCCTTTCATAACATGTCATACAACTTTAAAATAAAAGAAGTTGATTAAAAATAAACTTGAAAACTTGTAAAGGAAGCTTCTTGGAAATAATGTTTTAAAAATCCATTCATGCCGTATAAGTTAAAAAAAACATTCTTCGTACTTTTGTCGGAAAAGTCAAAAAGTACCTCGTACGAAAAACGACAAAAGATTCCTTTCATATCTTTTACTAAAAACTCACCAAAGGGTAAAATTGTATTTAAACAATTGTAGGTGGATGGAAATAATATTACATATTGATGAAACATGGATGTGGATGATAAAATACACCCCAGTAAATACTTACAAATAAACAATCTCGGATAAAAATGAGATTGTGATATTTTCCCTTACCTTAGGTCCGATTTGCTTCGTATGTGTCTGAACCTCTTGTATAATGATTTAAATAATGTCATTGACTTATTAAAGAATCATATTCATTGTTATGATATCATATATGGTTCACTTATGACATTATATTACCCGTTCTTTTGTAAATTCCATGTTAAAGAAGCGTTTTGGGTAAAATCGTTTCATTTATCGTAGGTGTTTTGACTTGTTGTTCTTGACATCATTATTACTTATATCATGATTTACTTACTTCCAGAATATAAAATATGATTTATATATCATATATATTCAGTATATATATATATATATAATAGATAGATAAATAAAATGAAAAACACCGTTCATGGAGACGGTAGTCCGTACGTACGCATGAACGCTGTTTTTCTTTACTTATTGTCTTGAATGGAAGTAAGTAGATGACATACATATATATATATACATAAATACAGTATCATTATTTTGTCATATATTTCATTATTACTTATTATATATACTTTATAATCATTCATGAATGGTTAATCATTAAGAATGAATCTCATCGCGTCGTGGAGACGGTAGTCCGTACGTACGCACGAGCGATGATATCATTACCATAAATATTGAATTGAATTGGAGTGGATTATACAATATATCAGAATCAATATAATGTTGTAATAACTATGTATAGTTATTCTTTACACCATTATACCCATCCATGTAAGGTGATGGTGGAAAATAGATTACACCACGGCGTGGAGACGGTATTCCGTATGTACGCACGCGCGGTGATTTCTTTTTCCGTAGGATGGATAGATGGTGAAATAGGGTTGTTTCATACTTATAATAACATATCAGTATATGAGTGATACTGATGTTATTACTTCATAATGAAACAACCTAAGAAGAAGAAGTGGAAGAAGAAATAAAGATGAAAGAATTGGTAACGGTAATTACCTCTTCTTTGAAGCGCCTCTTTGAGACCTCCTCTTAGGGCACTAAAATTGGTCTTTGAGGAAGACCAGAACCTCTATGATGTTTCTAGGGAAGTGGAGAAGAGATTTTGTCAGGGGTTGTCCGAGCTTGAGTGCTCAATTTGATGTGTGGAGGAGGGGGAGGAGGTGCCCTTTTATAAGGGAGGAGAGGGGCACCTTAGGAATATCTCAAAATATTATTTTATATTAAAGTCAAAATCGGTTTATAATGGTTCCAAAGGGTCTTATTTCGAATCTAAAGTGGGGATGGGTCGAAATCCTATCAACCAATAGGATTTAGACAAGTTTAGGTTCTTATTTTAACCTTATCAATTAGATTTAACTCTAAGTTCAATAATTTAACTTTTACCGTGTCTTTTTGTTTTCTTTCACTATATGGTTAATACACTTACTATAACATGCCAAACGAACCCCAAATTGTTTATTATTAATATATATATCCTTATCTAAGTCATTTGGCCGAACCTTAGATTTTTAGGAATAAAATAACAATTAATAATATAATATTTTATTTAAAAACTATTTTGTGTCAATTTTGACACTATTTGATATATGATTTTTGTGAAATTCATAACAGAATTATATGTTCGAACCATGTTTATTAAATCAAAAATAATATATCATAGTAACCTATAAAATTATTGGAATTCATAAAAAGTCTCAAATTACATTCAGTTTGGTGTTTATAACATCAATTATGTCAATATTTCATTAATAAGATAATTACTGCATCATCTTTGTGTCATAAATAAATTAAATTATTTGATGTCTAAAAATTACAAATAAAATACCATTATGTAGGAAATCTTTTTATCTTTCTAATGAATATTTACAATCTAATTTATCTTATGTATAAACCTATATTAAAAATGTTTTAGTAAATAAACTTTGATTTTAACTCTTTTAACTCTTCTTTGAATTAAATAATAATAAATGTCCTAATCTAATCCAAGTGGGCCTAAATGGTCATATTTTATTCCTAAGCTTGTTTTTGGTCGAATTACACTTGTCCAATAGAATTAGGACATGTGTTAGGGTAATAGTAATATCATATTTACCCTTAGTTACCCTATTTACTATTAACTGCGGTAAAAAAAAGTAAAAAGTTACTATTCACCAAAAAATTATTTTTATCTCATTGAACCACATTTTACTTACTGATATCAACCGTGTCTGTCAGATTTTCGAAATTCCATTCACAGAAGCCGTAAAATTAAGTTTTATGCAAAATTCAGTTTTTAACCTACCACTTAGTGGTTTCACTATTCATCAAAAATTGAAGTTTTTCAGAAAAATGACAAAATTTCACCCTAAGCTATAATTGATATTCCGAATTCAAAAATGATTTCTATTTTACAAAATTCACAACACATAAGTTGCATTAATTAAATTAATTTCCGCTGTTACAACAAATAGCGTGTTTTTAAGAGATAATAACTATCAAAAGATTGACACTTGTTTATAACTGCTTTAAATGTGAAATTACATCCAATGACCAACATTGTATTAAATTGTAAAAATATATTCTAGATATACTTTAAAACTACTCCAATTAATAATTTATCACTATTAATTATTTCGATTAAAAAAGTTGTTTTTTAATTATAATTTAGTAATTTTCACTATTCATCAGAATATGAAAGTTATCCGAAATGTACCAAAATTTCACCTTAGGCTAAATTCGATACTCCGAATCCAAAAATGAAGTTCATTTTGAAAAATAAGATTTACAGAATTTTAAAAAGTGGTTATTACTATTCATACCGGCTAGTTTTAATAATATTTTAATAGCATATCGTTGTTTAGTGAAACTCGGTATTACGTATTACACACGCTATCGAGGAAGGTCGTGATTGCGTGTAATGCAAGGCAAGTCAAGGATGCGTGTTGTGCAAGCTCCTTTTGGTGTAGCGTACAACACAAGACATTAATAAAATTAAAAAGAATATTTTTTATAAAATCTTGGGCTGTTACAACTATTGGTTAGCCTATGGGTTCCCCCTTGGATAATAAGAAAATAATAACATAACATGGATTTTAATTCACCAGGTAATAATAAATAATTATCACATGTGTTGTTACTTATTTTATTATTCCATGTGAAACCCCATGTAAAATAATAATAGAAATGTTATTATTTCCATGACATGTGCTTAACTTGAATGTTATATTTAAATATTATTTAACAAACTAATATTTAATACAATTTCCCACTAAACCCATAACATGGTTCGCCAATCCTCATCAATATTTATCAGGCGTTGAATAATGACTATTCATTTATTAAATAAATATAACAACATTATTCACTGATAAATAAATATTTCATCTACAATAAAAATGTAGTTCATCATAGTTGGTACCAAATGAAGGTTTAGTTATTTGATGAAATTATGATTCAGAATATTTGGTTATAGATCCTTAGATAGATAAAATTTTCTCCAGTGGACGAGGTTAAGTATAACATGTATGACCCCATAGTATTAATTACAACTATGTATTCATGATTTTTTTCAATAGTTAATATTTACATGAACATTTGGGTTTAATAAGTGTTATCTAATGAGTAAAATTATGAGGATGCAATTTCATTAAGTGTAGAGAATGTAACACCCCGAATAATTACATTATGTTATTTATTTTTATAATGAATTTTTCAATATGAGCACTCATAAATACTTTTACATTAAATAATAACTTTACACCTCACGAAAAACTATAAATAAAGATATTAATGGTATTATTTAATGATATAATTAAAATTATATTAATTTTTCTGAGACTGTAAACATATTGAGTTAAAAAAGTGGGGTGAGCTGAACATTGACGATGGGGCGATGTTTGCAAAGTTCCCAGTGGTGATATAGGATCTACTGGACTGGGTCCTTAGTGGATGGTTGATTCCTCTAGTGCATGTTCGGTGGTTGCACAAGAACCTTCAGGAGAGAACACGGTAGTGGGAGGCTTAGATTCATGCTCAATACCACCCATTTGTTTTCTTGTACTTTGTAGTGTCTTTAGGGGACATAAATCCCTAAGGTGGGGAGAATGTAAATACCTGGAAATTCCATATATTTTTTAACTAAATGAAATTATTAAGAGACTGAAAAAATTGACGGCATGTAATTTCGAGGCCCGGAGAGCTCAGAATAGATTTTTGAACTTTTTGTAAGGTATGATTTGTAAATGTGCGGGTGAAATTTTATAGCTTTTGAACCGGTGCTCAGAATTCAAATATGAGGGAACCAGATCGGTTATCTGAATAGGGGTGGCCATCCATTACTGGTTGTGCTTAAGGTGGGCGACACGCTGCTGATTAGGCATCACGGTGGTGGAAGAAAATTGTCTATGTGTCCCACCCTATACCAGTCCACCAGACCGTCAGCTGGAGGGGTGGCGCTTGGCTGGAGTTGCCAGTTGAATACTCGAACAGACTGATTCCATTCAGGGGGGAGTAGAACCCCACTAGCTGGAAGGAGGCACCCATCCATCGGTCTGGTCCCACGGCCCAGCTGGTTTGGGTCAGGCCCAGATAGATCGGGTCGGGCCCAGCCAGTTTGGGTCATCCCAGGTCAGGTCTGGCTGGGTCGGACCAGACCCGGACCCAATTTGTCCCAATTTCTCTTAAAGAGCCATAACTTCTAAATTGAACATCCGATTGACGAGCTATCTATGGAACTAGAACCCTTATAATGATGAAGTCCTTTTGAGATACTCCATTTCGGTTTTGAATAAAGTTGATGTATTTCTGGGTTAGATCAAAATCGAATCCAACTGGGCCCTCGGTATTAAAATACCTAAAACTTACAGACTGGGTGTCTGATTGATGTGTCGTCTATTTCATTGGAACCCTTATGACGTGGTGGTTCGTCGTGTTAATTCTTCATGGGATTTTTTGGCAGATGAAATACAACCAATGGATTTAGGAGTGGTTTCTCAGGAACCCAAGTGCACCATGTGTAGGAATCCTTTGGAGGGCTATCATGTGAAGAGTGACCCATTGTGGATTGGCATCAGCAACTTAAAACCCTGTGTGTATCGATGAATTATGTCCCTTTGTGGATCAACAGTAGTTCGACCCGAGGAAGACCAGCCTTAGAGCGGCCCATCATGGATCAATGACTTACGCACCTATATGGATCGGTGACTTTTGACCCTGTGTGGATCAGCAGAAGTGTGACCTGATGTGGAACACCCTTAGAGAGGTCTGTCGTGGATAAGTGACATACGTCCCTGTGTGGATCGACGACTTATGACCCTATGTGGATCGATGAATTACGACCCTGTTTGGATAAGAGACTTACAACCCTATGTGGATCGGTAATAGAATGACTTCTTCATGGTTCATTAGTGGAACTTCTCAATGGAATAAAGTGATTTAGCTTTATGACTAATAATTATTATTCTTGTTCTCTAAGTTATATACCTTGTGTGAGCTATCTTTTTCTTTGTGCTTTGTGATTGAGATCATGCTTTGTGGTTTTTCCTTTGTGGAATTCTGGGAGACCTTCGGGGATCTCAGGGTCCCTACTGAGTATTATTATACTCACCTCTACATGGGCTTCTCCAACAAAATTTTGTGTCTTGTACAGACGACGGTCAACTTTGACTGAAATTTGGGAGCCAGGACTAGACGATGTATGGAGGTGACCGGTTGACGTGGAGAGTTACAGTGATGAGATGTACCTAACTTTCAGGTAGTATCCTTGGTGGATTACCTCAAGGTAATTTTTCCATTTTTTGTACTTTCTTTTAGTTGGGTTTTTATACTGTCCCATTCTACTTCAATTCACACATTTACTTTCATATGTTATATTACATGTTTTTCTGTTGTTGTGTATCTGGTCTGTGTGTTTGTAGGTTTAAAGGAAATGCCTTCACATTTTTTAGGGATATTCCTTTCTAATGCTAGTCTTCAACCCCTGGCCTATAGAAGGCAGGCATGGGGTAGTCACGGCATGGGCCCCGGGGGACGGGTCTTGACAAAGTTGTATCATATGAGTCAGTTCTACCGAAGAACTAAGAATCTGATCTTTTCAATGGGGCAATAGTGTTATGTGTTTTGAGTATGGATTTTAGCTTGGGGAGTCTAGTGTTGGTGCAGCAGATGAAATATCCGTACACTAGGACCCTAAATTCTGATTTCTGACTCGGTACATGAAAAAATTGATTGCATGTGTTTTTGAAATGTTTTTCTTTTAATCTCTTTTGAGTCTACTTTCCAAGTATAAATTATTGATCGGGGAGAATTTTTTTCTTTATAGGATGTTTCCACATATACATCCATCCAGGATTCTAGTGAGAGATCATGATGAAGGCCCACCGAGTGATGAGGCATTGGTGTCAGGACCACTTAAAGTGATAGTGCTTCAGGTGGTGTACCAATAGCACCACTACCCATAGGGCAGTAGTTGCCACTAACCCCTCTAGTATATAGTGCACACTGACTTAGTGTGTTGCATGAGTTCCAGTGGAAGAGACCTCTGAGGTTTTGAGGTGAGACGAATCTGCAGGCAGTTGAGGATTGACTAGAGGTTGTGGCTAGAGTTTTCCGCCTATTTGGGACACCAATAGACTAGATGGTGATCACAGCTGCTAGTCTCTTCTAGGGAACAACAGAAAGATGGTGGAGCATGCCGCTCCAGTTTCATGATGAGGTGACCCTCACCTGGTTGGACTTCGAGGTTCTCTTCAAGGTACAGTTCATTCCAGTGACTATGATATGTGCATATTCATGAGCTATTGCACTTACAGCTGTGCAGCCTGACAGTGGCCCAGTACACGGCGAGATTCATTGACCTCTCTTGATACTCCAATGATATGGTATGAAACCCTTTACTTAGGGATTTGACCTTTTATTAGGGTATCCAATAAGATATTAGAGTGTCAATGATATCACTCAACATACCGATGCAGGCTGGAGTGCTAGAGTGGCACTTCTGGTGGAGAGCTTCCTAGAAGAGAAGGCACCGATAATGAGAGCTACCATCGGACGAGACGTAGTCGAGCCATCTAAAGCAGTCAGTAGGCAGATGATGTAGAGTCCCAAGAAGTCCATACCTTCTAGTGTATGACCCTAGGATGTAGGGTCGGAGGTGTGGAGCTCACATGAAAAATTATGTCTGTATAGGAGCAGAATGTGCTACTCGTGTGGTGGGCAGGGTCACATGACTCACGACTTACAAACCCACCGCACCAACAATCAGTTGGAAGTCGATGGACTGCCAAGGTAGAGGCACATATTCGAGTGGGAAGGTCTACAGGGCGGAATACATGGTAGAGGATTTGGCCCTGTAATAGGCGGTGGGCGGTGATTTTAGTTTCGACGGTCACCACCTCTGGGTGGTCCACCCTAACCTCAGGGAGTAGGTGGAGAGGGATGAGCTCAACTTTGGGTAGATGAGGCCTATGACCATAGCACTCTATTGATGATTCTAGTTAATATCTATGTCTACTCTACCCTAGATTCAGTTCCTATAGACAAAGGTGTCAGCCACTCTTTTATTTTCATGGCTCTTTTTCAGAGCTTAGATATTTCGGTGGATCTTTTGGCTTGATCCTTACTTTTAGAGACTCCTATGGGAAAGGATTTGATGATTACACACTGGTGTAGGTAGTTTGAGCTTACTCTAGGATGATAGGACTTTTATTGGGATCTCTTAGTAGCAGCATCAAGGCCTTACGATACAATCTTGGGTATGGAATGGTTATCCACGATCCATGTTCAGATCGTCTATTTTAGGCACAAAGTGAGGTGTGTCTGTGAGGATGGGACCAGGTTTTCCTTCACTGGTGAGATGGGATCCTTTGCAGCTCATGATTGAATTTCTCGGAGGAGGGTGTAGCCAATCACTCTTCAGTTCTCTAGCATTACTCTCAGAGTTGTTGACAAGAGGAAACTAAGGTATCCTATAGTGGTGGACTAGTATGTTAATGTCTTTCCTGAGGATGTTCTAAGAATACCTCCTCGCAGAGTGGTAGACTTCTACATTGACATGTAACTTGGGATGACATTGAAATCTACACCAGCATATTGGATAGATCCCATGGAACTTTGTGAGTTGAGGGTATAGCTGGAGGAATTTAAGGGGAAGGGGTTAATAAGACATAGTGTTTCTCCATGGGTAGCCCCAATTTTTTGCACCAAGAGGGAAGATGGGATTTAGAGTCTTTTCATGGACTATAGCCGCCTGAACTAGGTGACTATGAAGAAAAAGTATCCAATCCCAAGGATTTATGATCTCCTCGATTAGCTGAAGGGGGCTCAGTGGTTTCCGAAGATAGACCATAGATCAGGCTATCATCAGCTTAGGGTAATAGATGAGGATGCACCGAAGACAGCCTTCAGATGCCGGTATGGACACTATAAGTTCTTTGAGATTACTTTCAGTGTGACCAACTCCCCAATAGTGTTTAGGGGATTTGTGTATATTATGTTCCAGCCTTAACTCGATCGATTCATGGTGGTCTTTATTGACGACATCTTGGTGTACTCAACATTATAGGAGGAGAAAACCACTAATCTGTAGGTAGTTTTGTATACACTTAGAGAGCACCAACTTTATCATAATCTCTCGAAGTTCCAGTTATGGATACATGAGGTCCACTTTCTTGGACACATTATATCAGAGGCTGGATTTGTAGTGGATATGGTGAAGATAGAGGAAATGCTTTCTTGGGAGCCACCCAAGATTGTGACTGAGGATTGAAGTT
Source organism: Viscum album (assembly GCA_963277665.1). NCBI lineage: Eukaryota > Viridiplantae > Streptophyta > Magnoliopsida > Santalales > Viscaceae > Viscum > Viscum album. Next base: position 949,747,141 of record OY728127.1, read on the forward strand.
TCCTGGGGTTGGTTTGGTACTATTGGAGATTCGTACCTAACTTTTCCTGAGTAGAAGTATGCTTTTTAGCTTTGATAAAGAAGGAATATCCTTTCTTGTGGATAGAGAGATGCCATTAGAGTTTCTAGGAGCTGAGGCAGAGACTGATAAGTGCCCCCATCTTAAGGCTACCAAAAGAGGGTGTTGGGTATGTAGTCTACTGTAACGCATCAAGGACAAGAATTGGATATGTCCTGATATAAGAGATAATGATGATCATCTAAGGCTCATGAAAGTTGAGACTGGATGAGAAGAACTATGCTACCCATGACTTGGAGTTAGTATAATTTCTCTTTACCTTGAATATGTGGCGGCACTACATGATGGGTGAATAGTTTACTACATACTCTGATCACAAGAGTATCAGGTATATCTTCTCACAAAAGGAATTAAACTTAATACAAATACAATGGATATAATTCCTCCAAGACTATAACTTTGAGATAGTCTACATTCTTGGGAATGGGCATGTGGTGGTAGACGCACTCAGCAGGAGGTCCGGTTTACAGTAGCTGAGTGAGGCAACAGATCTGCTAGCCGTGTTGCAGTTATCCTTCTTGGATAGTGATGGAGAATCATACCTCTAGTCTATGACAATCACTTCCTCACTCCTTCAACGAGTCAGGGAGGCACAGATTGGGGACATTGACTACAAGACCCGATGTGCTCAGATATCCTCAGGATAGGCTTCTGAATGATTTTATGAAGGTGGGGAGCATGTCATCCTTTTCAGAGGATACACCATGGTACCAGTGATTCTACGAGAGGAGGTGTTGAGGGAGTTCCACACATCCCCTTTGGCATTACATCCTAGTGGGAATAAAATATACCATGACCTCCAACATCAATATTGGTGTCCAGGGATGAAGAAATAAGTGGCAGAGTTCATTTCATGATGTCTCACTTTTCAGAAAATGACGGTTGAACATCAGGTTCCAGGAGGCTTAGCACAACCACTTGGGGTACTGGAAAGGATGTGAGATGGAATCTCTATATTCTTTGTGACAGGGATACCACATACGTCTAGGGACCATGACTACATCTGGTTGATTGTGGACTGACTCACCAATTCGGCCCACTTCCTACCCATTCAAGAGTAGGGAATAGTAGAGGGCTTGGGATGCCTCTATGGGCAGGAGATAGTATAGCTTCATGGGGTTTTATCGATGATATTCTCATATCATGATGCTCTTTTTATATCCTAGCTGTGGAAGGAAATACAAGAGGAATTCAAGACTCTGCTAAGCTTGAGCACTCAAACAGATGGTCTGATGGAGTGGACCATATAGACACATTAGCACATGCTTTGTTCGTGCGTTTATGATTTTGGTTGTAGTTGGGAGGATCATTTTTCCTTGGTGGAGTTCTCATACGACAAAATATATCACCACACCATTGTCATGGCACCGTTTGAGGCCTTGTACGAGCGCCCATGTAGATCACCTCTATATTGGATAGACTCAGGGGAGTCAGCACTTATGGGTCTAGAGTTGGTACGGGATACCACCGAGAAGGTACAGATCATCCAAGAGCGGATGGAGACTACACATAGAAGGAATTATTCTTTTGCTGATAGGAGATGGAGAACCTTGGAGTTTGAGGATGGAGTCCATGTATTCATATAGGTCTCGCCCCGATGAGGATGACAAAGATTTGGACGGGGCAGCAAGCTATCTCTGAGGTTTATCAGACCTTTCCAGATCCTCAGCAAAGTTGGTTAAGTGGCGTACTACCTAGCTCTTCTCGCACATATGCACAAGGTGGACAACGTTTTCATGTTTCACATTTGAGGAGATACGTGCATGATTCATCACACTTCATTGACTGGGGAAAGGTGGACATTGATGATGGGGAGATGTTTGCAGAGTTCCCAGTGGAGATAGAGGATCGACAAGACTGGGTCCTTCATGGATGGTCGATTCCTCTAGTACATGTTTGGTGGCAGCAGAGGAACCGTTAGGAGAACACATGGGAGCAGGAGGCTCAGATTCGTATTGAGTACCACCCATATCATTTCGTATCCTTCATAGTGGATTTTCAAGACTTAAATCCCTATGGTAGGGAGAATTTAATGACCCATAAATTCTATATAATGTTTTTTAATTAAATAGAATTATTACCAGACTGTGAAAATTAACGGCATGTAATTCTGAGGCCCGGAGATCCTGAATTGGATTTTTGGACTTTTTTAAGGTACTATTAGTAAACGTGCAGAAGAGATTTTCTAAAATTTGAACTGGTTCTTAGAATTTATATCCAAGGGCCCTGTTGGACTCACAACACTGTTATTTTCTTAGTTGAAGCTTTACTTTGTTCAGAAAAAGTTGTTCTGAAAAGTTATTTTTCAGACATTCATAAAAAAATAATAAAATAATGAAAGAAGTTATTTTATTATTTTTTCAACCATTGAGTGATGGTGGTGGGACAGTAGAGTCGGTAAATCATTTAATTTTGGTTATTAAGTGTCTTGTAACACTTTTTTGAGTAACCCACATGATTGGGTAATTAATTGGTTCATTAATTGCGGTTCATTTATGAACAAAATTAATGAAACAAAAGTTAAAACCATTAACTCTATGAGTTAATAAATTCTTTGGGATGAAATTGAGGAATGTGGGAGAAAATATTGATGTACCACTGACGTCATCTTCCTCCAACAAAGAATGGAGATTCGACGATGTCGCTGAGTATTTGATCCGGAGATCGACGAACACCAACGAACATCTTCGAACAATAAATTATCCTCCATCATGAGTGAATCCAACATGTTCAAGGTATAGGAATTAATCTTTCTACATGTTCAAAGACTCATCATACCTCGTTCTTGAATAAAATGAAAAACATGGATCAACTGACTAATGGGTTGATCCACAATTCTCTTGAATCTACAGTAGGTTCTTGAAGGGTTTTGATTTGGGTTAAAATTTTATCTTGGTGTTGTATGATTTTCTTCCCATGATATAACACTAACGCAGAGCTCACAGGACGATCCGAACAAGGCCAAGACCCTCCCCGATCTCAGTTTTGATGCATTCTTCATGGCTGACCGAGCAATATGGCGACAAGATGAAACTGACCTCCAAGCGGTAAAGGTGGCATCCCAAGAGGCACATAGGCATATATGGGAAGTAAAATGGACCACTTGAGCTTCACCGGTGACCCACGAAAGCACTACTGGCGTGGCGGCGATGGCCGGATCTCGCCGGCCCCAATAGGGAGGCAGTGCCAACTGGCATCGTGGCAGATAGGGTCTTGTTGTCCATCACCGGCCACACTGAAGATGGGCGGCACAAAGTGGAGGAAGCACTGCAACTCTAGTTGCGGTGGTGGAGGACCCGCATCCACGAGTCTCGCCATAGACCGCTCCATCGGACCGGTCAGCTGGAGGGCAGTGATAGCCTGTCACCGTGAGTTGAAGACCTGAACAGACTGAGTCTATTCGTGGGGGGGCACCATTAGTGGGTCGGGCCTAGCCAGGGGTCAGGCTATTCCCTTAGCTCGAAGGGCTGCACACAGCTAGGTGGGCCGGGATTGTCTTGCAGCCTAACCATTTCGAGCCGAGCCCATCCGGTTCCGGCTGGGCCCAACAGGCTAGGTCGGACCGGACCCAGACCCAATTTGACCTAGTTTCACTTAATGGGAAATAACTTATAAATCGGACATCTGTTTGAAGAACCATATATAGCGATGGAACCCTTAGGTTGAGGCAATCCTTTTTAGATAATTCACATGGGTTTTGGAGAAAGTTTAAGTATGTATAGGTTGGATCAAACTCAAATCTAACTAGGCATTCAGTTCTAAAATGCCTATAACTTATAGACCAGGCATCTGATTGACGCTCTTTCTATTGAGTTGGAACCCTTATGACATGGCGGTTCTTCATGTTTCTTTTTTTGGGACTTTATGGTAGATAAAATATGAACAGTTTCTTGAGGAGTGGTTTCTTGGGAACTCAAGCGCCCCAAGTGTGGGAATCATGTGGCCGGTAGTCATGTGAAGAGAGACCCTTTGTGGATCAGCATCATTGACATATAACCATGTGTGTAAAGACGACTTATGACCCTATGTGGATCAGTAGTAGAGTGACAAGACAAGGAATAGCCTTAGAGTAGCCCTTCATGGATCAACAACTCACGACCCTTTGTGGATCGACAATAGAATGGTTTCTTTATGGTTCAGTAGTGAAATTTCTCAACGGAATAAGATGATTTATATTTACAACTAATAATAATTATTCCTATTCTTTAAGTTATATACTTGGTGTGAGAAGTCTTTTTCTTTGTGCTTTTTGATTGAGATCATGCTTTTTGGTTTTTTATTTTTGGAATTCTAGGAGACCATCGGGGGTCTTGGGGTCCCTATTGAGTATTTTTATACTCACCCCTCCACGGGCTTCCCTGAACCTTGTTGTGTGTTGTGGAGACAAAAAAACCTTTGACTGAGATTTCAGAGCTAGGACTAGGCGATGCATGGAGATGATCTGTTGACGTGGAGAGACACAGTGACAAGCTGTACCTACCCTTTAGGTAGAATCCTTGGTGGAAAACCTTAGGATATGTTTTTCCCTTTTTTCTATTCTTTCTTTTAGTTGGGTTTTTATACTGGCCCATTCAACTTCAGTTCACACATTTATTTTCACCCGTTATATTATGTGTTTTTCTCTTTTTGTGTACCTGGTCTGTGTGTATACAGGGTTAATGGAAATGCCTTTCCTTTTTTAGGGATATGCCTTTCTAGTGCTAGTCACCAACCCTTGGCCTATGGAAGGTGGGCTTGGGGTAGTCAAGGAATGGGCCCCAGGGGATGGGTCGTAAAAAAATGGTATTAGAGGAGTCGGTTCTACCGAAGAGACAATCGGACTTGGCACCACCGGTGTGGCCCGTACCCCGGGGCCCATTCCGTTACTACCCCAATCCCACCTTCCACAAGTGGGATGTAAAACAACTATCATGATCTGAGATGATCGTCGATGGAACCCCCTGAAGTCATACAGTCTCAGGCACTTAGAGGAATACCAAGAGATCTACTGATCCCTACTCTCGGATGGATAGGAAGTGGGATGACTTGGTGTGTTGGTTAATGATCACCTAGATGGAATCGTGGCCCCTAGACATATGTGGTATCCTTGTCACGAAGTCCATGGAGATCCCATCCCATTTCCATTTTGGCTCCTCAGGTGGCTATGAAAATCCTTCTGGAACCTGATGTTCGACCTTCACTTGCTGACAAGTGAGGCATCGTGAAACGAACTCTTCCACTACTTAAATCATCCCTGGCCACCAGTACTGATGTTAGAGGTCTTGGTACATCTTCTACACACCCGTATGTGCAGAAAAATGGGGTGTGTGGAACACTTTCAACACCTCCTCTCACAACATCATTGGTACCATGGTGCATCCTCATAAAAGGATAATGTTCTCCCGACCATAAAAACTTTTTTCAGGAGCCTGTCCTGAGGATATCTGAGATCGTCGAGTCTCTCAATCAACTTCCTCAAGTTGTGCCTCCCTGACTCGCTAAAGGAGTGTGGATGTGGCTGTCATAGACTTGAGTTAAGCTGCACCATCACAATCCACGAAGGATAACTGCAATACAGCTAGCTGCTCTGTCTACTCACTCAGAAACTATAAACCAGAACTCCTAATGAGTGTGTCTGCCACCATGTTCCCATTTCTAGGAGTGTAGACTATCTCAAAGTCAAAAAACTAGAGGAACTACATCCATCAACTCTATCTCAAGTTATGATACTTCTATGAGAAGATATACATGAGGCTCTTTGATCAGATTAGACAGTAAACCATTCACCCATGAAGTAGTGCCGCCACATTTTCAAGGCAAAGACCACTGCTACTAACTCCAGGTCAGGGGTAGCATTGTTTTTCTTCTGTTGCCTCAACTTTTGTGAGCCGTAGGTGATCACCGCTTGCTCCTACATCAGGACACGTCCTAGTCTAGTCCCTGATGCATTGCAGTAGACTACATACCCAACTCCCTCCTCTGGTATCCTCAAGATGGGGGCCCTCTTTAGTCTCTGCCTTAGCTCAAGGAAGCTCTGTTGGAATCTCTCTGTCCACAAGAAAGGATATCCCCAATTTTCCAAAGATGAAAATGGTGCATATACTCTGTAAATGTCATGTACGGACCTCCAGTAGTACCCAGCCAACCCTATGAAAATCTGCATCTCATTCGCACTCTTAGGTGGCTCCCAAGAAAGCATTGCCTCTATATTCGCGGGATCCAATGCAACTCCAGCCTCCAATATAACATTTCCTAGAATATGGACCTCCTGTATCCAGAACTGGCACTTCAAGAGATTACCAATAAGCTGGTTCTCTTAGACTGTATCCAGAACTATCTGCAGATGGGTGGCATGCTCCTCCTCCTATGCTGAGTACACTAAGATGTCGTCAATGAAGACCACCACGAAGCAATCCAGGTAAGGGTGGAAGATCATGTTCGTGAGTCCCATGAACACTGCTGGGGAGTTGGTCATGCCTAATGGCATCACCAAGAACTCATAATGGCCATACTGGCATCTAAAGGCCATCTTTAGTACATCCTCATCTCGTACCCTGAGCTGATGATACCTTGATCTATGGTCTATCATCAAAAACCACTGAGCTCCCTTCAGCTGATCGAAGAGATCATCAATCCTCATAAGTGGATACTTGTTCTTCACTGTCACTTGGCTCATGCAACGATAGTCCATAAAAATCCTCAAACTCATGCCTGGCTTCTTGGTGAACAAAATCGGGGCTGCCCATGGAGAAACACTAGGCCATATGAACCCCTTCTCTTGAAAGTCCTCAAGTTGTACCCTCAACTCACGAAGCTCCGCAGGAGCCGTATGAAATGCTGGTGTAGATATCAGTGTCATCATGGGGTACATGTCAATGTATAAGTCTACCTATCTATGAGGAGGTAGTCCCGAAACATCCTCAAGAAAGACATCATCATACTAGTCCACCACCACAGGATAGTTTAGACTCCTCTCGTAAACTGCTCTAACGGTAAGGCTTGCCAATTGATGAGTGATCGGTTGAACCCTCCTCATAAAAAGTCCATAATGAGCGGTAAATGTTACCTTCTCACCTTTTAAGGAAAACCTAGAAATATCCTCATAGACACATCGCACGTTGAGCCAAAAACAGTCGATCTGAGGATAGACCATGGATAACCAGTCCATGCCCAAGAGGACATCTTAAAGCCTCAACGCTGCTACTATGAGATCCCAGCCGAAGCCCTCACCTCCTAGAGTAAGATCACACTACTGACACCAGCACTTAATCATCTAATCCACTCCCTTAAGAGTCTCTAATCATAAGGATCAAGACAATGTCTCGGCCGAAATCTTCATGCTCGGAATGAGAGTTGTGTCAATAAATGAGTGACTAGAACCTGTGTCTATAAGAACTACATCTAGGGTTGAGTAGACACAGATCGTACCTCGAATCAACTCTAGAGAACCTTCATCATAGGCCTCATCTACTTGAATCTAAGCTCATCCATGTCGACTTTCTCCCTATGGTCGGGGTGGACCACCCAGAGGTGGTGGTGGTAGAACCTCAAATCACCTCCCACCGCCTACTGCACGGCCAGCTCCTCTGACAGTCACTCAAAATGTTTATTTTCTATGAAAATGGTAATTTCAAAAAAAAATAAGTTAATTTATTTAAAAGATAAAATTATAAAATTTAGAGAATTATTTTGGTGAAATAAACATCACTTTTTGACTCATCACATCGAAAAGAGGTTAGGGTGAAATTTTGGGAATTATATAATAAATATTATTTTTTGGAGAAAAATGAAATTTTTTACTTTACAAACCACTAAAATTTTATGAAACAATGTATTTAATAAAAATAACATTTAATAAGTATAATAATTAATTTATTAATTTTAATTTATAAATTTATACCTTACATTTTGGACCCTAAAACTAGAATTTTAAGATAAAACATATTTTTTGAATTGTGTGAATTAATTAAGCAGTTAGAAGGTGAGATTCGGTTTATAATGTTCTTGAACATCCATCAAATTTATCCCACTTTTTAATAATCTATAAAATTGGTTGTAATTGACTAAAACTGCAATCATTAGGATAAAAACCCTTAGAAGCCTCCCTCCTCATGTATAAATACCCCCTTTCCCTTATCATTTACCTCACCAATGAATTTGAGCATAATTTCTATCTAAATACAAATATCAATAGTATCTCCATAGTGGTTCTAGTGTTCTAAGGAGTCCCTCTCTAGATTTAAGAGGCATCCTACCAAGGTAAGGGTCATTTTCCTCCACTTATTTCGATTCATGTCCATCACTTATATAAAACTTTGGTTCTCTATTCATTAAATATTAAAGTGATTTTAAATTCTCTTATTACTATGAGTATTATTTCTTGTTAACGATAGACATTTTTTCCCTCTTATTATATCATTTTCCAAATTTGTTCCTTTGTCTAAATAGAGTTTCCTCACCCCTCTTTTACGAATACCTTTTCAAGAAATTTTAAATAAATTCTTATTTCAATATGAAATATTAATTTGTTTCATTGTTATAATTTCCTTAATAATATTTCAATTAGATATCACAATTCACTCTCATTATAATACCTTCATATACCATTGTAATGTTCATTGTATCCTGTATCCATAAAACCATCCTCAATTTGGTAAATAAAATTGTGTGTGGTTTTCCAAGAAAAAAATCTTTGTCTAGATACTACAAGTGGATTTTTCTCTGGCACAGATGTACCTAGGGTTAAATAGCCAAAAAAACTCTGTATTAAGATAAAATCGATCAGGAGCTGGTGTAAGAAAATTTTCTTTAATGTGAACCTGATTTGAAAATATTGGGGGATTTTATTTGTTTAATCCCCATGAACTTTATGAACCATAATAAGGGATTGGAATATATGGATCGATATTTAAATTCAACTGATATCCATATTCCATTAATGTTCCATTGACCTATTTTTTATCATTGATTGAATTCGGTCACTACCCTTTTTCATTTTTAACATCATATAGTTTCCAAAACCGATTGTTATATATTCATCAAGATAACTGTATTATTCCATTAAAATAGGTTCTTTCCCACCTAATGTGTAACCAATGTTTATATTCTCTTTCACTCTTCACCATTTTCATTTATTTTACCTTTCTTCTACATGTCCATGTTTCCATGTACATGGGTTATAGTGGAAATATGAACTACCTAGAAAATGATCCACTAATGAATTTGTTTCTCCTTATCATTATCTATGTGTAATAATTCCTTTGAATATTAATATAGTTTCATGCATCTTCTGATTGATGTTTATTCACCTAGTATCCGACAAGTCTTTTTAATGGGGGAAATTATTAACTAATTCAGATATAATTTCCTCTATATCTTGTAAACACCCTATAATTCATAACCATGGTAAAATATTATTTACAATGATTCATACTTTCATTTTATTCCTATTTAGTTTTCACGGGTTCATGTTATGATTTTGTATGGATTTATGTATGTTTTCTTTATTTGGAATACCTGAATTAAGACATATTATGGGTTCACCTTAATAGTAAACTAATTAATTGAGTAAGGTAACACAGTTAACTAATGTAAGTTACTCCTAAGAGACCAATGCGTTTGATAAATACGTAATATCTAGAGATGACATGTTTTATGATACATTGGTAAAATCCTTGGTAATATGAATGATGTGTCATGATAGCACTCTAATGAAAAGGGTAAATTGATAGAGTTAACTTATGTTTAGTTACTACTAAGAGACCAATTCATTAGGTAAATAAACCTCATCCAAAATCCTTGGTAATATGTTTTATGAAACCCTTGTGATGAACTATGGTGATATGTTTCTGAATGTATGATGTTTATATTGAAGTAACTTTTTCATTTTATGATTCATGGTCTTTCAATTATGATATGCCTTATGTCAATATGATCATGCCTTATTTATATTCCATTTTCTCACATGATAAGTATTTCATTTTTTATTCCATTTATAGGATTTTATATCACCCCATTATTTGATGTATGACCCCAGGATATAACATGAAATAAGAGTAACATAAGACAAACCTATGAAAAATTATACTAAGTATATTGGAAGAAAGTTTAATGTTTATGTTTTTTATATAATATTTTTCTATTTACAAGACATGATACCTACCAAAGAACTTTTTTATTGTAAAATTTTGTATCATGTAATGAATGATTTATGTTATAAAAATGTGGTTGACCATAGTTCATATCATAGGCTTTATTATTTATTTGTGGAAATTAAGATTTAGAATATTTGGTTATAGGGCCTTAGATAGATAACAAGTTTCTCTAGTGGACTAGATTAAGTATAACTAGTATTGCATCATAGGAATAATTATTATTATTTATTGATAATTTTTCTATTATATAGCTAATATTTACATAAACATTGTGGTTTAATATGTGTTATTCAATCAGTAAAGTTACAAGGATGCAATTGTTTTATGGGGGGACGAATGTAACATCCCGAAAAATCCCTTTAATTTATTAACATATCTATTATATGATAATTAATTTTTTATTATTAGAATATATAAATAATTTCACATTTTACAATGACTTTACACATCATGGACAACTACATCTAAGAACAATTTTGGGAATATTTAATGATATATTCAAAATTGTATTTTTTAAAATGATAAACATATTCTGTTAAAAAGTGTTTTTTTATTGTAGAAGATCTTGATAAAATTTATTTTCATTAAATAATATTAAAAAAACGTTTTAATGTGGTAATATATATTTAATGAAGTGCAGAGTAATTCTTTATTGGTCAAAATGTTTATTTTTCTATGAAAATTTTAAATTCCAATAAATAAGTTTACTTTTTCTGAAAGTTAAAATTATCATATTTAGAGATTTTTTTGGAAAAAAACATCATTTCTGGGCTCACCAAATAAAATTTAGTATAGTTTAATTTTCAGGTACTTTGTTAACAAAGTTGATTTTTTGAAAAAAATTGAAAATTGTCGCTTTACAAAGCACTAAAATTTTAATAAATTATTATTATGTTGAAATGAATAAAAATTTATGATTACTTTAAAATAAAAAAAATCAAAAATTATAAAATTTAATTATTAAATTTGACTTTCATTTTAATTTAGAAATGTATACCATGCATTTTGGATCTAGAAATTGGAATTTGAAGATAAATCAATTTTTTAATTGGGGTGAAATAATTTGGTGTCTTAGAAGGTGAGTTTCGTTTTAGAATGGTATTGAACATACTAAAACATTATCCAAATAAATAATAGTCCTTAAGTTTTTTAATTGATTAAATTCACATTTTTTAGTCTTATATATTAAAATAACCTAAATTATTACCATTAAAACCACACCTGCTCATGTATAAATACCCCCTCTCCCTCAACATGTTCTCCACAAAAGAATTTATCATGATTTATCTCAAAATTTGTTACAATGTTCTAAAGATTCTCCCCATAGCTTTAAGAAGCATCCTCCCAAGGGAAGGGTTATTTTCCTCTACTTCTTTCGATTCAAGTTCATCACTTTTATGAGCATTTAATTCCCAATTTATTATGTTTTAAAGTGATTTTAAATACCTATATTACTATGAATGTGATTTTTTATTATCTATATAATTCATTGTTCCTTTCATTATATCTTTTTCTCATGTTGTTACTCTGCTGAAATAAGGTCTCCTCACCCCTCTTTTTACCATTACCTTCGCAAGACATTTAAAATTCAATCTTATTTCAATATGAAATATTATTATGTGTAATTGTTATAATTTTATTAATAAATTATCAATGGTATATTACCATTACCACTCATTATACTACCTCCCTGAACCATTTTAATGCAAATGGTTTCTCAAAGCCATAAAACCAACCTAAATTGGGAATAGAAAAGTGTGTATGGGTTTCATATAATTGATATCCTTGTATAGATATTAAATGTGGATGTGGATATAGAAAATATATACTTAGGGGTAAAAACCATGAATACCCATATTGAGATAGACTCATCCAGTAGAAGGTAGATGGAAATGGGCATTTCTTCACACATAGTTTGACACTCTCGAAGGATTTTCTTTGGATTATTAACGTGTACTTTATGATCCATAATAAATGATCAGAATATATGGATTGATATTTACATCAAATTTATATCCATATTCCATGAAGGTAACCCTAACCAATTATTTTTATCATTAATTCAATTGGGTCACTACCCTTTTTCATTTTGAACATCCTATAGTTCTCGAAGATGATTGTTGGATATTCATCTAGATGTCTGCATTATTACATTGAAAATGATTCCTTCCATCCCAATGAGTAAAAAATGTTCATGTTTTATTTTAATCTCCATATTTGTCATGGATTTTAAATTTATTCTATATATTTATGTTTCTACGTACATGTGTTATAGTGGAAATATAATCTCCCTAAAGAATGATCCATCACTACTTTTCCCTTATTATTAGATAAGTGTTACCATTACTTTCAATATAAATACCCTTGGATGCATCTTCTGGTTGACGGTTATTGATCTAGAATACCACATATATATTAACTAGGGAAAATTATTGACTAATTCTTATACAATTTATTCTATAGAGTGTAAATACCCTATAATTAATTACCTTGATTAAATGGTATTTATGAAGATTATTGGTTTCATTAGATACCCATTTATTTTTCATGGGTTCATGTTATGATTATTTCTTGATTTATGTAATTTTCCATTATTTTTAATACATTAATTAATAAATATGAAGGGTTCTCTCTATTAGTCCCCCATTGCAATGGGAAAGGTGCCAGATTTAGCAGATGTAAGTTACTCTTAAGAGACTAATGAATTGGGTAAATATGTAATATCTAGAGAATACATATTTTATGATACCTTGGATAAAAATGTGTAAATATGAAGGATTATCCTTAATATCACTTCAATGTAATGGGTAAAGTGATAAAGTTAACTTATTTAAGTTACTCATAAGAGACCAACGCATTGTGTAAAGATACCTTGGAAAAATACTTGGTAATATGTTTTACGATTCCCTAGTGAAGTTATATGGTGATAATTTATGATTGTATCATGTGTATGTGGTAAAAACCTTTATATGTAATGATTCATGTTCCTTATCTTATGATATTACTTATGTTTTTACAATAATACCTCATTGATATTCCCCATGCTCACATGGTATGTATTTTCATTATTTGTTCTCTTACTTTCTTTATGGTCACCCATTTCATTGATGTATGTCCAAAGGATATGAGATTCAGTAAAAGTATATTAGGATGATACTATGAATAATTATATCAACTAGATTAGAATATGGTTTAATATTTATGTTTCTTATGAATTATGTTCATATTTCCATGACACTAAACCTAAAAATATCCTTTGTATTGTTAAATTTTTGTATCATGTAATGAAATTTTTATGTAATAATAATTTTGGTCTCCATATGTCAAACCATACATGTTATTGAATAATATTTTGGTTTCATACGATTTAAATCAAATAAATGAGGTATTTTCAAATATTGTATGCATGTGATTCATATTGATATGAATTGAATATTATAATTAAAATTTACACTATGGACGAATAAACAATAATTATTTTTTTAGAGTTGTAAATTCATTTGATTAAAATATATTAATTTAAATAATGAAAAAATATACATAAATAATTTTTTAGAATCATACATTTACATATGGGATGCATGAGATACATGTATAATTTATTCTAAAGTGAAAAATCATTAAGAAATAAATTATTTAGTAAGAGTGACCCTAATAGTTAGGTAACGAATGATTATATTGTGTTTGGTGAGAAAAATATTGATGAATTTAAATATTAGGTGTCTATATCTAGTGTAGAATTTACACTACACTTGGTAGTGTGTCCCAAATGGTGTTAGGTGTCCAAAGGAATAGATTAGATAATAAATATTAGATAAACTCGCATTATTCTCCATTAAAATATATAAGTCTTATATATGACAAAATTGACATATTTTTCTATATAAATATATTTTTGAATGCTAAATATAAACTGAATCATGGTTAAATAATAAATTTAAAAGATGTGTTGTCTGCACAACTACATAAGAGTAGTATATGATATAATTGACATGTGTGTCTATATAAATAGGAGTTATAATTATAAAAAAATTATAGTGAAATATGGATCATGTACCACTAATAAATATATGGGGACATCATTTTACTGGGAATATATTCAATAAAATTCCATATTGAATATTTTAAAAATCATGATTCTCATATTGTAATTATTTTATGCTATTTATTTGAATGGAATTAAACATTAACATCAATTTTTAGATCCATTATAGGTTTTATTTGTAATATTATAACATGAAAATCTATCTTATTAATATACGAAACCATCTTTAGTATAAATATTTAAATTTTTTATAAATCAATTTATCCAAAAAATACTCATGGGTAGATACCAGTTATGCATATAAAATATTTTATATTGTAAAAATAACATGAAATAGAATATAATTGATTAAATGTGGAGTAATAATATATATATGTTGGTAATGGAACAATGTTGTTGTATTATAATTTTCCACATATGATTTATATATTCCATGGGAATTAATTATATAATTGGAAAATTGTTATTACGTTCTGACTGTGAGTATAAATTGGATTTTTAATTCTTGTTTTGTAAAAGGATCTTCTTTAATATGTGATAATAAAAAAATTGATATACATGAATGAAATTTTTTAGGTATTCAAGAATGTGATTAATGGTTTATATATTTTTGGACAATAATAATTCAGTTTAAAACATTCAAAATAATAAGGTCAAAGTAAATGATTCAAACAACACACACATTTGGCATCAACATTATGGATATATAAATTATAAATGAATTCAAAGATTCTATAAGAATTTATTGTTGGAATCATTTAAATATAAATAATTTTTATATATTAATCTTTTTTATTTTAAAAATTATTGGATAAATTATTGTTGAAAAATTGAAATATATAGGGGACATTAGACTTAATACACAGTGATATATGTAAATCAATGAGTGCATAAGATGGTTGTGTTTTTCTATACTCCATAACCTATATTTCACAAACCATATCAAGTACCATGTTAACCTAATAACCAATATTGCAATAACATATCCCAAATGGCATTCCTGACCCACATGGGTCGATGACTGGAAACTGGCATCATACAAAAATGAAAATGGGAATGATTTTTCCACTACCAATGCAGAATCGAACAAAAATAAATAAATATTCATACAAAAGAAACCCCACT
Source organism: Viscum album (assembly GCA_963277665.1). Lineage (NCBI taxonomy): Eukaryota > Viridiplantae > Streptophyta > Magnoliopsida > Santalales > Viscaceae > Viscum > Viscum album. Next base: position 949,762,522 of record OY728127.1, read on the forward strand.
GGGAGTAATTTATGGGAATAAAAATTGGTATAAAACCCCAATGAACTACAACCAAGTACCAGAAAACCAGAAAAAATGCCCAAGCCCCAAAGGATCCAACTCACCGAGTCCACGGATCAATAGATAGAACCACTTCCAAGTGGTGTTATACCCCCACTCAAACCTAGAAAGAGATAATATACAAACACCTAATGGAATAGGTTTTGTGTGAGCTAAAATCCCTATTGGATCCCAATAGGGATTTTATAATAGATTCCAATATTTAATTAACCAAAGAGAGCTCTCAATTTAATGAAAACTAGTTTGTCATTTCAAAATCATAATTAAAGAAAATCATGCTTTATATGTAAAATTATGGATGTAATTTTAAACAAATATTCACATTTAAATTGATGGAATGTTTCTAAAATAAAGGTTCTCTTAAAAAATAGATTAAATCAACACTTTTATATAAAACGGTTAATATAAATCTGAAGGCATGTAGAACAGTTTAAGACATTGGCATATATCATTTCAAATACAAACAAGCGAGCCATGTGGAAATATGTATAAGAGGGTACAATAGTTCCATGCGGAAGTAATATAGGCACTCAAGGTGACATAGAAATATTAACTTATACCCCTTTGAACTCATGTCAAAGAGGACTCATCACCATCGCCTGAGGGATGTGACATGCTACATTTTTTTTAAAATTTTATAGAATCGTAGAGTGTTGTACAATTAACTCACTAACTACCTAAGTCTTGTATGCGATCTAATTTAAAAATAAATTATAGGAAATTTACTTTAATAATCCTTAAAATACAAATCCATCCTATTATCCATTTCCAATATTCCAATTTTCAATTTAAAACCCATAACATGAGTTTTTAATCAAAAAACATTCATATTTCCAAGATAAAACTGAAAGGTTTCTATGAAAACCATTTAAATAAATTTTCAAAATTTGAAAATTTGAAATCAATTCACAATTCAATTTCACAATTCACTTTCACAATTAAATTCAATAATTTAATTTTCAAACAATTCCATCAATTTCACAATAAACCCCCAATCAATGGGTTATAGATTTTTCACAATTTTTCATGAAATATGTTTCCATAATTAAATTCAAAAATTTATTTAAAATTATATCACAATTTAAATTAAAAAAATTCAAATATCACTAATTTCCATAAACACATTCCAATTCAATGGAATTAGTGGTTTCCCTAATATCATGCCAAAACCCCATTTTTAACACCCAAATTCAATGGAATTTGGTTTTACAACAAACCGATTGAAATATATTTAATTAAAATCAATAAAATTAATTTATTTAAAAAAATTGGAATAAAATAAATCAATTTAGGGTTAATATAAATTGGGAATTGTAATAGAACCACCTACCTCAGGGACAATGGATCTTGAATCACAAAATCTTATCCGCGGTTCATCAATGAAGAAGGACGATCATGGAATCTTGGTATCAAAGATAAAACCAAGGTTTATAATCCAAAACAATTGGTATTATATATACAACCCAACATAAGGATCCAAGGAACCCTAGGGATGATAATAGAGATAACAGGAGAATGATAACGGAAAGAGGAAACCTATTAGGTGAAGATCGAACAATATTCCTCAAGATTAAATCCTCTTTAGGGAGGGTTAGTAGGGGAAAAATCACCTCTTTGGATATCTCAGGTAAATATAAACCAATTATGGGTCTTTCTGGTCCATCATGGACTGAAAAGGAGGCTTCAATAATTCTTAATCAATGTACAGATTAATTAAAAACTCGTACGCATGGTTTTTTGGGAAGAATATCATGGTTAGACCAAAATGTGTGGCATGGACATGCACCTGTTTTAAATCAAATGAATTATTTCTCCAAAGAGGGAAAATGGTCTAACAAACAATGAAAAAACATTTAAAAACCCCATTTCATGGGTTTTCATGGTTTGTCTTGAGAGGGTGCACGATTTGGGAAAATCATGCGCCAGCTATGAACTCGCCCAAAAACATCCAAAATATTTAAAATTTCACCTAACGAAACCCCAAAAGAACCCAACCGAATCATGATTAAAAATTGGGGTTTATGAATACCTGAAAAAATTAACATTATGTTACAACCTCCACACCATAGAAACTTTCTTCCCATAGAAATCATACGAATTTTCATGAAAAAAAGATGAGGCCACTACTCTCTCATAAGTGCCTCTATCTCCAACATATCATGAAAGTTAGAGCTATATTATCATAGAACACATAACAAATTTATTGACCTATAAACAATTACATTGGTTTTAGAATCAACTGTCCTAAATGGCTGTTTAGTCAAGGATAAATCAGGTTCAGCCTCATGTTCACTCTAGCTCAAAACATGAGATGGATCAAACAGATAATTTCTTAGATGTGATACATGCAATGCGTTATGTATAAATTTCAGTTGCAGTGGAAGTTATAATTGGTAAGAAACATTACTCATATACTCAACATCCTCAAAAGGTCCCACAAAATGAGGAGAAACTTTCCCTTTCCTCCCAAGCTATCAACGACCCAACTGAGGTGGAAATTTGAAGAAAAAAGAGTCCCCAACTGATAATTACAAATTTATATGACGATGATCATTATAAGACTTACATAAGCTCTATTCCATCAACATTATTTGATGAATCAAATGAATCTTTTCTATCGTCTCTTGGACTAATCCTAGTCCAACCAAGGAACTTTCACCAATCTCTGGCCAATATAATAAAGATCTTCAAGGTCAGACATACAAGGCCTCAAAAGGATCCATTTTGATCTTGTAATGGTAAAAATTATTATAAGAAAACTCCACAATCACTGAGTGATAATCCCTATCCCCACAAAAGTTTAGAACATAAGAATATATCATATCCTCAAAAATCTGTATAGATTTATCTTTCTAGACATCTGACTATCGATGGTATTCCATGATCAAACAGACTTGATATCCTTGTACCTCCTGATGGCCTCTCCAAAAGTAATAAGTTAACTGAGGATCCCTATCATAAACTATAAGAGATGGAACTGCATTCAAGTGAACAATCTATTTCACATAGAGAATTCCCAATTTCTGAAATTTGGTTGTATCATGAATGGTTATAAAGTGTACTGATTTCGTCATCCTATCGATCATAGCCCATATTGCATTATCCATTCTCTGGGTATGTAGCTACACAAACAAAAAGTCCAGAGAGTTTTAATCCCACTTCTAGGTCAGGACTAGAAGTGGTTAAAGAAAACTCAAAGGTTTATATTACTCATCCATCACATGTTGGAATGTATAACAACTAGAAACAAACTCATCAATGACCCATCTCATAATTATCCACTAGAACTACCACCACATGTCATAGAACATCTGTTTTATTCATGGGTTCACTTTCCATTGGAAAAATGGAAATCCCTCATTACATATTTTCTTATGAAGAACGATAACACAAAATGGATATGAAAGAATAGAATTCCCTCTTTGGAATATGACTAATAAAGCATGGTCTTCCCACTATTAAGAGGGTATCTAATGCTAAATAATTAATTATCAAGCAATTTTTCCTAAGAAATCAATTTGAGAAGAGTGGATTTCAACTGAAAACCAGCAAATAAAACTTGGACCCTAATTCTAGGACTCCAATATGAAACTATGTGAAGAGAGATATCAAGTTCTACTCTTTCAATGATTCTTTTACTACTTGGGTCAGAAGTTTCCAACTCAAATCTTCTGCAATGAAATTTCCTTTACCTATGGTATAGGCAATTCTGAAATCAAATATTTAAGGTTTTCTACCTAACTCCTCTATAAGATATTCAAATAATTTTGAGAGAATATATAACTCATGATTTGGTGGTCTGAAAACATGGTATTCATTTCTAAAAAAGGCAGTGCCACTAACTCTTAAGAGTGTGAATTAGAGCTTCATATTCATGGAAATGGGACAAATAATTATTCTTATAGGGCTTAAGATGATGAGATCCATAATAAATGAAATGATTATCATACATAATAATATATCCCAAACATAAACTTGATGCATCACAGAAGACCACATATCCTTTCCTGGCCTCTGGAGGAGTCAACACTAGTGATGTAGTAAAAAGATGCTTTAACTCACCAAAATAATTCAGAAATTTCTCATCCAAATAAAACTTTTCTCCCTTCTAAGTGATTTTATTCCTTAAATAATACTTCTTTGATAATTCCTTCATGAACTGACAATAATATCCAGCTAATCCCAAGAAGATCAGAATCTTGAAGACATTTGGTGGTTGTTACCAATTCATAGCAGCCTCTACCTTCTCAGGATCAACGAATATTCCTTATTCTGACACCACATATCCTAGGAACATCACTTCTCAAATCCAGAAATCACAATTTGAATGTGGGGAATAATGTAGGTGATTTATCAGTAATCTTATAATGATTATTAGATGATACACATGATCCTCCTCGGACATAGAGTAAACAAGTATTTCATCCACAAATATTACCTTGAAGGTATTAAGATACTCATGGGAAATCATGTTTATTAAAGCCATGAAAACAATATGTGAATATTTTAGACCAAATAGCATAAAAATTTACTCCTAATGGTATTACCTACTCCGAAATTCAGTTTTCTAAATATCAGATTATTTTATCCTCAACTGTTGGTAACCAGATCAAAGGAAGATCATTGAAAACCACTTCACCCCTTTTAATTGATCAAACGGATCATCAATATATGGAAATAGATATTTTTTCTTTACCATAACTCAATTTTTCTTTCAGTAATCAACACAAAGGAGGATTGATTCATTTGGTTTCCAAGAAAAGGGAACCGGCACCGCCCAAGGTGACACACTCAGGTGTATAAAGAAATTCTCTAAAAGATCATCCAACCGGGACTTCAGATCTTTAATTTTAGTTGGATCCATATGGTATGAGGGAATAGAAAATAGTTCAGTACTATGAATTAATTCAACATGAAACTCAACCTCCCTTACTGGAGGCAAACAAGATAAGTCAGATGGGAACATGTTAAGAAAATCGATGAGAACTGGAGGGATATCAACACTTAAATATTACCCCTCTAGATCCAAATAAAACATAGATATGACTTTCCCCAACTCCAGACAGGAAGTTTTGGATTTTATCAACCTTGGTTCCCATTCTCTTTGAAAGGTACAACATACACTATCAAGTATAGTAAAGGATACCCATCGAAGATTAAAATCAACCTAGGATTTATAGAAAATGATCCAATCCATCCCAAGAATAACATCAAGAGGTTTCATGTTAAGAACTGGAAAATTACAGCTATGCTCAACATATAATAGTGAGAAAACACAAGAGGTAATATAAAGAACCTACTCTCTATTCATGCAAAGTGTTATAGTAAAATCCATTGCACAAGATAAAAGATACTTATGAAGATTAATAAGAATAAAAATATGGGTTAAAATAAAAAAATAAGATACACCCATATCAAATAGATCTATCACTAAGGACAAGCTATAGTAATGGTACCTCTTAAAGTTTCTGGACACGTATCTGCTTCCTCTAGAGACTCTTCCACTACGTGAAGAAGCTTCACTCTGGATTCCTATGACTGGAACCCTTTTGGAACATAAATCTTCTGATTTCACTGTAGTTTTAAAAGGTGTGTATGATCCCATGTGACTACTCAGAGAGGAATAAACAAGACAGAGTTTCTTCAAGTGACCAAAGAGTCCACATCAACCACAGTTCTTGGGTGTCTCAATGAAAACCCTCTTTGAATGTCTCATATTTCCACACTGGTAACAAACGAAAGGGTCTCTTTAAAGAACTGCAAGAGTACTAGAGTGACCCTACTGTTGAGAAAAACCAAGAGAATATTCAATATTCATCTTTCACTTAGAGGAATGCATACTTACACTTGGTGAGAAAGAAAATCCTAATAACCTTAACTTCCCAGCTAGGTCCATTTTCACTATCATCACTCTATCTAGTACATCAGTATAAGAAGGTATCTCCTACTAGAAAACCTAAGAATTAATACCCACATTGAATTCCCAACTTGAACCAGTGAGCCTTTATCCTCTCATTCGATATTATCTCAGGTGAAAACTACCCAAGCTTTATAAAACAGTTTTCATACTCTATCACGGTCATGTCAGCCTACTCAGGCTTGAAAAACACTATAGCCTTGGGCAACAACATCAAATATGGATATAACCAGTCAATGAAAATAACCATGTAGTCTTTCCATTCCAATACCTCATTTTTCCTTTTTATCACCATTTTGTCCCAACATCTCCAACTTGATCCTTCTATCACAAAGGTGGCACAACTCACTTTGATTTTTTCATGTGTGTCCAAAACCCCAAAAACTGCTCCATTCCTCTCAATAATTCCTCAGCCTATTGATGGTCATTTTATCCTTTGAATGGTGATGGATTATGGGAATGGAAATCTTGAGAAAAAAATCTTGATAAAATCCTTATGATGTTCTATAGTTGGAGCCTAAACAGGAACTGGGGGTGATGTATGTCCCAAATCTTGGACAGTGCACATAATCACCTTAACCAAATTTAGGTCCATGAGAGGATTTGATCAATATGGATCATTATTATATCCCTCTTAGATCTTATTTCCAAATCTTCTCAGAGTTATGATGCTATAAAACATCTTCCTACAATAATAAAGACTTCAAATTAATACTCAAATAGAGAAAAAAGGGAAATTAATCCTAATAGATAAACAAACATGATTTGGATTTCAATATATCCCAATCAAAATCATATAAAAGACTAGAAATAATCCTCAATACACCTTTCCCTAACCACCCCTAGAGACTTAAGGTTCAATGTGGTGAGATATGGCTAGACACTCAATCACAACTACCTCCTAAGTCCCAATAATATTTCACAAATTCATACTGACTTCAAGACAAAAGGTCAATTTAGAGCTCTAATACCATTTTGTCGCAAACCATACAGAGTACCCTGGTTACCTGATAAATGAACCATTAATAACATATCCCAAAGGGAATTCTTGATTCCCATGGGTTGGCGAATAACACCTAGCATCATACCGAAAGGAAAGAGGGAACAATTTTGAAAATACCAATGTGGAAATGAACAAAACAAATCAGTATGAATACAAATGAAACTCTATTAAGATTAATTTACTAGAATTCAAACATGTATAAAAACCCAAATTACCACAACCAATTATAATAAAAGAAGAAAAACATCCCAAGTCTAAAAGTATGCCACTCACCAAGTCCATAGATCAATTCTTAAAACCACCTCCATGTGGCGCTTTACCCCTGCTCGAACCTAGAAGGAGATAATCTACAAACACCTAAAGGCACAATTCGGGTGTGAGATAAAGTAACAGTAGGGCCTCAATAGGGATTCCATAATAGATTCCAACATTTAATTAACCAAATAGTGCTTTCAATTTAAAACAAACAAGTTTGTCATTTCGAAAGAATAGTTAGAAAAATTTATTATTTACATTTAAAATTATGGAAATACTTTTAAACAAAATCATCACATTTCAATTGATGAAATGTTCCTAAGATTTTGGTTCTTTTCACAAATGGATTAAATAAACAATTTTATAAAAAATAATTTATATAAATCAGATGACATGTAATAGAGTTTACAACATTCGCATATATCATTTCAAATAAAAACAAGTGAGCAACATGGTAATATGCTTAAGAAGGTATGAGAGTTCCTGGCTAAAGGAATCCACACACTCATGGTGACACAAAAATACATACATATTTCCCATTTAGAATAGTCCAAAGAGGACTCATCACCATCACCTATGGGATGTGACATTCCATATTATTATTTTAGAACATTGTAGAATCGTAGAATGTTTTCCAATTTAATCACTAACTACCTAAGGATTTCATGTGCACTAATATAAAAATCAGTGATGGGATATTTACTTTAAGTATCCTTAAAATAAAATTTATCCAATTATCCATTTCAAATATTCCAATTTTCTATTTAAAAACTATAACATGGGTTTTTAATAAAATACATGCGTTTTTCAAGTATAAAACCCAAAGTTTTCTATCAAAACCATTTTAATCCATTTTCATAATTTAATAATTTAAAATTAATTCAAAATTCAATTTCAAAATTGACCTTCATAATTAAATTCCATAATTTATTTTTCACAAAATTTTATCAATTTTATAATAAACCATCAATTCAATGGAATTGGTATTTTTCACAATTTTACATCAAATATATTTCCACAATTAAATTCAGAACTTTAATTGAAAAATTTTCAAAATTTAAATTAACTAATTTAAATATCACCAATTTCTATAAACACACCCCAATTCAAAGAAATTGTGGGTAAACAAATATTAGGCCAAAACCCATTTTAAAAACCATAGATCAATGGAATTAGGGTTTTCAAAAAAAAATTGAAATCCATTTAATTAAAATCAAGATATTTCATTTAATTTAAAAAATTGAAATAAAATAAAGCATATTAGGGTTATCATAAATTGGGAATCATAATAGAACCACCTAATTCATGGTCAATGGATCTCGAATCACAAAACCCTAACTGTGATTCACCAACGAAAAACACTGATAACATATTCTAAGTAAAAAGGATGAAACCTACATTTATAATCCAAATTAGTTGGTATTATATCCAAAATCCCACAAGAGGATCCATAAAACCCTAGGGAGGAGAATAGAGATCATTTTAGAACAATAACATGAAGAGGAAAACTACTGGGTGGAGATCGAACAATGTTCCTCGAGCTTGATCCACTTTTGGGAGGTGTAGAGGGCCCAAAATCTCCTCTTGGGAGCTAGCAAGGATGTATAAACTTTTTATGGGTCATTATAGTCCATCTGGGACCTAAAAAATATTTTGTAATTTTTAATCAAAATTCGAATGAATTAAATACCCATACACATGGTTTATTGGGATGACCTATATGGTTAGACAAAATCATGTGGCCTAGTCTTGAACCTCTTTTAAATGGTCTACACAATTTATCCTATGATGGAGAAAAATCATACAAACCATGCACCAACCGTACAAAACCCCATTTCTTGGGTTTAACCAGTTTTGTTTGTGATTGCGCACTGTTTTCGAAAATCATGTGCTAACCATGCACTTGCCCAGAAACATCAAAATTTCCCAAATTTCACCCAAAGCAACCCCAAACAAAACCCAACAAAATAATTATTAAAAATAGGGGTTTAGGAATACCTAAAAATTGTAACAATATGTTACACTATACATATGAATTAATATGGTATTGTTATGTGCGTCTTATGAAACAAAAGTTTAAAACCATTGAAATGTTGAATGTGTTAAAAAATGAAGTAAAAAAAATAAACATATAAAAATTATTAATAAAACTAAATTAGTTCATGGTTGATTATACTTTAGTCAATATTTTATTGTTTATTTTGGAAATTATGGAAAAGTTTCAAAAATCACTATTACAAATATACCCCAAAGGAATTATGTATTTTAAAGGAGAATTTATAAATTTTTCAAATTGATTTGATCAATGAAGAGACTATATAAACTTCCTATAATTTTTTTTTGTAGAAGTGTTTTCTCTACATAACCACATTCTAAAATACCTCTAAATATTAAATATGAGATATTTATAAGAAAACAACTTAACTAGTATTTATTGAAAATTTAGAGTTGTGAAGAATAAATTTTTATATAAATTTGATTCTAAATCAAATAGAAATATTTTTGGATGTTATAAAAATATTATGCGTAAGTAAATTTATAATTCATCATTTCATTAAGTGTTTATCACTCAAAAGGAGTATTTCTTGAAAAGGGTTTCAACTCTTGAGAAACTAGTGGGATGAAAATTAAACATAGTAATGTTCAAGACAAACAAACATTAATAGTCCCAAAAATTGAATATGAGACAATTCCATAAGGTATTATGAAAATGAATTGAATTATATATATTATGATTTAATTTATTCCTAAGATATATTTAATTCGTACCGAAAATGATAATGTCGATGATTTCATAAAAGATGAACTTAACACCCATACATAAGTTAATGAGAGTTCTAATTCCATGAAATGGATAAGGGGAATAAAAGTGAAAATGGACATCATGTAAATTAATCATATTTGGAACATTATTAATCAACTTAAAGGGGTAATAGGAAATGTAAAATTGTGATTTTTTTTTAAAGAAAACTGATATGAATGGTAGAGTGTCTACCTATAAGGATTGATTAGTAGCAAAAGGTTACATGAAAATTCCAGGTATTGACTATGAAGAAACATTATCACTAGTATCTTTGGTAATGTTCATTAAGATTTTTCTTGTTATGGTAGATTATTATTATTAGAATATATACCATATGAATATCAATACTACTTTCCTTAATAGAATTTTTTTTGAGGATATGTATATGATATAAATAATTTTTTTTGATTATTTACCTGATATTTCTATGATATGCAAGATATAATGTCCAATTTATGGATTGAAATAGGAATATCAAAGTTATAATATTTATTTTGATTATGTGTTCAAAGATTATTATTTCATAAAAATTGGATATAATTATTTCATATATAAGTGGGTTATTAGGTTAACTATCATATTTCAAGTGTTGTGTGTAGATGACATATTACTTGTTGTAAATGATATCCCTTCTTTGATATTTGTAAAGGATTGGTTGGGAAAATATTTTTCAATCAAAGACATGGTGTGAAAACTGAGTATGAATATCTATAAAAATATATCAAAGAGATTGTTTGGAGTGATTCAAAATACATATATTGGTCAAGTTATAAAGAATTTTTTCATAGAGAACTCCATGAATGGGTTTATACAAGTGTTACATGTTATGGGTATTATGAAGGCTCGATGCACTTTTACTAAGATAGAAAAAAAATGTGGATGAGATTACTTATGTTTCATAAATAAGATCAATAATTTATGTCTTTGTTATTAGTGCATGACAAAAAAATGGATATGATGGTCCTTATCATGATATAATAAGGCATTAAATGTAAAAATTTAATTTATAACAACAATATGATATATAAAAACAAAAAATGAAATATTACATATAAAAAATAAAATAGAAAAAAATGTGTTATAAAATAAATGAAAACCAAAAAATAAAAGTGTAGGTCACCCAAGTGATTTGGAAATTTTAAATAAAACATAACATAAATAACAGAAATAAAATAAAATATCAGAAAACAAAATAAAATTTGTGTTAGGTAATAGTAGGGGTAAGGAAGGGGTTTCTATGAACAATGGTTAAGGGATAATGTCAGGTTTTGGAAAAAAAGAAAAAACCATAGGGGTATGGTGAAAAATTTTGTAGGATAGAGATAAGGGAGTCAATGAAAGACCCCGGGACACCGTGAGAGGGGAGCGGTGAATCAGGGTGAAAATTTTTTCTTTTAATGTGATGGATCTTGTTCCCATGTTGGTAGGAACTTTTTGAACCTGTATGATGAATATGATACATTCACATGCACAGAGAAGACACAACACTTTTTACTTGGTTCACCCCTAAGGGGTACGTCCAAGGAGCATACGCCGACGTGTTGTCGGTCATACCTAATTCCACTAAACTTCACTAGATGTAGATTAAAATGGTTTGGGAATAGACACTATTTCCCAGGATCATTGCCTTTACAATTGTTCAGGGATAGCTCACTACGTCCCTCGGGTCACTCCCGTTGACTCCCCCTGGCTCACAGCCCTTGGTGAAGTCACACTTAGTTTATAGACGTGAAGGTCTCTTCATCATCGCTAAAGAATACATCCTATGTTGTGTGTAGATGCTCTATTGATGTCCAACTATCACCTGTAGTCAAATATCACTTCCCTTCAAGTGTACCGGGAAATATCTAAACTTTCACGTAGCTCACAAAAACACTGGCATGCTTCTTTACTGCCTGGCGCGTAGGGCTCCTGCATGGCACAAATTCGGTGCACAAGTTCAAACTGGCATGCAGGTGTCAACCAACCACCTGCGCGACACTGCCTACTTTAACTTTAAACCTACGTGACTCACTCATGTTCTCACCCAAACCACCTTGGGTGAGCATCCAAAAACCGGCACGTATCCTCTACCTGCTCGGCCTAACTACCACTTGTGCGACTCAACTACATGCGTGATGGGAGCTCGAAAAATCTCTAAGTCTTGAACTTCATACTGAATGAGGAGGGGTGGTCCTCTATTTATAGGCAAACTGGACCCCCTACGTGGTGGCGCGTAAGTATCCTCTTGGTGCGCAGATTCTGGCGCGTAGCTCATCTCCCCTAGTCTCGGTTGCACAACCCACTTGCACGACCCAACAAATACCTACGCGGACCTATTTCATTTCCCATATTTTGAAGTTCTGATCATGAAGAACAATAGGTGCGCAAGCTTCCAGACCTCCTAGGAACCAATGCGCAAGTCCCTTCTCAGCGCACAGGTCACTTGTGTGACCCAACCAATACTTGCGCGATTCTTATCCCTTTTACATTTTTCCAAGTTCTAATCTTGAAAAACACTAGGCGTGCAAGTTATCTCTCCTTCAAGTACACGGCGTGCAAGTCTCTTTTCCAAAATCACTTTTCTCCATTTGTCGATTTTCATGCCCAAAAATTTGGCAAACACTAGAAAAGGGTTCCACCTTCAATACTGTAATCTTCTTGACTTATATGAGCACTTTTCTGGAAAACATTCTGAACTTCCTCTGAGGATTGACAACAAACACAAACCATACTCCAATTCATGCATAGATGACCATGGGTCCAACAATCTCCCCCTTTGGGTTTGTTGTCAATCAGAAAATAAATTCAATAGATCCCCAACCATATGAAAACAAAAAAACACCAGAATAAACTCAACCGACACTCTAAGTCTACATGAGCAATGCCCAGTGTATAAAACAAGAGAGGAAGCTTGAATTGGGTTCCAATGTCTTGGAATTCTCAATGATGCCCAAGAAGCATTATATGACCGATGTATTCCTTATCATCCTATCACCGACACTGAATTCCTATCATGTCACAGAAGAATTACATGCCTGAATTTATTCTATTATCCCCCATTGACAATAAAACAAAAGACCGAAAATTTGTTCAATGTTCATCTCAAACTACACTCTCCATGGATAGTATCTCCCCCACAAACCTGCATCACATCCATAAACAGATAAAAACAGTTATCATAATTGGGGAGAGGGGGTATTGTAAAACCTCCTTATGCACTGGGAGGTGGATGACCACCGAGGTTCAACCGATGCTTCTCAAACCCTACCACTGACAATGTCTTGGTCAAGATATCAGCCACTTGCTCATCACTTCCCACATGATCCATTCTAATCACCCCTTGCTCAACTTTTTCTTTGATAATGTGATACCTGATTTCAATATGTTTTGTTCGAGAATTCTGAACATTATTCTTTGTGAGATCAATTGCGCTCTTGTTATCACATTAAATTACCATTGGTTGATTCACCTCATCACCAATATCTATTTGTTGTTGCTTCATCCATAGCAGTTGAGTGCATTCCTTTGTGGCGGATATATACTCAACTTCAGCTGTACTAAGAGAAGTACTTCCCTGTTTCCTGTTCAGCTAGCCAACACATTTCTGGCCAATATAGAAGGCTCCACCACTGGTGGAATTTCTTTCTACTAAATCACCAGCCCAGTCCGCATCAGAAAACGTTGATAATTCATTGTTCCCGCCTGCAGCAAAATATAACCCAAAGTTATGTGTACCTTGAATGTATCTCATGATTGTTTTTACTGCCACCATATGTTCCTCCTTTGGATTACTCTGGAAGTGGGCCGCAAGACATGTGGCAAAGACAATATATGGCCATGTCGTTGTCAAGTATAGTAGGCTCCCAATGATCTTCCTGTACATGGTGGGATCAACAGAGGCCCCATCCTCAGGCATTCTAAGTTTAGTTCCAACTGCAATTGGAGTTGACATTGGTTTGGAGTCTTTCATATTAAACTTCTTCAGCACCTCTCTTGCATACTATAACTCCCCAAGCTTCTACGGTATGTTTCCCTTTGAATAATGCAATAGCATGTGTTGTACGCAACATCGAATTCTAACACACACCACAACCGATCAAACTAGCCATTATGAATAGTAATACCTACTTTTTAAAATTATAGAAATTTTATCTCTCAAAATGGACTTCATTTTTGGATTTGGAGTATCGAATTTAGCCTAAGGTGAAATTTTTCTACTTTTCGGATAACTTTAATATTTTGATGAATAGTGAAAATTACTAAATTTTAATTAAAAACAACTTTTTTAATCAAAATAATTAATAGTGATAAATTATGAATTTGAGTGGTTTTAAAGTATATTATGAATATATTTTTACCATTTAATACAATTTTGTTCATTGGACATAATTTCACAATTAAGCCGGACATAAACAAGTACCAATCTTTTGATAGTTATTATATCTTAAAAACACGCTTTTTGTTTTGACAGTGAGAATTAATTTTAAATTAATTTCTGCCACTTTTGTGTTTTGAATTTGTAAAAATGGATTCCATATTTGGAATCAGGATTTCCAAATTGTGTAAATAGTTAACCTTTATTTTTAGACAATTTGAATAATTACTTGGGTAAATATTTTATTTACTATGGTTAAAGGGTAAATCCGGTAAATAAGGGTTAAAAAATTATATTATAATAATACAAAATTACTCTAAAATGTGTCCTAACCTTATTGATGTATACATGTCTGACCATGGGTATCTTTGAGTCAATTTTGGGACCCCATGGAGCCACTTTTAGGTGATAGGGACACATTATTTTAATTAAGTTAAAATAAATACAAAAATGACAAAAGCATATATCTTATAGGAAATTTTTTTTACAATGGGTTATATATGTTGTATTTTCGACTATAAATATTTATTAGAAAGATAAAACGATTTAATACATAATTATAGTTTATTTATATTGTTTAGACATTAAATAGTTTAATTTATTTATGACACAATGATGATGAAGTAATTACCATAATAGTGAAAAATTAAAATAATTGATATTATAAATACCCAAACAAATATAATTTGAGACTTTTAATGAATTACACTAATTTTATAGGTTAATATGACATGCTAGGAATTATTTAATTAACTTTTTTTGAAGTAATAATTCTGTTATGATTTTTACAAAAATCCACTATTGAATAGTGTCAAAATTGACATAAAAGAGTTTTTAAAACAAATATTATATTATTAATTTATATTCAATTCCTAAAAATAAAAGGTTCAGCCAAGAGACTTATATCATTATAGGTGTATCATTAATGGACCACTTGGGGGTCTCTTGGTTGTATATAGTAAGGTTATTAACCATATAATATAAAAATACAAAGAGACATTGTAAAAGTGAAACTAATTAACTAAGAGTTAATACTTAAAGATAAGGTTAGTATAACATGATAATGATTCGGTATATATGATATACCATCCAATTACATATTATTTTAATAACAAAAGAATGATATTGTCGCTCGTGCGTATGTACGGACTACCGTCTCAACGAACGCGATGAGATTCATTCTCCATCGTATCCGTTCAAGTATAATTATCATTTGATTATTTACAAAAATGTTTAAGGACTTGATATAATTCTGTATATGAATAAGATACAACTTATCCATGACAAACACGGCTTATGTAACAAAACATATAAAATAAAATGAGTAAGTTAACACCCGAAACAATGATAATACTAAGATATTATTAACAAATCAATGTTAAAAGATCATATATGATATCATATTAATATATATGATTCTTTTATAATTTAATAATTATTATTTCACCATTATACCGGAGGTTAACCTACCCCAACCAAGGAAAAGTACAAGGTAAGGGTTTATTTCGCAATCTCTTCATTATTCGAGGTTGTTTATACGTAATAATCTACTGGGACTTCTTTATCATCCACATCCATGTTTCTTAAAGATGTATTTCAAAACATTTTTACTATTTACTGGAATATGGTTTAAAGTCATTTATAACCTTGTTGACTTTTATAAGTTGTTTTTAAAGGAATCTTTCTGTCATTTTCCAAACAAGGTCCTTTTTAACCTTTTCGATAGAATTATGGTAAGAATGTTTTTTTTAACTTATACGGTGGGTGTGGCTATTTTCCGCCATTATAAAATCATCAAATATTCCCTTACAAGATTATAAAAATATTTTCAAAGAAAATTTTTTATTTTATAAATATATGACTCTTAAATGATATCAAAATAATAAGAGATATTTCTCTAAAAAGAGTTTTGATTTCATCTATGTCAACATCCTTTGATATATTTTACACATATTTGAAGTTGATTTTTTATGATACAAAACTTCTATATCGTATTAAAGGTTTTGTGATGTGTTTGACTGTGGATGTGTTATTTTTATACCATTCATGGTTTATGGATGAAGTATTTAAATTTCATATGCTAGTTTTAATACAAATGTTTATGTTATGTTTAAAACATTTCATATGGGAATGCATTGGACTTAATATGTGATGGGTGGAGCCCACTATAGCTCCTCGATGCATCGGTAGGTCTCATGAGACAAACTAGTGACTTGGCACATGGCCTTGATAAAATCTTATTTGTAGTCTTGGCACGAGGCCTTGGCTATGTTGTTATGATAGTCTGGCATTATGCATTCCATCATTATGAAAGTGGTTATTGATATTGCATGTGATTATTCAATTAGTGGAATATCCATGTGAATAAGTAAATGGAATTATTTCATTTTATTTTTTCCATACTATGTTGAAGTTCAAGTTTAAAAGGCTTTTGTTTTAGTTATACATTGCCTTAAATGTTTGTTTTTATTTATGAAAGTTTTCACTATATTGTTATCCTTACTAGGCATTTGAGCTCACCCCTTTTCTATGTTTTATTTTCCCAGGATGTGAAGAAGTAAATTATGAATGACCTGCAGGGATATTATGAGGGGATAATAGTGTAGACTATAGAGAAAATATGTTTTTTAGTAGTTTTTCACTTTATGATGTAATTTAAACTTCATGAATGTATCTACTGTTTCTAAGGCTACTAAACTAATCGGTCTTTCGAGACTTGATCTTTCTTGTGATCATGCCAATGTTATGTAATAATTCACTGACTCTGGGTAACTGGGGTCGGGGTGTTACAGTTGGTATCAGAGGAAGTTTAGTACAAACCTTGGAATCTTGATTTAGATAAACTCTGATTAGAGCACATAGATTTAAGATGGACTTTGAGGATTAGTATAGAAGAACTTCTTAGAATTTTGGTATTGTAGAGATTTTGTGAGTTTTACGAGAAATACATCCCTGTCTGGATACGAGCAGGTAGAGGCGGCTCTGGCATAGATGTACCTAGGGATAAAACTCGAAAACACCGCTTTGAGCTAGACTCGAATGGGAACTGGTGCACGGCAACGGGCCTTGCTGCACTCTTGGTTACGATACTCCCGGGGGATATGCTTAGGATAACTCTCATTTTCTTTACAAATCATTATGAAGGGTTTATGTGTATATACTTCTTCAAATATTTTTTTTATAATTATGGATTATATCCATAAATAGTTCAATTTATGTTAAGTGTTTTATAAGTATGGAATTATGTATTTTGATTCATAAACTAATCTAGTTTATGCCATTGTTTAGAAATGGCGCCTAGTGGAAGAAATGGAAACCGTATCAATGCACACACTCCATGTAGGGATTACCCTCCTGCTCATGATAATTATAGTGGAGATGGTGATGCAACTGGTGTTGATCAACTAATCACCATACTAGGACAACTCACTCAGGTTATGAATAATAACCTTACCCATATGGAGCACCATGATCCTCAGCATGGAGGATCAATGTTAGATCGCTTTGTGAGGCAAAAACCACCAACCTTCAATGGGAGTACAAATCCCTTAGTAGCTGAGCAATGGATAAATTCCCTAGAAAAAATATTTCAGGCTATGGGGAGTAGTGAAAGGGAAAAAGTTATCATGACAGTTTACCGCCTCACTGGAGATACTGATCAATGATGGTCATTGATTAAAAACATTAAGGAAGATTATGAAGTATCAAATATTGAATGGAGGGAGTTTAAAGATCTGTTTTTAGAAAAATACTTTCCTCGTGACCATCGAGCAGACATGGAAAGGCAATTTCTGAGTCTGAGACAAAAGGAGGATGATAATGTCGAAAAGTATGAGGCTGACATTACAAGGTTAGAAAGGTATGCTGGAGATTATATACGTAACCCAAGAAGTAATATTGATCGTTTCTTTGATGGGTTAAAACCATTTCTCCGTCGAGCATTAGTCTCACGATCCTTCTCATCGTACGAAGACATTGTCACATGTGCTATCAATACAGAAAAGGAATTCTCTAAGTCTTATGACTTTAATGAAAAGAAAAAGAAGAATAGATCTGCTGATTAATCTAGAAATGGAAATAAGGGGAAGAAGGGAAAGATTGAATATCCATCCTGTGGTAAATGTGGGAAGAAATACCCTGGTACTTACTTGAAGGGAATGGGTGTCTGTTACAAGTGTGGTGAAAAAGGCCACCAAGCTCGTGATTGCAAAGGGAAAAAGGAAGCTACCAATGTTCAGTGCTACAATTGCAGGGAGATGGGACATTATGCAATTTAATATCTTAAGTGGCAGGGGAAATTACCTTAGAAAAGGCCAAGGGATCAAGGCCAATCTTATGCTATCACTACTACTGAGTTAGAATCTTCGAAATACATAGTGGCAGGTAATTTAATGGTTTCCTAAAGTTTAGAAAATGCATTATTTGATTATGGATCATCACATTGTTTCATATCTTCCCAGTTTTCTAAGAAAATTAGATATTTCCAATTTGATTAAACAATGGTGTTGTCAGTTAAAACTCCTAAGGGAAGTATCATTGCAACAAAGTTTTGTGAATCAGTCCCCATTATAGCACATAAATGTTCTTTATCCGCTGATCTCATCGTCATACCTATGATTGAGTTTGATATAATCCTCAGTACAGATTGGATTTCGGACTATGATGCGAAGATTTATTGTAAGAAGAAGGAGGTCATGATTTTTGATGATGATGATAAGGAACAACTTATCTTTAGATCAGAATCTTCACCACCTAATTCTTATCTAGATCCACCCCCATAAGCTCAACTAAATTCAATTATTGGGGAGGAAGAGGATGAAATTACAGTTGGTGAGGAAAGGAATTTTCAAATAGAGGATGTACCTGTTGTGAAAGAATATGTAGATGTGTTTCTGAAAGATTTACCTAGACATCCTCCAGAGCGAGAAGTTGAGTTTTCCATTGATTTAATTCCTGGCTCAGGCCTATATCGAAGACCCCTTATATAATGGCCACTGTAGAATTAGTTTAACTAAAGAGAAAACTAGAGGAATTGAGAAATAAGCGATTTATTCTCCATAGTGTTTCTCCATGGGGAGCCCCTGTTCTTTTTGTTAAAAAGAAAGATGGATCTATGAGGTTGTGTATCGACTACAGGGAGATCAATGCTATAACAATAAATAACATGTATCCCCTACCTCGAATTGATGATTTATTTGACCAACTGCATGGATCTCAATAATTTTCAAAGATTTACCTTCGATCTGGATACCATTAGTTTTGTGTGAAGAAGGAAGACATTCTGAAGACAGCATTTTGAACAAGGTACGGGCATTACAAGTTTACAGTAATGCCTTTTGGATTGACTAATGCACCCTCTGTATTCATGGATCTTATGAATAGAGTTTTCAAGGAATATCTTGATGTATTTGTGGTGGTATTTATTGATGATATCTTGGTATACTCCAAAAGCTACGAGGATCATGAAAATCACTTGCGCATTATCTTGAAGACTCTAAGAAGACATGAATTATATGGGAAGTTTAGCAAGTGTGAATTCTGGCTTTATGAGATTTATTTTCTTGGCTATATTTTCTCTAAAGTTTGAATCTCTGTTGATCCTTCTATGACCAAGGCAATCCCAGAATGGCCAGCACCGACGAGTATAACTGAGGTACGTAGTTTTATTGGTTTGGAAGGTTATTATCGACGTTTTGTCCAGAATTTTGCCCGATTGGATAACACATTAATGAAGCTCCCACATAAAGGGGTTAAATTTGTTTGGAAAAAAGAGTGTGAAGAATGTTTTGAAGAACTAAAGAGAAGATTAGTCAATGCTCCTATATTGACTCTACCATTAGGGAATGATGGGTTCTTTATTTATAGTGATGCATCGAAGAAAGGACTTGGTTGTGTTCTTATGTAGAATTATAGGGTTATTGCCTATGCATCACGACAGTTGAAAATTCATGAACAAAACTATACTACTCATGATCTCAAGTTAGAAACTGTGATATTTTCTTTGAAGATATGGACGCACTACCTCTATGGTGAAAAATGTGAGATTTATACTGATCACAAGAGTTTGAAATATATTTTCTCACAAAAAGAACTCAACATGAGGCAAAGGAGATGGCTTGAATTACTCAAGGATTATGATTGCACGATACACTACCACTCGGGGAAGGCAAACAAGGTGGAAGATGCTTTGATCAGAAAAGATCATGGAGTTTTGAACAATATGAGAATTGAAAGGGATCCAATTTTCATGGATCTAGTGAAGATGGACATGGGAATAACCAGGGAAAGTGAAACATCAATGCTTTTTCAAATGGTTGCCAAACCATCTTTACGGGAAAGGATTAAGAGTTCTCAGACCGATGGTGAAGAATTTCAAAAGAAGATTAAAGTTGTTAATGATGGGAGATTGAGAGACTTTGTGTATGAAGATGGAATTTTGAAATTTGGGAATAGACTATGTGTTCCCGATATACCTGATCTAAAAAGGGAATTGTTGGATGATGCTCATAGTTCCAATTTCTCTATACACCCTAGAAGTACCAAAATGTATAGATATTTGAAGGAACATTTTTGGTGGGACAACATGAAGAGGGAGATTGCTGATTTTGTGTCAAGATGTATGGTTTTTCAACAAGTGAAAGCTGGAAGGCAATAGCCTGGTGGAGTATTGCAACCTCTTCCCATACCTGAGTTGAAATGGGATAATATCACAATGGATTTTGTCATGGTACTACCAATGACTCCTAGAAGGAATGATGCAATATGGGTTATTGTTGATCGTCTAACCAAGTCAGCACATTTTCATGCTATAAGGGAAGATCTACTACTGGAATATCTAGAAAGACTTTATATTGATGACGTTGTGAGACTTCATGGAGTACCCCTGTTGATTGTTTCTGATCGTGATCCCCGTTTTACTTCAAGATTCTGGAAAAGTATTCAGAAATCCTTGGATACTGAACTTCATTTGAGCACTTCCTACCACCCTCAAACAGATGGACAATCAGAACGAACTATTCAAACCTTGGAAGACATGTTGAGATCCTTCTCACATGACTTTCAGGGTATGTGGGATCAATATTTACCTATGGTTGAATTTTCCTATAACAATAGCTTCCATTCGAGTATTCAAATGGCACCATATGAAGCGTTATATGGAAAGAGATGTCGCACACCAACCTGTTGGGATGACGTTGGTGAAATAAAACTTGTAGGCCCAGAACTGGTGGAGGAAATGATGGAGAAGGTGAAGGTAATCCAAAACCATATCAAATCATCTCAAAGTAGGCAGAAGAGCTATGCTGATAATCGAAGGAAGGATTTGGAATTTCAAGTCGGTGATCATGTTTTCCTGAAGGTATCTCCATGGAAGGGAGTCATACGTTTTGGTAAAAAAGATAAATTGAGTCCCAGGTACATCGGACCTTTAGAAATTATAGAACAAATTGGGGATGTAGCTTACAGATTGGCAATGCCGCCAAGTCTCTCCAAAGTTCACGATGTGTTCCACATATCTCTGTTAAGGAAATACATGCACGACCCAACGCATGTACTCACCTATGAGAAATTAGAACTGGAACCCGATCTGTCTTATTGCGAAGAGCCCGTCAAGATTCTTGATACGAGAGAACAAGAACTGAGAAACCGGTCGACTCGTCTAGTAAAAGACTTGTGGAGAAACAATAAGATGGAAGAGGCAATGTGGGAACCCGAGGAACTTATGATGAAGAACCACCCAAGTCTTTCCATGCGGTAGTATTCTAGAAATTTCAAGGATGAAATTATTTGAAGGAGGGGATAATGTAACACCCGAAGCTTCTACGGTACATTTCCCATTGAATAATGCAATAGCGTGTGTTGTACGCAACATCGAGTTCTAACACACACCACAACCGATCAAACTAGCCATTATGAATAGTAATACCTACTTTTTAAAATTTTAGAAATTTTAGCGCTCAAAATGGACTTAAATTTTGGATTCGGAGTATCAAATTTAGCCTAAGGTGAAATTTTTGTACTTTTTGGATAACTTTTATATTTTGATGAATAGTGAAAATTACTAAATTTTAATTAAAAAAAACTTTTTTAATCAAAATAATTAATAGTGATAAATTATGAAATTCAGTGGTTTTAAAGTATATTTAGAATATATTTTTACCATTTAATACAAATTTGGTCATTGGACATAATTTCACAATTAAACTGGACATAAAAAAGTACCAATCTTTTGATAGTTATTATATCTTAAAAACACGCTTTTTGTTTTGATAGCGGGAATTAATTTTAAATTAATTTTTGCCACTTCTATGTTTTGAATTTGGAAAAATGGATTCCATATTTGGAATCAGGATTTCCAAATTGTGTAAATAGGTAACTTTTATTTTTAGACATTTTGAATACTTGGGTAAATATTTTATTTACCATGGTTAAAGGGTAAATCCAGTAAATAAGGGTTAAAAAATAATATTATAATAATAAAAAATTACTCAAAAACGTGTCCTAACCTTATTGGTGGATACAAGTCCAACCATGGGAATCTTGGAGTCAATTTTGGGACCCCATGGAGCCACTTGTAGGTGATAGGGACACATTATTTTAATTAAGTTAAAATAAATACAAAAATGACAAAAGCATATATCTTTTAGAAAAACAATTTTTACAAAGGGTTATATATGTTGGATTTTAGACTATAAATATTTATTAGAAATATAAAAAGATTTACTACATAATTATATTTTATTTATAATTTTTATACATTAAATAGTTTAATTTATTTATGGCACAATGATGATTTAGTAATTACCATAATAGTAAACAATTAAACTAATTAATATTATAAATACCCAAATAAATATAATTTGAGACTTTTAATAAATTAAACTAATTTTATAGATTAATATGACATGTTAGGAATGATTTAATTAACTTTGTTCGAAGCAATAATTCTGTTATGATTTTTACAAAAATCAACTATTGAATAGTGTCCAAATTTACATAAAAGAGTGTTTAAAACAAATATTGTATTATTAATTGATATTAAATTCCTAAAAATATAAGGTTCAGTAAAGAGGCTTATATCATGATATTTGTATCGTTAATGGACCACTTTGAGGTCTTTTGGATGTATATAGTATGTTTATTAACCATATAATATAAAAATACAAAGAGGCATTGTAAAAGAGAAACTAATTAACTAAGAGTTAATACTTAAAGATAATGTTAGTATAATGACCCAAACATGTCTAAATCCTATTGGTTGAGTGTTTTTATACCTATCCCCACCTTAAAATTTAAATAATCCACTTTTAAGCCATTAGAAACCGAATATGAATTTATTATAAAATAATATTTCTAGATTTTCCAAAGGTGCCCCTCACCACTCTTATAAAAGGGCACTCCTCCTTCTTATTAATTCACACCATAAAAGCCTTTTGGTTCGTCCAAACCCTGCCCAAATACTCTCTCAACTTCCCTAAATGCATCCTAGAGGCCTTCCTTTAGTCATAAATCCAACATAAGTATCCTTTTGATCAAATCAAAAGGAAGAACCCGAAGAAGAGGTAATGATTTCACCACCCTTTTTCAAGTTCCTTTCTTCTTCCACTTCTTCATTCATTGTTATTCCCATTCTAAAATAATGAATCCAGTATCACCTATATACTGTAATATTATTGTAAATATGGTACAACCATATTCAGTATTCTATCCATCCTTTTAATGACATGTCACCATACGTGCGAACGTACGACTTACCATCTCCACGTCGTGGTGTAATTGTTATTCAATAAATTATTTTTTGGATGGGTATAATAAGGATGTGTAATTCATGTAAATAATAAATATAACATAGTAATGATTCTTTATATATGATATAACATCCAATTATATATTATTTTAATATCAAAAGAATGATATTGTCGCTCGTGCGTACATACGGACTACCGTCTCCACGAACGCGATGCGATTCATTATCCATCGTATCCATTCAAGTAAAATTATCATTTGATGATTTGAAAATAATGTTAAAGGACTTGATATAATTCTGGATATGAATAATATACAACATATCCATGACAAACATGGCTTACGTAACAAAACATATAAAAGAAAACGAGTAAGTTAACACCCAAAACATCGATAATACTAAGATATTATTAACAAATCAATTTTAAAAGATCATATATGATATCATATTAAAATATATGATTCTTGTATAATTTAATAACAATTATCTCAACATTATACAGGATTTTAACCTACCCCAACCAAGGAAAAGTACAATTTAAGGGTTTATTTCGAAATCTCTTCATTATTCGAGGTTGTTTATACGTAATAATCTACTGAGACTTCTTTATCATCCACATAAATGTTTCTTAAAAATGTATTTTAAAATATTTTTACTATTTACTAGAATATGGTTTAAAGTCATTTATACCCTTGATGACTTTTATAAGTGGTTTATAAAGGAATCTTTCTGTCATTTTCCAAACAAGGTCCTTTTTAACCTTTTCGATAGAATTAAGGTAAGAATGTTTTTTTAACTTATACGGTGGGTGTGGCTATTTTCCGCCGTTATAAAATCGCCGAAGCTTCCCTTACAAGTTTATAAGAATATTTTCAAAGAAAATGTTTTATTTTATAAATATATGACTCTTAAATTATTTCCAAATAAAAATAGATATTTCTCTAAAAGGAGTTTTGATTTCATCTATGTTAACATCCTTTGATGGATTTTACGCTTATTTGAAGTTGATTTATTATGATACAAAACTTATATATCGTATTGAAGGTTTTGTGATATGTTTGGCTGTGGATGTTTTATTTTTATACCATTCATGGTTTATGGATGAAGTATTTACATCTCATATTCTAGTTTTAATACGAATGTTTATGTTATGTTTAAACATTTTCATATGGGAATGCATTGGACTTAATATGTGACGGGTGGATCCCACTATAGCTCCTCGATGCATCAGTAGGTCTCATGAGACAAACTAGTGTCTTGGCACAAGGCCTTGACAAAATCTTATTTGTAGTCTTGGCATGAGGCCTTGGATATGTAGTTATTATAGTCTGGCATTATGCATTCCATCATTATGAAAGTTGTTATTGATATTGCATGTGATTATTCGATTAGTAGAATATACATGTGAATAAGTAAATGGCATTATTTTATTTTATTTTTTCCATACTATGTTAAAGTTCACGTTTAAAAGGATTTTGTTTTAGTTACACATTGCCTTAAATGTTTATTCTTATTTATGAAAGTTTTTTCTATATTGTTATCCTTACTTGGCATTTGAGCTCACCCCTTTTCTATGTTTTATTTTCCTAGGATGTGAAGAAGTAAATTATGAATGACCTGTAGGGATATTATGAAGGGATAATAGTGTGGACTATGGAGACAATATGTTTTCGTAGTAGTTTTTCACTTTATTATGTAATTTAAACTTCATGAATGTATCTAGTGTTTCCAAGGCTACTAAACTAATCAGTATTTCGAGACTTGATCTTTCTTGTGATCATGCCAATGTTATGTAATAATGCACCAACTATGGGTAACTGGGGTCGAGGTGTTACACATACTTTCCTGAGAAATGAAAGTGTATTTCTTCTTTTGAAGCACCTACATCCCCAAGAAATATGTGAGCTCCCCAATCATAGACATTTCAAATTTTGATTTCATGTGATTGGGAAATTCGTCCACTGATTTCTACCTACTGCCACCAAATATGATATCGTCAATGTATACTAGAAACACGAATTGATCTTTTGGAAAATTCTTCACATAGATATTGTGATCTACTCCCCCTCTTTTTAATTTCATCTTCTTGATATACGAATCTAGCCACGAGTACCACGCCCGTGGTGCCTGCTTAAAACCATATAGAGCTTTCTTCATTTTATAGACCTTTGTTTCATCAGTACCTAGAACAAAACCCAATGGTTGTTCAATGTAGACTTATTCTTCGGGTACACCATTCAAGAATGTTGTCTTTACATACATTTGATATAATTTATATCCTATTTGGAGTGCCATGGCAAGAAAAAGCCTGATTGACTCCAATCTAGCCACTGGAGCAAAGGTTTATTCAATATCAATGCCTTAAATCTGGGAGTATGCTTTACATACCAGTCATGAATTCTTTCTGATGACACTTCCATGCTCGTCAAACTTATTTTTGAAGATCCATTTGGTACCAATCACATTGTGACCTTCGGGTCTCTAGATAAGATCCCATGTCTGATTCTTGTCAATCTTCTCTAATTCTTCATTCATGGCTTTCACCCAAGATTCATTATTTGTAGCTTCTTCGAATGTGGATGGCTCCACAACTGACAGAAATGCAGATTGTGTGTTATTCCTCATCCTTCTACTTTGAGTGGGTGAACTCATGTACCCAATTATATTGGATGGATCAATCTCAGCCCTTTGATTTCTCCTATGAGGTTCAGTTTCATTCTCTTCAGCCACAATTTCTTCTTCAGATTCTCCTTTTGAGTCAACATCATGATGTGACTGCTGATTGTTTTGTAAAACTTCCTCTATTTCTGTATTTGTATTTTCTCAACATTCACTTTCTTCCTCAATTTCTATTACATCAGTATATGACTTCCTTGAAGCATTTGTGGTTTTCTCTTCAATTATTTTAACATCACTGCTTTCTACAATACTTCTTAAAAGATTGTTGAAACATTTGTAGGCTTTTCTGTTCATTGAGTAACTGAGGAAAATTCCTTCATCTACATTGTTGCCATACTTCCCTTGACTTCCTTCTTTATTCTTGATGAAGCATTTACATCCAATTACACGAAAGTATTTTAAAGAGGGATTCCTTCCATGACACAATTCATATGGTGTCTTCGTCTCACCCATATAAAGTTCTGTTTGATTCTGAATATACACTGCAGATTGAACAGCCTCTTTCCAGTAATGTTGTGGAATACGACTCTCAATCAACATAGTTCGTGCCATGTTGTTCACCTTTAGATTCAAACGTTCAATAAATCCATTTTTTTTGTGGAGTTATGACAGTAGCTACCTCATGTTTTATCCCATGCTTCTCCAGAAAATTTTCAAATTCAGTGGACGTTTATTCTCCTCCATTGTCAGATCGCAACACTTTGATTGTTCATCCGGTATCATTCTCGGCGATTCTCTGATATGTTTTATGTAGTCAAGGAATTGTCATTTCCTATGAATGAACATCACACATTCCATTCTACTGTAATCATCTATGAAAAATACAAAGTACCTTTCTCCATGAGTTGCAGCAAGATTTATCGGCCCACAAACATCTGTATGAATTAGATCAAGAAGGTGAGATGCCCTTTTCTTCTTTGGCCGATATGAACTGCAGACCAGCTTCCCACGAATGCAAGAATCACAAGACTTTTCATGCTCACGCTTCAGGTTGGGAATGTCTATGAAAATCCTCAAATTTGATATTTTCTCCATGTCTTGTTGATTGATGTGTCCCAGTCTCCGATGCCACAAATTGGTTTCTTCTTCAACAGTCATGTAACGGACATTTTCTTCACTATCAACATGATACAAGTTGCCTTCTGTTCTGCATCCCTTCATAAGAGAATTGCCTCTCATTCCCTTGATAGTGTAGCCTTTCTGATTAAAAGTAACTATAAGTCCCGATTCACAGAGTAGATTCACACTGAGAAGATTATGATGTAGGCCATCTACGTAAAGGACTTCAATCTTCTTTAGTTCTCCATTATCTAATTCGGTACTTCCACTCCCTTTGATTTTCAGATCTCCATCATTACTGAATCGTATTATACCATAAAACTTCCTTTTGATATCCGTTAACAGGCCAACATTACCTATCATATGAGATGAACAACCACTATCCATAATCCAGGTACTGTTGTTCTTTGTATCTTTGAGGGCCACCTCTACAAGGTTGGATTTCTCAATCTTCATCCTTTCTTTCCCTGAGACATTGGATTGAGTATAGAGTACTGATGGCCTTTTAATTATCTCTTCCATATACCCATGTTCATCATAGTTGAAATCTTATTTGAGAGGATAAAACCTATTTGAAATAGCAATGCTGTCTTGCCGATGATACTTCACTTGTCTTGAACTTCATTATGAGGTGTCCATGTCCCTTCTCTGCCTGCAATTAGCAGCCTTATGACCAAAGTTAGAACAACGAAAACAATATCCATAGAAATTGTTTCTTCTATAAGAATTAGGATATGAATTTCTTCTCCCTTGTTAAACTCCTACATCATCTCCATTTAGATAGCTTCTTTCCTCTTCGTATTAGGACATGGTATGGCCTAGATAGCCACAGAACTGACACCTCGTGGGAGGAAATTTCTTCTCACTTGAATTTCTCCTCATACCTTTTTCTTTGGGAGAATAGTTAGATTGGCTGTTATTTCTGAATGTTTGAGGATAATTCTCAGTTCTCATTTTTTTTGGATTGAGGGTTCCTTTTTCAGCACTTTAGGAAATGCTTCAACATGTTTAACTTTTATCTTATCTTTCTTTTGGATCTTTTCACTTCCAGCAGTTGATGTCTCAGCTTCACAACCAATTCCACTCTTTCCCATGCAAGCGGGTCTTTGATCACTGAAGATTTTTCCAACCCCAACTGAACCACACTTGGCTCTTGCCATTAATTCTTCATCTGAGAATCTTCCAAACTGTATTTTCTTCCATGATTATTATGGAATTGATTCAGTCTCAAGTATACTCCTAAGAGCAACAACTTCCTCCTCAATACCCTCAGTAGTATTGGAATTTTCTTCTAGTCTGGAGGTGAGGTCATTGATGACCTTTGCCTAATATTCAATTCTCATCTTCAGATCCACTACATCATCATTTCTTTCAATTATTTTAGATTGTACCTTCACAAATTCTTCCATTCATTCAATTTCAGCTTCAAGTTGATCAACGTATTCAGTTGATTCTTCTACAATTGATGTCCACTTATTGTAACTCTTACATTTAGTCTTAAGCATACTAACAACATCGTTAAGTTTCATCTCGGGATCTCCACTTGTTTTCAAGTGTTTTTCTCCACCAGTATCTTTTGACTTTTCAACAGTGGCCATTATGGAAGTATGGTTCCCACTTTTGAATTCTGGTTCTTCTTCATCATAGAATTCATTATCATCTTCTTCCTCTTCACAGACAAAACTCTTCCTTTTCATTTTATTTCTAGATTTGAAGTCTCCCTTTTTGAAAAACCTTCTCTGAGGCTTATCAAATCTTTCATCTTCACTATCCTCATCATTAATCTTTCTTAGGCACTTAGATGCAATGTGCCCAACTTTTCCGCAACAAAAACATGCGAGAGGTATCTTCCCTTTGAATTTCCCTTTTCCCTTCTGAAACTTCTTTGCAATGAGAGAAATAATTTCTTTTTCTTCATCATCTTCCCCACTACTATATTTAGAAATTTTTAGTTTATCCATGGCATTAAATTCCATTTACTTGCTCACACGAGTCATAGAATCTTCTAGTTTGATTCCCATTTCATTTGCTACCAAGATTCTTAGGAGGTCATCTGGAGAAATTTTTTAAAGATATCTTTCCTTAAGGGAGGATACCTTTTCATTGTACAGGGGTGGAAGTATTCTTAGTATTTTCTTCACAATGTCAACATCTTTCATTTCTTCTCCTACGCCCCAAATTTCTCCAACTACTTTAGTGATTAGATTAATGGAGTATGCATTCTCATCAGGATGCATCTTCAAATCATAAAACCTATTATGCAGCACTTGTAGTTTCGCCTCCTTCACTTTGCTATCTCCTTCATAAATATTCTTGAGTTTATACCACATGGGTTTTACTGAGTTGCAATTCATCACCTTTAGGTAGATTTGATCACAAAGGGCTGTGGTGAGTGAATTTTGTGCTTTAGCATCTGCATCAAGAATTTTCCTATCTGTGTCAGTCATAGCCAGGCCTATTGGATTAGTGACTTGTATTACTTGCATAGTAGAAAATAGAACTTCCATTCCAAGAGATATTAGATAATATCTCATTCTATTCTTCCAGATCTTGAAATTACTTCCATCGATGTGAGGGGCTCCCCTGACATTGACTGCATTCTCCATGACGACAAAGGACAGATTCAACACAAGCAACCTGCCTCAGATACCACTTGAAGGACTCCGAGACACCCTGAGAGGGGAGGGATGAATCAGGGTGAAAAATTTTTCTTTTAATGTGATGGATCTTGTTCCCACGTTGGTAGGAACTTGTTGAACCTGTATGATGAATATGATCAGAAAGAAAACATTCACATGCACAAAGAAGACACAACACTTTTTACTTGGTTCACCACTAAGGGCAACGGCCAAGGAGAATATGCCGACAGGTTTTCAGTCATACCTAATTCCACTAAACTTCACTAGATGAGGATTGAAATGGTTCGGTAATATTCACTCTGTCTAAGGCTCACTACCTTTACAATTGTTTCGGGATAGCTCATTGCGTCCCTCGGGTCACTCCGGTTGACTCCCCCTGGCTCACTGCCCTTGTTGAAGTCACACTCAGTTTATATACATGAAGGTATCTTCATCATCACTAAAGCATACATCCTCTGTTATGTGTAGATGATCTGTTGAAGTCCAACTCTCACCTGTAGTCAAATCTCACTTCCCTTCAAGGGTACCAGGCAATCTCCCAACTTTCACGCAGCTCAAAAAAACACTGGCACGATTCTTTACTGTCTTGCGTGTAGGTCTCCTGCGTGTCAAAAATTCATCACTCAAGTTCAAACTGGCATGCAGGTATCAACCAACCACCTGCGCAACACCTCATACTTCAACTTCAAACCTACATGACTTACTTCCATTCTCACCCAAACCGCCTTGGGCATGCATCCAACAACTGGCGCGCAGCCTCTACCTGCGCGGCCCAAATACCACTTGCGCGACTCAACTACTTGCGCGATGGGAGCTCAAAAAAATCTCTAAGTCTTGAACTTCGTACTGAATGAGGAGGGTTGGTCCTCTATTTATAGGCAAACTGGACCCCTTGCGCAGTGGCGTGCAAGTATCCTCTCGGCGCGCAGGTTCTGGCGCGCAGCTCATCTCCCCTAGCCTCTGTCACACAACCCACTTGTGTGACCCAACCAATACATGCGTGACCCTAGTTCCTTTTCCATATTTTGAAGTTATGATCATGAAGAACAATAGGTGTGCAAGCTTCCAGACCTCCTATGCACCGGTGCGCAAGTCCCTTCTCAGCACGCAGATCACTTGCGCGACCCAACCAATACATGCGTGATTTTTATCCCTTTTCCATTTTTCCATGTTCTAATATTGAAAAACAATAGGTGAGAAAGTTCTCTCTCCTTCAAGTACAAGGCGCACAAGTCTCTTTTCCAAAATCACTTTTCTCCATTTGTTGATTTTTAGGCCCACAAATTGGGAAAACACTGGAAAAAGGTGCTACCTTCAATACTGTAATCTGCTTGACCTGTATGAGCACTTTCCTAGCAAACATTATGAAATTCCTCTGAGGATTGACAATAAACACAAATCATACTCCAATTCATGCATAGATGACCATGGGTCCAACAGTCTGTTCATAGATAGGAGATGATGAATGTGGTATCAGATTATTTCATATGTATGGATGTGGTTAAAAATGTTTGATAGGTCTAAAAAATAGTGTTTTGGGTGTTTTACATTGCTAATGGTGGCTTAGCATGAACTATTTATGCTCCACTTCATTTTTACCATTCCATGGTAGTGGTGAGTCATAGTATGGACACCCATGGAAATGTTTCATGCACTGTGGAACATTCCATAATATACTTTTAATAACTATATTTTTTTACTCGACCTGATATGTCTTATGCTTTGAAAATACATGGTCAATATCAATTAGGTCCCAGTAAAAGTCATTAGATTTTTCAAAATAAAATCCCTAAAAATACATAGGACTGATAAAGGTTGAATTAATAGTCTATAAAAGTAAGGAAAATTTTATTGAAAAGTATTATATTGGTGCTAAATTCCAAAATAACAAGGATGATTCAAAATCTAAATCTAAATTTTTATTTTTCCTAGAGGGTGAAGTCATTAGTTGGATGAGTTATAAGTATCCATGGATTATGGACTATATAAAGAAAGAAGAGTATATTATTTCATCAGATGTTTCAAAGAAAGTTTTTTGTTCAATAGTTTAATTACTTTATAAAATACTGAGATTTAAAAACACATCAAAATAATAATTATGAAATTATTTCCAAATTAAAAATATTAAAAGGCTTCAGTCATTAAATTCAAGTACACTAGTAATTACTCTCCAATGGATTTATTTTGTAAGGAATAGAGAGTGTGCCTAACCCTAAAGTTATATAATCATGTTCTGTTTTGATAATAGTATTGTAATTAGCTTGCTAACTCTAAAATTTTGGTGAATAGAGAAATTGAGTTTCGGAAAATAATTATGATGCATTTTGTATACATGTTTTTTATTTAACTACCCCAAAGTCATAACTTATATAGTCAACATGATTGTCTACCAAAATATCCATGTTTTGAGAGGATCACTAAAGTGGACTCAATGATTAATAAAATACATATCTCAGTCCATTAATAAATATGATATATGGGTTCATCATTTTAGTTATTACACTCAATAAAAGTTCATATTGTATTTATATAAAAAATGGTGCTCACCAAATTAATTTGGCTTGTTCTAGATTATGGTGTGCATGATGAACATCATTTTGAGATTATTATAGTCTATGATTGTAATTTAATAAATTAGCATCTATGTTTGAGAAGTGTTTTCAAAGATAATAATTCTTATTATAAGGATATAAATGTTTTAGAAATAAATTTCTTTAATTATTAATCTTCAATATTAGATACCAACTGTGAACCATAAATTTTTGTTAATGCGAACATAAAAATAGAAGATAAATGGGGATAGAAGAAGTATATCCATGTGTTGGAAATGGTTCAAGAGTTATTATATTTTAAATAGAAACAAATGATCTATATCTTTCTAGTGAATTAATTTTTTTATTGGAAAAATATTACTATGTTATATCTATAAATATAAATTTTAAATCTATATCTTGTTTGAACAAGAAGGTATTTTCATTCATGATTGAGAAAAATAGTTATTCAATATATATGAATGGAATTTTTTATATCATTCGGAAAAATAAGAATGGTTTATATATCTTGAATATGGATAATTCAATCTTTAAAATTAATGATGATAAAGATAAGTTAGATTATTTTAGCACTACTTATATTTGGTATTTTAGTTTAGATCATATAAATGGGAAACACTTTTAAAAACTCTATAGAAATTAATTATTGGATTCATTAAATTAGGAATACACAAACGAGTTTAGGGAATATATATTCTATATTCTCTAATGATTAATTATGTAGATGTGGATAGTTTTTTGTGTGAGACACAATTTTAAAATGTTTGAAAAGTTCCAAGAGTATAAAAAAGAAGTATGGAATCAACTAAGAAAAAGTATTCATATTATTAGATCGTATCTAGGTAGTGAATACTTGAGAAAGAAATTTTTTTATCATCCACACGATTGTGAAATAGTTTCACGGTTCACTCCTTCTAGAACTAAATAATAGAGTGATGCGTCTGAGAGGGGGAATCATGAATTTTTTGAAGTGGTTTGATTGGTAATGAGTTAATGTGAAATTCCTATATAATTTTGGATATATGATTTTGAACTTTCAAACTAAACCGCATTCAATCTAAAGAAGAAATAAAGACATTATATGAGATATGGATCAAGAAGCTTCCCATTTTTTATTTTTTATCATCGAAGGAGAACACTCAGAATACATACCTCTATGTGAGGTCATGTTTTTATTATTTACAAATGATAAAAAAGTAAACAAATATCATAAATACAAGTCAACTCATTAACCCTTTAAATTTTCAATCTATTAATTCACTAAATTCATTATCTAAATGTCTTAATATTATAAAAACTATAAAAATGTGTATTTTTTGTTTTGAAATATAACCACAACATTTTGTGTCAAATAATATTATTCCTAAATTATAAAAATGGATTTTTGAAAGTTTTTAAAAGAAATGATGGATTATTATTTTTATAGTCCATCAGAAAAAAAAAGTTTGGTCCTTAATATATTCTGAGCATGGTGTTGAATTTTTTGTCAATAAGATGTCAATAAGGAGTCAATTTTCAATATTTATGGAAAATTGGTGGTGATGATGATTGAAGAGGGGACGTTGTTCCAAATAAAATGTCACTTATATTTGGAGATTCACTATTTTACATTGAATGTGATGCTTGATCATTATCCACACTAATTCAAATGATTATATAACTGATATTAAGTTCCAAATCACGTGTAAAGAATGAAACACTATTTCAAAATTTGAATAATCTCATGAAATAATGTATTTCATGATGAAAGTGTAAGATCCCTCTAATTACTTCTAGTAGGATGAAGGTTGTATATTAAATCAGTTGATTGTTTATACTGATCTTCAAAGAAGAAGACATGTATTTAACATAGAAAACATCACTCATAAAAATTATTCCATGCATTATGCTTTAATTCATGAGTTGAAGAAGAGTTACATGCATCATATATTATTGAATCAAAGGAGAAATATTGAAGATCTTGGATTTGTTATTCCAAAAAGAGAATTAGTATGACGTTTCAAGATGAAAAACGGGAAAGGAAGCATGCATGGGATTAGTATGGGATTTACTAAGTGAATTTCCCATGCATGGGTTTTGTAAGAAAAAGGTGGTCAGAAACTCTTGTACAATTTATTTTTAACCAAGTAGGGCCATAAATTAAAAATATTTTCCAACCAAGAAGGTCGGTCGAGGATCTCATCCTCAGACACATGCAGGACTTGAGGGTCAACCACACCACAGGGAAGCCTCAAGGGCAACCTCGAAAGAGGTGCAGGGCATGCAGGCTATGTATAATCACACATGAACATGAATAGTGGTCAACCCATGTGGCAAGGTGCATAGTGGGTTCTTGAAGTGCACCTAATAGAGAAAGGGTGGGTGCAGAAGCGCTCCCATAGAACACCGGTGCGGGGCGACACTGAGAGATGGGGGAATATAATTCTGAGTCAATGTTGTCATGACATGTTATTTAAAGAATCCCCAAACCATGGTGCATTTTGATGTGAGACGATTTTTAAAAACGTGGATGCAATCTCATACGTCCATAATATCTTGCATGAGATCTCGACCACACGTCAGATCTCGTATCCTATGATGAAATTTGAGCCATCTATCCATACGCACTGCATGTATTTGAACCAAGATCATTCGATGATCCCTCAACAGTGTCGTCTTCAACCTTCGAGCCACCCAACACTGATGTACAACTGGAGTACAACCAAACCTCCACGATTGAGCTACCAACCATTATTGAAGACAAAATCTATTGCATAAGGATCGACTGACTATCACGATGCCATGCATGCAATGGAATTTTCATGAATGCAACAAAAACCTGAAGATCAATGAATGGGTGAGGAAAACAATGTTTCCCGAGGTCATTCCATCTCAAGCGTTCAAAATTTTCATGATACTCTC
This sequence comes from Viscum album, assembly GCA_963277665.1. NCBI lineage: Eukaryota > Viridiplantae > Streptophyta > Magnoliopsida > Santalales > Viscaceae > Viscum > Viscum album. Next base: position 949,798,492 of record OY728127.1, read on the forward strand.
AATGCAATCATGTGTTCTTGAATGCATGAAAACAGGGAGAAGGCTACGATTTTGAAAAAGAAACAACTGAGATATGCGCCATATCTTAATCCGCATTTGAAAATATTCAAAGTCGAAGATCTCGTACTTTGAATAATTTGATCCCTGAGGATTCAAACAAGAATTCTCTCCTATAAAAGGAGAGGAACCAATTCAAAATGGGGTGTTTTTATCTCATAATAAGGAGATTCTATTTCTCTGAAGAAATAAATATAAAGATAACCTCTTAGTTTCGTGAAAGGAAGAGATACCACATATCTTTTCTATGATAAGGAGAAGAGGATCCTACTTCCCTTCTACAATTGATCCACACTCTCAAAGGGTCTCTCGAAGAATAATTCTAGCTCACCCATTGCGTGAAGGAGAGTCGTGCAGCATTCATGGTTGATTAAGAGAAGAACCGTGAACCCCTTGGTTCATGAAATAAGGTTCACCCTCTGTGCAAAGGAACCCCACAAACATGTGACTGGTTTTAATAAACCCTTGTCGTGCATTGTGGAGGCATTCCAATGGGTAAAAAACTGGTGCATACACCCTTGGGATACCGTAAATGGTACCTGATCTATGAACCACCTTGGTTTCACAAAGATAAAGAGAGTTCATAATGGGACAGTGTACCCATACACTTACCTTGGAGAACAATAAAAACACACACAAACCCTTGTTACACCCATTCAGGTTGTGAGGACAAAAAGAAGAAGAAGGTAATGCATAATGCACATGCATACATGTGCATGATTTGAAACCAATTGCATTCAAATAAAAAAAAGAAGACAGTGTGTGTGAACATTTGAAGAAACAGGAGGAATAAATAAGGAATAACACACACAAATGAATGCACCCATTTGGGTTTAATAATCAAACACTTATGTTGAACCTAAAATAGATAATAAGTGTGTGTGTGTGTGTGAAAATAACCTAAGAAAATAAATTGTTTGTATTATTAATTGAGGAAACGAAAGAGGAAGTGTGTGTGCTCAAAAGGTTATACATAGTGGGGTTTTCACACAAGCAATAGAGAAGAATGAGATTGTTCATGCATGTGTGAAGACACTTAAAAGAAGAATCGAGATTATTAGTGCATGTGTGTAAACAAGAGTAAACAATTCCATGAAACTCATTCATGAATAATAATTAATTAAGATATCCAATACAAGAAGTTTGGATGCCATGAAATCCATGCATGAAGTGAATGATTTTTGTGACTGAAACTAGACAGAGTTAAATAAGATCATTTATCTGATTTTACAGTGTTTGATAATTCAAGAAGGTAGACAATGCGAACATAGTTAAAGATCATTCTTGCCTATCAAGATTATTGAAGAAGTAGTATTCATCACTTTCACACATCTTTGTGAGGCCAAGTATTCATCAGAAGAAGAAATAATTTCTTGAGCATTGTTGAACTAAGGACTGGTAAATAAAATGATCAGAAATATTGAGCATTGCCAAGCGACCAAACCAAAGGCTGTTAAATATCGTTCAAGAGATACACATGCATGTGTGATCTAGCAAGCCTATGTGGGAAGAGAATAAAATAATCTGAAGTAAAACAAGATAGAACAATGAAGGAAGCTGCTCATGTGACTCGTGAACTAGAAGAACCCTATGTGATTCAGGGAGGAGAAAAGACTTCAATGAAACTCTAGAGTAGGCCAGTGGGACTCTGGTAACATTATGGGAAGCAATATAAAGATCCTATTGTGGTACTTGGGAGAGATACAATGGGACTCTGTATCGACCATTGTCATTACTCATCTAATTATAGTGTAGAATATATTGTGGGGAGAACATCCAACACATCAAGGAGTAGGTATTTGAACCCAACCTTATAAATCCTTGTGTTCAGTTCCTTTACATTTACTACACCATTCTAGGTAAGGATGAGAGACACAAGAAGAGTAGATCAATGCTTTAACTTTCCATAGAGGTTTAATTGAAAATAATCAATTAGTAAAAAGATTTAAAGGGGTCGCTAATTCAGCCCCTCCCCCTCTCAATGATTCACACTAATCTAGGAATATTAATTTGTATCAAAGGGAGGTTACCTCTGAAAGATCCAAGGGAATCTTTATAAAGTGCAGATTTTAGGAAATGACTGAGAAAAATAAAATGGGTATTTCTGCTAAGACATAAAAAAATAGAAAAAAATTGGCAAGGAATATGATAAATAATCTTACTGATAATGGGGAGACACCTTCTATTGAAGGTAATATGAAAGATACAACATGCTATAATTCTTTTTATTATTATGACTCTTATGATGAAGCATGTTCATGTTGTGATGATGATAAAACAATTAGTGTTCTTCAGACTGCACTCAAAGATCAGCTAAAGAAACTCCCTAGAGAAGTTTTAAGGAAAATTACTGTAAGCATTATCTCTTTTCAAGATTAAATATTACAGGTGGAAGAAGAAGATACTTCCATAGAATAATCATTGTCTAAAAGGGTTGTCATATCCAATACCCTCAAAAAACTATTGAATTCAAAGGAAGAAGAAATTTATCTTTGAAACTAAAGACATGCTCAAGTTACTAAAGTATTGAAAGGGAGTATTTGTGAGAAATAATTATTTGAGATTTTATTTGTAGAATATTTCCATGAATTTAAAAAGTTTTATGAAGTCTCTAGGGTTATCAAAGCTACTCATTTAGAAGACAAATCCAACAAGGTAAATTAGATTGACATATCTTTTCAATAAACAAGAAATGGGCATGAAGAAAAAATGAAAATTTTGAATAAGAATTGGGAAATCAACTTGAGATCAATTCAGGATGAGAATAACTCCCTAAATAAGAAGTGTTTAGAGCTGGAGGTGAAATTGAAGAATCAACAGTTAATCCAAGCTGGAACATCCCATGAAAATGAAAGAAGAGATACTTCCACTCATGTTTGATTTGGGGAATATGATTTCAATAGAAATATAAAATCATCATTTAATCCAATTGAAACATCTTATAAGAATAAGGTATCAGATAACCAAGTTATCTCAATTTTTACTAATAAAGATTCATATCTAAGTATAGGTTCAAAGCTAAAATATGGGAAGATTTAGATTGATAAAAATGTTCACACATCCATCAAATTTTCAAGGATGGATTCTAGGATGATTATGAAGAACAACTGCCAAATGTATTCTTCAAAGAAAGAATGAAAAATAAAAAAACAAAGCACTGATTCTAGCCACACAAATACTATATGAAAAAAGATGGATACTTATTGGATATTGTTGGTGTTGTTGGAAGTTTGGGAATCAGGGAAATGATTTATGGAATAATATGTCAGCACATGAAAATTATGGAAGGCCTACATTCAGGGAAATTAGATGTGAAGAAATTAAGCATCATGAAAATCAAAAGAAGAAAACACAAATAATGAAGAATATGCCTATCAAGAACATAATTGAATATCCTGGGACTTCTGTGATAATTTCAATAGAAGTGTTCATAGTTATGATGAGTTCTAGTTTATTCCTACCATGCCTCATGCATATGTTGATAAGAAACATAGACCACAACAAAGTTAGGAGAAATCAAAAAGAGTTGAAAATTATTCCATTGGGAATATGAAAAACAATAAAGTCACGAAACCAGTGAAAGAAATTATTCCCAAGAAGAAGTTCAAGGTGGATTCCAATAATGTCATATCAACCAATAAAAGATACTTCTTCTGTGGAAATAAAGGCCATACCATGGTTCAATGCAAACATTCCATGAAAATAAATGGAAGAAAGCTAAAAATAAAATGACAATCAATATAGAAGATGATGGGATTGAATGAAGACATTATTGAAGATGATCTTAATAAGTTTCCTAAGAAAGGTAACATGAAGAAAATGAAGAATCCGTTTGGAATCTCTAAATCCAAAAATTCTAAGGAGTGTTTAGTTATCTAGCCTAATCAATTTCAAATTTCTAGAGAACTATAAAAAGATGAAGATGAAGTACTATCTAAAGAAAAGGAAAAGGGGAAATAAGTCATTCCACATAAAGGAAAATTAGAATTTCATGAGAGGTAGTCATCACATGACAACCGAAGTGTCTCACAACAATCGTGTGGAAGGAGAAAGAATGTTGGACATCATGAAAACAAATGTATAACTATTTTACAAGGTCAAATAAAGATGTTGAAAATTGAAAAACATGCACCAGTGGAATCTACTTAATTTCTGGCTGATGTAAAGATAACTAATCCACACAAGTTGATGATTAATGGTAGAAAAGGTCCAATGCTGACAATGAAAGATCATAATGTCAAATGGAGAAAAGACACCAGCATGAAGATTACCAAACACATTATAGCTACAAGGAAAGGAGTTCTTGGGTTGAGAGAAATTTCTTAGCCTTGTTTCTCCTATTAAGAAGCTCACAAGTGTTCCATCTTATTCCCTTATATTTTTTTTTGTATATATGTACTTAAATTATAGGTAATTAATGTTTAAGGTCATTCTTAAGATGAAATTTGAATGAGAAAAGTAGAGAACAACAAGTTTTAATCATTTGTAATGATTTGATAATAACTTTAAGTATTCTACAGTGGAAAATTATAAACATAAATATCTTGAAGAATATGTGATGATATTTTCCACCATGATGAATCAAAGGAAGTGAACCACTTGAGGGGGAGAAAAAATAAAGGATATGATATCACGGATTATTTCAAGACAAAACATGAAATTATTATCATTTATAGAATTTGATGTTGAGGTATTCCAATCACACTTTCATCCATCATTCTTAATTATATTTCTCATGTGAATTATGGGGGAGTGATTGATTGATGACAAGATGGTAAGAAAGGGGGATCTTTATCTTTTAACATGAACTTTATAATATGTTTGGTGAAGTATGTGTAGGATTTAGCATGACATTGATAAATATAACTATTTCCATCCACTATGATTAGAGTTCATACATTCTGAGCATGATTTCATATGTATGGTTGTTTATAGGAATCAATGAATACCATGGTTATATCTCTATTGATTTCTACAGTGGGTTATGCCAAGTAGACTTAGAGTTGATTTACTAAAGTATCTTTGCTTAGTGAACCATGTGACATCATCCCTCTCATAGAAATATTCAAGAGGATATTCCTTAAAGGGAGGAGGACATGTTTTTGAACAGACCCCACTACACCTTTTCATTTGGTTGACAATAAGGGGGAGAAAATATTGGCACACATATTGACCCATTCAAAGTGTTCTTAAGTGATATTCATAATAAAATATAAAGGGGGAAATTGTTGGGCATGGTGTTTCATTTTTTGTCAATAAGATTTCAATAAGGTGTCAGTTGTCAATATGTATGGAAAAGTGGTGGTGATGATGATTGAAGAGGGGAAGTTGTTCCAATGAAAATTCCAATGATATTTTAATAATCACTATTTTACATTGAATCTAATTCATGATCATTATCCACACTAAATTAGACTATTCTATAAATCATCTTAAGTTACAAATCATGTGTCAAATAATGACACATTGTTATAACATTTGAATAAAACCATGCAATACTCTATAGCATAATGAAAGTGGAAGACCCATCCAAGGACTTATAAATCGTTGATGGTTGGGAATTAAATCATACGATTGTTTGTGATGATCTTCAAATAAGAATACATGTGTTTAAAAGAGAACACATTACTCACAACAATGAACCCATGCATTATGCTTTATTGAATGAGGTTAAGAAGAGTTATGTGCTTCATCTATTATTTCATCAAAGGAGGAATATTAAATATCTTGGTTTTCTTATTCCAAAAAAATTAGGGTGATGTTTGAAGATGAAAAACGAGAAAAAAACATGCATGGGCTTAGTGTAGAATTTACTAAGTGCATTTCCCATACATGGGCTTTGTAGGAAGAAGGTGTCCATGCACTCTTATAAACATGGTTTTTAATCAAGTAGGTCTGTACATTAAAAATATTGGCCAACCAAGAAGGATAGCCGAGGACCTCAATCTCAGGCACATTCGAGATCCGAGGGTCAACCGCACCTTAAGGAAGCCTCAAGGCCAGCCCCGTAAGAGGCACAGGGCATGTGGTCCATGTATAATCTCGTAGAATCATGTATAATGATAAAACCATGTGTCAAGGTTCATAGTGGGAACTTGAAGCATGATTGAAGGATAAAAGGTGGGAACATAAGTGATGTCATAGAATAGCTGTGTGGGGTGGCACCGAGAGAGGGGGATTAGAATTCTGAGCTGAGGATGTCATAGCTTTTTATTTAAAGCCACAAACCACGGTGCATTTTGTTGTGGTATGTTTTTTAAAAACATGGATGCAATCTCATCCATCCATCAGATCTTGCATGAGATCTTTTCCACACGTCACATCTTGCGTCCCATGATGCAATATGAGCCATCAATCCATAGGTGTCGCATCTGTTTGAACCAGGACCACTCGATGATCCCTCAGCAGCGTCGTCTTCAACCTCTAAGCCACCCGATGCCACTATACTACAGGAGAACAGTAGAACCTCCATGATCGAGCTCCCAACCATTGTTGAAGAGAAAATCTACTACATAAGGATCGACTGACTATCATGATTCCATGAATGGAATGACTTTTTCATGCATGCAACACAACATGAATATCGACGAATGGCTGGAGAAAATGATGTTGCTGGAGGCCATGCCATCTCGAGAATTCGGAATATTCATGATACTCTCCATGCATGCACCTGTTCTTGAATGCTCGAAAAAAGGTGGAAGGATGCAAGTTTGAAAAGGAAACAACTGATATATTCACCATATCATGATCCATATTTGAAAATATTCAAAGCTGATGATATTGACCATTCAAAGCTTTGATCCCTACAGATTCTAACGTGCATTATCTCATATAAAAGTAGATTCATCGAGCCGAAATGGGGTTCGGACATATCTTAAGAAGGAGATACTATTTCTCTGAAGAAATAGAGTCAAAGAGAACATATCTAGTTCTCAAAAGGCATAGGTATCACACAACGTTTCTATGAGAAGGTGAAGAGGATACTGCTGCCCTTCGACAAGTGATACACACTCTCCAAGGGTCTCGCGAAGAAGAAGTCTCGCGCACCCCTTGCATGAAGGAGAGCCACGAACCACTAGTGGTTCACGAAGAGAAGAACTTTAAACCCTTTGGTTCACAAAATAAGGCACAGCCTCTGTGGGAAGAAACCCCACAAACACGCAACCAGTTTTAATAAACACTCTTCATGCTTTGTGGAGGCATTCCTGCAGGTACACAACCCATGCATGCACTCTTGTGATACCCTGTGAAGGTACCTGAGCAGTGAACCTCCTTGGTTCCATGATGATAAGGAGAGTTCATAAAGGGATAGTGTACACATACACAGCCCTTGGAGAAGATGAAAAATGCAAGAAAACCCTTTTTTACACCCATTCGGGTAGTGAGGAAAAAAAGAAGAAGAAGGGAATGCATGTTGCACATGCATACATGTGCATGAGTTGAAACCAATTTCATGAAAAAAAGAAAATGTGTGTGCACATGTGAAGAAAACATCATAAATCAATCATGAACCATAATTTCATGTCATAGAAGTGTGTAACCATTATAAGTATAGAAACGATTTCTTGTGTCAAGGTTAGCTACCATGACCATAAAATCAAAATGGACGAGGAAAAAAAACATGTTTCCCATAGTAAATCAAGAACATCAACTTTTTTCCCATAATGGATTTAGAAAATATACTTGTTTCCCATAATGGATCAACCACATCAACCTGTTTCCCATAATTATCTCATGTGATATAACACTTTACTCGAAGAATTATAGTGATATATAATTCTAGATCCTCTTATCACATAATGAAAATTGACTATATGTGTTCCACAATATCATAAAACATTCACCATCTTAGAAACCATGAAAATAAATGGTTTTCATAATCATTTCAATATTTCAGCATAGCATAACCCGTGAAAATAAATGGGTTTCATAAACATATCATCATCATAATCTTAAAACACCCATAGAAATAACAAGGATAGTATCAATGGATCAAATCCATAGTAAAGCATGAGTAACATCGAAGGATGTTATCATAGATGGAAAACTTTTTTAAAGGATCGTTATTAGGTTTCTTGAGGAAAATATCCATTTCATATTGAAACAACCCTTTTAAAATGATAAAAATAACAAATTATTAAGGAAATAATTTTATTTTAAAATAACATTGGAAATGTATAATGGATGCTTAAAATCATTGGTAGATCATGATAATAGGAAATTTCATTCATGTTGTATACTTTAAAATAAAACATTCCTTCCACACTTTGTAGAAAAAGTCCAAAAGTTCTGCATTCATAAAACAATAAGAAAATTAATTTTCAACCGATTTGTAAAATGCTAAATATGGGTAAAAATAAATTTAATTAAACATATAATAATAAAAATATATTTAATTTCTTAAAAAACTTGTATATTAAAGAATTTTTTTGACCAATGTGATAAATAAAGTTTATTTTCCTTAAAAACAAATTTTCAGCCTTTTGAGTAAATAAACTAAGTAAAATGAAGGAAAACATGTATTTTCAAGAAATAATTAAAGGATAACAAAATTGAAATGTCATTTTTAGAATAGTATCAAATAATAACCTTAAAATATGTATTTATATTCTTTTATAACTATATTTTTTTCTTATGTTCACATAAAGAGATATTTAAAACTAAGAGAGTCAAATTTTGTAACTTTATTTTATTTAAATAATATATAGGTCCTTTTCATGGAAAATTTCCACTGAAAAAATTTCAATCCTAAGATAATAATTTTTTATTTCCATTAATCCAATAATAATTAGGATGAAAAATTATGGCCTTATCACTTAGTTTTAACTTAGATTAACCAAATATTCCCTTTACCGAGGTGATAAATTCTATCAAGCCTACTATTCATAATGCCTAAAAATAAAAATGACCTATTTTCAAAATTTGAACCTACTGATTACAAATATTGAATAACTTTTATCAAATTCAATACATATAACTATAAGAAGTTAATTTTATAATAAGTGCACAAAAAACGATGAAAAATGCTTTTTGAAAAATAATGTTTTAACCATAAAAATGGATATTTGTTTTGTCCCATGAATTGAAAAAAAAATTATTATATGTATGTTATAACATTTTATTGAGTATATTGTATATAAATTTCATTAAAAAATTCCGATTTCAACAATTTAATTTATTAACATGAAAAATACATTTTGCGCATAAAAATAATTTTACTTCAGAAAAATGTCTTTTTAAATATGAAAAAGTTTTTATACCAAATTCAAATATATAATTTATTAAAATGTAAATAAGTTTATTATTTGAAAATTAATAGAACTAATGTTACACTTAATTTTTTTAATGTAAAATTAATCTTCTAAAATTCTTTTAAAAAAGCTATAGTGTTCAATAAAAATCGGTATTTTCACTATTCATCAAAAAAATCAATCCTGTCATTAAATTATCAAAATTTCACACCAAAATAATTTTAATATTATAATTTTAAAAATTAATTTTATCTTATCAAATATAATTTATATATGTGTCAAAAAATATAATATTTTCTCTTAAAAAATAAATAAAATCATTTTTGATGCTAATGTATTTTTGAAGCATAAAATGAATTTACAAAAAATTGAGTGACTCTTCCTTTAGACTAAAGAAATAAATTTGTAGTGATTAGGAATTTTATTTATATTTTTCATAATTTAGTTAGTCATATTCATAGCCAATAATTCAATGACATAGTTATAATGATCACATTTAAAAAAGAACATTTCATTGTTTATATTAACTCAGTGTTGTGTGCAACATAAGAAATAAAAATATTTAAATATAAATTTATTATAAAATATCTTGGTGTCACATCCCCCCCCCCCTAATAAATTTCAACCTCATAATTTGAACCAGTGATCGGTAATTAAGGGTTTTATATTTTAGAATTCTGTTGTTGAAAACCCACATCATAAAAAGGGTTAATAAAAAATCTTCTTGAAAATAGAGAAAGTGAAAATCAAAGTTCCTCTAGAATAACACACAACTAGGCTTCCAAATATGAAGGGGAAATATAGACATTGAAGAGGAAACTAACACACAAGGACTAATATAGAATGATAAAAACATGGTCAAGAAAAATTTAACGACCATAAAACCATATATTTTTTATTATCGAAGATATCATTAATTTGTTATAGGTTAATTTAAAAGTGTAACATTTTTATTTGAAAATAATTTTACTAATTATCATTACTGTTTTTACAATAAAGATATATATCTCAGGAAAATATACTTATTTGATTTCTCTCTATATCATAAGAATAGTTTCATCCTTTAGTTATGCTTTGTTTAATTTTCAATTCATCTCTTACCCAAGTAAATTAATAATGAAGATGAATTTTTTTGTTTCTAAAGCACTAAAATTAACTTTTGACAGATCATAAGATCCATAAAATATTGAAATTTCATTCCTATTATCTCTAAATTTTTACCAAAACAAAAATTATTAATACAAGTCCTCCAATATTTAAAAACATACTTAAGTCACTAAAGCCTCATTGAAACTTTAACATAAACCATTCTATAAATTTTTTACATTAAATCCCTTCTAAAATATGTATAGTAAAAATAAAAAATAAAAACATTTGGATGATGGTTACTAAATAACCAAAATAAAATTACCATTTATGCCCCAAATATCATAAATTATATTTTATAATCACATACCAATATTTGAATACCTTGATAATATATAATCAAGAAACATGTTAATAACCTAAATTACTATAAAAAATTAATTAAATCAATCATTCTTTCTAAAATTAACTCCCTCCTCATTCCTAAAATAATATGATATACTATTTAATATATTCCATAAATCCAAAATTGTTTTAAACTCCATCAAATATAACCTAAATCAGATTTTTGTAGATCAAAAATCAATTCCAAATTCAGAAATACCATCCCAATTAATTTAAAACAATTAATTATCTCTATATCTCATTATTATCTCAATAGAATGCACATATTATGGGTTATCTTTCCCTTAATAATGTATTCTAAAAAAATCTCCCCTTAGAACTAAATACTTCAATCATTAAATATCAATTATTCCATAACATAGGAACCTCCGTGTTCTATGAGTTATCTCATAGATTACAAAATTAAATCGGATAATGCACATCTTCCCCACACATAACACATCTCACTATAAATATTACCTTAATAGGAACATTATATCCCCCACCAAAGAACTATTCATTTTAGATGGAAATTACATAATATATATCCTTCTAATCAAGGAATAAAATATATTATTGTTCCTTTGAGATGTTCCATTGAGTGATTCTTCCAATATTCTCAACATATAGAAGACTGAATCTTCATTCCTCTATGGTCTCCAACACCTGGTATCTTAGAAAACTCTATCATTATCTTCTTTTTTGACTCTAAGATTTCGTTAAGGTGAAATTTGTTAATCATATATCATGATAACTAATTCATAATAATCATGATATCCTTCACACCAGTCATCATCCCATTTGGTTTATCATCAACACAATGTCCATCACATTCAACGTTTACTCATTTCCTTCTAGTTTCTATCAATGACTAAAACCAAAAAGCATAGGGTGGTAAAAAATAATCATATAATCAATAATAATATTTCTAAATAATGAATCCTTATATTTATATTAGTTCATCCATAATCATCACCTATTTAAATATATCACGGGGTTCATAATGTAATTGTGAATTAACCCAATCATATCCCCCAAGAGTGTCAAAACTGGTGCATAGTAAGGGCACACTCACTGTGCATTAGAATTATGGGTGATATATACTAAAAACATATTTTTAGGTTTATTACCCCTAGATTAATATGTTCCAAAAACATATCCATAATTATTTATTTCTAAGAAAATCACATAATCTCTTCATTACCAAAAAAATAATATGTTATTCTATACTTAGACTTGTCCCCAATGTTTCTATGAAAGTTTTCCAATCTTAATCTCCATGGATTGAATAAACCTTGGTATGATACCAAATTTAGTGACCTTGTTTTTTATACAAAAATATCAAATCTATTTAGATGAATATTCAATACATTTCTCAAATTCTTCCCATAGGATTATACATTTTTTGTGTCCTTAGAGACTAGATACAAAATATCTCTATCTTGTGAAAGATCTTCAACATTTCCCATAAAGACCATCCCATTTAATAATCTCTATAGGTAAACCCTATATAAAACCTTTCACAATAACCTAGGGAAATAAAAAATCTAAAAGGTTTAGATAAGAGGCTTTGTAAGGGTTTACATTAGATATATCAATTGATTATTATATGAAATCATAAGATAAGTTTAAGGCTATGAGATTAGGACTATAACTTAAAATTTTCATACCCAATCTGTCAAATATCATAAACAAGAGTCATGTAATAAGGAATTATCATTTAAAAATGCATGATACATAAGAGTGAGAAACATAATAAATCAATCACGAACCATAAGTTCATGTCATAGAAGTGTGGAACCATAATAAGTATAGAAAGTATTTCATATGTCAAGGTTAACTAGAAAGACCATAAAATCATAATTTATAAAGCCTCCAAAAAAATTTCCCGTAGTGTATTGAGCAGATCTACTTGTTTCCTATAAGGAATCAAGCACATTCCATTTTTTTCAATAATGTATCAAGCACATCAACTTTTTTACCATAGGTTTCCCATGAGATATAACACTTTACCCAATTTATTTTAGCTATATGTAATTATAGGAACCCATGTCACATATTTAAACTCATACATATGTGGGTCACAATATCATAAAACATTCATCAAATCAAAACCCATGGAAAGAAATGGTTTTCATAAACATTTCATTATTTCATCATAGCATAATCCATGAAAATAAATGGGTTTTATAAATAGCTCATTATCATAATGAAAACCCACCTAGAGAAATAATAATAATGGTATTATTGTGTTATATCACTAGTAAATTAGGATTAACATCAAAGGATGTTATCTTATATTAAAAATACCTTTTAAGGATCACTGCAAATTTTCATGAAGAAAATATCCTTTTCACTTTGAAATTACCCTTTTAAAACATAATTTTTTTCCCAAATATTAAGGCAAATATTTTCATTGAAAATTAACTTGGAATTTTATAATGGATACTTCAAATAATTAGTCGATCATGATAGTGGAAAATTCCATTCAGTTCATATACAATAAAATAAAACATTTCTTCCAAAGATTTGTATAAAAGTAAACAACTACATCATTCAGAAAAAAAATAAGTTTCATTTTCAAATAATTTGTTAAAATTCAAACATGGGAAATTTTTAATTTTAAAAATAATATTATAATACTAGAACACTTCTTTAAAACATTTTTTATAAAACATTGATATAGAAGAAAATTTTTTTATCGGAGAGAGAGATGTAGAAGATTTCTTTAAAGAAAAATATTTTGGGTATCTTAAGTACTTAAGGTGTAGAAAATGAATAGAAAATATGTATTTTTATGAAATCACAAGATTATCTAAAAAATTCAAGGTTTTTATCAAATTATTATCATATAATTTCATCAATGGAAATTAAAGCATAAACAATCACGATTAAAATAGGGCAGAAACATAAGTCCCTTTAAACTTTGGTAGCATTTGAATTGTAATCCCCATTAAATAAATAAACATATTTGGATACTTATATCCTAAAAAAATCATAATTATAATAAAAAATACATTAATGGGAATTATATACACCACATAAAATAAAAAAGTGTTGAACATGACATGTGTCTCACAAAAATAAAAGTGAGATGAAAATATATTACCTTGAATTCCACTATAACACCCCAATATTTCATAGAATGTTATTTCTTCAAAGTAATTCCATAACTTCCACTATACGCAACACTGAGTTCAAGTGCACCACGACGTACCAAACTAGCAGTTCAAAAGAGGTTATGAATATTATTAACTAAATTTTTAACTTTATATAATCCTTATTATTTAAGACTCCAAATTATGAGTTTCTTAGACATAATGAAAAAACAAATTCATTTTTTTCAGATAAAAGAAGTATTTTTAAAAAAAATTAAATTTGGTCGCCTTTTAATGGAGAACCCTTTTTAAATCCAATATTTGAAACTTTTATATATTAAATTTGACTAAATAAACATTTTATTTAGAATCATGAAATAATAATTTAGTTTCAATATATTTTTGGTGTTTTTTTGATAACTTCCACATTTGGGTGAATAGTGAAAAATTCTATATTTTAATTGAAAACAACATTTTTAATAAAAATAATTTGTAGTGTTATATTATACATTTTAATGTTTTGGAAGTAAAAAATAGATTATATTTTTACCATTTAATCCAATGTTATTCATTTGAAATAATTTCACTTTGAAATTTAACATAAACTAGTATCAATATTTTGTTAGTTATTATTTCTTAAAAACACGCTTTTTGGTTTTGACAATGGGAATTAATTTAAAAATAATAAATGAAACTTCTATGTTTTTAATTTGGTAAAATAGACTTAATTTTTGAATTCAGAATATCAAAATTATCTTAGGGTGAATTTTTGGAATTTTTTGGAAAACTTTCAATATTTGATGAATAGTGAAAAACACCGAGTTATAGTTTAAAACCAAATTTTTATTTAAATAATTATTTATTTTATTAAAAAATTATTTTAGGTCAAAATAGATACATAATACCTATATAAATTCAATGTAATTCATTAGAGTCAGTTTATAATAATTTTAGATATATAAAAATTTTATTGATCTTTTTACCGTCTTTTACCCATCTCCTAGGAGTATTTTCAAATTTACATAAAACATAATTTTACCACTTCTGTGAGTTGAATTTAAAAAATCTAAGAGACACGGTTGATATCTGTAAGTAAAATGTGGTTCAATAAGACGAAAAGAATTTTTGGTGAATAGTAATTTTTTACTTTTATTTACAATGGTTAAAAGTAAATTGGGAAATTAAGGGTAAAATTGATATTATTATTACCCTAACAGATGTATTAATTCTATTGGATAAGTATAATTCCACCAAAAACAAACTTAGGAATAAAATATGAACCTCATTGGTCTACTTGGATTAGATTATGACATTTATTATTATTTTATTTAAAGAAGAGTTAAAAGAGTTAAAATCAATGTTTAATAACTAAAACATTTTTAATATAGGGTTATACATAAGAACAATTCGAATATAAATATTCATTAGAAAGAGAAAATTATTTCCTACATAATTTTATTTTATTTATAATTTTTATACATTAAATAATTAAATTTATTTATGACATAATTATGATGGAGTAATTACCTTATTAATGAAATATTAAAATAATTGATATTATAAATATCCAAATAAATGTAATTTGAGAATTTTTAGGAATTACACTAATTTTTTAAGTTAATGTGACATGTTAGGGTTTTTTTGATGAATTTTTTCGAATTTATAATGATGTTATGAATTTAGCCAAAACAAAATACCAAATAGTGTCAAAATTGACATAAAAGAGTTTTTAAAACAAATATTATATTATTAATTGATATTCTATTCCTAAAAATCTGAGGTTTGTCCAAAAGGCTTATATAATGATAGTTGTATCATTAATGAACCACTTTGGGTTCTATTAGAAGTATATAGTAAGTTTATTAACCATATATTATAAAAATACAAAGAGACATGGTAAATGTCAAACTATTTAACTAAGAGTTAAATCTAAAAGATAAGGTTAATATAGTGACCAAAACCTATCTAAACCCTATTGGTTGAGTGGTTTTAGACCCATAACCACCTTACCCTTTAAATAATTAATTTTTGAGCCATTAGTAACAAAAAATGATTTTATTATAAAAAATATTTATAGCTTTTCCTAAGGTGCCTCCCACCCCTCTTATAAAAGGGCACTTCCCCTTCTCTCTAATTCACAACTTAAAAGCCATTTGGCATGTCCAACCCCTACCCAAATACCCTCTAAACTGTACTTATTTCATTCTAGAGGCCTTCCTTTAGTCATAAATCCAACCTTAGGATCCCTTTTAATCAAATCAAAAGGAATAACCCGAAGAAGAGGAGGTTAACCTACCCTCGACCATGGAAAAGTACAAGGTAAGGGTTAATTTCACAATCTCTTTATTATCCAAGGTTGTTTTTATGTAAGTATCTATTGGGACCTATTTATCATCCACATCCATGTTTCTTAAAAATGTATTTCAAAACATTTTTTCTATTTACTAGACTATGGGTTAAAGTCATTTATACCCTTGATTGACTTTTTATAAAATGGTTTGAAAGGAATCTTTCCGTCATTTTCCAAACAAGGTACTTTATAACATTTTTGAAAAAATTAAGGTAAGAATGTATTTTTTTAACTTATACGATGGGTGCGGCTATGTTCCCCCATTATAACATCGTTGAAGCCTCCCTTACAATTTTTTTAGAATATTTTCAAAATAAATGTTTTCTTAAATGATTTCAAAATACAAGAGAGATATTTCTCTAAAAAAGGCTTTGATTTCATCTATGTAAATATCCTTTGATAGATTTTAAGCTTATTTGAATTTGATTTATTATGTTACAAAACTTCCATATTATATTGAATGTTTTTTATATGTTTGATTGTGGGTGTGTTATTTGATACCATTCATGGTATATGGATAAATTATTGACATTTCATATGATAGTTTCAATAAGAATGTTTATGTTATGTTTAATCCTTTAAATATGATAAATTAATTGGACTTATTATGTGACAGGTGGAGTCTGTTATAGCTCCTCGATGCATCGGTAAGTCTCATGAGACAAACTAATGTCTTGGAACAAGGTATTGACTATGTGGTTATGAAGTCTGAAATTATGCATTCCATCATTATGAAAGTGGCTATTGATATTTAATGTGGTTGTTAAACTAGTAGAATATCCATGTGAGTAAGTAAATGGGATTATTTTGATTTATATTTTCCATATTATGATGATTTTTATGTTGAAAAGGATTTTGTTTTAGTTTTATACATTGACTTAAATGTATATGCTTATTTATGAAAGCTTTCGCTATATTTTTATCCTTACTGAGCATCTGAGCTCACCCCTTTCTATGTTTTATTTTTCCAAGGATGCGAAGAAGAATATTATGACCGACCTGTAGTGATAGTATATGGGATCTCATTGTTTTATATGGAAACAATGTTGTTGTTATTTTACATTTTATAATGTAATGTAAACCTTTTGTATGTATCTAGTACTTCTAAGGCTACTAAAATAATCGGTCTTTCGAGACTTGATCTTTTGTGATAATGCCAATGATACATAATAATGCACCGACTCAGGGCTTCTAGGGTCAGGGCGTTATAGTTGGTTTTAGAGGGAGGTTTATCAATTACTTTGAAAACTGGATTTGGATAAACTCTAATTAGATCCCATTACCCTAATATTGACTTTGAGGATTAGTAAAGAAGAACTTCATAGAATTTTGTTAATGTAGAGATTTTATGAGTTTTCCTAGAAAATACATCACTTTCTAGATACGAGTAGGTAGAGGCAGCTCTGGAACGAATGTACCTAGGGGTAAAATCTGAAAACACAACTTTGAGCTAGACTTGAACGGGAACTGGTGCATGACAATGGGTCCTGTTGCACTCTTGGTTACGAAACTCCTGGGGGATATTCTTAGGATAATTCTCATTTTCATTAGAAATAATTATGAAGGATTTATGAGTATATACCTCTTCAAAGAAAATATTTCTATGATTATGGATTATATCCACAAACTATTCAATTTACGTTAGGTATTTTACCGGTTTGGAATTATTCATTGCAATTCACAAACTAACCTAGTATATGCCATTGTATAGGAATGGCACCTAGTAGAAGGAATGTGAACTCCAACAATATGTATGATCCAAAGAGTAAGAAGGATCATATATTTCATGGTATTAATACAACATTTAGAATGGAAATAGTCTCTCATATATTCTCAACATATGAAGAAATATTATCATGTGTTAATAAGATAAGTAAAGAATTCTATGAGTCCTATGAATTAAAGAGAAGCAAGAGAATAAAATAATGGAAGAGAGAAAGATAGATAAAGGGAAGAGGGAAAAAAGGATTTTCCCATATGTGATAACTATGGAAAGAATAACCTTGGTAAATTCTTGAATGGAATTAGAGTTTGTTATAAGTGTGGAGAAAAATTACACCAAGTACGTGATTTCAAGGGTAAGAAAAAAGTTTCAAATGTACAATGCTTCATCTGCAAAAAGTTGGGACACTACACGAATCAATGTCCAAATCATTAGAGTATACCCCAAATGATGCTATTGGATAATAATAATAAAGTTATGATACTACTGAAGATGAAGAGGAATTATTAGATTTCTTATGTTGTTATTAAAGTATTGTTTCATTTGAGTATTGTATTAATGATGTATATGTTATAAGAATTATAGAGTATATAAGGATTTTACTACAACACTATTTCATTTAAGTACTTGAGATTGTGTGGAACCACGAAAAGTGACTCAATAGCAAGTTAAGTTTTTGGAAAATATATGGTTGAGAGAAAGATAACCCATAATATGGTTCTGATAATGAGGTAGTGATTTTGGAATAATACATGATTGATTTGGATATATTATATTGAATATTCTTGACTTCCTTGAAATTGATTAATGATTTGTATATTCCATCATTGTTGGAGTTTACAGCTTTTTTGGATAGAAGGAGTATATCCAGTTTTCTATAAGGAATAAGGGACCATGAATGTAATCAATAAGGTTTTATGGTAATTTAGGATGTTGTAGTGTTTTAAAAGAATACATGATGAATGTGTTCAATTGTTATTACGTGGAAAAGAAGATCTACATTTTGTTTACCTTTCTTATAATTTTTGGACTGTGAGTTTGGATAGAAGTATTTGGGATAAGTCTAGTTTGATATTATTTTTGGATTTCCATAAAAAGGGCAACCTAGAGGTCGGGTGGAAACCCATTGTGTCTGAAAAGGTCGCGAGACTTGAACCTGCAACCGAAGGAAGACAAGGGTGTATCACCTACCACTGGCCCACATGATGGCCTGGATTGAATAATGCAGTTTTTTTTAAAGGTGAGGTAGATGAATTATAAATTCATTTTTTTGGAACCCTATACGAATATGATAAATAGAAAAAAATTAAGTTCAATTATCTTTTAGAGTAAAAGATGAGTTTGTGGTAGAAATTAGTTAAAGGATGGAACTTTACTTGTAAAGTATATATATTTTTTCTTATCTTAATTTATGAAGAAATTAATTCTTAAAATATAGGTAAGGGATCGTAAAACTAAAAATATGTTATCCTAATACCTTATGTTTGTTGAACCGATGATATTTTAAATCATCATAGATTGATGGCTTTGAGGCCCTCAATTATACAATTGTTTGTGACTGATGACCAAAATCACTACCTATAAATATTTATGTTTTCCCTCTAATTATGTGACTCTAATTTCCACTCATGTTCTCTTAATCAAGATCATAATTTGGTGGTGACTTTTTCATTCCCCTTTTTCCTCTTATTAAGACTAAATTTTATAAACCGAATTTTCGATGTAGGTTTTCCCACAAATGTATTTTCTATTTTCGAAATTTTATTTTTGAAGAAAAATTTTAAATTGAAAGGACGAAATTTATTGAAGGAGGGAATAATGTAACACCCCAAGAATTCATAGTACATTATTTCTTCAAAGTAATTCAATAACATTGACTACACGCAAAACCGAGTTCAAGCGCACCATGACTTACCAAACTAGCCATTCAAAAGAGGTTATGAATAGTATTAACGAAATTTTGAACATTATATAATACTTATAATTTTAGAATCCATATTATGAGTTTCTTAGACATAATGAAAAAAAATTCATTTTTTTCAGATAAAAGTAGTATTTGTTTAAAAAAATACAATTTTACCCCCTTTTAATGGAAAACCCATTTAAAATCCAATATTTGAAACTTTTATATATTCAATTTTACAAAATAAGCTTCTTCTTTGGAATTAGGACATATTAATTTAGTTTCAATATATTTTTTGGTGTTTTTCTAATAACTTTCATATTTGGGTGAATAGTGAAAAATACTATATTTTAACTGAAAACAACTTTTTTAATCAAAATTATTTGTAGTGTTAAATTATACATTTTAATAGTTTGAAAGTATAAATAGATTATATTTTTACTATTTAATCCAAATTTATTTGTTGGAATTAATTTCACTTTGAAGTTGAACATAAAATATTATCAATCTTTAGTTAGTTATTATTTCTTAAAAACACGCTTTTTGGTTTTGACAATGGGAATTAATTTTAAATTAATAAATGAAACTTCTATGTTTTGAATTTGGTTAAATATACTTAATTTTTGAATTCAGAATATCAAAATTAGCTTAGGGTGAATTTTTGGTATTTTTCTGAAAACTTTCAATTTTTGATGAATAGTGAAAAACACTGAGTTGTAGTTTAAAACCGAATTTTTCTTAAATAATTATTTATTTTATTTAAATTTATTTTAGGTAAAAATAGATACATAATACCTATATAAGTTCAATTTAAGTCATTGGAGTCAGTTTATAGTAATTTTAGATATATAAAAATTTTATTGAACTTTTTACCGTCTTTTACCCACCTCCTAGGTGAATTTACAAATTTACAAAAAAAATTAATTTTACCGCTTTTGTGATTTGAATTTCAAAAATCAGAGAGACACAGTTGATATCAGTAAGTAAAATTTGGTCAATAAGATGAAAATAATTTTTGGTGAATTGTAATTGTTTACTTTTATTTAGCACGGTTAAAAGTAAATAGAAAATGATATTATTATTACCCTAACACATGTCATAATTCAATGGGATAAGTATAATTCGACCAAAAACAAACATAGTAATAAAATATGTTCCTTTTTGGTCTACATGGATTAGATTAGGACATTTATAATTATTTTATTTAAAGAAGAGTTATAATATTTAAAATCAAAGTTTAATAACTAAAACATTTTCAATATAGGGTTATACATAAGACACATTTGACTATAAATATTCATTAGAAAGATAAAAATATATCCAACATAATGGTATTTTATTTATAATTTTTATAAATTAAATAACTAAATTTATTTATGACATAATGATGATGCAGTAATTACCATATTAATGAAATATTAAAATAATTGATATTATAAATATCCAAATAAATGTAATTTGAGACTTTTTATTAATTACACTAATTTTCTAGGTTAATGTGACATGTTACGGTTAGTTAGATGATATATTTAGAAGTAATAAGGCTGTAATGATTTTAGAAAATAATACCAAATAATGTCAAAATTGAGATAAAAGAGTTTTTAAAACAAATATTATATTATTAATTGATATTTTATTCCTAAAAATATAAGGTTCACCCAAAAGACTTATATAATGATAGTTGTATCATTAATTAATCACTTGAGGTTCTCTTGGAAGTATATAGTAAGTTTATTAACCATATAATATAAAAATACAAAGAGACATGGTAAATGTCAAACTATTTAACTAAGTGTTAAATCTAAAAGATAACATTAATATAGTGACCCAAACCTGTCTAAAACCTATTGGTTGACTGGTGGTCTACACATCCTCGGCTTATCCTTTAAATAATTTATTTTGGAGCCATTAGAAACCAAAAATTATTTTATTATAAAAAATATTTCTAACTTTTCCTAAGGTGTCCCTCACCCCTCTTATAAAAGGGAACTTCCCCTTCTCTCTAATTCACACCTTCAAAGCCATTTGGCTCAGCCAACCCCTACCCAAATACCCTCTAAAATGTCCTCCCTTCATCCTAGAGTCCTTCCTTTTGTCAGAAATCCATCCTTTGGAGCCCTTTTGATCAAATCAAAAAGAAGAACCCTAAGAAGAGGAGTTTAACCTACCCTCGACCATGGAAAAGTACAAGGTTAGGGTTAATTTCACAATCTCTTTATTATCCGAGGTTGTTTTTAGGTAATTATATACTGAGACCTCTTTATCATCCACATCCATGTTTCTTAAAAATGTATTTCAAAACATTTTTACAACTTACTAGACTATGGGTTAAAGTCATTTATACCCTTGTTTGACTTTTTATAAAATGGGTTGAAAGGAATCTTTCCATTGTTTTACAAAAAAGTTACTTTATAACCTTTTAGAAAAAATAAAGGTAAGAATGTCTTTTTTTTAACTTATACAGTGGGTGCTGCTATTTTCTACCATTATAACATCGTTGAAGCATCCCTTACAATCTTATAAGAATATTTTCAAAATAAATATTTTCTTAAATGATTTCAAAATAGAAAGAGTTATTTCTCTAAAAAAAGTTTTTGATTTCATCTATGTCAACATCCATTGATGTATTTTAAGTTTATTTTAATTTGATTTATTATGATACAAAACTTCCATATTGTGTTGAAGGTTTTGTGATATGATTGACTGTGGATGTGTTATTTCATACCATTCATGGTTTATGGATAAAGTATTTACATTTTTTGTATTCTAGTTTCAATATGAATGTTTATGTTATGTTTAAGCCTTTTCATATGTGGAATGCATTGGAATTAATATGTAATGGGTGGAGCTCACTATAGCTCCTCGATGCATCGGTGGGTCTCATGAAACAAACTAGTGACTTGGCACAAGGCCTTGACAAAATCTTATTTGTATACTTGGCACAATGCCTTGACTATGTTGTTATAAAGTCTAGAATTATGAATTCCATCATTATGAAAGTGGATATTGATATTTCATGTGGTTATTAGACTAGTAGAATATCCATGTGAGTAAGTAAATGACATTATTTTGATTTATATTTTATATATTATGATGATGTTTATGTTGAAAAGGATTTTGTTTTAGTTTTATACATTGCATTAGATGTTTATGCTTATTTATGAATGCTTCTGCTATATTGTTATCCTTACTAAGCATCTGAGGTCAGCCATTTCTATGTTTTATTTTTCCCAGGATACAAAAAAAGTATATTATCACTGACCTACATGGATAGTCTATGGGATCTCAGTGTTGTATATGAAAACAATGTTGTGGTAGTTTTCCATTTTATGATGTAACGTAAACCTTGTGAATGTATCTAGTACTTCCATGGATACAAAACTAATATGTCTTTCGAGACTTGATCTTTTATGATCATGCCAATTATTCGTAATAATGCACCGACTCTGGGCTTCTGGGGTCAGGGCATTACATCCACTTTCTTAAAAAGAAATCTAAACTAATGTATAATTAATTTAAATTGATTATAATTCTATAAAATATTTATATAAATACTTATAATATTATATATTACTCATTTATAACATTTCAACACCTATTTAGCAATAATTCCTGATTATAATATTCACTTCTAGGTGTTAACTATTTGGTTTTTTTCATGTGAATTTTAGTACGGTATTTATGATCCTTGTAATTTGATCATGATTCCATCATATAATTTTTTTAATCATGATATAAATATAATATATATTGGTCATATATATATTTATAGTTATCAATAAAAATTAGAGATAGAAAATTGGATAACACTATTCATGGAGATAGTAGGTTGTACGTACGCATGAATGATGTTTTAATTTTTTGATTAGTTCATGGAAATAAAGGTAAATAAAAATTCACCTTTATAGAATCATTATTATTTGATATAAATAATTTATATTCATCAAATATATCTTTTTTTCATCCATGTAATGTGGATATGAAAAATGAATCACATCGCTTCATGGAGGTGGTAGTCCCCATGTATGTACGAGAGAAATTGCCATTATTTGAATGGTTTAGAAGGTAAGAAGATAGAAATGTTATTATAATTATAAAATTGTAATTAGTTCATAAA
Source organism: Viscum album (assembly GCA_963277665.1). Taxonomy (NCBI): domain Eukaryota; kingdom Viridiplantae; phylum Streptophyta; class Magnoliopsida; order Santalales; family Viscaceae; genus Viscum; species Viscum album. The sequence goes on from OY728127.1 coordinate 949,822,461, forward strand.
TATTATATATATTCATTAGAACCATCATACTAATCTTCCATAAAATATTGTAATAAAAAATTAATTATATCACTACATTGACATTATAAGTCATACATACACATGTGAGATAATTTCCCTTTCCATTTGATGGAAAATAGGGTTATATAATGGTGGATTCATAATAACAATAGAAAATAATTATATTGAGTATACTAAATTAACAATTTAATTAATAATATAATAGATTTATATGAGGTAAAACAATAAGTAAAAATGAAGTGGTCGGTTAAGGCGATTACCTACTCTTTGAAACAACTCCACCAGATCTCTTCTTAGGGACCCTAGGGTTAGTATTTTGGGAGTACCATATCTTATATAATCTATATAAATAATTTTAGAAGTTAATTTGGTAGGGTATTGTTGATCTATATGGATCAATTTTTGGAAGAATAGAAAGGATGTGTGACCTTTTGTAATTGAGGGATGTGGTACTCCTGTAATTTCTTAAAAGTTTAAAATATAATAAATTAATTCTCTATCTAAAATTCATCCAAAAGGATAGGAATGTCAAGATAATACAGTATGGGTTTGAAATCCCATAAAACAATATAATTTTTATATATTTAAGAGGTTTTGGTAAAATTATCTATTGGCTTAACCCCTTAGTTAACCTTTTTTAACCTTAACCACAGTAATTTCTTTTTCACTCTTAAAGGGTTATAATTTTGAATATAATGTAACACCCCAAAAATTCGAAGAAAATAACTTTTTATTCAATAGTGTTTATAAAATTATTAAACAATAATAGAAGGTAATATAGAATCCCAATAATTTACGATATATTTACTATTTAAAATAAATTCAATTTATTATATAGCTTGCCTTACATGAAACGATGACTTTCTTTGATAGTTTTCATTACACACAAGACTGAGTTTTACCGAACAAAAATATATTATTAAAATATTATTATTTAAGATAACATGATATAACATAGATGTTAAAATAGAGGGTATGAATACAATTTACAGACTTATGAAAATATATGGTTGGATTCATTGGTTATAAATTAATTAGAAATGTATATAAAAAACAATTGAATATCTAGGAAATGTTTATATAAAAAATTATTTTTTTGCACCAAAATAATTTTATCATAATTAATTAAGTTAATTAATATTATTGAATTATATAAATTAAATTTACATATTATACATTCTATAATTTTTTTGGCATTCATCAAATATAGTTTATGGAAAAATGGTAAGAACATATCCAGTTTAATGGACAAAAAGGTGTATTTTTCTAAGAGCTGTTTTGTCACCTTTTAATGGTGAACTCTTTTTTAAAATAAATTTTGAATATTTGATAAATTTTATTTGAAAAAAGAAAATTCATTTTTAATATATTAATTCCAAAATTATATGAGGGTAAATTTTTGGTATTTTTATGAAAAGTTTCATTTTATGATGAATAGTGAAAAATACTGAATTTTAATTAAAAACTGAGTTTTCATCAAAATAATTTATATTGATAAATTATATTTTAAGTTGGTTTTAATGTAAAAAATTATTTAATTATACATGTATTAATCCAATTTGTCTCCTTGAAATAATTTTTATAATTAATTGAGATATAAAAACTCAGTAAACTTTTGAACATTTTCACTTTAAAAACTCGTTTATTAATTCTGTATGTGGGATTAATTTTAAATTAATTTTTGAAATTTTTTTTAGTTTAATTTGAAAAAATGGATTCAATATTATTAATAATGATAATTTATAATGGATAATACGTCCAAATTAATTTTTTACCAAAGTTATTAGTGAAAATAGTTAAAATAATGATAATTTATAATGGAAAATAAGTCCAAATTAATTTTTTACCAAAGTGATTTGTTAAAATAGTTGAAATCAATTACAATGATTAAGAGAAAAATGAGTTTACCATGGGACTAAACTTTTATCTTAAGGAAAAAAAGTAACTAGTTATCTTTTCCAAAACATATGAATGGCCATATATAGGCCTTAACCCTTAATTTATATAATTTTTTTTCATTATTTAGGCCTCTTTATAGATAAAAATGCAGGAACACCTAACTAATTTTGAAAATGCCAAGTGCGTCCTCTCCCTCACAAATAAAAGGCATCCCCCTATCCTCTCCACTTCACAACATAAAACCATTAGGTTTCGGAAAATACCTGAAAAAATAACTTCTACACTTACCTCCCCCCATCCTAGAATCCTTAATTTGGGTATAAATTTAACTTAGGAAGGCATTAGTGAAAACCTAAGGAGTATACCCAAATAAGAGGTATTATTTTAATAAAATAGTTTTTATTTTATTTCCTTCTCAACCTATTTAAATTATTGTTATGGAATCTTTAAACAATAACCTATGTATATTAAATATAATTATATGTTTTAATTTTAATTTTACTACCAATATCTTCACACACTTCCATTATATGGGTTACAAAATCATCATTCGTGTGTACAACAGACTAAAACCTCACAAACTGATGTCGTTTTTTTCCATTACCACCTTTAGTGGATGTAAGTAATGATGGAAAAACAAATTTATATATTATACTTCTGATATTTATAATGTATTTATAATTTTTTATTTATTATTTAAGACATGCCTTCATTACTTCCATTTTTTGGTATATGATAACATCGTTCGTGTGTACATCAGAAAATCGCCTTGAGAAGCGATGTGATTCCATCACAATTTACAAGGAATGTATTAAAGATGATTTTAATAAAAATATGTTATATATATTACATAAATATGATAATATAATGATAATATACATATATATCATTTACTTTTCATTCTTTCAATACAACCTGAAAATGGAAACAACGTTCATGCATATGTACGACCTACCATATCCTTGAATGATGCATTTCATTTCCTACCACTATTTTTTGGATTAATCTAAATAAATATATAATGAAAATATATATATGATATTTATATAATTTTTTTAATTCTATATATTATAAAATTAGGATCTATGTAAGGGGAACACAAAAATAACAAGTCAAAACATTCTCAGAAAACAAGATGAATAACTCCCAAAACAATGAAAATAATGAACGATTATTAACAAAAAATAAATAATATGTTATAAAAGGACATTATATAACATTTTAAATATTAATATGGTTATTTTATAAGTCAATAACATGATAATAATAATTTAATGTATTTTAAAGAGCGTTTATCCAAATAGAAGTGTAAAGTAAGTGATTTTGTCTCACTTTACATTCCTTCGAGACATATTTTTTATTATACACCAATTCACTTTTATGTGGGGTATATACTTCCCTCTTGACATGTAATTTTATGATTGATACTTAATTTTATTTTATGTTCCTACTGAAATTTTTTTATCCTAGTGGATTTTACTTGAAAATTATAAAGTGGTATAAGTTATTATAAAATCTCAATCAGAGGACGGAAGAGCAAGGAGAGAAAGGGAAAAATTACAAACCTAGTAAATTATCTTATATCACACATTCTATCAATCCAAATTATTCTAAAACAAATCTGGTTCTTAATCATTTTGGCCGCAAAGAGATGTTTCATTTTAGTGTAATAGGAAAAGCAACTACGACGATGTGAACCCCCACTGTTTCAAATGGAGGGAGGAGGAACTTTACATAGGTTCTCAAATTAGATGTGAATATGTATTTCTATGATATGGATACTCCCTCCCCTAGTAGGGTTATTAAGAAGGCGTGTATTTCTCATCTATAATATAATAAGGATGTGGTTTAAGAATGAGTAAACTTGTGTAAATTCACAATTATTTCATGTGTCATGTTCCCGAAAGGGGAGTGGCCCTAAAAATTTAGTGATCTCTCTAGAAGGATAACAGAGGTCTGGGGATTTGATGATTGGTGAATGATGATGATAATGGATAAGGTATTCTACCCTATTTTATTCCTCACTAAGGATTTTAAGTGGTGATCTTAGAGATTTTTTCTAATTCCTCTAAATCATGTTCTATTGAGAATACAATAATGGGACAAAAACTTTGATCCAATGAATGCCTGAAACCCTCAACATAGGTTTGGATAAAAATTTGATAATTGAATTGGTTATAATGGCACCCAAGAATTCATTGAGATATTGAATCTCAGTTGGCAAACAGATCTGAATGGATAAAAAGACATAAAATCCAAAATTTGGACAGTTTGTGAGAATTCTTATTGAGGTTGATATAGAATCCACCTTGGTTGAAGAGGTCTTCTAAGAACCATAGATGAAAACATCAATCAGGAAATATAGTATGAAAAGAATACAATGTTCTATCTAAAGTGTGGGTTCTTGGGACACTTAATTAATAAATGTAAAAGGGATGTTACATGTTTTTTTCAATTTTAAGGGTCACGAGGAGGTCAATTTCAGGAATAATAAAGGAAGTAAGCTTGATAGTACTACCCTTTTTTTGCCTGATCCTTCCATGGAGGATGGACATGCCAATATCACTGAGGTTGTGCATGAAAAATGAAATTATGTTGAAGTTCCTAATGACTATGTTAACTATGACATATCATAGGTCCCATTGGAGGAAATTTCTATGAATGGTGATTTTGATGTGGAGGGGGAGTCTCAAAAGGAATCCTCTCATTATATAATGAATTGTGATCTTGATAGGCTAGGGGATGACTGGTGGTAAATAATGGCTCACTATAAGACCCTAGTTTTGGTCATTGACTTGGTGGTAGTGGGATCTTCAGATATTGTAGTCTCTAAGGAATGTCACTATAGAAATTCTGAAATGGAGGATAACATAAATACTCATGACTCTCATATGAACTCACATGATTTTGTCATTACAGTTCTTATTTCCATGTTTGAAAAGCGATGGGAAAATGTTCAAAACCCTTCTGATTTTCTTAATTTTCTCAAAAGGTATTAACCACTACATGGTGAATCATGGGATGATACTACCTATAATCCCTTTGAGGTTTCTTTTGACATTGAGAGAAATATTATGAGTTGTCCACTAATTCTCATTCCACTATGCCTCTTTTTAATGAGCTACACACACTCATTGATGAACCTAGCACTAAGCCTACTGCAGTGAAGGGACCCCGAGATCAGCCTAAGAAAACAAAGGATGATAAGGGGGATTTAGTGGAGGATGATACCAACATGGGGAAAATTATTAAAGGAAATGGTTTTATTAACAAGGAAATGACACATAATTAAGGGCCTCAAATAAGAGGCAAAACTTCTAAAAAATGATGATAATATATTGTAACTTCGAAGTGTTGGGGAATTCCCCCATAATCACAACGCTTAGGAATTTTATTTTTACACATAACCCCCCACTAATTGGTATTTCTAAGCCTATAATGTTGTTTGGGAGGTTGAATTATTGTATCTAGATAGCACATAGGTATATATTTGTTTCCCAAAATTCTAATAGTAATGACATGGATCACTTATAGGTCTCCAAGTATGATAATATTCAAATTCATTCTTATGATAGAGGGCCCCAGTGTATCCCAATGTCCCTCACATCATAAAGTGTTGTTTTATATGTCTTTTTAGTTTATGCCTCTATTTCCTATATCCAAAGATGGGAGATTTGGAGTGACATTTTCTTGGTGTCTGAAAATATGAGACACAAGTGGATTCTTATAGGGGATTTTAACATTATATTGAGACCTAAGGAGAATACTGGATCTATCTTTAACAGAGTGGCCTCTAATGATTTTTCTATGTGCATTTATTAGTGCAAATTTATTGAAGTACTAATTTTTTTGGGTGATTTTACTTAAAATAGGTACACTATGAGTGGAAGATAGGCCAGTATGCTTGATAGGTGTTTTGTACAAGTAAATGATTGAAGTAATCCTAATGGTGTTTCTAGATTTTTTTTCCCTAGATTACACTCAGATCACAACCCTTCGATTATTTACTTTTTCACATAGATTTTAAGGCAAACCCCCATCCCCTTAAGATTCAATAAGGGATGGTTAGTTATCACCAAATTTTGGAAAATTATTCAAGTGGTTTGGAAAATTGTACATCATAGATTCCTCTTCATTTATTGACATGAAGATTGAAAATCATGAAAGGGATGTTAAAAGGGATGACCAAAAATTATTTCTCCAAACATGATGATGACTTCAAGACTGCTGAGAATATACTATGAAGATGTTTAATTGACAATCAAGACTAGAATACTTCATTAAGGGAGAAAATAAATGCAATTTCCCAGTTGTATGGCCCCCTAATAATCAAGGAAAGACTGAGTAAAAATAAATTAAAAGTTAGATAGATCCAAAGTGGTGATAGGAACACTATAAAATTTAGATAATTCCTAAGGAGAATAGAATCAGGGTAGGGGTTAAGGGCCTCAACATCCATGAGTGTCTAATTACATCTGAAAATAAAATCTCTATTGTTGTAGTTGATTATTTTCAAGGTGTCTATACTGATGATGGTTCTAATAATATGTAAAATATTATTGATAATATATATTATTTTATTCAAGAAAAGGAGAATTGTAATCTCATTTCAGTTCCATATGAAGAGGATGTTTAGATAGCTATTTATTCTCGTAGTACTAATAGTGTGGAAGGTCTTGGTGGGATTAACAATAAGTTCTTCATTTTCTATTGGGATATTATTATTACTGATTTGGTGAATTTATTTAAGGAATTATTCACTCATATTCATATACCTTATGTGATTAAATCTAAATTCATTGCTTGAATACCAAAAAAAGAGGGTTTCATATATATCAAGGACTTTAGACCAGTGGGAATTGGAAACACGATTCCCAAAATTCTCAGTAAGATCATTTCTATTAGGTTAGGGAATGTGGCAAAATAAAATATTACAATGAAACAATTTGTGGTTTTCCCAAGTAGGAACATTCAAAATTGTCTCTTTACGACTTCATAGAGTGTTAATATCATGAAGAAAAAGACTAAAGATGGAAATTTTACTCTGAATATTGAAATTTTTAAATATTTTGATACTCTAAAATGGAGCTTCATTTTTTCTGTTCTCAAACATGATGGTTTCTCCACGTATTTTATCATGTTTATCAGCATGATATTGAGATCTGAGAGGCTATATATCATTATTAATGGTTCCCCTAGAGGCTTATTTCAATGTTATAGGGTAGTTAGGAAAGTTTTCCCCTTTTCAAGTCTTCTCTTTGCTGATGGTTTTTATGTATATGTATAAATGACATGGTTAAATTTTGAATATTAAACAGATTAAAGTTGATATAGGTATGTTCACATATTCACACTTATTCTATAATGATCAAATTATACTTCTTGGATAGGCTTCCAAGAAAACTCTATCTACCATCAAGGAAATGTTTTAGTATTATGAGGAGGTGTATGGACAATAAATAAGATAAAATAAATCCTCCATTGTGTATGGAAATGGGATATCAATGGGAAGGAAGAATAGGATCACCATAACTCTTAGTATAAGAAGATGAGTACATCTTTTTATATACCTTGGAGTTCATATACATTAGGGAACAACCCCATTTTGCAGATACTTTCTCTATAATTCTAAATCAGTTAACTAAATAGAAGGCAAAATACATGTCCCAAGTGGTAAGAGTATGTTTGGTTCACTCAATGATTAATTCAATGTTTGTTTACAAATTATCTATTTACAAATGTCCCAAAAAAATTACTAAGAAGATGCAAGGTATGATCCAAAATTTTATCTGAAATGGGTCACCTTATGAGTGGAATATCATCATGGTTTCTTGGAAGGATTTTGTTAAACCCAATCACAGTGGAGGACTTGGAATAAAGTACCTCAGAGTATTTAATGATTCCATGCTCACCAAATTTACTCAGAACCTCTTTACCTTGAATTATCCTTATCTTGATTTTAAATATAGAATATTTAACTAAATGATTATAAATGTGTACTCCTATTATATGGTCTTTTACATATGTCATAAAATTAGGAAATTTTTCAACTCTCTGATGGAAAACTCAAAGGGATTCTCTCTATGCAGTCTAACCTTAATTTTTGGACAACCCATTGACTTGAAAAACCAATTGCGAAGAGCATGATAGTACCACCAAATAGGAAAAACCTCTCTATTGTTGATTTATTTTCTAGCATACATAGGAATGATCTGAATCTCCCAGATCATGTTTCATTGGAAATTCATATGTACTCCTTTGTGGATAGGGATGTTCTTGTCTGAACTAGGAGAAGGAGTGGGAATTTTTTGCAGTATAAATTTCAATATGTTTAACAATGGTAGGGGAAGCAGTGTTCCATCTTATATCACCTCCTCTAAGAATCATTTCATCCAGCCATCTAGAGAAATTATATTCTATAAAATTTGGAAAAGAACACTGTCTACTGATGATCAATAATAAGGGTATGGAATTTCCATGGCATCTACGTTGCATCTGTGTATGGGTGATTTAGAAACCAACAAACACTTATTTTTTATTTCCACCTTATTTTGTATGTTTTGGGACTATATTGAAGGTAGTTTTTTCATTAATGTTGATAGGATTAGAATTTTGGAGTATCTTTATTACAGTACTATGTCTATTAGAAATCTTGGCAAGCAGGTCCATAACCTTTTATTAGATGCTACCTCCTTGGTGATTGCCTTCACCTGGGAATCCAAGAACATGACTATTTTTTACAGAACAAATACTTCTGTTCATGCTGGGAGGTTTTCCATCCATAGGGATGTATTTTCATCATCTCAAATAAAAACAAGATCTATGAATAATTTCATGTTTGATCTAAATATTCTTAGGTCATTGGGTATGCATGGTAGGGTGAGAAGACCAATTAGCTTGAAATTCCTTCAATGGATTACTCTAATGATTGTATGGATCAAGGTAAATGTGGATAGTGCTGATTTAGGTTTTCTAGGTCCATCAGGATGTTGTGGGATTTTGCATACCCATCATGGGTTTGTGAAGGGTTACTTCTTTCACTGCATTGGTTGTGCGACTACTTATGAGCCTGAATTGTGTGCCTTGATCTACCCTGTAAAAATGTCATTAATCATAATTGGAATCAATTTTGGATTGAATCTGAATCTTAGAATACAGTCAATGCAATAATAGCATATACTAGGAGTGTTCCATGCTGAGTTATCCCCCAATGGACTGATTGTATTCATTACATTGATCAAATAAATTGTAGGGTTTTACATACATAAAGGGAATCCAACTACATTGTGGATGCTCTATCAAAGAGATAGATTGTTGAGACGAGCTTAATATAGTCATTTAGAACTCCTAGATATTTTTTATCAATAATTTATCTGAACATGTTGGGTGTTATGAACTATTGAATTTGTAGTAACTCTTTATAATTTCAGGATCCTTTCATTTATACTTTTCTAATAACATTTCATGGACCATGGTGACCTAATATTTTTTTTGTATTATGCAATATCATTTTTTTGTGATTGTTAACATTTCCCTAAAACAATCATTTTATTGCAGTCATTTTCCATTGGACATTAATTTTCTATTAAATATCCATATTCTTTTGTAATTGATATTATTATCTCCTAAACCTTATACCATTTTATATACAATTTTTACTCAAAAGATTATTTGAATAACTAGGGAAATATTGATAAATATGTATCCTTTACTCAATATAGATATTTGAAAAGGAATTATTTTTATGAGTTAAATTGATTATTCGATATATGAGGAATTATTTAGACTGGTATGACATAGTTTGGGGATATTTAATGTAATCCCCTTTTTTCATTAGCAGTCTCATGAGATGAATGAGTTTTCCAAATCATATGGATTTCTACCTAGTATATTTTATACTATCTTGTGAATAGTATTGATGGTAAAGGTTCCATGTGCCATGGAAACATAGAGTCTAATATTTAATAATTTCCTCTATTCATAATTTATTTATTATTATTATATATGATATTTTTTATATGACATTATCTATGGATGAATTTAATTCTCAATTTATTTATTAAATAGCATGTATTTTGGTTATTTACCTTCCCAAATTGATTATTCCTTTTCAATATATTTATGTGGTATGTGTGTTTAGTTATCTCTATTTTGATTATGATAATTGATTCATGATAGATTCTACTGTACTTAACACTTACTGATCATTTGATCCCACCCTTATTCATTTCTTTTCCCCGTGTTATGAAGAGAAATCCTTTAAATATGTTTTCAAGGATACTGAGTATTTTATTTCATTATGTATTATTTTCTATTTTTTATTCCCAATGTAAAAAGTTATCATGTATGTAATATATTTTTCTAAAAGTACTAAAATTTTCAGTCCTTTTAGATTTGAAACATGAATCTATACTAATGTAATAATGTATGGCACCAACTTCATGTTATTAGATCCAATTTCATTACATAAAAGGTGAAAATTGACTCATAAATAAAAAATGGATGAAATTTTAGTTCTATATATTATCCACCTTTTCCACATTCAAGATCTTTATGATTTTAAAGTAATTTAATAAAATATTGTTTTGATAAAATATCATTAATGTCAATTTTAACACTATTCATTTAATTTGACTTAAATGAAATAAAAAATATTGAAATTTAGATATAATCCTTTAAAACAACACTAATATATCATATTCATCAATAAAATTCTTGTAACACTATAACACACGAAAATTATATTAGTTTTAATAATTTAAAAATCAACTATTTTATTTTTCTAATACTTGAATAAATATTACAGTAGTGTTTGCAATGATATTAAAGTAATTATATAATTTAAAAAATAACTTTATACCAATAAAATAATTTCATAAATCTAAATATAGAAATTTATATTCATTCATAACTTTTTTTGTACCTATTTGGACATATAATATATATTTAAAACAAATAGAATGAAATTTTGTAACTTCTCTATAATAAATATTATATAGGTCATTTAACTGGAAAAATTTTCCATTAATCATATAAATTAAATCCCTAAGTTGATAAGGGTATAATTAAATTCATCCAATAATATTTAGGATGAAAAATTATTCCCATATAACCATGTTTTAACTTATATTAACCCGATTTAGCCTTTACTGAGGTGATAGATTTTACCACAATAACTATTCATAATGCCTAAAAATAAAATAGAACTATTTAAAAAAATTTAAACTCATGATTATAAAGATTAAATAATTTTTTATAAAATTAAATACCTATAAGTGGACTGATTATTTTTAAAATAATCTCACAAAACTCTATGAAACATTTTTGTTTATAAAAATACAGTTTTAAACATAAAAATGGATTTTTCCCTTATCACATGCATAGAAAACAAATTAGATGAATTTCAAAACTTTTGATTGAATATTTAATATATAAAAAACATTAAATATATTCATAAATATTTATAAATTTAATTTATTAATACAAACACATTGTGCGCATAAAAATATTTCTTTTTAGAAAAATGACATTTACATATAAAAAAGTTTTTATACCAAATTAAAAAATAAAAATGATTAAAATGAACTTAATTAGATTATTTAAAATGTAATAGATTTAGTTTTTATTTATAAATTTCTTAAACCAAAATCACTCTTTTGAAATTATGGGAAAATATATAGATTTTCAATAAAAATAAGAATTTTCCACTATTCATAAAAAAATCCATCTTTTCCTAATATTATCAAAAAATAACCCCAAGTTAATTTAGATATAATGATTTAAAATATTATTTTTATTTTATCATAATTATATTATAAAATTGAGAAAAAATTAAATTTAATGATTTCTTATAAAAATAAATAAAATCATTTTTGAAAGAAATGAAATTTTGAAACATAAAATGACTACACTCAAAATTGAGTGATTATTCCTTAATAATTAAGAAATAAATATTTATTGATTATGACCTTTATATATATATTTAATAATTATTTTAATCTTATTAATACTCTCCAATTTAGTGTCTATGTTATAATGGTCACATTTAAATAATAATATTTCATGCTTAGTGTGAACTCAATGTTGCATGTAACTAAATCCATAAAGTTATTTAAAGATAAATATGTTGTAAAATACCATGGAATTACACTATATGAGTGGACAGTGATACCATTTGACATTTCTAATACTCCCAAAATTTTTATGAGGCTAATGAACCACATACTATGATATTTAATTTTAATTTTATTGTTGTGTATTTTGATGATATATGTGGCATGACCCAAAAATTAGAGAACCATTGAGAAGGGGGTCAAATCAGAAGTGTTTTCTATTAAATATTATTTTAGTTAAAATAAAACAATATTATTTTTTATGATATTATCCCATAAATATTAACTTTATCCTTACCTGAATAAAAATGGAAATTAAACAAGGATAAGGCATATATTTTTTTTACAACGTTTGGTCTGAGTGTGCCTACATACTCCTTATAGTGATCGATGTGTCCGAGTAAATGATTTTAAATTAATAATCACTAATTAATTAAAAGTGGATAGGGAATTTTTATTCTCTGTGTAACACACATGAAATTTAGTTTATAATCCTTTTAAAATAATACTATGTTCGATTGTATATAATACACACAATTTTGATATTGAAACGAGTTGTGATATACTATTAAAATATTATTTAGATATGGTCAATATAACCAGGTAATTATTTTAGTAGGTATGAGTATAAGTAAAAAAATATGAAATATATGTTAATCTTTATTCTTTATTTAAATTTCTTGATTAATTTCTTGTAAATCATAACACAATTTTTTAAAAAATCATATAATATTATAAAAGAGATATTTTTTAGAAAGCTAATTTATGAGAACCATGTATTTTTATAAAAAAAATTAATTTATTCACTATATATTACTGATTTTAATAAAACATATAGATCATATATTTAATAAAATAAATTTAACATTCATCTGATAGTGGTCACTAGATATGGAGGGAGTATAAATTCATTTTATACATAAATAATACATTTTCATAAAAAAAATTATTATTTCATTTTGTGTGTGGATATTATTATTAATTTCTACTAATTTTAGAAATTATGTTATATAAATTGGAAATAATTTTTGAAATCATCATGTAAAATTAATCTTAAGATATTTTTTTTCTAAAAATGTTTATTTTTTGGGTAATGTGACAAAGTTAAATATTGTAAGTTACTCTTAAGAGATTGGATATTACCAATTAGGTTACTCATATGAATAATTACTATTGTAATTTATTACAAAATGGGTTTAACATGAGTAAATAAGGGTTATAAATATAATTTACCAATATAAAAATACAATTTCTCCTTGGTTTTTATGAATTTTAATAGTTATTTTAAATAAAGACTTATTTCACATGGATCATGATTGTTGACTCAAATATCTATGGTCTTATGATAAAATTGTTATTCCACGACTCATGTTTTATGATCTAGGTTTTTATGTGTATGAATTATATTATGTTGTTCTCATTCATTCTGATTATGTTCTCATACCCTTATTATCTTCTTATGGTCACTTATGGTATTCAATTGGAAATTCCTATATTTACCCTTACTACGAATTTGATCTCACACATGTTATGTTTCTATTTCCAAAACTTATAAAAAATAATGTTAGGAAAGTTATGTATATAATGGTTTCCTGTGTATGCAATTATATGGGATATGTTGAAGGATTATCATGTAATAAGAAAATATGTTTATAATGTGAATAACCCATTGGATGATAATTAAATGGATTTTTTAAGAATTGGGTTATTCTAATTCTCAAAAACCCTAAAACTAAATGGTTTCGGATATTTCTGTGACTCAATATTTTATTTTTATGATGTAATTATGGGTGGTTAAAATGGATTCCCATAAATTAGTATCAAATCTAGAATTGTAAAGTATATGTTTATAGCACTAGATCTGAGTTTACAATTCCGGGGTGTTATAGTTGGTGTAAAATCAATAGTTTAGATAAATTAAGTGGTTATGATAATTTAGATGAGGATATTTTAAGAGGTTTATATATCCTCATGGGTTAATAATTCGAAGTTAAATCATAAGTGTAAAGTAATAGATACCCATTTTGAGGTTTAATTGATGGGAGTTTAATATGATTAAGGATATTTTGGGAGACATTTATGGGAATATAACCATTTGGTTTAATTTTTCTTTTAGTGAAAAGGGTATTTTAGAAGAAATGATTTTAAATTTTTTTAACATAAGTTGAAAGGTATTGATATCCTTTAGGCTCAATATAATCTATTGTATTGAGTTAATTATTATTAATTGGGATAAAGGGTTATTAAATATTTGGGAACATGAGTTTTATTATATAAATAACCGTGGCATTGAAAAGTTATTTTCTAATTATGTGATTAATGTATTTTTTAAGAATTTAACTATTTAGGGAATGCTAAATGTTTAGGGAAAATATAATTTCAGTAAAAAAAAATTGGTTTAATTTATGGAATCATATATGGTTTTATTATAGAAAATAATATCATATTTTAGATATTTTATGATTAGATCATATATATTTTTGTTATGTGACATTTTGAGTGATTGATGTTATTTTGAGATAAATGTTATGTTGATATAAAAAGAATATATGATCAAATAATTATGATTTTATGGGTTTTGAATTTGGTCATACATATTTTTAATATCATTATGGTAACTTATTTATGGAATGTTTAAAGTTAAACATTGGGTCTTATTGTTGAGGCATTGGAGACTATTGTAAAATTTATTTATATAAAGGTTTATTAATATTGGATATTAGTTATCTTATTCTAATTTTTTTTATTTTGATTAATGGATATAAATTTAATAAATCTATTTTCATCATTTTTTGGATCTTTTGATTAGTTAAAGATTAATTTTAGTATTTCAAGCATGAAAAAATCATCATTTATCATCTAGAATATGAGATGAATTAAAGGTTTAAAACTTATCAAAACACAATAAAAGGATGATGTTACACTTCTGTTATAGAATAAAGTAAATTTATTATATTTTCTCTTATTTTATATGTTGATGGTAAAATAATTCCTCAACTTGAGAACTAGGAAGATAGATCTATCATGTTCTATATGTATAAAACACCACTCAACTATGAAGGTGCACTTTATGAAACTCATTCACTAAAATGAAACTCATTAAGGTAAATTAATTATTTATGAAATACCTATGAAATGATATGTTTCCTAATATAAACCAAGAAATTAATGTTCATATCAATATGAAATGTTAAAAATGGGTATTAAAATTTATTTCTTTCCACATATGTATATTTATCATCCACACCTAGGAATTCATTCTGAAAATGTTTTAAAACAAGTTTATCATATATGAGATAAAATTGTGAGGATGTAATTTCTTTAAGGTGGTAGAATGTAACACCCCATAATTTAAGTTTATATGCCTTTAAAAATAATACTCTTTTTTATTTCATGGACCACATGAAATTCCAAGCTTAAAATGAATTGTGATATACTATTAAAATATTTTTATTTAAATATAATCATTATAATTGAATTATTATTATAGAGGGAATGAATATGGTTAACTGAATTATGAAATATATGTTGAAATTTTTTACTTATCCAACTTTATGTATTATTTCCTAGGAAATAAGAAATAAATTTTAAATAAAATTTTATAATATTAATGGATATCTTATTTAGAAAACTGATTTATGTGGGAAATGATTTTATTATAAAATTAAATTAATTTAATCACTATAAATGAATGATTTTAATGAAATGTATTGATAAAATATTTAATAAAATGATTTACCATTCATCTAATGGTGGTTACTAGATAAATTATGAGTATAAACTCATTTTATTATTTAAAAATAAATATTATTCAAAAGGGGTTGTTATTTCATTTTGGGTGAAAATATTATGATTACATTCTACCACTTTATGATATTATATTTGATAAAATAGACATCATTTTTGAAATTATAATTTCAAAATAAAATTAATGTAAAGTTTTGGTATTTTCTGAAAAGGATGATTTTTAGGGAATATGATAGAGTTAACTATTGAAAGTTACTCTTAAGAGATTATAGATAGATAGTTAGGATAAACCTATAGGGAATTACTATTGTAATTTATTAAAGAATGGGTTAAACATGGGTGAACATGAGTTATGAAGATAATTTTTCAAGATAGGAGCATAGTTTCTCTATGCTTGCTATGAATTTTGATGGTTCATTTGAACAATGATTGATTTCACATGGATTGTGATTGTTGAATAAAATGGATCTTATCTTATACTAAAATATGTATTCCATGAATCGTGTTTTATGATCTAAGTTATGATGGGAACAAATTCTCTTATGTTATGCTCATGCACTTTTATTATGTTCTCATACACTTATTCTCATCTTATGCTCACTAATGATATTCAATTGTCAATGCATGTATTTTACCTTCTATATCATTTGATCTCACCCATATTATGTTTCCATTTCACAATTTTATGAATAATGATGTAATTTAAGATTTGTTTTGAAGGGTTTCATGGGTATATAATTTTAAAGGAGATGTTGAAGTCTTATCGTTGAATAAGAAAATCTAAGTATAATGGGAGAAATTCCCATTTGATGAGAAAGATGTGGATTTTTACAAGAATTATCTTTCTCATATTCCATAAAACTCAAAACCTTAAAGTCTTTTAGTATTTAAGTTATTCAATATTTAATTTTGATGTTGTAATTAAATATGGTTGAAACTAAGTCTCATTTGTTGGTATCAAATACATGATTATAAATAAAATGTTTTAGCACCAGATTCATGTGTATGGGTTTGGATAATTATACTCTACCTATGTGTGCTTTCCAAAACTACTCAATATCCCAATAGAATAATAGTATTCCACTAGTAACTATATTATCAGAAAAAAAATATGATTAAAATCAAAATAAAATATGGGTTACTTCAACAAATACTATTGATATTCCTATCAAGACTTCTGGATTATCAGATCATAGTATCCTCACCTCTGTAAGAACCTTGACATTGAATATTATGTGTTAAACAAATATAATTTTTCCAAGCTCTATTCATGAAAAATCATTTTATGGTCTATTTCTCAATCTAAAATCACTAAATTCTCGTACTCTAATGATTCTTCTCCACATTTCTAGATTCCCAATTTTATTCATTGTTTTTTCTCCTTATGTTTCTTATTCTAGTCCTATTTTTTTAGATATACCCAACCTTATTACTTCTCTCTAGATTACTCCCATTTACTGAGAATTTATCAATGATATATAATTAACTAAATTCTAAAAAACAAAAACAACTCACATTCAAGAGGCTTATGATAAATGAATCATACAACATGATCTTACATGTGTTTCCTCACACTACTATCCATGTGGACATTCTCAAGTGATCTATTAATATTCTCATTCTGATTTAACCATTATCTCATTGATTTTACAATAATATATTTCATCTTATTTCAAGTGATAAATTAAATTCTCAATAATTTCTTCAATAGTGGTCACCTTTTAAATAAATTTATAAATAAATGAATTTGAAAATTCTTGATAGTTCTAGTAGTTATATCCTCTCATCATCTCACTAAAATATAATTTATTAGAATATTCTATAATTAACTTCATAGTATGAAACATTTTATTATAGTTAAACATTCAAATAAATCATATTAAATCACAAAACAATAAATTACATGGGATTTATTAATTTCATATCAACACAACACCATTTCATTTTTAATTTATATAAATCATACAAAATTTTAAATAATCTTTTGATATATATAAATCTCACTCAATGAAGATAAAATCAATAGAATAAAATGACAGTTATGATTTACATTTAGGTTTGTCTTCCCTTATAAGAATAAAATGAACCATACAAGGTTCTTAGAAAATGAATCTTGTAGAGTTATCAGGAAATGACTCATGCAGAGTTCTTAGAAAATGTCACTTTTTTATTTCTTACGAAATAACTCTTATATAGTGTGGTTTACCCTTAAAACTTATAATTATCCTTAAATAAATAAAAAACTACTCTTATATTGTGGATAACACCTATATAATTCTCCATTACTCTTATTGAGTCCCCAAACACTATTATAGAATTTTTCTTCTATCGTATTTTTGATCTGTTGTATGAATTAATCTTATAAAATTTCATTGGCCCATATTTAAATCAATAACTATTAAAAAAAGTTAAAATTATTCTTACACTAAGTCAAATGAATTAATTAAAGGGAATACCTTTTAAAAATTCCTTCATTTTCCATTTTTCAACTTCATCAACAGAATTGTTAGATTTCAACATCTCACCCTAGAATATTTAAAATTTATCTTAATTTATCACAAAATACCTCAAAACCATTCTATCTAATGGCCCAAATGCCTTCATTTTTTTACTGATTTTTGATAATCCACCTTTCAAGGGGTGAGGTGGAACCCTTACAAGGACCGTAGGCATAAGTATTTCATTTCACGTAGGCCTTAGAGGAATTCATTTTCCCATAGGCTTCAATAATTACATACAACCCAGAATAACTACTTGGAACTACTCCTCCCCAGCATCTTCATCATGAAATCAGCTCTCCACCTTCACATGGATGTTAAAACCATTCTTAAAACTTATTAAATAATCCCATGAGATTCTAATGATTCTTCAAACAAAGTTGATAATAAATAAAATTAATCATCAATTTCATTGGCCACTTCAATATCCCCATGTGGATTTTTTTAAACCTAGTTGAACATTTCTAGCCACACTAAATTGCTTCACGAATTTAATAAATTCAAATCAAAATTATAAAAACACATTCTTTCTCAAATAAAAATTTCTTAAAATCACACTATTGATTAAGGTAATGTTTTTTTATAAAATACCATCTCATTATAAAAAATAAATACTTTTGCATGTGGCATTGATCCCCCATACAATTATTTAACTCATTCATGTTTTCTCCCCTTTATGAAGTAATCATGTTTTTAGATTAAAAGATAAATAAATATTTTCACCACTCTCCTTAGAATATACCCTTGAAAAAATAAAGGTATATTTTCTCTCCCCCTTCAGTAATATAATCCTATGTATATTGGGGGTTCATCCCAAACATCCTCAAGTAAGAGGGAAAAGATGAAAATGTAATTTTATCCTTATTTCATAAAATATCTCTCTTAATGTTTCTTTTGTAAACACATCCGCAATATAGATCTGGGTGGATAAGTATTTTTTCTTTTCATCAATATTTTCAATATCTGAACTTAGCTTCATAATGTATTCTTTTAACTATTTTTCTACCTATCTACTAAATATTTTAAAAATCTCAACTACTTTTGAGTAATGTTTCACAAAATTACAATGGTTATATCAGTGTAATAATCAATAAAGTTAATGAAATATAGAATAACTCAAGAATATTATTTTCTCATTAAACTAGAAAAAACATAATGAATGAGTTCTAGTGGCCTATTGGATGAAATCTCCAATCTTTTATAAGTTACTTGAACCATTTTCCCCTTTCAAAATGTTGTATAAACAACAACTATTTCCCTTTTGATACGGTATGGGTCTCTTAACGCATCATTCTTTGATATTTTAATCTTATATCCTCAATAAAAATGTATCTAAACCTTATAATCCATAGTTTTCTCTCATCATTAGCACTCAAGTAGAATTATTTCGTTAAATAACCAATTTGGATGAAGTTCCCACTTGTTCTATCACCTTTGGGGACTCTTCCATCCTTTTTTCTCTTTATGATGGATGAAGTTTCTTAAAAACAACATAATTTAAATTATAAAATTATTATATCACACTTAAAATATTGTGTTTAATCCCTTCAACTTAGAATATATGTTTACATTTTAGTTTATGAACTTCTATATTGGTAGTTCCAACTCCCATTATTTTCAAGGAGCTCTCAATTACAAATTTCACTACCCCTAAAACACAGTTTTCAATATTCATGAAAATTATTGTGTTTTCAGACATATTTGAAGAACAAAAACTATCTAGAATCTACAATTTACTTTTCATGTATGCTTTTAGAGAAACACATACTATAATATACTTTTATATCCTTCAAAACCATCTTGATTGTTTTCCTTTTTCAGTAATAGTTGACTAAACTAGGATAGAGGTAGTACAATCTTCAATATAGTGACCCTATTTTTCACACCTTCAAAACATTTTAGATGGACACTCAAATATGTTGTAAGTTTCTATACATTATTAATCTCTTCTCATAATTGTCTTACACTTCATTTTTTTCAGAGTTGGTTCTTTTCTTGTCATAACTCCCCCCTTTATTCATGATTCCTCCTTGGTAAAATACATGTTATACTATAAAAAATATGATTTGTGTCCATAAATACCAAAAAATAGAAATATAAATTAAATTTTTATTTTACTTACTGATAATGTAAATTTTATTTTGAAAATTCATTTTTCTATGTTGTCAGGTTTTGAGATTTATTTTTTTCTTAATGAGGTGACTCAATTTTGTGATATTATTATCTTAACATGATATGAAATATTTATTATCATTTTTATTCGGAAAAACATATCTTGTTTTAGAATTTGAACATTTTTGGGAAAATCCCTTATGGTGTCTTCTTGGAATATTTTGGGTGAGATTGTGTTTGTTGACAAAGCCAGATGACCATGACTGGGTATGGTTGGTGTTAGCCAAAGATAGGTTTTTAAGGTGGTGCGGTTTCCTAGTGTTTGAAAAATTTTCAGGACACAAAATCAAGAATTTGTGTGAAGAATAGAGAACTAAATTGGTAAAGGAATTGAAATGCAGAGACAAAGACATGGACAGCGTAACATGTCTGGGAATTGTTTGTGGTCGCATACCAGATAGCTGAAATGGTATGTGGGAGAATTTGTGAAACTAGAAACAATTCGCGGAAACAGTTTGTAGTGAAGGGAATGTAGTATGCAAAGGGAATGATGGTTTTCAGTATGGATGAATAGAATATCGTCGTGTATAAGTAAAGGCAGTACACAGACTACGGTGGAAAAAAGGTATGCATAAGGGTGGTGGTTCATGGCAGGAGTATCAGTATGTGTGTCTTTGCCTATATAAGGAGTTTTAATCCCAATAATTAGATGTGATAGTAAATATCATTAAAGAATAACTATTTTCTCTAGTAATTCGAAAATGTATGAAGGAATTTTACGAGGAAGAATTCTGCAAAGGCTGAAGTGGTTCGCATGAATGAAATTATACCAAAGGTTTTTTTGTGAAACTATATCCCACAAAGTACATGGTAATGGAGGAAGAAGTCATGTTAGGTAGGTGGTTTTCAATGGTAGACCACAAATAGAGAACAATTCTCAGACAGAGGGTAATTCATATAGGTGGTTCTCAGAGTCGGTATGTAGAGGTGGTATGTGATAGCGAAGGCAGAGGAAGTCAGTGGATGAAGGGAGGTTCTTGGAAGTAGAAGCAGTACATGGAGGAGTTGTTCCACATACCACACCTGGTACAAAGTACACGGTGGAATAAGGTGGTTCGTGATTATCATTAGTGTAGAGACCCGAAGCTTGACGTACATGGACATTACATTACATTTGCGGAATACTTAGTACATAACAAAAACACACACACACACAAGGATCGTAATAGTTTAGTGTCTTTGGAAACTCGGAACGTAATCTTCTAATCCTGGTGAAAGATCTTCAAAATCTCCCACAAAGATCTTCTTTTTTTTTTTACCTAAAACCTTTCTTTATATCCTGGGGAAAAGAAAACATAAAAGGGTGAGCTCAAATGCTCAGTAAGGGTAAACAAAAGAAATATCAATCACATAATTTTCATAAGAACATAACATTTTTGGAAATCTTAACCTGCAAAAGAGATCATAATATCTTAACATGGGATAAATCATAGTAGTGAAAATGAAACCCTTACTTAAAACATTACTCATTGTGGCATACACACATAATCATAGAGAATCATTTCTTGTTAGTCAAGACTCATTGCCAAGACTATCTTAGTGGACAAAGTCCCTTTCTGAATCGAGTAATCCTCGTTTCAGTCCTGTTTCACTGAACCGGTATAACCTACCATTCCAGCCATGTCTATCTCATGAGATATGAAATCTTTACCCAATGCATTGGAGGGAGATATAGGTCCCACCCATCTCATAATGATACCATTCTTATGTGTGCCACAAAATCATAAATCATACATCATTGCATAACCCATGTAATAAAAATGGGATTCTTAAACAACATGACATCATAAAACCATTCATATAAGATAAAGGAATTCATAAACATAATTCCATCACAACATAGTCAAATCAATGTAAAAATATGGATAGAAACAGAACACTTTATTATCTTAGATGGAAAATAATTTTGATAAAACACTTGAAATGAATTCTTGAGGAAAATATCCTTTCTTCTTCAAAATCAATTTCTTTTCACAAAACATCATACAATTTTAAAAGAAATCGATTTTATTAAAAATAGTCATGAAATATTTTGGAGGAAGGTTCATGAAAATAAGGCTTTATAAAACCGTAAAAATCCATTCGTGCCGTATAAGTTAAAAATAACATTCTTCTTGTACTTTTGTCGAAAAAGTCAAAAAGTACCTCGTACGAAAAACGACAAAAGATTCCTTTCATTTCTTTTAATAAAAACTCACCGAAGGGTAAAATTGGATTTAAAAAATTGTAGGTGGATGGAAATAATATTACATATTGATGAAACATGGATGTGGATGATAAAATACACCCCAGTAATTACTTACGAATAAACAATCTCGGATAAAAATGAGATTGTGATATTTCCCTTACCTTAGGTCCGACTTGCTTTGTAAGTGTCCGAACCTCCTGTATAATGATTTAAATCATGTTATTGACTTATTACAGAATCATATTCATTGTTATGATATCATATATGGTTCACTTATGACATTATATTACCCGTTCTTTTGTAAATTCCATGTTAAAGAAGCGTTTTGGGTAAAATCGTTTCATTTATCGTAGGTGTTTTGACTTGTTGTTCTTGACATCATTATTACTTATATCATGATTTACTTACTTCCAGAATATAAAATATGATTTATATATCATATATATTCAGTATATATATATATATATATAATAGGTAGATAAATAAAATGAAAAACACCGTTCATGGAGACGGTAGTCCGTACGTACGCATGAACGCTGTTTTCCTTTCCTTATTGTCTTGAAATGGAAGTAAGTAGATGACATACATATGTATATATATACATAAATCCAGTAGCTTTATAATGTCATATATTTCATTATTATTTCTTATATATACATTATAATCATTCTTAAATGGTTAACATGGAGAATAAATCTCATCGCGTCGTGGAGACGGTAGTCTGTACGTACGCACGAGCGATGATATCATTTCTATAAATATTGAATTGAATTGGAGTAGATTATACAATATATCAGAATCAATATGATGTTGTAATAACTATGTATAGTTATTCTTTACACCATTATACCCATCCATGTAAGGTGGCGGTGGAAAATAGATTACACCACGGCGTGGAGACGGTATTCCGTACGTACGCACGCGCGGTGATTTCTTTTTCCGTAGGATGGATAGATGGTGAAATAGGGTTGTTTAATACTTATAATAAAATATCAGTATATGAGTGATACTGATGTTATTACTTCATAATGAAACAACCTAAGAAGAAGAAGTGGAAGAAGAAATAAAGATGAAAGAATTGGTAACGGTAATTACCTCTTCTTTGAAGTGCCTCTTTGAGACCTCCTCTTAGGGCACTAGAATTGGTCTTTGAGGAAGACCAGAACCTCTAGGATGTTTCTAGGGAAGTGGAGAAGAGATTTTGGCAGGGGTTGGCCGAGCTTGAGTGCTCAAATTGGTGTGAGGAGGAGGGGGAGGAGGTGTCCTTTTATAAGGGAGGAGAGGGGCACCTTAGGATTTCTTAAAAATATTAATTTATAATAAATCTAACCCCACTTAAAAACCTCCAAAAATGACTCATATTCGAAGCTTAGATGAGATAGGGTTGTAATCTCATCAACCAATCAAATTTAGACATGTTTGGATCTTATTTTAAACCTTATCAATTAGATTTAACTCTAAGTTAAATAATTTAACTTTTACCGTGTCTTTTTGTTTTTTTTCACTATATGGTTAATACACTTACTATAACATGCCAAACGAACCCCAGATTGTTTATTATTAATATATATATCCTTATCTAAGTCATTTGGCCGAACCTTAGATTTTTAGGAATAAAATAACAATTAATAATATAATATTTGATTTAAAAACTATTTTGTGTCAATTTTGACACTATTTGATATATGATTTTTGTGAAAGTCATAACAGAATTCAATGTTCTAACCAAGTTGATTAAATCAACATTAATATATCATAGTAACCTAGAAAATTAGTGGAATTCATAAAAATTCTCAAATTACATTTATTTTGGTGTTTATAACATCAATTATGTCAATATTTCATAAATAAGATAATTACTGCATCATCTTTGTGTCATAAATTAATTAAATTATTTGATGTCTAAAAATTATAAATAAAATACCATTATGTAGGAAATCTTTTTAGCTTTCTAATGAATATTTATAGTCGAATTTATCTTATGTATAACCCCATATTAAAAATGATTTACTTATTAAACTTCGATTTTAACTATTTTAACCCTTCTTTAAATAAATTAATAATAAATGTCCTAATCTAATCCAAGTGGGCCTAAATGGTCATATTTTATTCCTAAGATTGTTTTTGGTCGAATTACACTTGTCCAATAGAATTAGGACATGTGTTAGGGTAATATTAATATCATATTTACCCTTAGTTACCCAATTTACTATTAACCGTGGTAAAAAACAGTAAAAAGTTACTATTCACCAAAAAATTATTTTCATCTCATTGAACCACATTTTAGTCCTTGATATTAACCGTGTCTCTCGGATTTTTGAAATTCCATTCACAGAAGCGGTAAAATTAAGTTTTATGCAAAATTCAGTTTTTAACCTACCACTTAGTGGTTTCACTATTCATCAAAAATTGAAGTTTTTCAGAAAAATGCCAAAATTTCACCCTAAGCTATAATTGATATTCTGAATTCAAAAATGATTTCTATTTTACAAAATTCCCAACATATAAGTTGCATTAATTAATTTTATAATTAAATCCCGATGTTAAAACAAATAGCGTGTTTTTAAGAAACAAAATCTATCAAAAGATTGACACTTGTTTATGTCTAGTTTAAATGTGAAATTACATCCAATGACCAACATTGTATTAAATTGTAAAAATATATTCTAAATATACTTTAAAACCACTCAAATTAATGATTTATCACTATTAATTATTTCGATTAAAAAAGTTGTTTTTAATTATAATTTGGTAATTTTCACTATTCATCAGAATATGAAAGTTATCCGAAAAGTACCAAAATTTCACCTTAGGCTAAATTCGATACTCCGAATCCAAAAATGAAGTTCATTTTGAAATATAAGATTTACAGAATTTTAAAAAGTGGTTATTACTATTCATAACTGCTAGTTTTAATAATATTTTAATAGCATATCGTTGTTTAGTGAAACTCGTTATTGCGTACTACACACGCTATCGAGGAAGGTCGCGATTGCGTGTATGCAAGGAAAGTAAAGGATGCGTGTTGTGCAAGCTCCTTTTGGTGTAGCGTACAACACAAGACATTAGTGAAATAAAAAGAATATTTTTCATAAAATCTCGGGCGGTTACATTCTACCCCCCTTAAAATGAATTTCGCCCTCGAAATTCGTCGGGGTTATAAATTGTTTACTATTCGAAAGTTTCTTTAATAGAAACCCACATCGTAAAAAGGAATACCAAAACTTGGCTTTAAAAACTAAAGTATGAAATGTAACGATTACCCAAATAAACTAATCACTGGGTTTCCACATAGGTGAAAATATGGATATGGAAGAGAAATCTAACCATCAAGTTATGATGGAGAGTGGTAGAGAACATGGCTATGGAAAAGCCAGTAATCACAAATCCATAAATTTGTGACGATCTAAGGTACCATCTGATTCATCAGGTATAAGAGAACTAGGACAACATTTTTGGTTTTCAAGATTATTTCCCTAAAGTTAAAGAATTTGAATTAGAATAAATACTTACTTTATTTTGGTACAATCTCACTGTTGTTCGTGCCTTTAACAATTTCCACTTCATCTCTTAAATAAATGAAGTTGAATTTGTTATTCGTGAAGTGTTAGCAGATCATGTGATAGAATGACGGGTCATTCCATTTGTCTCAAAAGGTTAGCAAAATTTATATACATAAGTCGATCTATAGTGGGATTAATCATATATGGTTCCTAAAATGGACTTATACTTCATATATCATACTGCTTAGTATAATAAAACTAGTTTCTACTAAACAGGGACTTCCTGTAGGTCAGTGGTAGGCGATAAAGGCCAGTCGCACTTCGGTTGTGGGTTCGATTCCTACAGCCTTGTCCGAAGCGATGGGCTGTCGCTTGTCCTGCAGGTTGTCCCTTTTTCTAAAACTACGTTACTATAACATCCCATCAATAATATCGAAAATCTTCTATCCTTAAACAATACTAACTTATGTCCAACATAATCCAGTCTAATCTTTAGGCTTATACATAATATTGCAGTCCACTCTCATAATATAGTGACATCGATTACCAGAGATTTAATACTGTCGTTGATCCCCACATATCATAAGATATATCTTGTTGGTCACATTCCAAACATTCAAAGTCCTTAATCGTGTATTCTCTTGAATACCTTAGTGAAAACATGAGTGCATTTAAAAGTTAACACTTTCCACATACCAAAATCCTCAAAATTCTATATACTCAAACCATGATATCACTTAGTCCTTATATCAATCATGAGCTCATGAATACTATTAAACATTTCATTTTCTCGTCTTCATTATGCGCATATCATCTTATTTCCAAAAAAAAATATCTCAATCACTTTGAATACCACATCAATAAATATTGCAATACTTAATGATACAACATTATTTTGGAATCCCATTACATAAACGCTTAATCATTCCACCACATCGTTATCATATTCAACATCGCCAATAGTGATCGCATGTGACTTCCCTTTGTCCTTTGCCTTCAGTGGTTGCTCATGTTGATCATCACTAACCCTTGGATTAGGGCAATTATTAGCATAATGCCCCATTTCCTTGCACTTGAAGCATTGAAGTGTTGGTGGTGTGTTCTCTGCAGTGTTTTCTTTATTCACATCATTAGAAACCCTTTTTCCATTACTTCGACACTCAGCTGCTCGATGACCTTCTTTTCCACACTTAAAACATTTTCTAGTTCCTTTAAGACAATCTCCACCATGCTTCCTTCCACACTTTGTGCATAAGGAAACATTCATCTTCTTTTCACTATTATTATGAGATTTCTCCTTGAACTCCATCTTTCGTTTCTTGTCAAAACCATGAGATGGATATGTAACACCAACTTCCATTTCTACCTTGATAGCACAACGCACAATTTCTTCATAGCTACTGAAGTCTCTTATAGCTAATGCCCTTCTAAGACTTGGTTTTAAGCCACTGAAAAATCGATCAACTTTACTTTCAGGTTGGATGATAATTCCAAAAGCATACCTTGCAAGTCTTGTAAAATTTGCTTCATAGGTACCAACAGATTCATCGTCCCTTTACTTCAGTTCAAGAAACTCTTTCTCCATCTTTGTTCGAAGAATACGAGGGAAGTACTTATTGAAAAATAAGTTCTTGAACTCGTCCCATTCCA
This sequence comes from Viscum album, assembly GCA_963277665.1. Classification (NCBI taxonomy): domain Eukaryota; kingdom Viridiplantae; phylum Streptophyta; class Magnoliopsida; order Santalales; family Viscaceae; genus Viscum; species Viscum album. The sequence continues at coordinate 949,850,251 of OY728127.1, forward strand.
TAGACTCAATTTCATCCCTTTGCCTTGTATTCTTAATAAGATTCCACCATTGATCAGCATCTCCTTCCAAACGATACACTGCTAGGATGAATTTATCATGTTCAGAACATTGAAGAACTGAAAATATCTTTTCAGTAGTACTAATCCATTGTTCAGCAACTAATGGATCAGTAGACCCACTGAAAGAAGGTGGACGCTGCCTCATGAAGGATTCAACAGAATGTTGCTCCTTCCTTTGCTCGTTTGGAAGTCCTGCATGATTCATAGCTTGAGAAAGTTGTGTGAGCATGGCTACAAGATTTTGCATTCCAGCTCCTATATCGTTTGGTTGCTCAGGGGTACAATCATTGCATTGCCCATCACATTCCGCATTAACACGGTTCCTTCGGGTTCCATCCATCGTCTAAAACCCCAAAAGAATTGTGTGAGAGGCAAAAATCATGCTAGGGAAAACAACATAATAAAGGGTTAGTACCCTCAATATCTAACATCTTAGGTTAAATTTGAAGATCGTTAGCGCAATTCTAGGACTATAACCTATACGTATACTTAACCTTAGAGACATACCTAGACATACCTTAGAAATATCTCTAGGGATCTCACTAACGTTTTCGCATCCTAGTTTCCAAAGGTTGACTAAACCTTTCCTCTGATACCAACTGTAGAGACCCGAAGCTTGACGTACATGGACATTACATTACATTTGCGGAATACTTAGTACATAACAAAAACACACACACACAAGGATCGTAATAGTTTAGTGTCTTTGGAAACTCGGAACGTAATCTTCTAATCCTGGTGAAAGATCTTCAAAATCTCCCACAAAGATCTTCTTCTTTTTTACCTAAAACCTTTCTTTATATCCTGGGGAAAAGAAAACATAAAAGGGTGAGCTCAAATGCTCAGTAAGGGTAAACAAAAGGATATCAATCACATAATTTTCATAAGAACATAACATTTTTGGAAATCTTAACCTGCAAAAGAGATCATAATATCTTAACATGGGTTAAATCATAGTAGTGAAAATGAAACCCTTACTTAAAACATTACTCATTGTGGCATACACACATAATCATAGAGAATCATTTCTTGTTAGTCAAGACTCATTGCCAAGACTATCTTAGTGGACAAAGTCCCTTTCTGAATCGAGTAATCCTCGTTTCAGTCCTGTTTCACTGAACCGGTATAACCTACCATTCCAGCCATGTCTATCTCATGAGATATGAAATCTTTACCCAATGCATTGGAGGGAGATATAGGTCCCACCCATCTCATAATTATACCATTCTTATGTGTGCCACAAAATCATAAATCATACATCATTGCATAACCCATGTAATAAAAATGGGATTCTTAAACAACATGACATCATAAAACCATTCATATAAGATAAAGGAATTCATAAACATAATTCCATCACAACATAGTCAAATCAATGTAAAAATATGGATAGAAACAGAACACTTTATTATCTTATATGGAAAATAATTTTGATAAAACACTTGAAATGAATTCTTGAGGAAAATATCCTTTCTTCTTCAAAATCAATTTCTTTTCACAAAACATCATACAATTTTAAAAGAAATCGATTTTATTAAAAATAGTCATGAAATATTTTGGAGGAAGGTTCATGAAAATAAGGCTTTATAAAACCGTAAAAATCCATTCGTGCCGTATAAGTTAAAAATAACATTCTTCTTGTACTTTTGTCGAAAAAGTCAAAAAGTACCTCGTACGAAAAACGACAAAAGATTCCTTTCATTTCTTTTAATAAAAACTCACCGAAGGGTAAAATTGGATTTAAAAAATTGTAGGTGGATGGAAATAATATTACATATTGATGAAACATGGATGTGGATGATAAAATACACCCCAGTAATTACTTACGAATAAACAATCTCGGATAAAAATGAGATTGTGATATTTCCCTTACCTTAGGTCCGACTTGCTTTGTAAGTGTCCGAACCTCCTGTATAATGATTTAAATCATGTTATTGACTTATTACAGAATCATATTCATTGTTATGATATCATATATGGTTCACTTATGACATTATATTACCCGTTCTTTTGTAAATTCCATGTTAAAGAAGCGTTTTGGGTAAAATCGTTTCATTTATCGTAGGTGTTTTGACTTGTTGTTCTTGACATCATTATTACTTATATCATGATTTACTTACTTCCAGAATATAAAATATGATTTATATATCATATATATTCAGTATATATATATATATATATATAATAGGTAGATAAATAAAATGAAAAACACCGTTCATGGAGACGGTAGTCCATACGTACGCATGAACGCTGTTTTCCTTTCCTTATTGTCTTGAAATGGAAGTAAGTAGATGACATACATATGTATATATATACATAAATCCAGTAGCTTTATAATGTCATATATTTCATTATTATTTCTTATATATACATTATAATCATTCTTAAATGGTTAACATGGAGAATAAATCTCATCGCGTCGTGGAGACGGTAGTCCGTACGTACGCACGAGCGATGATATCATTTCTATAAATATTGAATTGAATTGGAGTAGATTATACAATATATCAGAATCAATATGATGTTGTAATAACTATGTATAGTTATTCTTTACACCATTATACCCATCCATGTAAGGTGGCGGTGGAAAATAGATTACACCACGGCGTGGAGACGGTATTCCGTACGTACGCACGCGCGGTGATTTCTTTTTCCGTAGGATGGATAGATGGTGAAATAGGGTTGTTTCATACTTATAATAACATATCAGTATATGAGTGATACTGATGTTATTACTTCATAATGAAACAACCTAAGAAGAAGAAGTGGAAGAAGAAATAAAGATGAAAGAATTGGTAACGGTAATTACCTCTTCTTTGAAGTGCCTCTTTGAGACCTCCTCTTAGGGCACTAGAATTGGTCTTTGAGGAAGACCAGAACCTCTAGGATGTTTCTAGGGAAGTGGAGAAGAGATTTTGGCAGGGGTTGGCCGAGCTTGAGTGCTCAAATTGGTGTGAGGAGGAGGGGGAGGAGGTGTCCTTTTATAAGGGAGGAGAGGGGCACCTTAGGATTTCTTAAAAATATTAATTTATAATAAATCTAACCCCACTTAAAAACCTCCAAAAATGAATCATATTCGAAGCTTAGATGAGATAGGGTTGTAATCTCATCAACCAATCAAATTTAGACATGTTTGGATCTTATTTTAAACCTTATCAATTAGATTTAACTCTAAGTTAAATAATTTAACTTTTACCGTGTCTTTTTGTTTTTTTTCACTATATGGTTAATACACTTACTATAACATGCCAAACGAACCCCAGATTGTTTATTATTAATATATATATCCTTATCTAAGTCATTTGGCCGAACCTTAGATTTTTAGGAATAAAATAACAATTAATAATATAATATTTGATTTAAAAACTATTTTGTGTCAATTTTGACACTATTTGATATATGATTTTTGTGAAAGTCATAACAGAATTAAATGTTCTAACCAAGTTGATTAAATCAACATTAATATATCATAGTAACCTAGAAAATTAGTGGAATTCATAAAAATTCTCAAATTACATTTATTTTGGTGTTTATAACATCAATTATGTCAATATTTCATAAATAAGATAATTACTGCATCATCTTTGTGTCATAAATTAATTAAATTATTTGATGTCTAAAAATTATAAATAAAATACCATTATGTAGGAAATCTTTTTATCTTTCTAATGAATATTTATAGTCGAATTTATCTTATGTATAACCCCATATTAAAAATGATTTACTTATTAAACTTCGATTTTAACTATTTTAACCCTTCTTTAAATAAATTAATAATAAATGTCCTAATCTAATCCAAGTGGGCCTAAATGGTCATATTTTATTCCTAAGATTGTTTTTGGTCGAATTACACTTGTCCAATAGAATTAGGACATGTGTTAGGGTAATATTAATATCATATTTACCCTTAGTTACCCAATTTACTATTAACCGTGGTAAAAAACAGTAAAAAGTTACTATTCACCAAAAAATTATTTTCATCTCATTGAACCACATTTTAGTCCTTGATATTAACCGTGTCTCTCGGATTTTTGAAATTCCATTCACAGAAGCGGTAAAATTAAGTTTTATGCAAAATTCAGTTTTTAACCTACCACTTAGTGGTTTCACTATTCATCAAAAATTGAAGTTTTTCAGAAAAATGCCAAAATTTCACCCTAAGCTATAATTGATATTCTGAATTCAAAAATGATTTCTATTTTACAAAATTCCCAACATATAAGTTGCATTAATTAATTTTATAATTAAATCCCGATGTTAAAACAAATAGCGTGTTTTTAAGAAACAAAATATATCAAAAGATTGACACTTGTTTATGTCTAGTTTAAATGTGAAATTACATCCAATGACCAACATTGTATTAAATTGTAAAAATATATTCTAAATATACTTTAAAACCACTCAAATTAATGATTTATCACTATTAATTATTTCGATTAAAAAAGTTGTTTTTAATTATAATTTGGTAATTTTCACTATTCATCAGAATATGAAAGTTATCCGAAAAGTACCAAAATTTCACCTTAGGCTAAATTCGATACTCCGAATCCAAAAATGAAGTTCATTTTGAAATATAAGATTTACAGAATTTTAAAAAGTGGTTATTACTATTCATAACTTCTAGTTTTAATAATATTTTAATAGCATATCGTTGTTTAGTGAAACTCGTTATTGCGTACTACACACGCTATCGAGGAAGGTCGCGATTGCGTGTATGCAAGGAAAGTAAAGGATGCGTGTTGTGCAAGCTCCTTTTGGTGTAGCGTACAACACAAGACATTAGTGAAATAAAAAGAATATTTTTCATAAAATCTCGGGCTGTTACAATTAGGAAACTCTCAAAATATTCAAATCAGTTTGAAAAAGTATTTATGGGTTTCTAACAGTACCTGAAAATGAGTATTTCATCTACGGGTGAAAAAAGAACTTCAACAGATCATCTACCTACAGTTGAGGATGTAGTAATTCATGAAAATTAAGGGACCTACATTTCCATAAAATTTGTTTGACCTACAATTCCATAAATTGTGAGTGGATTCCATTCCAAGAGTAGTGAGCGAAAAAATAGGAAGACGGTGACCCTTTCCACTGGAATTGATCTAGAGAAAGAGGCATAGGTAGTGACCCTTGGGAATTTAGTGATTAGACCCTAAAATTTGTAAAGGCAATGAGCTTGGGAATAGAAGATCTTCCCTGAACGTTATACACATTATTGGCATTAAGCCTTAGTGAATTTATTATATCGGCACACCACAATTGTATGCTCCTTGGATATAGATCAGTGAGGGTGAAACAAGTAATAATTGATGTGACTTGTTAATGATTTCAAATTTGTTCATATGTTTCTATGGGAGCTAAATATAATTGAGTTTTTTTAATAAAGAAAAAAGATCTGAAGGGGAAAAAGTTTTAATCTTTCATGCCCTGACCCCCCCCCCCCCCACCTCAGGGTATTTAACCTAGTGGACCTAAAAACATGAACAATTGTAAAGAATATATTTTCTTTTAAGTTCAAGAAGATCAGATCTGATTTGTAGTTTTTTCAAATATTTCACATCAACATGAGATGATTCTTCTTCAAATTTCATACACTTATTGTAATTTTCATTCATCTTTCTAAGATCATTATCATCTTCAATACACATAAATTATTTTTTTCATAGATTTTCTTCCTTCAAAGTCAACTCCAAAACAAAATATTTTATGAATTTATTATATTTATCAACTATTAACTTTAATTCTTGAGCAGTTTAATTAATTCCCTTTCCATTTTGTAGATATTTACCTTCTATTCTTTTTTTACCATTTATTTTTTTTAAATCGCATGATCCTTTTTTTTATTCTACTCAATAAATGCTTCTATTTCTAATTTAAACATGTACTCATTAAAATTATTATTTTTCTTCTTTGGAACTTATTTATTTTCTTTCAATATATTATAAACATCCTTTGAGTTTTTACAAAAAAAAATATTTTGATGATTCCCATTCTGATCACCATCTTCATTCACAAATCTTTTATTCTTTATATTTTTTATATAAAAATATAAAAATACTCCACAACTAAAACATTTTATTGGGAGTTTGTATTTATACTATCCATATACTTTTAAGAATTTATTTGATATAAGAGGAATTATTTTATTTTATTCTTTATCTTTTTCATCTTCATCATCAAAAATCACTAAAATATTCCACTTATTCATCCTTGATTTTGAATTTTCTTATGTTTTTTAAAATCAATTTCCTATTTTAATTTATTTTTATATGTTAGAGTCTTCATCTCATATGAAATTATAATATTACGCAATTAATCATGGGTAAGATTCTATATATCATTTAATGATGAAATTTTGAGATCAAACAGATTAGAATGGTTTTCCATCAATATATTGAAAATTGTAAAATCTTTTATATTTTCTCCATAGCCTCTGTTGTTTCTGATAATATCATTGAATCTTATAATGTGGAAATGAAGGTTTTCTTTTTTTCAATATAAACTCTTAAACTTCGCTTCTCCATATTTTTAGTTTATATTCTTGGATTTTATGTTTCATTTATAACAACATTCTAGTTATCCTATATTTAATATGATATTTGAAGCACCATAAACTTTTTGAAATATTTTTCTAATAGATACATGAGATTTTTATATAATTATGTACCATAAACTTTTAATTTTCTCTAATCATAAAATAAAATTTAATCATTTCTATCAATCAATGTAAATCCCACTACTTCTACATCAACAACCTATAGACTAAGTAATGCAACATAAGGGAAATAATTTCTCCTAGCCATGGTAATTCTTACTATAGAAGGTGGGGATTCCCCTTCTGTTAAAAGAATTAAAATGATCTTTTCTAACACTTTGAGGATCATAAAAAGGGAACATGTACATTCTCTGATACCTATGGATATTCCCATTGAATGGAGGCACCACTGATATTGGGGGTTAAATCATTAGTGTTTTTATTTTACAATTTATTTCTCTTAAAATAAACCTATTTGATCTCTTAGGATATGATACCCAAAATATTAAACTCATCATTATCTAAATGGAAACATAAATTAAAGAAGCATTATGAACACATAGTTTTAATAACATTCATTAATTTTTTACATACCCACTCCTTTCTATTATTATGGCATAACAATTATAGATTTTCCATTAATAATCATTCAAAAATTTCAAGTAGATAAAGAATTATAATCCTCTAATTATGTGTGTTTCCTAAAACACATAGTATCTTTCTAGAATCATTTCATCCTACTGATAAAAATATGACTAGAAAATATGTGTTAGATCATAAGAAAATATGGTTCCCTTCAGCAACTGATGGTGATCCTCCCCTTGAGCCTTCAAGATAATCATTTTGGAGTATGCTAAATTCCTTAAGAAATTCATCCTATAATATTTCTTGTTAAACCCAGATCAATTAGACCTTCTTAGTTGATGCAAAATCATTTTATGATATTCTTCTCAATCATGAATCATTGAATTATCATACTCTAATGGTTCTTATTTACAGTTCTAGATTCTTGATTTTAGTATTTGTTTTTTTCTCTCCATGTTTCTAAGTCTTAGCCAAACTAATTTATCTCTTATCAACATTATTTCTTCTCCCTCCAAACCTCTCCCATTTACAAATAATTTCTTAATACTCTATAATTAAATAAATTTTAAAAATTAATTATGGATAACATTCAAGGGAATTCCCATAACTGAATCATTAAAAAATTATTTTTATGTTCTATCAATAATCTTTTATTGTGGGAATTATATAATGATCAATAATTATTATCATTATTATTAAACTATTATCTCTAGTGACATTACAATAATACCCTTCTTCTCGATTATTCTAATAAATGAAATTATCAGGTAATTCTTCCGTAGTGATCAATATTTAAAATAATTTATATGTAAATTCATTTGTGAATTCTAGAAAGATACAATAGTTATAGAATCTATTTGTCTCACTAAAACATTTTTGGTTGGAATCTTACCCAATAATCTTTATGGTGTGACCCATTATATCATAACACACCATTAAAATAACTCATATTAAATAATTTAATATCTAGTTTCATGTGATTTAGGAATTTTGGATCATCACATAATCATCCAATATAAATTTTCTATAAATATTATAAAGTATTAAAAGAGCTAAAATATATGAAGTGCTTAATTAAAGATAAATTATAAGAGTGAAATGACTCTTATTATTTAATTTAATGTTTCCTAAAATTTGGAATTTTTCTACTTTAAATGATATAACATAATAGTAAAATGAATATTAAATATTTCTCATTAAATGAAAATTAAATATTTTTATTATGTGAATCTTAAGTAGTTTTCAGTTAATGAATATTATAGATTTCACATAAAATTAATTTTACGGTTTATGGATAATTTTTAAAAAATTATTATTATCATTATCAATGTTAGAAAATGACTCTTACGTTGAGGCCGAAACTTATATAATTTTTCATTACTCTTATGGATCCCTCAAACACTCATATATAATTATCCCTTTATAACATTTTCTGTCTATAATAAGGATTGTTACAGAAATTAAATAACACTTAAAAAAGTTAATAAATCTTTTATAAATTATGAATCACACATATTTTGAGTCCAAATGGATCTTATGTAGAGAATGAATCTTATAGATTTATTCCATTACAATTTTTCAACTTCAACAACATAATTTGAAATTTCATTAAACCAATCTATAACATTTAAAATTAATCTCAAACCATCTCAAAACCACTCAAAATAATATAAAATTATTAAATAATATCATAACATTACAATGGTTATTTCTCCAAGGTTAAAAATAAATACAATCCTTCAATAATTCCATTGGGTACTTATATATTAATTTAAAATATAACCTTTCATGAGAAAGTAGATCTTCTCAAAAAGTTATTCAAATTACTTTTCAAACATTAGCTGTATAATAATATCATGAAGTGTAGTTTTTGTGAAAAAATGGTTTCAATTATTTATTGTTAATATAATGTGAATGTGTTAAGTAAGAATATACCCAAACTCATCAAAATTTTGATAATGCCGGAGCATCAAAATGGAGGTTTAAGAAGTGTTGTTTTCCTTATGGTATATAAATTTAAAATTTTAAGAAATAAGAAGAAAATTATTAGATTCCAATAGTCAGTCTAGTTTATTGAAAACAAAAATATGTGTTAGAAAAGAATGAAACATTTTACACTATGTCAAATATAGGAATTAAAAAAAATCCCAAAATATCTAAGGGGTGAAGGAAAATCTGTAGAGATTCCATGTCAAGTATAAATGTTATATAAACCAATTTATCAAATTTTAAGTGTGTATGTTACCAATATTATATTAAACAGTTGTTCTAAATTTGTATAAAAGTTTAAATTTTAAAAAGTATTGGTGAAGCTTACAGTTTTTATAAATAAATAAGATAGATTTTTTTCTATAGGGAAAATAATGAAAATGATTTATTTAAGAATAGTGCATTTAGAAATTATAAATTTATATGTTTCATCCCATTTTTTCCCAAATCTGGTAAGAAAAAATTTTTGTAAATAAAGATTTATTTATAATAAAATGGGATATTGTATTTATAAAGATGGTTTATTATTTGATTCATTCTATACCATGGTTTGAAAATAAGTGATAAAATGTTTTTATCTAAGATAAAAGTGGCTTATCTATATTATTTTTTTAAACGTTAGGGAAATATTTTACACCATTAGTTAGTGAAATTTTATAATAAATAAGGATTTTATTTTTAAGATAATTCCCTAAAAGAAAATATTTTCTTATGAGATATGGTTATTAATATTTTTTCATATTCACATAAATAGAATATAATTTATTTTTTCATAAATTTTTTTGTGTCTTAAAATATATTTTGAGATAATATAATTAATAGGAATCTAGTTGAAGTATATTTTAACATAGATAAGATCACAAATATAAAAAATAAATATTGATACCAGTATAATTAAAGGTATATCCAAAAAGAGTTTATCATATATTAGAAAAATAATAACTTAATCTAAGATTTATATTAATTATTATTACTATATATATCAAAGAAATTTTATAATATCTGAAAGGGTTCTAAGTATTAGTGATTTTTAAAAATATGTTAAGTATGTCATAATATGAGATATTATTAAGTAAAAATATTCAGATATAATTTCCAAGTGTTGAATATAAGGATTATTATTCTTAATCTCATTATTATCAAAATATTAATTCTTATATGATGTATTCCAAATAAAATAATTTACTAGAAAAGTTGTATTTGATGGATATATAGAGATACAATATGTGTTGCATAAGTGTTGTTAAAACTATTCCATGTGATGAAATATTATTAGAAAAATAATCTAATGATATTAATATAAGTTCATAGAGGTATTATTTTTTAGATATGATAGGATTGGCCCCTGTGTATGTTTTATTAGTAGCTTTTTTGTAAAATATTTTATAAATATAAAAAATTTATCAGGTGATCTAAAGGCATTTTATTATTATTATTCTTCTATGCGTGATAAAAATAACATTAAAGTAAAATGATAATTAACCACGGAAAAAGTGTCTTTAAAATATCCTTGGTCGATGATCGCCATAGAAACGCATGGGTTGTGACATGATGTAAATTTTGGTGTTAGAAGGTACTTGTAGAGATATAGATGTCACTAATTAGGTACAAAAAGATTATTTTATTATGGATGACTCACTTGAGTATACAAAATGTTTGACAGAAATCCCCTTCACAAATGGTTAATAAGAAACCTTTCATGTAAACCTTCATACTTTAGTACCTTAATTATGATAGTCTTAAGGATTAGATAATTAGTGGTTATTGGGTATATATCTAATTATATGAAGGGTTTCGTTAATCAGTATGTAAAATTTTTGCATTATTTACCCTTTGGATATTTTTATATAGTATTCAATGTTTTTATTTGGAGTTGATGTGGTATTACAGGTTTTGTAGGACCCCATAATTGATATATTAAATATATTAAATATATTAAACCATACACTCACACTTTTCCCAAAATAATGGTTTTTCACATGAATGAAGTCTATGATGGTAAAACTAAGACCATTATCTAATTTAAAATGTTGTTTTTAGCCTAAGCATGATACAAAAATCATTCTCAGTAGACCTTAAGGTAATGTACATAACTAGAGGATATTACATTAAACAAATTAATTAATTAATTTTCTAATTAATTCTCAACCTACCAGATTCTCTATTTAATCTCATTTATATTAAATTTCTAGGGTTAGCTGCATAACCCTAGGATATTAGAGGAAGGTCTTCATGGGGGGTTTCTTAGATTAAGACCCATAGGACACAGGATCGATGATAAAATCAATGAGGGTCACATTTTTTGGCTATGTGATTCCATCCTTCATTAATGATCGATCCAAAGAAAAGTTAGGGATATAAATTTTTAATTTATTACCATTTTTTTATTTCAAGAAGTGTTCATTAAGATTCTATGGATTATGATTATTCCCCTCATTTTTGATGACCCTGTAATTTATTGGTTTATTCTGTAATCTCTAAAAATAATTATTTCACCATATTTATCTTATCCACTTTGTTTCTATGTTTGTGATTGATGTTTAGGTACACAACGACCATCAATGATCTTGTATTTTATATTATGGATTTCTCCCCTTGTTTTTCGCATGTTTGTTATTGGTCTGCATTAGGATTATAATTTTACTATCGGTCTTGTTCAATGTGTGATCAAACCAGAGTCCATGTTGTTTTGTGTGATCGATAATATAGGTGATGATTTACATAAGTGGTGAGGATAATTGATGGTTAGTGGATGGAATATTGATTCTTGGACCTCATAAGGAAATTAGAAGCACAATATAAGTTTGTGCAAGGAAAAAATATCTTGTTATTTAGGATGAGGATTTCTGGAGTCCAACCACTCATGAGGATTCATCCATAGTCAATTTACGCGACAAATAATCTAGTGAGTTTCATGGAATATAGTAAAACATGGAGAATATTAGGGAATAACATGATCATTCAGTGGAATTCCCGAATACACAACATTTTTTCTAGAAGAACACATTCGATATAGTTCTCTTTCTATGGAAGCTATGGTTTCCATATGAGTTAAATATCGCATGACAATGTGGTGGGACTATACATTGTCTTACTCTACCCAAAAAAATACACATTTACATGGAGTACATGACTAAGACCATGAGTGGTCCTACACACCATGTTCCTTAATAAAAATGTCATGCATATGAATTTCTATATGCAATGTAGACCAGATAGACATGGAAAATGATCAAATTGGAAGTACACCCCATGTACCCCCAAGCAAACATCAGTTGCTTTTCTAAGAATGATATAACTTTAATGTCTCCTTCATTAGGAATTATAATTGGACCTCTGAGTAGTCCGTCTTTAGTAGAATTCAACATAGGAAATGATGGTGGATTTGTTTCAACATAAGAGATGCAATGTCAGGTGGCATAAGTGGTTTATTTCTTCCATAATGGGTTACTAATATCAAGACTCATGGGTTATCTCTAGAGTGACATCGAGGTCTACATCCCCGGAATGTCATTTATCTTTTAGGGTGTAGTTTCCCTAATTCCTTGGTACATATAGGGTTGGTACACATACCCCCCCCCCCCACATACCCACTTTGGGTGTGGGTATCTTATCTGAAGAGTTGTTAAATCTCATCTACAATCTCAGAAGAAGAATGGGTCCTCTGCTGGGGGTCAGTACCCCCTTGACCATGGTGTACCATTAGTGAGGTTTGGGTCCCCCCCTCCCCACACATACACATCAGACTTGGTGAGGTTACATTAGGATATTGGCATTAAGACAGCTCAAGAACATGGATCAATAGAAAAACTTATCATCCTTAATAGGATGTGAAGTTCAAAAGATATCCCTCCCTATTTGACTTGGTATCTTCTATGATCTTATCTATTTCTTCGTGTTATCACTCTTATCTCTATATTGAGGGTCGAACTGGCTATTTATTTCTTATACTTCCCTTTTTTTGGGGGAATCTTACAGGGTATATATATACTCATCCAGGAATGGTATTTTCCCACATTCATAATATCTTATATAGATGATAGGAAATTGGATAATGACCTTGGTAGGCCTGGTTTTGGTGGAGCTTAACTATGTTGGGTGATAGAGATCATAGGTGGTGGTCACACTTGGTGTTCATGAGTAGGATTCTTCCTCCTCGTCGACTATTAGGTTAGGACTAGTTTTACATTTTTTTGGGAACATATTTCTCACATTTTTTATTTGGAAGTATTTATATTTCTTTAATATGGTTGTTCTTAGAGGTTATCCCATGCAATTTTTCTCTTGGGTTTTTATATTCATATTTATTATACATGGATATAATATAATTGGAGACGCGTGTGCATATATGTTCATTTGGATAGGGCCTCCCATTTGTGTGATATGCCTACTCGACGCTAGTCACCATCCCCTCACTTATTAGAGGTGGGATTAGGGTTTCACACTAATCTTACCATAAGAATAGGTGGGGGTATTATGGGTCCAATTATGACCTAGGATGGGATTCACCCTCATTTATAATGGGTATGACATTTGTTCACTAAATTATGTAAGACAATTGAATTGCATGGTCATAACCTATAAGTGATATGTGATTTGATTATCTACATGGATGAATGGCATAATTTTATTTATCTAAATTATATTTTGATCACCAAAAAGTAGATAATTTATAGTAGGCATACATGAGGTTGACATACTTCACGTCTTGTGGTCACTTGATGTCTGGGACAAAGGTATTGTATGATTATTCATGATGTATGAGATAAATTTGCTGTAAAAAGGTATGTTAATACATATGTTAAGAGATCATTAGTGTATTTAAATAAAGACTTAAATTATTGAAATATTACTTGACAATTATTGATTGATTTATCTCAAAATTATCACTCTATCATATCACAAGGTCTCAAGAATATCTCTAGTAGAGAACAAACATTGGAATGAATTCATTTTCTACTTTAATTGTTTTTTTATATGGAATTGATTTTATTATTTTATTTATTTTTAACATGAAAACTTTTCCTATTGGATAAAATTTATGAATATATGCATGAAGAGTGAAGATATTTGAATTTGATTAGAAGTTATTAAAGTTATTTATGTGAATAAAAGGATGAAAAAACATGTTATGTATGTCCTTTAATAGATTGTATTTTTAGTTAATTTTTACATTATCATAAATATGTGTCAAATAAGAAGTATAGATATCATGAATATTATATTCCAAGATTATTCTAGAGATTTTTGAGATTCATGAGAGTATTTCCAAAGAAATTTGGTGGCATGAGAAGTCAACTTGTTGAACAGTCAATGGAAAAAGAAAATTCTACCCTCAATTAATAGGTTATAATCATAGATTTAGTAAATTTATGTCATCAAAGAATTATATTCAGTGATTAAAATATGTGTCATATATTTTTATGAAGATGAAAAAACTATGATTGTTTGGATAAGTTCAAAAATGATTTCTAAATACTCAAGGTGTAAAATTATTTAAGAAACATTATAGAACATATATTCAATAAACTATTTGGACTTCTAAATGATTGATTTTTTTAGTCATTTGATCTAGTGAAATTTATTTTACATCTTTAATCTTGTGGTTTTAATCACCTCAATCAAAGGTTTTAATCAAAATTTATATCCCTTACATGTTATTTTCCATTATTAGTGAAATATAATATCATAGTTTTCATGAGTTGATATAATTCAATTATTTAGTCATAAAGGAGGTCAATCTAGGTTAGGATTAAAATTAATTAATGTTTTTAAATTCAAATATCTTTTTTAATAATTATGAATCACCTAAGTTTCATTTATTTTTTATATTTTTTAACCAAATAGATTGAAGTTTAGAAGTTTTTTCAAGAGGATGGAACATCAAAAATAATGTTTGACAAATATTACTTAATTTAATTGTGAAAATTAATTTTTCACTACAAAAGGTGATAAATGATTTAATTATTATTTAATGGAGTAATATTTATCATGTAAAAGTGGGGGAATTTTAATTTATGGGATGGAGTAATATAACAGATCCATAATTAGTGGATGTTTTCTGATTTCAAGTAAAATGGTCAGTGAAGGAATTGTGAGGGTTTTCCCTACTAGGTAAACAATATTTATACATAGTTTTGTGTTGTTTTTAATGAAAAAAAAATCTATGATAAAGTTAAGGTAGTTTTTATACATAAAATAGAAGAGTGAAATAATTATTTTTACTATATTTTCAACATCTAAAAAATCAAGATGATTTTTAAAAGCGAAAATAGACTTTATATGAGATACTTTCTATAATTAATATTTCATAAAGAAATTATAAAACTAATTTATAAAAAAGTATATAAAGGGAAACATTAATAAGATGATGAGATTTGTATTAGATTGAATTCACTTAAATAATGATGATTTCAAAAGAATTTAATTTTATTTTGATGGACATATTTTTTTAAACTTCCTTCCCAACTTAAAGACTTTAAAGTATTAATAAATTTTTAAAAAATATTATATTCATAAAATTTGAAGATAATGGTGATATATTATTGTTTTCTCATCTGAATATCATCATTCTACTTATTCATAATCATCTTTCAAGTCATAAATGTTCTATAATTGTGTGGGAGGAATGAAAACGTCTTATAAGAAAATTTGTAAAAAGAAGATCAAGGTCTCCACTTGCTTCTATTTTTTGATGATTTTGGTAAAAATAAAAAACCATGTGTAGTGGGATATCACTCATTACACACCAAGTAATATCTAATAAAATTGAGTGTTGATCCGTATAAAAATTCTTGGTGTTACTTTTATTTGTTTTTATTCAATCAATGTGGGTAGCTTAAAGAGTAACACATTATTGAATTGATAATGAAACCACCAATTTAATGCAAAAATAAAAAATAAAATATACCCCAACAACTCCTATAACAACATCCGTGAACACCCATAACTCACAAAAAACCTCCATGAGCTAGTAATATGCATATTTATCACCAATAACCTTATGAGAACATGACTATATATATATGTGGGTGAGGAAAAAACTATACATAGTAGGATCATTTTAGAAACCTCTCATGAAAATTTTAAAGAAGTACAATAAATATTCAATGAATAAGTAGATAAATCACCAAGCTATAACCAATTCCCAACACATCCTAAGAGGGGAGGTGAATTATGGTGCATAATTATTCATCTACCTATGGATATTACCCACCTGCTATTAATAGTATGTCAAACCTTTCCGTACTAAATCATACATTTAATATTTAGATACAGGAAAAATAAATGAAAAGACCGGGTATTTTACTTGGTTCACTTACAAGGGATAATCCAAAGATAATACATTAATGGTGTTTTGAAATACCAAAGATTTAAATTATTCACTATAAGTTTTACAAGAATTTTGGAAGGATTTATTATCTGTCCTAAGAGAACTCCCTCGTATTATCTCTTTTTACACTACATAAAGAGAAGGACAACATAAAATATTGGTGTCATGCAGATCTCTTAAAATATTTATCCATAATAGAAAAACAATAGTATGGTTAGGGTATTGTCATTTCACTTCATTTTAACCTTCAGTTCATAGTCTTTAATGTTCCTTCTCACAAGAATCACCCTATACCACTTCTTACTAGATTTTTCAAGTATTATCTTCAAATATTGATCATTAAGAACCTCTTGAAATATATCTCTCTTTTTCTTATTCCTGAAAAATAATTAATTGTGATATTTTTTTATATTTTTAATATATAAAATCCATAAAATCGTCATGGAGATATTTTCTTTTTAGTTCTTCCTAATATTCATAATCTCCCACAAATCATGTTGCCTTCATCCTTCTACAAAATATGTAATATTTGTTATTCACATTTTACCACATTACCAATCATATATTATTATTGATAATATAAACCATAAACCTATGGCTGAATTATATCTTATCCAATGCATGAATATTTTACTGCATGAAGCTCCAAGTAATGTTAAGTTCTACCCATTTCTCTTAGAAGGTTACAATGTGAAACCTTTCCATGGTGTAGGAATATTAAAATAACTAATACCTTAAAAACTGGTAAAAGATTATTTATGGTGTGAAAATCTATGTCATGGAATGATCAACACTCTTCCTCAAATAGAAAAGGTAAATAACCTTACATTTAGACCTCTATTCCACAGAAATGACTCTTACGTATCCCCTGATTCATGAAAATGAATCATGTATATTTGGGTTTATCACC
Source organism: Viscum album (assembly GCA_963277665.1). Classification (NCBI taxonomy): domain Eukaryota; kingdom Viridiplantae; phylum Streptophyta; class Magnoliopsida; order Santalales; family Viscaceae; genus Viscum; species Viscum album. The sequence goes on from OY728127.1 coordinate 949,867,660, forward strand.
TTTATGTATTTGATGCCTTTCCCATATTTTCAATTCCATGGAATAAATTACTCTTATGTATTGGGGTTGATGAATCTTATGTACTCTAGGCCTTGAGAATAATGTAAATAGCTTGGTGGAAATGACTTTTATGTTCTGGAAAATAACCCATAGATATTCCATGAATTTTTCATTTCTCATCATTCTGTAAGATAATAAATATTATGTCACATAGGGTGGGATTATGTACTTTTAATATTATTATTATTCAACGAACATATTACTTGTACATATATAGTTAATAACTCAACACATTGATTTATTTCAAATAATGTGAAAAATATTACTTTCATGTATCATCGATGTGACTCTTATAAACACAGTGTGATTTATCTGACTTTATTTCACTTCTCTATAGCTCCAAGAAATTATTATTCTTTATACAAGGAACTTCTCAAGATTTTTTAATATTTCACACTAACTATATAGCTGATAATTTTAAAAATTCAAATTCACACTCTTTTAAATCAGTGTAATTTTCCAAATTCCCAAACAACTCAGCACTGATCACTTTTATGGATACAGGGATGCTTCTTTAGGACTATTACAATTTCTTTCTAATCCATTAATTGATAATTTTAAGTATGAAAGAGATTAATTTCACATACATATATATAATTTCATGAATTTTCCAAATATTATACAAATATTATCTTCCAAAACACTAACATCTAAGATTCTAACATTTGAACCACCAAGCTTCCAAAAATTCATCTTTTAAGATAATATCTTGGACACTCTAAAGATTCAGTAAATTCTAAAAATATATAAATTCATTAATCTTATAATTCTCAAAATATTACTTCTAAAACACTCAAATTGTTAATTAACTTCTGAACTATATCAAGGAATCCATATTTCAATCCTCTAGACTTCAAAATATAAATTTTAAAACAAATCCAATAATTACAAGTTCTATAATCAAAGTCCCCCCTCCATTAGATTTTTTTGTCAATACACCACATAATCTTAAAATATTACATGATTAATAATTCCATACCATCCATGCCCCCCTACATGTAATGATCCACATATTGAACTCTCCTTTTTCTAAAAATCTCCCCCTTGATAATAAAATATTAATAGTTTATTCATGTCAAGATCTAATCCCATCCAAGATAAAAATCTAAATAGTAATCCATTAACATATTTTATATGACTACATGAGTAAATTATCATTATAGAAACCCAGAAAAGATATCAATGACAATAATGTTTTCCATTATTTCAAACCATCCTTTGAACTGCTCCCAATTCCCCATGGATAGTGTCTCTCTCTATCAGTTTATGCCAAAAAAATATGTGTACTTGCAACAAAAATAGACAACATCTAAATGAATAATTATGTTCAATGGGGAGAGGTGATTTTATGTAACTCTTTAAGAAAAGTAATGTGGTTTAACACCATGTTCCAATATTTTCTTCTTTAATGTTATAGTATCCAATGTTTTATTCAAAATATCTATCACTTGTTGATTAGACCAAACATATTTCATCCTGATTACTGTTTAGTACACCTTTTATTTAATTAAATGATATCTGATTTTCATATCTTTTGTTTGGGACTTTTGAAAAGGATTCATTTTGAGATAAATTTCACTATTTTTGTCACAAAATATCACCACATGTTATTTCACTTATTCTACAATATCTTTCAATTGTTTTTGTATCCACTAAATTTGTGTGAATTATTTGGGTACTGTAATATAATTAGCCTCATTATAGAAATAGATATGATATATTATTTATTAATCATTTATCTCACACACTTAGTACCAATTAAAAATTAACCACTACTTTTTTATATTTGGTCCACCATATCCCCATCCAAATCAATGTTAGAAAAGGTCAATAATTCATGTTCCTTTTCTACATTAAATATAAATAACTAAGTGAGACTACATTTTATGTACCGAATAATTCTCTTCATTAATGTAAGATGATCATCCATGGGATCACTTTCAAAAACATCCAATAAAAAAGTAGCATAGTCAATTTATAGCTAAGTTGATGTTAGATATAATAAATATCCAATAAACCTCCTATATATGGTAAGATCCACTGACTTTCCATCCTCATGCTTCCCAATGTTGGTTACAACTATAATTAGAGTTCTTATGGGTCTAAAAACACAAATTTCAAACTTATCAATGGCTCATTTTCATATTTATTTGATGAGAAAAAATTTTATCTCTCTTTTTAAACCACTTACAACCCTAGAAAACTAGTAAGTTCAACAATCACTGACATTATAAATTTTGAGTTTATATTATGATCAAACTCATATATATATGTTTATTTTAATCCAAAAATTATCATATGATCCACATAAACTAGTACCATAAAATATTATTCCTTGGATGTCTTCACATAATTATTATGATAAACATTACACTTTTGTAACTTCATTTTATTCAGATATGAGTCATGTCAAACATACTATGCATGTGGTTCCTATTTCATGTCGTATAGGGACTTATTCAACCCACATACCTTATTTTTATCATTTTTAAGAGGAAATATAATAGATGGTGAATATAAACTTATTCATTTAAAACACAATTCATAAATTACATATTAACATCTATTTGGAAAATCCAAAAACCACTATGTATTTCCACATCCAATAAGATTATGATTGACTAAATCTAAACCACTAGTGAAAAATTTTCTTCAACATCAAAAATTTATATTTGAGAATATCTTCCATATAAAAATAATTATTTATTTCTAATTCCACTTATATATTCATTTAATTTATTTTTTAAGACAAACATTGAGATTCCCCAAACACACACATCTAGATCTGGTGCTAAAACTATATTACATTCATACTTTGATACCAATTGAATATACCCAAATATAACCATATATAATTAAAATATCAATAACAAAAATTTATTCATATATATATCTAATATATTTTAGGTTTATAGTTTTAGAGATTTAATTAATATTATATACAATATATAAAATAAAATAACTGCATAATATGAAACATGTCTCAATTAAGTGAAATTGAGAGGAAAACCCCTTACGAATTTTATAAAATTTTAATCAAAAACTATTTAAAGAGAGAAATTAAAATATAAATATAAATACAATGATTAAATATTTATCTTGAAATGATATTATAAATATGTATTTTATTCACCATAAAAGTTAAAATAGGTTCATAACATGAAATAGTTCTCATGGAAAGAAAATTGAGATAAAGAAACCCTTGTAGTTTTTTTAATTGAATAAATATTAATTGAAAGAAAGAAATTTATTTGGATTTTTAAATCCCATGAGTCACATGAAAAATATATTACAATAAATTCATGTAGTAGTGAATCAAAATAATATAAAAACATAGAGAACAAGATTAAACATGTTGTAAGGAATTGAAATTGAGATAAAGAAACCCTTACCTCATATTTTCGCTTGGCTATATGGTCTCTAAATTAACTATAAAATAATTTAGTTTTATTATCCATATTAATAAGAATATTATTAGTAGTTATTTTAATTTACAACATCCATTTATAATTTCTTATTACTCATATTTTTTAATTTAAAAATTAATATTCTCGTGTTAACCATTGCATTTCCCTTACATGCTCCAGTTTGGTGGTTCTGGTTCTTCAGACTTGTTCATGGGTTCATTATCTCTATAAATTTCATTCTAATATAATAAATATTTTTGATATAGTTATGTATTCCAATATACATTTCATGGAACTTATGTTTATGGTTCGTATGGAAAGCTTAAAAATTCCCTTTTTTGATGATTGTTTAGTAAATAAAATAATTGAATTTATAGTTAAATATACATACAAATATTACCAATCCAAAATTACTAAAATATATTAAATTCATCATTATTACATATTATTACCAATATTTAATTTTTCGCATTCATTGATTATAAAAAAAATTATAAAAAATGTCCATGTGACGGTAAAACCGACCCAAAACAAGAACATATTATAACAATTGAATGAGTAAGAACATGTTATTGTATAATGATAATATAACTTTTATATAATATTAATCATTTAGAAAATAATATTTATAAAGTGATAAACCAAATTTTATAATAAGTAAATGAATAATATATAGAAGAATAATCATGAAGAGGATATTGATGTTGTTGACAGTTTGAATCTCCTCTTGAAAGAACTATTTAAAATTATATATTTAGGACCTATTATCGGGACTAAAATCTCAATAAATTGTTTGGGTATTATTATTAATGTAAATATTGTAGATTATAAGGGAGATTTATTTAAATTTTTTTGTATCTTTTAAGGGCTGGAAAAGGGATCCTTTTATAAGTGAGAGAAGTGATTCTTTTGTTAATATTGGCGTCTTAATTTAAAAACTGAAGTTATGTTCATGGAAAGGGGATATAAACTATCCATATTTTGAATATAAAATAATTTAGGTTGATAATAAATTAATAAAATAAATTATAGATAAGGTTTTGTGATTTTTTCCCCATATATCATAATTTTACCCCTTTTAACCATTTTTACCTTTACAAAGCTGACTAACTTTTACAATGCTAACTTATTTTTTTGATTAAAAATTTAATAGAACATATTACCTAATTATAATATTATGATTAAAAAAATTTAAACCATTTTTAAATATTCATGTTATATAGGTGGAAAAAATAAAAGTTAATATAAGCATGCATAATGTTACAAAAATATCTTTTAGAAAAAAATGTTTTATTATGAATAAAAAAATTTGCAAAACAATCATGTTTATTATTGGTTCCCATTATATTTATCAGTTATCTATTGAAAAAAATAACTTTTTACTTCATTAACAAGTAAAAATAATGTGGTAGGTTGTGAGTACTTCATTAAATAAAAACGAACAAACTAATTTTTTATTAGAATAAAATGTATCTTAGGTTAAAAAATGTCAAAAATAGGTTAAAAAATAAAAAAAATGTTTTAAATTAATTATTTTACTTAATAAATTAATAATTTTTAGAAATATATATTATATATTTTTAAGTCTTCTTTATATCATAATTATGTTATAAAAGTTGTGGGGTTTTCAAAAAAACTATATTTTTCCCTAATCACATAAAAATCAAACATTTCAAAACAAATACAAAAAAATCAACCTAACATATGTTTGAATTTATGAATCCAAAAATTAAGTTCAATTTATCAAATTAAAAATCTAAAATTTATATATTTATCTTTTAAATAAAAATATAAAAAATAAAGATAAACTATTTCTATAGAAAAATGGCTTTGTTCAAACTTTAAGTGTTCTTAATTTTATTTTATATAAATTTATAATTAAATGAGTATTAAAAAATTAGTTTATAAATTGAAACATTATGTATTATCAAAATAATATTTTAAAATTGAATAATTTAATTTATTAAGATAAAATCACAGCACTTTAAAAAATAGTTCTTTGAAAAAAAATTAACATTGAATGATTTTAATCATATATATTAAATTATATATACTCTAATCATTAAATTTCATCAGTTGATTGGTATTATAAAATATAAAATAATTATTTAAAAACAATAATATGTAATCAATTATAATATATTTTTTGTAGTAAATTATTTTAATTAATTATTAACTTTTTATTTACTTGACGTTTTATGCTTCTTGTAATTTGATTAAAGAAGTTTCACACTATATTATCATAATTTAATAATTTTTACCTTACATTGTAATATTATATCTTAATAAAACATTTCATGGTTCATTTTAGTTTAGTGTTGTGAGTGATACATGCTACTTAACAATGTATTTATTTAAAAAAAACATATACTAAAATATTCGGGGGTTATAAAATTTTTCCCATTTACATTGTTATGTTTATGTCTTTTTATGAGTTCCCACATTTAGTTTTTATAAATATTATCTATCTCCCCATTCATGGATCTATCCCATGACTCATCCTTCTTAGGTTCTTCAAAAAATGTTGGAACCAACATTAAAAATGGATCATCATGATCAACTTCCCTCATTATTTGTATCTGAGTTGGTGAAAATCTATGTCCAATTATATTTTATTGATCTAATTCCATACTCACACCTCTTCCCTAAGTTATAGTATGACTCTATTTAGTATTTCTTTCTTCATCTAATTCAATTTTTGTGTCTTTATCGTTTGAATAACCTTATATAGTATAGAATTTCCATTGATTTCATCATTTTTGTAACATAGATCTAAATTTGAACTCATATAATTACTTTTAGATTTATCCTAAATAACATTGACATCATTACTTTCAAAAATCTTTCCCAACATTTTGTTATATAATTTTTAGGATTTACTCTTTATTAGGAATCATTAGAATACACCCTCATTTGATGTGTCATTTTAGTTACCTTGAATACCTTCATTATACCATATATAGCATCTTCTTCAAAAAAACTAAAAAGTATTTTAGTGAAGGATTCCTTATTTACAAATTTCAAAGGATGTAATTTCCACTTAAGGGCTTATAAAATCAATTATTTGAGTATAAACCATAACTTGGACCACTTACTACCAATAGTGGTGGGAGATAAAACTTTTAATAAGTTATTTTTTGTGTATATTATTTACCATTTGATTTCATCATTCAATAGCCAATTCTATTATGGGGTCTTTACCGAAGATACTTCATATTTTATTTCATGTTTCTCAATGTTATTTTCCTCTTCAAGGGATGTATACACCATTCCATTATCAGATCATAAATTTTTGACAGTGTGGTTGGTATTATTTCAAATTATACTTGATACCTTTTCATACATTCCATAACCAATTTCTCTCTTTTTATGAACATACTAAAAGATAGTATATTGTACTAATCAATAAAAATAATTAATTAACATTATCCACATGTTCCATGTTGATTCATTCAAACATGTATGTTAGTGTGGATCAAATGAAGTGAGTTAGATTCCCATTAATTATTATTTTTTAAAATGGTTACATACCATCTTATCCCAGATGCAATCATCACACATCCTTTCTCATTCACACAATATATTTTGGATATCTACTATAGATCTCATATTATACAGGTTTCCATACTCTATTAATGAATTTTTACTAGCCTTCAGTTCCAAAATTTGGTATCTTATTCTACTATAATAATTCGCGTGTTCTCCTTACTATACATCTTGTAAATATTATCATTCATCTTATAACATTTCATGAGATAATATACAACCTTTCCATTGATCAAGAACCCTTTCTCATTGAATGTAACCTCAATCCTAGAGTCACAAAATTGAATCAAGATTAAGATGTTATCTCTCAGTCCATCCAAATATAGTAACTCAATTTTCATTAGTTATTCTCCTCAAAACCTATTTTCCCTACTTCATAGGATCTTTTGTGATTTTCTATTACAAAAACAGAGAGATCCATCAACTATTTCTTTTCTTTTTTTCAATAGGTTCATATTTCTTGTCACGTGGGATGAACACCCACTATAAAGGTTCCAATTATTTTCATTATTTTTATATTTGAGTATAATTTCTTCTATGTTTTCTTTCTCTATTTTTTTATTCTCTTTCCATGAAATTCCCAAATGAGTTGATACCCAAGGTGGTTATTCCCAACATATGCAGTGTTATTGAACTCTCATCCATCTTCTAGTAGAGTGTATCTATTTTTCAATGGATTTTTTTTGGTTATCTTGCATCCATCTATCCTTGAATCCCTTGGAATTTATTTTTAGTTATTATTTTCCTATATTCAATGAAATTATTCCCCATGTTGGAATAGTAAAAGATAGTATTCATAAAATAAGTTTCTTCTAGGAGATGAATTATATAGTCTCATCTTTATTTTATAACTACTGGGTTCTTCTCCTTTCAAATATATATATTCATGTCCACAGTAATACATGGTAAGATAGACACAAAATTGTAACTTCATTAAGGAAAATATCCTCTCTCTTTTACTCTTCTGTATATCTCCGACATTTGAATAGCTCTTTTGTGTTTGGTAAACCCTTGAATACTAAGGACTTTTTTAAACCATCTTTTTCCATTTTTTGAATAACACTACTCTAATTTTTTTTATTTGGATCATAAAAAACTCAATTTTTACACATATACCTAGGTCTTTATTAATCTAGAATTTTATAAATGCCTTCAGAGCCTCATTCGACTCTTTATAATAATTATAGATATTAGAATTTACCAAAAAAATATTTAGATCATCAAACATCAGTTCAGATCCAATTTTACCTCTCAATGTAACCACTTATTATTCTATATCTTAACCCACCTTTTCTTTCTCAT